>OU862912.1:35183668-36383668 GCA_917880885.1 Limnephilus marmoratus | reverse complement strand
AATTTTTAAGTTGTAAGAACATATTGTAAAGCGTGTAAATAAATTATTAAGTGAAGCAGAAGTATAAATCCAATTAACATTATAAAGGCGAAAGTTTGTATGGATGTATGTTTGTTACTCTTTCACACAGTAATAGAAAGCTAGATTATTTGCGAGTAACATAGGCTGAATATATTGGTAAGCTCTGGCGTTATGAATAAGCTCTGGCGTTATGAAATTATTTGTTATAAATTACGTTTATTGTCCGGACGAAAATCAAAGCGTTGCTAAGTAATGCTCGTTTGACGTGCGCTGTTTTTTGTTTCCTTTGATGTAAAAATTCAAATATGTATAAAATACTAATCTACATTAAATGTGTTAAACACACTATTATGAATGTCTATACTAATATTATAAATACGAACTGCGCGTGTTTGATTGTTACGTTTTAATATGTGGTACGCGAGCTGTTTGAAAAATGAATGCAACGGGTATGGAGAGGGAGGGGGGGATAGTGGGGATAGGGAAGGTGGAGGAGGCAAAAGCTTGTATTAAATAAACTTGAAATGCTTCTAAAAATACAATGCCAGCATAACTTGGCCTTTGAAAGCATGAAACATATTAATATCCAAATTGATTCTGTTCAACAGAAACATTGCCCTCCCAACCTGCATGACCATTAGTAAGTTAATCCTGCAGGTTGGGAGATAAAATTATCAATGCTGTCGGTGACGATGATAACCATCGGGAACTTAGAGATGAATGCTCTCCATGATACCCGAGTTTTTAAACCATTCACGAATCAGTCAGATGAAATGTGCGGTAAGTGCACGATTCTAAAACGTGGATTGCTTAATCCGAGCATAACCAAGACAAAATTAGTAGGATAGAGCCATGGGTAGTAGGTGCTCTGTCAGGTAGATAAACCTCAAAAAATGAGATATGTGTTGTGAGGCTGAAGGGACTGGGGAGGGGAAAACGATAAGAGGAAGAAGGTTGGAAGGTGGCTATCTTGCTCTTCAGATCTAGTCACTAATCACGGACACACACATTTATCAAGGCGATACTCAGGGTACATTCCACGCAAGAGAGGTTAAGATATAACACCATAACGTACTAATCTTACCTCCATGAAGGGTAGGATATCTCAGGTTGTTATTGATTGGTCCACTTTATTTTAGGTAAGTAAATCAGGTCACGTAGTCTACTAACAGGTTATAGGTAAAACTCAAGTATTCTTCAGTGAAATCCTTGGTTTTACAAGAGATGCAGAGGTCACCCACAAATTAAATGGGCTGATGTACTCATGACAGGGCCGGATTAAGACTTTATAACTCTTCAAGATTTTGGTGACCCAATTATAATATATTGTCGGCTGTTTATTGGCTACTGGCAGTATACCTAGCTCTCTCATTCAAAATTTAGGCATATTAGATTTGTGTTTGGACAGGTACTTTGAGACATCTTAATATTTTTCTTAATTTTTTAAACAAACTCAATAAAAACATAAAATTTACTGTAGAGATTGGACAAAATTTGAGTATAAATTTTTTGGATTTAAATATTTCAATAATTAATAATAAATTTGAATTTAATATTTTTCGCAAAGATACATACACATAATTGTAATCCATAACAACTCAAATCATCCAATTTCTCAAAAATGTCAGCTTTCCATTCTATGATTCATAGATTAGTTAATGTACCTTTATCTCTTAATAATTTTTCAAAAGAACTCAATATTATTAAACAAATTGCAATCAATAATGGTTATAATTCCAATGTAATTGAAAAAATTCTTAATAAAAAATACAAGAATAATTTCCTTAGATCGTACATCTACCTTATACAAAAGGATAAAGTAGAGAAAAAATGGAGGAAAATGATGTATTTTAATAATAAAATTTCTAATTCAATAAAAAAGAATGTACCTAATGAAATTATTCCTGTATTTTATGCAAACAATAGACTTAAAAATTACATAGTAAATAATAAAGATAGAGATTCAAAAATGAAAAAATCTGGGATTTATAAATTGAAATGTAATGATTGTGATTTCTTTTATGTAGGTAAAACTTCGAGAAACTTTGAAATAAGGATTAAGGAGCATATGAAAGCTTAAAATAATAATAGTTTCTCGGAGTTTACCAACCATTTAATAGAAACTATTAATTTTAACAGTGGAATAGAATTAATACATTGTAATGTCAATGGCTTTCAGTTGGATAAATTAGAAATTTTAGAGATTAGAAAGAGTGTTAATGCAAATTTAAATATTATTAATAATCAAAAATTGTTTTTAAATGACCCATTATTAAATCTATTCCCCTTTTAAATTTTTAATTGTTCTATATTGCCCCTCGTTCCTTATACATTATTTTCTTTCAAATTTTATTATTGTTTATGTCTATTATTTTTCTCTATTACCTATGTATGTCTATTTTTAAAATTAGTTCTGTCAAAACCCTGAGGAAGTCAGCTTTGCTGACGAAACATGTCGGTTTTTGTAAATAATTAAGTGGTTAATACAACGTTATTTATTAATTTGAATATTAGATTTGTCAAAGAATTTATACATAAAAATGCAAAAATCAGTCATTTTGAACACATGTAGGATTACAAAAGATTTTTTTAAATATTTATATTGAGGGATCAGTAGGATTTATGGGTCCAATTAGGAGTTCCACAGAGCCGAACCCTCTGATATGAAAATATCTGGAGTCGGTGAATGATTTTCCCATTTGGTCTCTTTGACATGTTGTTCTTGTATTGTTTTGTATTTATTATACTTATATAGTGCAATTGCGTAACGTGGATTGACTAATTGATCATTTGTGGAAAAGTGTGTGAAAGGGTTAAATTTTTTCTGTGGGAACGATTTAACCCGGACATAAAATCTTAAGCGTTTATCAAATCAAAATTATATAAACTATAATAATTATTATACGACTAAAATATTGGGCCCCTTCACTTCTCCATACACGAGCATTCTTTAAAAAAGTTACAATGAGCCAGTTGCATGCACTTTTATTAAATGGAGTTAATAAAATTGTAAAATATAATAATAGGTAGGTACTAAACAATTAGTAGTTCTGAGTATACGAAAATATTACAAAAAGTACTTGTTGTTCAAGCTGGTGATTCAAAGTTCAAAAAAGATGATTTGTTTATAAAAATTGTTAAGGTTAAAATTAAATTCTGTCTTTTGGTAAAAGTGGTTGATTGTTTTTCATTCATCAATATTGTAACACTGAATCAGAATGTTTAAAATCGAAACAATGCATTAAAAATTTTTTTGTTAAATAATAATATCTACTCTTTAAGTTCTTATTTTCCACTAGTTTGAACTAGTTAACTAAATGCCAAGTTGAACGGCTCGAATTTGTACACAAATAACAACGGTCATTAATCGTTCTGCCACTCCTAGTAATGTTCCCAATGTTCCTACTAAATGCTTCCAAATTGATCATCGGAGAATACATTCCCGTTCGCTGCGAACTTGCGAAATAAACGGGCGAATAATAGTTAGTTATTGGAATAAGGTTGTGTTCCCGGATGCTGGGAGATGTTGCTTTGTCTGACGCTCGACAGATGGCGGACCTGTGATGAAATTATAAGGGAACGAAATAATATTTAATAATATTTTTTTATAATACCTATTATTATTCTTTACTGTTTTAATTTGAACTTTTAAAATGCACTGGGACGTAGTCAATATTACTTAATTCAATCATGATAATAAATAATTTTTATATAACACTTGAAAATAACGATAATATTTGGATGATACGAGCATATTAAATACATAATCCAAATATTTCGCTCTTGTGAAAATTATTTCAAGGACGCTCCGTGCATATATAGACTTATTATTTATTTGTGCAATAGTTTTATACATTTTTTCGGATAATAACCTCAAAATATAATGATTTTCATTTATTTATTTTGAAAAGCATTTATTAACGTAATACGATAATAAATGCTAATACGTAAGTAACAATAATAATTTTGAGACCCTTAAAATTTTTCATAAACTGCTCATTCACTGATAGCTTTATAAAAATATCCCTGACGTCATTCAAACCATGGGCGTAGGCACAGTGGGGCAAGGTTGTCCGTGTGCCCCACCCTGGCTGACCGATGCATGACCTCTGGGATTGACGACCGAGTTGCATTTTCAAATTTACAGCACTTCACACTAAAGCATTAATATGTTGTAGAAGCCTACTTTTTTCGATACCTACTCTAGATTTTTATTTTTTGCCCCACCCTAAATCAAAACCTGGCTTCGCCCATGATTCTAACCCGTCCGTTACACCATTGATTAGCAATAAATTTTGACCGGACAATGGCCGAGTTGGCGTCGTGTCTGGGTTCCACCCAGGCGTCACGAGTTCAATTCCTCGGCTCCCTAAGTCCTCCACAACGACACAAGAAACATTTTCCGCCTAACGTTTTCAAAATTTTATCAGGTCATCCGTAACACGGGTATGATTGATTTTCTAAGAAAAAAAATCTAGTGAGTTTGTTTACTTGTCATTATCTGGTTAATTTTTTTTCTTAAGTTTATTTTATGGAAAAAAATTAAAGTTACACCTTAACTATTGTAAAACAAATGTATACGTACATAATATTTTTTAATTAAGCATCACCGTGTTGCCATATCCCTCTACTACGAGCTGGCATTACAGTATACTTCAAGATGATTTTCTGCATTTAGCTTTGGCGTAGCCGTCAATTACCGGATACCAAGAACTATTGAGCTTAGCTCCGTCGTCTCTATTAATGTTAATAGAATTTTTATGAATTTCAATTGCCTCTGTCTCAGGCGTGCTCTATAAGTTTTGGGTCTTCCCAGGACTTCAGGAACAAATCCAAAGTAATGGCCGGTTTCAAGATTAGATATTGTACATACATTGTACATACATATTGTACGAACATACATTAAGATAAGATATTGTACATATATTTTGTGAATTCGTGTCGGTTAATAACGTTCATATAACGACCTCCGTAGTCCAGTGGCTAAGACTCTTGACTCACATTCCGGAGGTCGCGGGTTCGAACCCAGCATGCGCAAATAAATTTTATTTGATTAATTTGTGTTATTTCACAATTAATTCATTTAAAATAATATATAGTATATTTGCGGCATGTTCCAGAGTGGAAGATACTATCAGTATCGCCCTGGTGTAAGACCACCATTCAGAATTGAAACGTTGCTTGAAAATGGCTTTAGCCGTGTTTAGTGACCAGATCTGAATAGCCAGGTACTTCCCAACCTTCCTCTTCCCCACCTCCTTCCCCTCCCCGCTACCTTCAGCCTCACAACATACCCCAATTGGGGATGTCATAGTCTCACTGGCTCCAGACGGGAGCAGTTGAGATTCTTGTGCGGTATTCACTGTAAAAAAAAAAAATAAAAATATATATACAATTTACTGACACGAAAATAGAAGAAAACATCATGACAGTTTCTTTTGGAAATAAGGCAAAAATTTATGTATTACATTAATTTAGAAGCTACCAGTTATAGATAAAATGGCCAGTTTTAGACTTCAGCTATTTAGATAAATAGATAAAATAAATAATTGCAAGGAAAATAATAATTAATAAAGACAACCAGAGAACTAAATCCCTCAATATTTGGCTTTCAAAATTACGAGTAAACCCTATTTAACTCCTTGCGGAGGGCTCTTCGAAATCGATTTATAAAATTTGCATTAGTCTTATCTCTTACAATTCACAATTAGGCTTTGAGCGGTGCAAACAATCCGCCCATGGCCACCACCACTGCCGCCCACCCCGCCCCGCCCTAGCGAGGAGTAGGGCGGCCCACAGTTAACTTGATCCTAATCCGATCCTCCGGTTATTAAAATGAAAGAACAGGTAAATATTGGGCAAGCATTAATTACTGAGCGGAGCCGTGCTTGCTGTTTGAAGATGGTTCGTGGATTTGTCGCCAAGAAGGGTTTCAGGTTTCAGATTGTTTAATGAGATTTTAATATTTTTGTCTTGGGTATTCATGTGGTTGGCACAACTGCAAAGAAAATGTATTTTATGTATTTGAAGCCAAGATTCACCGATTTTAAGAGACTAAACTTTTTTTAAGAATTTTTTTTTTTTCAAAATGTTTTTTACTCACTTTAGTTAAATAAAATCATAATTTAGCAAAATTTTAAACAAATCATACTCGATATGCTTTTAGTTGGGAGACTAAAAAATAATAGAGGAATAGAGTAAATGGAAGGGGGAAAAGATTTGGGAAGAGAAAAAGTAAAGAAAAAAGTTTAGGTACCCACAATTATTTTTGTTTCGATGCCAACTCAGAATCAAGTCAACTTGAAAAGTCATTAAAAACTTTGAAAAAAGTGATTTTAAAATAGCCAAGAACCCTAACCTATTTTTTTAACCATTTTTTTCGTTACTTTTAATGATTTTTCAAAGGAGGTTCTGAGTTGATTTCATTCTGAGTTGTACGGTCACCATTATTTTTTATCTAAATGCTCGAATTGAAATTGAAGGCCTTTAAGATATTTATCATATTTTCCTACCAAATAAAAATCTTCAATAAAGTAAATAATCCTTTGTTGGGAAATATCGAACGTTTTGTATTCTCAAAAAAACTGGGGCCAATAAAACCGATATGCAAATGCATTTTTTATTGGCATGAATATAAAATTAGTTCACACAACATTTATTCCGCGACTTTTACAACATTATTTCAATGTAGAATTTCCATTACAGGATATTTCTTTCCTCCCCCAATTCCTCTGTCAATATCCGCTACCCTCGCCCATAAAAATCCGAGTCGTCTAAAAGGCTGTCTTATTTTTTATTTGCTCCGTTCTTTCTCCGATCAGCCTGAAACTGGGAGATTGGTCATTGAAATCAAACCTTTTGAAGGGAAGATATTTGCTTTGGAGAACGGGTCAGATTCCTGCCGTTCAAACGTTATGCCGGATGCGGATACCCTTTCACTCTTTGCCAATCGTAATTGAATGAATTGCTTAAACAAACAGATCACAAGTAAACGGACGCTCAAAGGATTTTTCTTCCAAGGAATGTACCCATATGTTGTGATTGATTGCGCCGGACTTCTATAAATAACTTTCACGTACTTTTACGTATGTTCGGTTCGCTATGCATTTTAGAAATCTTAAGTGCTTACGGTAAAGATGAATGTATAAGTTTCGAGGGAGGCGTCTACTAATATCTACAGGAATTTCAAAAACTGAACAAATCGGACAAATATCTGAGAACCAAAGTGAGGACGAATATCTACAGCTCAAACTGCTGACTAATATCTACGAGAACCAAAGTGAGGACGAATATCTACAGCTCAAAATACTGACTAATATCTATGAGAACCAAAGTGTGGATGAATATTTACAGCACTGGCAGAGGTTGGATTTGCAATTATGTATAGCATATTGGAATAACGTAATATTGCGTATGCACTTTAAAAAACTTAATATATGTATGTAAAAATCCCTAATATCGGACTATTGGACACATTTAGCTGATTATTAAGAATTTGGGTTTTTGTTTAAACAGCTTTCTTTATTTCGAGTGCTTCTAAATTATTTAGTCTGTTCCCATAGATGTGACAATAACTTTGAGTGACAGATGTTTGTTTTTATTTTGCTCCCACATAAATTGATAATAAAATAAAGTGTACAAGTTGCAAAAGACTTCAAAGTGATAGTTAAAGTGAAAATTATAACTATATAGTGATTCAGCATTATTTACGAACCATAAAAAAACAATAATACACTATCGCAAGTGCAAAATAAAATTTGTGCCGGGCATTATTCCAAAATGAAGCGAACACCACCTGGCTCGCCTTATCAAGCTCCTGACTCCGATGACGAAGAGGATGAGGTGCCTCCCAGGAGTGACCCTGCCCAAGTGTCCGCTATTGAGATACCCCTAATACCTGAAAGTGACATGGCAGGTTATGTCAAGCAGCTGGCTGAGAGGGTTCAGACCGCAATGACAATCATTACAGATCCTTCATGCCGTGCCACTAAAGATCAGTAGATCAGGATTCAAAAGGAGCTCATCAGTGTTCTCTCCATTTCCAATATGATGGCTCTGGAAATGGGTAAACTAGAAGTTGCCCTTTCTGCGTTTACATCCAAGTGCATGCCTAATAAATCACCGTCTGCGCCCACCCGTTCCTGGAATACTGTCGCTGCTTCCACTTCTGATACCAGTAGAACTCAATATCCCTGCTTGCCGCTAATTACTAGAAATAATGCTCTTCCTGGCCCTGCTAGACCTTCAGTTCTCGTGTTTCCGGCCAACAACACCCATTTCACTTCCAAGGCCACCATGAAAACCCTGAAAACTGCAGTCAATCCTGCCACACTTGGCATACGAGTAACGGGTATGCGTGAACTGAAAAGTGGTGGAGTGATAATCCACCCTAGCACTTCTGCTGAAGCGACGAAATTGGCAAATGCTCCAGCTCTATCCGAAGCCGGTCTAAAAGCAACGATCGCCCCAACTCGCCTCCCTCGTATTGCTATACATGACCTCCCTCAAGATATTTCGTCTGAAGATATTATCTCGGCGATTCATCATCAATCTTCCAACGACACCGGCCTCTCATTAGAAAATTTAAAAGAAAACATATCTTTCTCTCATAAATCGGGCCCTCGCACTGGTAACTGCATCCACATTTTTAGAGTCCCTTCGTCTGTTCGTCACTCTCTAATATCCCGTTCAAAACTTGCCATTGACTGGCAGCTACACCGTGTAAGAGACTGGATAGATAGCCTGAAATGTGGCCACTGTCAATTATATGGCCACATAGCTTCCAAGTGCCAAGCAGACTTACCCACCTGTGCCCACTGTGCCAAAGTTGGTCACAACCGTGATGCCTGCCCCAAAAAGGAGAAATCTCCATTATGCGCCACCTGCACTTTCTTCAGAAAAACGGCTTCCCACAAAACTGGAGCTCAAGAATGCCCTGCCCGCCAAGCTGCTGAGAGACGTGAACTTTCTAGGATAAATTTTTTAGGTTGAACCTGAAGAATCGTTCTATAAATAATTACTTCTCAACGTACTACCAAAACGTTCGTGGCCTAAATACAAAACTGAACACTATTCGCTGTAACGTCAGTGTATGTCATTACGACTTTTTATTTTTTACCGAAACATGGCTCTCTGATAATGTCTCATCTGCTGAATTTGGACTGTTTGACTACAACATTTTTCGTTGTGACCGTTCTACTTCTTCTGTGAAGTGTAAAGGTGGTGGAGTGATGATATGTGTAAATAAAAAATACTCTTGCCATATTCTAGAAACATCTGACAATGTTTCTGATCAATTTCTGATCAAAAAAGTACTTGATGTTAGACAATTGTATATTAGAAAGATTATATTACATGTTCAAAAACAACGTCAACACTTCCCGTCCATTGACCATCTTCACGACACTCGACTTTCAAGGAACAATCCAATAGTCCCAATAAAAATCACGACGTCCCTCGGCCAACGGCAATTTTCGTACTTAGGACCTAAATTATTTAATATCATTCCTAATGATTGGAAAACTAAAAGTGCAAATGTTTTGCGCAAATTGATCAACGACTGGCTCCTTGATTTAGGGAGGATCAAAAGCGAAGATATGTTGACCAATAGTTAGTCTTATCATATAAAATAAAGCAAAATTAAAAATATATAACAAAATAAAAAAAACAAAATAAAAAAAAACACTCACTCATAGTTCCATTCATTACAAAAACACGTACTTATCATTGCAGAACACAATTGTCTATTCTTTTATCAATACCCTTCCCATGTTTTCTACATTCAATTCCTGCGGAGATCTTTCTTTTTATTATACAAAATTACGTAAATTATAATTTATACATAATACGTACAAAATTATACAAAATTACGTACTATACGTAATATTACAAAAACACGTACTTATCACTTCAGAACATAATTGTCTACTATTTTATCAATACCCTTCCCATTGTTCTACATTCATCTCCTGCGGTGATCTTTCTTTTTATTATTACCATCTGGATTTTATTTACTTTACCGGTTTTATTTTATATTAAGTGCTCTAAGGGAAAATATCTTAGTAGGATGAAAAAATGAAGCAAGGAAAGGGAAATAAATACAATTGGTTATCAACCACTTTCTCATGTCACTATTTATACATTAACTTAAGACATATTTATATACAAATTATTTTTATTCATTTGCTGCATCCTTTTCGAGTCACATTCTTTTTGAGTTTCTTTACCCGCTCGTAAAGTTGAGGGATACATCACTCACGTTAATTATAATTATTTTTTGTAATCATGTTTAAACATCCACTTTAATTATATTATGGATTTTGTCTTCACACTTGAAGCTGGTCTCGATTCTCAATTTTTACAAGCGATTCACATGTCCAAACATTAATCTATTGTTAAACAAGCATTCGATACTAAATCTGTACTTTAAGACATTGTTTTTTTCTCTTCGCTTATTCTTTTTTTTATGAGTTCAAAATTGTAGTTATTAACTAAAGCTTCGAGGAATTTAATCGTAGCACTTGTTTCATTCAATAAATAATATGTTTATATAATTTATCAATGTAATATGAAATTATGATATGAACTAAATTTGTCAATTTGACTGGCCTAAAACAGGATCCATTCCTAGTTGGCTAGTCAAAGTTTCCACATATGTTTCATTGTATAATTTTATGCGAAATAAATATTATTATTATTATTATTATTGTTCCTATGTGTTATATTTGGTACCAAAAAGCTTGTACTTGGTTGTGTTTACATTCCTCCTTCCTCTTCGGTAGAAGTCTATAAGTCGCATACTGCTTCAATTGAGCATGTCTCTAGAAATGCTGATTCCTTACTTATTTGTGGCGATTATAATTTACCTAAAATATTGTGGATGAATGACAACCAAGGGGTCATAACTCCTACTAGTAATCTTTCCCAACAAGCTATTGAAATTGTAAATTTTTTTGCCTTTATGAATATGTTTCAAGTAAATCCAGTCACTAACTATCTAGGTTCTTGCCTGGACTTAATTTTCACTAGCATACCTAATGTCATAGTATGTGAAGCTGATGTCTCGTTGTTACCTTTTGATAAATATCATCCACCTCTCTCTATTAACATTACAAATTTTTTTCACTTTGAATCTTTGAAACCAAGTGTCTCGTATCACTACAAATATCTTAATGGTGACTATTCTAACATGAACAAATATCTTTCCCTGATTAATTGGACAAAACTATTTTTAAATTCTGATATAAATGACGCCTTATTTAAATTTAATGAATGTGTAACACGTGCTATAGATTTGTTTGTTCCCATGGGATGTTACTCTCAACCCAAGTTTCCAAATTGGTTTAGCTCGAAACTTCTTCTTCTTCTTCAATGGCGCTACAGCCCATTTCGAGCCTTGGCCTCCTTCAAAACTCGAAACTGAAGCAGTTAATAATTGAAAAAAAGAAAACTCATAAGATATTTAAAAAAACTGGCGACTTAAAATTTTATCAAAAATTTTCTCAA
Organism: Limnephilus marmoratus; assembly: GCA_917880885.1. Taxonomy (NCBI): domain Eukaryota; kingdom Metazoa; phylum Arthropoda; class Insecta; order Trichoptera; family Limnephilidae; genus Limnephilus; species Limnephilus marmoratus. Next base: position 36,372,142 of record OU862912.1, on the reverse strand, counting down.
TTAAGAGAACTGTCTAAAATCGAATCAGCCAAATGCTATAAATCTTTTGTAGAAGTTACTGAGACAAAATTACTTAAAAATCCTAAACAATTCTGGCAATTTGTTGCACAAAAGCGTACAGATAATGATCTCCCTTCAAGTATGTATTATCATGAAACTCACGCTACAAATGGTCACGACATCGCCAACCTTTTTGATAAACACTTTTCCTCTGTATATTCTGATGCTTCATGCACCATCCCTCCACTTAACTATGACTATAATATTGACTTGAATGATTGCCAAATTTCACTTGCAGAGATTTACCAATCCTTAAATAATCTTTCTAACAAAAAAAGTACTGGACCTGATGGCATTCCAGAAATCTTGCTAAAAGAATGTAAATGTTCATTATCTAACCCAATTTGTATGTTGTACAATTTATCACTCTCAACCGGTACATTTGCTGACTCATGGAAAATTTCATTTATTCGACCCATTTTTAAGTCTGGAAACAAGTCAAATATTGGAAATTACAGACCAATATCAATTATATCTAATATTCCAAAAATATTTGAGTCGATAATTACAAAGAAAATCACTCCTATTTTCAAAAATGTTCTGATCGAGGAACAGCATGGATTTAGATCGGCGAAATCTACAACAACTAATTTACTGTCCTTTATAAATACCATTCTTAAAGCCTTAGAAGACAACACTCAGGTTGATGTCCTCTACACTGACTTCTCCAAAGCCTTCGACAAAGTTAATCACCGTATTCTCATGGCCAAACTTTATGCTATAGGCATTAGAGACCCATTGTTATCATTCTTTCACTCTTACTTGAGTAATAGAAAACAAAGGGTTAAAATAAATAACTTTGAATCCTTTAACATTGATGTAACTTCCGGCGTTCCGCAAGGAGCCCATTTGGCCCCGCTTCTTTTTAACCTTTTTATTAACGATATCATTAAAGTTTTTTCTCACACACGTTTTTGGCTTTTTGCCGATGACAATAAGATTCTTAAGATAATTAAATCCCATCTTGATTGTTTACTTTTTCAACTTGATATTGACTCATTTAATGATTGGTGCAAAATTAACTGCATGGAACTTAATGTTGATAAATGCAAAATTTTGTCCTTTTATAGAACTAAAAAACCTATTCAGTTTGATTATAAACTAAATAATGTTTGTCTCTCTACTGTCCAATCTATCAAGGACCTTGGGGTCACTCTGGATTGTAAACTTTCTTTCCGGGATCACATTAATAACATCGTAAACAAATCATTTAAACTACTCGGCTTCATTCATAGAATTACCTCTGACTTTAAACATATAAATACACTTAAAACTCTTTACTGTTGGCTGGTCCGCCCTCACCTTGAATATGCTAGTGTCATTTGGTCTCCTTTTTATGCTGTCCACATTTGTTACATCGAATCTGTACAACATCGCTTCCTACGAGGAATTGCTTGGAGGTTAGGACTTGAAAGAGGAGAATACTCGTATGATGAAATTGAACAAATTTTAAACATTTCCTCTTTAGAAAAACGTAGAAAGGACTCTGATCTAATATGCATTTTCAAAATTATCAACAGTATTACTGACACACCTGCTTTGTTACAACTCATCCAGTTCAACATTCCTTCCCGTAGACTCCGAAATAATGAATTGCTGTTCCTCAATCAACATTCTGCTAATTATGGATATCATTCTCCTTTATCCAGAATGTCGAGACTTGTCAACACAAATCAAAGCATTGAATTTTTTGGTGTAAGCCTAAATGACTTTCGGCAGTCGTTACGCAATGTGCTTTTTTAAAGTATTTTTAAATCCATCTTCAAGCTACTTGTAGTTATCTTCTCTATGTACTTTTATATTATATGTATTTTGTCAATGCTCTTCATCTATATGTAATCTCCTTTCATTGTGATCTCTCTTTTTTTCTTTTCTGTTCGTGTTATTGTTATATTGTTAATTGGACTATTTGTCCGTAAATAAATAAATAAATAACCATTTCTATGTCAGTTAGGTTAGGTTAGGTTAAGTTGTGGTGCCGTGTATTTCGAAATAAATAAATAAATATCTTTGTATTATGACCTCCATGTTTGCTCAATAAATTATTGTCCTCGTAAACAGCAAAATACGTAATATTATGCAAAAACTTCATGTACGTACTTTAAACGTTTAAGCCTTTACGTAATTAGTAATTACGTAATTGAAGTAATTTATGCTTTTCCGTACAACCTCTTGCTCAACTGCCCTCTGTAGATATTAGTCCAACCTACGCTCCATAGATATTAGTCACCACTGGGACCGTCATAGATATTAGTATCTGGAGTCGTTTCGAGGGGCCAGTTGTTTCTTAGAAATTCAAAAGTAACATTGTTATCTATTTGAGAATGTCCCGTTAATCTAGCTATCAAATTGTAATGAGCTGAAAAGATTAACAACATAAAACATATCCTCTTCTGCTGATCACAATTTGTTCAAAGGCTGAAACGGACTTAGAATCAGCATTTGACGGGGATCTACTACAAAAAAAACAAAAGGCACTGACTTACCATTTGATGACAACGATACATTTGAATTTCTGTGAAGCAACCCGTCCTACATCTTTATTTGTATACGTAATTATTACGAATGTATTCAATTTTTTGATTAATTAAATTTATTGCAATTACTACGTACTAAACTATAGTACAGCACACGAATCGCGGCTGAACTGCAAAAATGTCTGGAGTTGCTTATGACAAATCCTAGCATTCTAATAACTTTGCTGCATATCGTTTCTGTGTGGACGTGAAATGTTAGGTGCCTATCAAATGTGATTCTCAAATCTCTCGAAATAACAATGTGCTAAAGAAATGAATAAGACATTTTGTACTTATAGTAAATCATTTTGTTTGCCTTCCTGTAGCACATAATGAGAATACAATCTAATCACGACTGCTTGTTTTTTTTTTACTTTTTTCCTTCACTCTTTTCCAATATTCTATATCCTCACCACATTAAAAAAAGAATTCACACTGATTCCAAACAGTTGAAATTCGTATGATATTTCATAAAAAATGTTTTCCTCGAACCAATTTCGGAAATGGTATTTAAAATTTTATTCACGAAACGACTTTGATTCCAATAGTAGCTGAAATTCCGACAGCTTGCCGGAATCCGTGCTATTTATTAATCCCAATATTCCACATAACTCGGTCACCGCTACCAGGAGACCAGGATTCCGGAGAGTTATTTCAAACAGATACCCATTTGGTTATATCCGTTATTTCCACCTCGGCCCGGCAAACACAAACAGATGACCGCGCCGAGAGCCTCTGCGAAAGGGTTAGGCGGTACCCGTACCCGGTACCCGTACCAGGGGCACAGGATGAGCGGGAAGGGTGGCCCGACGCTCTTTATTGGAATTCTCAGGTTAGGTCCGGCGGTCAGATAAACACCGGCAATAATGCTCAAAGGCAATTGAAATCAATTGACCGGTGTATCCACTTACTGATACCACTCGAGACCGTAATAATGTGCGCCTGTCCGCATATTGCCGCTGCCCGGCACCGCCAGAATTTAGATGAGCCCTAAACGCACGTTTACGAAAACCCGAAATGGAATCAATCTGTTATTATGTGATTGGCCTGACCCCATAACCAACGCAACGGTAAGATATTAACAAGGGAAAATTTAATTCTAGATCCGTATGGTTAAAAATATTTTCATTTTGGAACACGATAAAGGGACATATGCCCTTTTTAATAAATTGGAGATCATTTGTCTAATGAATCTTTTTTGTGAAAAATTACGTCAAAAGCACGGTCATAACTTAAACTGAATCGATTGATATAGGTACTTGGAGGAACTTTGGTTTCTTGTTACATCAACTTCTCCGCTTTTCTTTTCGGTTCCTACCCCTCCTCATATTCTTTAGTCTCACAACATAACCTATTTGGGGATAGTGAGGATGCCATGGTATCACTGACTCCAGTTTGGGACTCTTATGCGGTTAGCACTTAAAAAAAGATCAAATTCAATGAACATTAACAGATTAACAATATCGTACAATAAGTAAATTTATTACGCAATAGAAACATTATCTGTTAACTAACAAAAAAAAACATTATCTGATAACTATCAAACGGAAACTTTTTGATACCTGCATACTTACTTATGGTTGCCAAACTTGGGCACTCACAAAATTCACAATAAGAAGCTCGAAACATGTCAAAACTCCATGGAAAGAAGTATGATAGGGAAAAGACTGTCCGGTAGAATAAAAAATGCAATCTTTAAGTATCAAACCAGAACAAAAGATGTCATAAAAACAATAAAAAAGCTGAAGTGGAAGTGGTCATGCCACACAATCAGAGGAAGTGAAAAATGGTCAAAATTAGTCATGAATTGGTTCACAAGTGACAAAAAGAAAAAACGACCATTTAGACGGTGGGTTGACGGCATCAAAGCCATAGCAGGTGGTACATGGACAAGAGTTGCTAATGACATAGAGAAATGGCGACAGTTTGAGGAGGCCTTAGTCAACACGTGACATGCAGACAGGGAGTCGATGCATGATAAATGTTTTATTATTATAAATAATGTAATCTAATTTACTGTCTGAATAAAGGCTATTATTATTTATTATTATTATTATTAACAGATGGATATTAGGCAAACAAGATGGCAAAAAAATGGCTGATTGTTATTATGAACGAATTTTCAGCAGTTTTATCAAACGTAACAACTTTATAACTAAAAACATACTTGTAGGTAATTTAAATTACTTGAGTTCCTACAACAATGCACTGCTTACATACAATAAAAGAACAATGTTTTATTCAAGAGAATCTCTGAAACAGAATTGGTTCGCCAAGTTAATAAATCACGTTCGAATTGATTTCACTCCCCCGAAACTTTGCAACTTAGTGCATTTTGAACTGGTGGCAGTATCCAGGGTGGCAATATTTTATTGACCTCTTAAATTATGGCATAATTAAGTGTGATCCGGAACGATAACATGAGAGTTAATCTGCGAGTGTCTCCATCGGGCCCAGAATCCCGGGGACATAAATTTCACGGTCCGGGCAGCCTCCCGCAGCTCATCCTGTTTGCGAGATTCCCGGCTTTTCGGGAGATATCGTAAACTTTTGTGATGTATCGTTTTATTGGTTACATATGAAATTACCGCCGCACGAGTAAGGGGCGAATGGAAAAATAAAATAAATATAAACGATACACTGCAGCACAGGGTGGTCATAAATTCATTTACGGAACAGCATTTTTTTAATGTGAAACTTCTTTACCGCCGTTACTGATTTGAATTCAGATGAAACGGAAATGCGTCACAACTCAGTTCTACACAAATACTCGGTTCTAACATAATGCGATAAATTAGCACCTCGGTGCGTGCCTCCCATAGCGCAGTGGGCAAGACGCGTGATAAGTCTCAGCGGCCAGAGAGACAGACATCAGGCGAACGGGGGTTCGAATCCTACGAAATCATTATCCAATCTTTAAACCTCTTTAAAAGAAAGAGGCAGAAGAAAAGGAAGCGACATCTAGCGACTGTCTTGATTCACTTCTACCGCGCGTGAATTACACACTCTGATTTTTGAATGTTTTTTTTTTTATTGTATTTGCCAATCATTCACTTTATATCGTGATGACGAATAGCTTTTACCTTGCAAATTAATTATGAAATTTATTTTATAAAAAATGTGCATAGATACAGAAATGGTATGAATTTCCGCAAATTTTACTGAGAATTAAGAGATTACGGTTATTAAATCTAAAGCCAAAATCATAACTCAGTTTTTTATGTGGCTTTATGCAAATTTCGAAGAAAAATGTGAATCCACGACTGAATCATTTGTATAAAACAGTAAATCCTTCCTAAATAGTTACATCCGGAAGCAATGCAACTATTTTCAGCTCGCCACATCCTTTTCATCGCAAACTAAAGGGCTTTTAACTATCATTAGAACACAAACACATAGGGTATTTTTTGTTCCGTATTATAGTATTTTCGATAAAAGTTAAAACCGGGTAATAACTAGCGCAATGTGTAAATTAGACAAAAAGAAAACAAAACTTTTTAGGCTATTATTTGTATTTTTGTTGTTGTATTTATTTCTCGTTCACCCTATTGTGAGCTGGCATGTGTGGGTAGTTGCGTAGGTGGTTGTATTGCCCGTGCAGGGGGTGTCCCAAAGACGAGATAGTAAACGGGGTGCCGTTTTTTATTTGGACGTTTGCAGAGATGATATACAGCCTTGATTTCGGCGAGAGTGCCTCTTTGAAAGGGAATAAATGTCGGGGAAAATATAAATTCCGGAAGTCTATGGCGTAGCGATATCGGAAACGGTGAGATGCGGGGTTTATTTGCGAAAAGTGACGACTACATAAATAATAAGTAAACTGCTTCCAGGATTCTATTCACGAAGTGACATGATACTTTCATGGGTACTTTTACAAGTTACCTCAAAATGTAAGACACGTTTTTATTTTATACTAAATACAATACTGGAATTTTTAAATTTATTACTACGTACTTTACGTAGTAATTTTTTGGTTCATAATGTCTTGTACATATTCATATATATGAGGTTTTCATTTTCTTCATGTTTGTATTTAATAGCTTACTATTTTTGCTTCATACTGTCACTTCAATATGTGCTCTTTAATTTTTTGTCATATTAATTTTTTTTTTCTTAACTATGTACATTCTTTCAAATTATTGCAATTCCAAGTTATAGTAAATCTACAGCGCTTTATTATAAAGTGAAAAATATCTGATTTTTGTATTTGTGTCTATGCATTTTTTATTTGGAGTAAAAAATGTAAATAAAATTTTGGTCACCGGTGACATTTTTGATGTTTTTTTTTTTTTTTCTACAAAAACATAAAAAAAATTATAGTTGTTGAACAGTTGGAGGCGGGGTAAGGGGTTCGTCGGACACCCGGCTGCGTGACCAGTGACGACATGCGGAAGAAATTTTGTTTTGTTTGATTTTAAAGAAAAATATTTTGAAAAAAAAAAAGTCACCGGATACCAAAATTTCATTTACATTTTTTACTCCAAATAATGTCAGGAATCACTGGTTAAAGTAAGTCAAGTACGTCCCTTAACACCCTGTATATCCGACGAGTGCATATGAAAGTCACGAAATGAAAAAAATCGCTTGCTTTCATATTGGTACACATAGGTCATAGGTCACACCATTTATTGGATAACCAAGGTCACCCCAAGTGGTTCGCTAGGTTTGGTGACTTAGCAGGGGTGCCCGGGTTTACGGGGTGAGGTTTGTTCAGATCTTGGCGAGTGATGCATCTGCTGATGGGCAGGATCGAGAAAGGCCGGTTGAGGGTGGTCTTTCATCCTCTCCAGCCGGAATCTCTCGACCCATCGCCTTGCGCCGCGGTTGGAGGGATGGATTCATACGTCCGTCACTCTGGACAAACTGTCCCACAGATTTCTATCCATCCCTCAAACCTATTTCCTTTCCAGTACTTCCTCTTCTTCCTCTCCTTAAAAAACCCTCCACACAGAATAGTCTTTGAGCGAAATTACTTTCTTAGGGCCTCCTAATGTAAAAAAAAATCTTCTGATTTTGAATAAATTTATGTTTTTATAGTACGCATAACATTTTAAAATATCAAAACCGAACATTAAATTTAGTTTTGAGTGAGTTTCGGCAAAAAAAACGAGTTTCGGCATCAGTTTCGGTTTCGACAGAAAATCTGCCGAACCTTCGGCCGCACCGAAACTCTGTGTTCGTGAATTATCTCGCGTCGGCGTCGTTCGGCTGACTTCGGATGAGTTCGTTACCCATCAGCTGAGTTCGCATTGAGGTCCTTCCTTTATAATGTAAGTGTTGATTATTGATAAAATTTTGTTCTAAGGAGTACCTAGTTAACATATTTGTTAATTTTGTTTGTTTTACAGGTATTTATAAAATAAATAATTATTTTTTCACACTCCAATTATGTATTGTTTTTTATTACATTTAACACGTGTAATAAAAATGTTGTGATTTTAAACGCAATTAAAATTAAAATACTCAATTAATGAGGTCCTTCCTTTACAAAATAAGTGTTGTTTATTGACAAATTTTTGTTCCAAGAATTAGTTTAAAAGTTTTGTTAATTTTTATAATTTTTGTTTGTTTCATAGCAGTAATAAAAAAATATGTTTATATATATATATATATATATATATATATATATATATATATATATTTATTTTTTTTAACATACTTCAATTATTATTATTGTTATTTCATTTAACACCTGTTAATTGAGTGTAAAAAATAACCCAAATAGATTAGAAAAATTGATTTTTAACATTACTAAAAAAAGTTTCGGTTTCAGTTTCGGTTTCGGCCGAAATTGAGACATATACCGAAGATTCGGTTTCGGTTTCGGTAAAATTTTCTGTTTCGGTCGGACACTACTTATTTCTCTTATAAGATGAATCCTTTCACCTAAAAAAGATTTTGTTTCCAACCAATTATTTTTTGCTCGCATTTACACACCAGCCACATAATTAATAGCATTATTTTTATGGAAATATACTTTGATCAGTAGGTACCCTTAATACTCGAAACAAATTCAATTATTTGCTAATGATGCTCACATTCTGAGCTTTTTCAAAATACTTATTAAGGATGCAAAATTCAAATAGTATATATATATATATATATATATATATATATAGTGCATCATTATATGACCTTGTTAATCTATTAATTGTGATTATTTCTGACAAGGTTTTTATACAAATGAGCGCCTCGCAGTTGTCAGACAACCTGTAGAAACGTCAATTATTCGTGCGACTTTACTGTTTTAAAAAAATGTTCCCATGTTCCTATGTTCGTGTACGGGACCACAGCACTGTTTACGAGGCTGCAGCACTGTGTGCGGGGCCGCAGCACTGTGTACTGTTGGTCACTGTTCAAATTGAATGCATTTTTGGTTTGAAGGATTTGATGGATTACAATTTTTCGTTAAGTTATCTTTCATCTGATTTTAACGTCTTCGTAATGCATCGTATCGACGACGTACCGTGAGAGACTATTTTAATGAATTATGTTAAAACCCTCTATACGAGGCCATTAAAATGTACACAAACACGGTGACCTGGCCACCTTAATTATCGTACCCGGCATATCTATACTTTTGTAGAATAAACTACAAACTAAAATGGATACTTTGCAACGAGCGTAATCGAATTTAAATCGCTTCCACCGCACCATTTCCCATCTCCCATCTGCTGGTGGGGCGGAAGCTCGAGCCCGGGCGGTGTCCGAACACTATCCCTTACCAGAAAATTGCTAGTGGGTGGTACAATTTAATTTCATAAACAGAAGCATGTTATTAGAAGAATCGTCGTCGATTTTGTGCGTTATTTCAGATTTTATAAAATTTATTTGGTTTTATTAGATTAAGTAACAACTGGTTGATCAATTTAAAATCTTTGATAATACGGTAAACATATTGAGGTATGTTATCCTGTCAGAGTTTTCTTTCTAACCGCTTTAATCACAAAGACGAACTGCCTTGAAAAATTTGTAACTGTACTGAAAGTATGTTTTCCTCGACTTCAGAGTGAAATTATATAAATCAACGATATGGTCACCATACTACAAAGTCCTTTCTCAATCAGTAGAAAAGGTTCAAAACAAATTCCTTCGGTACCCTCATCAATTTTAAAATGAATTTTAAAAACGAATTTATTAATTAGGTATAATAACTTACGCACCGAAAGTAGACTTCTGAGACTTTCAGATAGATGAGGTTAACTGATGTGTTATTTTTATTTAAATAAATTAAATATTTAATTCAAACCCTTAATTGTTGAAACTAATTTGCATTAATGTAACCTACCAGGCAAACTTGAAGCAAATATTCTTTTAAATGTGACAATATCCTCAATTCACTCTATTTATTCTTCAATTACTAGAATTCATCTCCTTGCGAGTAAACATTGCGAACTTACAGATATATAACGAGTCTAGTTTTTGAACTGTTAATTCGTGGTGGAATTCCATTGTATTAGAATTTGAAATTAAAATACTTTTGTACTTTCTTCCACTTATTTATTTTCACCAGTACCGGTAAGAAAATGTCCGTAGTAGGATGAAACCGGTTCTGGTGAAAATAAATAAGTGGAAGAAAGTACAAAAGTGTTTTAATTTCAAATTCTATTACAGATGTATAGTTAATGTTGATGCCTCACAGGAACATCATATCTATTTTTATTTATTTTATTGGTTGTAACTCACACCCATAATTTTATCCATATATCCACACTTTAGCTTTTATACAGTACCTACACTTTTTTATGTCAAGTCTTATTATCGAAATATTATTAGTTTTTTAATATCGGTACAACTACATTGTTTTATCATATTGTACTTAAATATTGTAATTAATTGTATGTAAAAGCCCACTAGGGCGTTAATACATAAGTAATAAATAAATATTGATCTCAGTGATTTGATACTAATTTTCAGAAGGAGATGCATAACGAAAGAAATGTCAAGAAAATATTTTGTACAATTATTTTTCTTTATCTCTGTTGTTTTCGTATGTATGTTTGGTACGCATTGTTTTTTTGATTATTTTTTTTTCTATAAATATATTCTGTCTATGATAAAAATAATAACGTTATTTTATATGTTTCGACCATAAATTAAAAAAATATATAATTAAGAGACCGTTGACAAACTACTATCATATTGTTAATTTGTTTGACATTTGTAAACAAATACACAGAAGTACATTAATAAACATGTGAAAAAAAACCTTTACCTAGACATATGCAGAAGCACAATAAAATGAGATTTTCAGAGATTTCGAAGCAAATTGTTTCTTGACAAGAGCCTAAGTATTTTTTTTCTAACTTTATGGTGACCATTAACCACAATGTTTTTAAATATTCTACAGTTTTTGACCTATCCAAAATAAGCAATATTTTTTAACATATATTTGCCCTTTAATAAATTCTATGTTGAGACTATCGTGGCAATCAATCACGAATTTTGACAGTTTTCATCTATTAAAACTATGCATTTACGTGCCTGTTAAAAAAGCTCTGGCCTATGGGAGTAATGATGATGGCCATGGTGATATAGATAAATACATTTTTTTGCAGTTCTTTTCTAAATCACTGACAAATATTTATAATATATTCCGTAATACAACCTTTTTGAAATTGTTTATTTGCAGCTGATAAGGTCAAAGCGGTATCGTTCAAGCAGCAGCGTACACCGGGTGCCTCCCATTCTTGGTTATTTATTTCCGTTAGAGTCAGTGGGAGGGGCAATAAAGTGCGGTGTAGTTTTGGTCGGCCGCACTCTTGCCAGGCTCTTTCCGGATGGGCTGTGACAAACACCTACCTGCCCAGGCTCTGTGCTCCTGCTAACCGGGTACTCTGGCACCTTCCTGCCTCCTTCCGTACCTTTCCACCCACAGGAAATTGTTTAGCGCTTTGGGGGAGCGAAGGTCTCATCGGGAATGGATTGTGCCGAGGTGTTTTATTGCTAACTCGGTTATAATTCACGCCCAGATAAACCCCACTTTTCTAATGGACGCCTTAATAATAAGGTCACGCTTAGGAGTTAACGCGGGAGTTAGTGCGGTAATAAATTGTTTGCGAAAGTGTTAAGTAATGAAAACATTCTGGTTAATTCGTAAATGACGTAAACTAAACAGGTATAGTAATTCACCTACGTAGGAACTTAAAATAAATGCCATCATTAGTTATTCAGATTCCAAATTATTATCAAAAAATGTCATCCGATTATTTATTTCGAGTGCCTAGATGCTAGATGTATATTCTTTTCTCTCAAAATGTATATTACCAATAAAAATAAAAATAATGTATGTAATTGAAAAATCTTTACAATCTGATATTACGTAACAAACAACAAAAAATGTTGTCATGATTAGCTTCTTCGAACAGTCACTGCCTAGTTAGAAACTAATGTTGACTGGGCTATAATGTATTCACTCCTGTATTGCAACTTATCCTCGACTTACATTGTATTTGTCATTAAGCAATAAATTAATTCATTACTACGCATAAATTCAATTGTATACCCATGTAAGTATACATTATATAGCTTGGTACGGAAACCGTGTAATTTTATTTATCAAAAGTACAATAAATATTGATTTATTTATTATTTAGAGATAATATATTACAAAATTATTACATAAAATTTATAATACATTACTCCCAATGAGTTTAATGAAACTCATTTCGGGAAGGACAACAGGACAATTCTAAAGGAAAATTATTTTTATATAAGAACACGGAAATCAATTAACAATACACCGATTTTTAAATGGACTAGACACACTTGATGCAGGTAATTGAAGAATATACAAGAGTTACAAAGGAAGACAACTAAATTCGTCACTGGTTAATAAAGTTGCTGAGGAAATATCCTTTTAGAGCCTTTGCCAATATTTTTTTGTTTGATTCTGGTAGTTTTAGGACATTAAGTAATGCGTTGTATTGCGCATGTGCGATGTATTGTAAGGAGTTAATGCCAAATTAATATAGTTAAATGAAAATAAATCACTTTGTAAACACCACTGATTTAATCTAAATTATCATCATATTTCGAAACCAATGGTTTCTTCGTCAGGGTAAAATAAAAATTTATCATTTTATCCTGACAAAGAAACCATCGATTTCGAAACATGTTGATAATTTTGATTAAATAAGTGGTGTATACAGAGTGATTTATTTTCAATAATTTAAATTGACGCCACAATGTGAAATTCATAAAATAGTAACATAAAATGAGTTAATTTCCATTACCGACTACGACGTTTTAATAACAGTTTATTTTTTTTACAAAAAGCATTACTTTGGAATCTTTACTTTAGTCGCTAAAATAGGCGAAATCATGGTTTTTAACCAAGTTTTCATCTAAAAAAAGATCACAAAAAAATTAAATCACCTATCTTCGAAATGAATAATTACAGATTTTTAAGTTTAAATGAACCACGTCAATATATTATTTTATAACCGACAAGTAGTTTCAGAGTGGAAGATACTCTCAGTATCGCCCTGGTGTAATACCGCCATTCAGAATTGAAACGTTGCATTAAATGGCTTCAGCCATATTTGATGACCAGATCTGAATAGTCAGGAATTTCCCCTCCTTCCTCTTCCACATCTCCTTCCCTTCCCCTCTACCTTCAGCCTCACAACATAACCCAATTGGGGATGCCGTAGTCTCACTGGCTCCAGGTGGTTGGGCCAAGTTGGGATTCTTGAGCGTTATTCACATTATAAAAGTAGTACACTTCAATAGAGAACTCCAGTCCAATTTTTTCAATTTTTTTTATGAATAATGACCTTCTAACTTAAATAACTGCATTTGTATTTTTAGAGTTAGTTTTAATAGTTAAAATAATTGTCAAAGTTTTAATTTTTCAAGACCCCCCGAAAACCACGGTATGTATGGTGAATCGTGTGACGTCATCACTCCTGAAAAATTAGTATAGGATCGGGGCAATCAGCTGATCTACTGCCGCCATTTTGAATTCCGTTGTTCGAAGTACTCCACATAGAAATAGCATTACTATTTTTTTTTGTGCAGTAGTTTTTTAATATTTTCAATAATAGAGATAAACTAATAAGAACAACTAAATCTCTGTAAAAAGTATGTAAATAAACGAATAAATTAATAAAATGGCTTGTGTCATATCATACATTCCCATAAAATGACTTTACGGTGACGTCACGACACGTCGAACGCCGTGAAACACGTGACGCCACCTTGACGGCGTGTTTTTACGACCCGATTAAAAATGGATTTTTTAATATTTTTTTAAAAACTCCGCGTTTAATATATTTATTATTATTAAATAAACTTATATATTCAGAATCAGCGTTTCTTGGTCGATATGAACATATTTTTTTAAAGCCAGAATATTTTTCACTGGAGTTCCTTATTATAATTCAGTTTTTTCCCTTCAAGAAACCAAGGTGTAAAGATTAACCTTTTATATGAAAGGAATGGTTTTATTGAATCGCAGCCTTTTTTGGTTTATTTTAGCGGACAGTAGTTAAATCAAAATGTAAGATCTTAATCAAGAAAATAGAAATGGAAATTAAAATATTTTACTCTTTCATGGATAGCCTTTTATTCACTTCCATGCGAGACAGCCAAACAAGCACCCGCATACGCTCGCTATTTGCTTTGTTTGTTCTTGAGATCCATACAATATTCAACCACTTCCTTAGCGCCATCCACCGCCCCAGCCCCCAGCCGGGCGGTTATTGTGAACGTAGCCCGCATTCTTGGCTTCTGACCACCACACCGCCCCCTTACCTCGGCCAAGTTTAGTAGGGGTGCGCGGGCGAGGTTTCCACGTGGGGGCAACTTGGTCATATGGGGGAGATGGGAGCTAGTTCGGCTGGTCGGGGGAGTTCAGCAGCTTCAGAAGCCCTGGAGGAGAGGGCCCTCGGTCGCCACTTTGGACACTGGTCTAGGTAAACTTTGAAGGGAGGAATTCTTTAAGGTGAAACTACCATTCAAAGACGGTGTACGAGTACAAAGCGCTTTGTTGGGTAATTGTCGTAAATAATACATCGTGTTTTGAAGCGAAGAGTACCTAAGAAAGCTATTTCAACTATTTTTAATTTTTTTTTCTGTAAACTTATGAAAATTGGTTCGTCGTTGACGTAATTTTTTTTTTACATTAGCTCCACACAGGAGACCCCGAGGAAAACAATTTACCTCGGGGCCTTTGTCATCTTTGGGGATGCTGTGTAGAGGGTTTTTTTAAGGGAAAAAGGTGTGAGGGGTGGGTAGGAATCTGAGGGTCAGTGTGCCCAGGAGTGACAGACGTATGAATCTATTCCTCACACTGCGGTGCAAGGAGGTCGGGAGAGTCCGGCTGGAGAGGTCAAAAGGCCTCCCTTAATCAGTCACCTCCGATCCAGCCTAATACAATAAAATACCCTCGACTCTGTGCAGAAACGGGCGGTCCGTTTGCTCCCATCTTAACAGACGGATTGCAATCTTTAGAGCACAGGCGTCGAGTGGGAATGCTATCCTTGTTCTACCGGTATTACAATGGAAGATGCTCCGAGGAACTAGCATCATTGATCCCTTCGGCACCGGTGCATAGCCGGGAAACACGCCAAACGCGTGCCCAACATTTGTACACGGTTGACATTTGCCACATGAGAACGGGTCGTTTCTTCGACTCGTTCTTGTGTTCAACAGCTCGGCTGTGGAATGATTTGCCGGCCTCTGTGTTTCCTCCTTCCTACAACATGGGTCTCTTCAAGACCAATGTTCATTCCTTCCTCTCCTCAAAAAGACTCTCCACACAGCATCCCAGATGACATAGGCCCTGAGGGAAATTATTTTCCTCAGGGCCTCCTGCGTGGAGTTAACGTAAAAAAAAAAAAAAAAAAGCCCGCCACGCAGTGGTTAGGCAAAAGTATCCGCCACCGGCGCCACCAAGACCTAGACAAACCTCTCCCCATGAACCCGTACCACTTGGGGTGACCTGTGGCAGGGGTGTTGGTTATTCAAAAAATGGTTCCCAGGGCGGCGGTACCCATTCCCGCCTCCCAAATTGTTGTGATTAATGCAATATTGTGAATAATGAAAAACAACACTGGAGATTTTAAATAAATGTGCGATTATATCCTAACTACCGCGAATGCTATATTTTTAAGTGCCGCCAAAATCAAGGATTTATTTAATTTTCGAGGACGTTCATAGATATTTTACCAAGACACTAAACTTTGATAAAAAGTTCCGCTTTGAATAGAGTTATTTTAAAGGGTGTTTTATTATTTTTTCCTCCCAAAATTCAAGTTTCAACTTAGACTCTTGTTATTATTTGTGCAGAAATAATTTTGTTAGCAGGCTTGAAATTTTACAGATCATAATAATGTTATTATATATTGACTGGCCATCAAAAACTTTCGGTAAGCAAGTTTTCTGTAACAAAAAAATTAACGTCTCGTAATTTTCTTGGCTCATTGCACAATAGAGTTTCCTCGAACAGCTTCTGTTCAAAATCAATATCGATTTTATCCTTTCCCAAATTTATTGTTGTTGTTGAAAGGCGATCATTTTTAAATTATGAACAAATAAACACCATAATTCACAACAATTGTCAAACTCGATATCAGGGCCGAAAAACGACAGGGTCCACCTGGTCCTAGATTTCAATTTAATTTCAAGTTGGACCCAAAAGAGACAAACTTGTCTCAATCGTTAGATGATTAACCCGTCCAATACGTCAGGCGATGGCACTAAAACACCTAGTTGGGAATATTCCGGGGATTTATTGGACAACTTTGGGGAATAACGGCCTCAATTTGTTGGCACGTACGGATTTTTAGTCCGGCGTTTCAATAACGTACCACCGAGGCAATAACGATAACGGCCTGGCCTCCCGGCGAAGGTACCGCACCTGACTGGAAGACTCATCGTCGTTTAAAGTGCTTTTATTGATGTCAGCGGGCCACTTTGGACACCCCTGAAGATTAACGTAAACCCCATCAGTTTCTTTATCGCATCGCCTTAAGCTACACACATTGTTTCCTGATATCGTTTTGATGCTTCCTTCGAAATTCAAGAAAGCGCCGGTAATACCTTTAGGAAAAAGCTTAGGAACAGACAAAACAATGTCAGGTGGTAATTCTACACTAAAAATCCTACTCCCATTAAAAAAATTACAACAATAGTACAACATTTGAATCTAAAATAAAAAGCTGAATAGAAAACATTACAGAAATCTTTACTAAGTATAAAATGAAGTCGCTCGCGCTGTATGTGCGCTTCGATCTTTTAAACTACGCAACGGATTTTCACGCGGTTTTCACCAATAGATAGAGTGATTCATGAGGAAAATTTTTAGGTATATAATTTGTCGAGGTTTTGTGTAAATTGGTAGAAATACCTAATATATCTGGCCAAGCGGCAGCGAGCAGCAGTGTGGATTTGATTTAACAGATGGCGTTGGTTATAAAGGTTTCGCTAGCCACAGCAACGTGTGGCCGGGTCCGCTAGTAGAAAATAAACTGACACCAAATATAGACTGATACTAAAATCACCCAGATGCAAATTATGTGAATATTTATAATTATTTTAAAAAAAAAGTTGCATTACATATTTATAATTAGTTCATTTTATTCGTACTTTTAAATTTGATTAATACGTAAATTAAATCCTCAGCGTGGGAGATCTCGTTTAGGATATCATTGTCTCTATTTGTTACAGAAAAGGAATATCATAGCTTTTATTAATATTAATTTTCGTGTCATTAAATTGGTTAGTTTTGGTGAATATGCATTACTTCCTATGAAATTGAAACTTCAAAAACGGATTCCAACTTTTTTGTTAAAACGTTTTTTTCTGAATGATTTGAAATGATAATTAAGTCAGATACTGATTTTTTTTACATGAGCTCCATATAGGAGGTTCTGAGGAAAATAATTTCCCTTAGGGCCTATGTCATCTTTGGGGATGCCGTGTGGAGAGTTTTTTTAAGGAAAGGAAGGAGAGGAGAGTTCTGGGAAGGAAAAGGGTTTAAGGAGTGGGTAGGAATCTGAGGTTTAATGTGTCTTGGTCATCCGCCTCCAAGACCTAGACAAATCTCACCGCATGAAACCGGGCACCCCTGCTAAATCACCAAACGTAGCGAACCACTTGGGGTGACCTATGGTAGAGGTGTTGGTAAGCCAATAAAGGTTGCCGGGGCGGCGGTACCCATTCCCGCCTCCCAAACTGATAATGTTACATTGTCGTGAAAACAGACTTATGGGTACGAGTTTAAAACAGTTTTTAAAAATTTTGGAGAATTGATAATAATTAATTTGATTCTCGAACAAACAATACATGAATTTATTGAGAATGTGAAATAAATATATATAAGTATCTTACGAGTAGGTAGGTACTTGAACATAATTTGAGTAATCGAAAAGTTCATCTTCAGCGTTTACAATACAAATTCATCTTATCCACTAACCAAAATATTCGCCTCAAAGTGTTACATACCTCTGCAACTCATACCGCAACTGATAGTTTCAGAATCTATCAACACCATTCAAATGTACATTAGCCCGGACCATCTCATCTGTAATTCCGGGCAGACTCTCCGTTCCTGAGACATATTGGGCTCCGGCGTCCCTCATGCCCCGTCTTCCCCCATCCATCCCGTCTTGTTCCTCACGAGGCCGGAAGGACCCCTCGCCACTTCCGGGAAGTTGGCGGCTAAGGAGGTGGGGCGGGCGGGTGAGGCGGGTTGGAGCAGGGTGCGGTGTCATTGAATACATTTTACAAATGAACGTGCGGACGCGCGGCATGTGGAGGCGTGATAAATGCTTATTCTATCGCTTGTCGCGCCGATTTATGAATATGTGACGCGTTGTTGGTTCTTTTTGCCCCGGTGGCGTATTTACAATCCCTACCGCGTTTCAGTCGCTTTAAATTTTCAATGTCAAAATTTAAATATTTAGAAATAAAATTATTAATTTCTAATATACACATTGGAAAGATTATTTTATCAAGATTTTAGAACAACTTTTGTTTTTGCAAAGTGATAAAAAAATATCAATATAGAGGTGTATTTACAATATATGGGAATAATATTAAAATTTAAATATTTAGAAATAAAATTATTAATTTCTAATATACACATCAGAAAGATTATTTTATCTAGATTTAGAAAAGTTTTTGTTTTTGCAATGTGATAAAAAATAACCAATATACAGGTATATTTAAAATTTAAATTGTCGTTACCGCGACTGAATCGGTATAGGTTTTGTAAATACGCGCCCCGGTGTCGGTGTACGTCTTAGGACTAGGTGTTTCAAAAAAATTGAACAATTCATCAAATATATAATGAATAACATAAAACTTTGTTTAAACCACTATATTATACACAATATCTACATGTTTCGATAACAATGTTATTGAATTATAGATATTGTGAATAATATAGTGGTTTAAACAAAGTGATATGTTATTCATTATATAATTAATGATGCCACAAAGTAATTTTGCGAAGTTTAAAGAAGTAATTCATCAAATAATTGAAGTAAATTTTCTCGGTTTATGTAAGTTTTGTAATGAGTTCTATAATTTCAATACCCGCTATATCCGAGTTTTTGACAAAATGACATTTCACATTTTTGCGAGGAACAACATTAATTAAAAATTGAGTTTCAAAACCTCCTTTATCACGACCAAAAACCATATTAAAACTAGCGAGTGAGAAACAAAACCTACTATATCATTTAAGAAGTTACTATCAAAACCCGCTATATCGGAATTCAGCCGATCATGAGCAGTTGTTTTGCCAAGATGGCGGGTGTAAAAATACGCCCCACAGGTCAGTTGAGTTTCATTAGCCTCTATATTCCATATAAATCACGAAGTGAGTATCAAAATCCGCTATATTCATTTTATTTAACCAAATTACTTAAATATTTCTAGACATACATTGAAAAATGAACACTTTTCGAATGAAAATTACTTCAATTCATTATATAAAAAAATAAAATGTAATTTTTTATTTACGCTAGGATGTGATAGTTTTTTGCGGTTTTTTTCCGAATCAGTGAAAGTTGATATAGCGGATATGGAAATTGAACGACTCTGTTATTATATCATTACAGGTCAGTTGCTTCATACAACTGAAATAACACAGAACTTTCGCAGAACCTGAAGATTAACTTAAATTTTTTGTAATGTTTTATAGAATATCGATTTTCTCTCAATACCACAAACTTTCAAAAAATAACTTGTTTAACTCATGTAAGTTGCCCATACAGTAGTCAAAATATGGATATTTATGTTATTTAGTATCAAAAGAAATCTTTAAATATTAAAATATTAATGCGATTTACCACGTCAATGCCAAAGAGACATATAATCTTGTAATTATACTCATCCAGGCTCACTCTAAGTTATTCATAATATCACATTTCCTTTTATTCTCCGTCGCTGTACGCGTATTACCAAAACACCTTTAAACTTTTCAAACGATTTTTCCCTTAAAACAGACGTAATTATATCCCCTCCAATCTCGGGGTCTTAATAAATAATGGCAGCACACGAACAAAGTCCATTGAAATCTTAAAGTAAACCACATCCACCATCTCGGCTTATTATTAATTCCCCCAAGATGTGTTCCCGATGTCCACGACGTGTTCTGGGAACCAAAACAAAAGTATCCCCCTCCCCCCGACCCCATCCGCCACACCACCCCCCTTCTTTGACTTAACCCCCCCTGTTGGCGTGGAAAGCCCCCCGGTCCAAGATTTCAGGATGGGGGGACTAACGGTCTTCTTATTAAAGATTTATTCACTCAAATTGATTTCACGACACGAAATGCAGCCAAGCCGTAGGCTGACGTTCTAATAATAAATATGTAGGTAGCCATATACCTATAATGGTTTGGGATTTAAAAATAATGAACATCGTTAAATTTAAGACGATATTATGTAAGATTGTATCATAATGAATATCCAAAATGTTCGTTTACGTCATTCGCGAATCTTTATCAAGAACCACAGTCAAACTGATGAACTAACAGTGCCAATAAGAACCACGTTCAAACTGAAGAACTAATAAGGATCATAGTCAAACCGACGAACTAATACAGCGCCATTGAGGTGATTTTTAAACCTCTGAACTTATTAGAATTTTTACCAAACATTGTATTTAAACGGTTTTTATTATTGCTATTTGGTCTTTTCTTGCTTCCGAGATCTTTAAAGTGGTCTAACTATAAACCCCAACATTTTTCAGGGACAATATTTACATCTGCATTTTTATAAACAGTGTGTTTTTTCCAAATCAAGTTGTCTACTCAGAAAAGATAATTAAGAATATAGGTACCGGCATTTTTTGAACAGATAACATTCTTAGATTAAAATATTATGATCATTATTTATGAATTTCATTGCTTTTTTGTTTTACAAACATTGATTTGTTCATATTATGGTAAAATATCAGGTGATTAATAAATCATAATTTTTCGTCTAGATAAGGTTAAGAGTGGTTTTCCAGCAGGTACTTGTCAAAACCATAGCATCCTTAAGATCCCAAAACTTTTAACTCGGCCGAAAGGTAGCAGCATTCTTGGCTGGCCACCCAGGGGCGGGGGCGAGGGTCCCAAGATACGCCAAGATTCGGTATCCGCAGCCCGCATGGCGGAAGCCGGTCCTGCGGTGGGCCTGCAAGTTTCTGCGGCCTGGGTCAAAGGATCCTAGACCTTGAGAGGGAACTTAACTACTTCATAGGGAATAACGCTTATTAATAATATCATATTATGCTAACCAGGCAGCAAGGATATATCATCCGATCTTAAGGATCTAGAAGCCGCATTTTGATTTAGAAAGACAAGCAAATACTATGGTTTCTTCGCGCAACAATTTGCAGAGGGAAATATTTACTTACTCCTTCTAGATATTTGGTTTGAGTGATTTTTTGCGCACGTAGAGCCCGTTCACACTTCCGTTTTAAAAACGGAGGCGGGTCCCGTTTTTAAAACGGAAGCCCTGGCCGCTGTAGTGGCTCTGTGGAGCTGTTCACACTTGTCGGTTCCGGCTTGAAAACGGATCCGTCATGTTTTGCCGGAAAGATCGCCTACGCAGAGCGTCCGTTTTGAAGCCGGAACGGAACGCGCTGGCTCATACATTTCAAAGGAGCTGTCCACAATGCACGGAGAACGGATCCGTTTTGACCCCACCCCGCTTCCCCACCGCCTGCTCCCAGACGCAAGCGAGCAGGCAAATTACGCGATTGTGTTTTTATGGGGCGCACGTTTGGCGTTTATAATATTGTTGATTAATTTTGAATGTGAAACACTGAATTATTATATAATATAATATTATTATATAATATTTATTATAGTAATAATTACAATAATGCGTAGGGAAATAAATCCCGAAAATTCAATCTCACTGGTCGAAAAAAGAGTTGTGCTATGGGTTGAAACGACAGAAGGATATAAAAATAATTCATTAAAATTACCAAAATTTTCTTTTCACTTTTTTCCTTCTTTTTAATAAGTACCACATGACAACAGGAGCTTCATCGTCGTCCATTGCGCACGACCGTCTACTGAAGAATTAGCAAATAAAATGTTTTGGTCGTTGTTTTCGTAGAGTAGAATCCGTTTTTAAAACGGATCCGTTTTTAAAACGGAAGTGTGAACGGGCTCTGAGTGAGTCAAACATAAAACAAACTCGTTAATACATAATACTAAATTATACTCGTATAATACTCGCATATCAATAATGAAATTGTGAAGGTAATTTTTTGAGAAATTCTTTTAATCTCTAAAAACAAAAAAAAACGGAACGTAAGATATGTGAGCTGTGGTATCATGAAATTGAGTTTATCTGGAATGTCTGCATAGGGGTCTAGGCCGACACAACCTTTTCAGAAGGCTCTGTCATCTGAAAAAAATAAGACAAGCTGCATCTTCAAAAAGGTTTTAAAACTCGGAAAGAGGCCGCACTATGATATAATTATTGAAATGTACACGAATTTATATAAGAACGTTACAATTTGTAGGCACTTTTATCTTTGTTCACTTTGTGCTATGGACATAGTATCGCCTTCTATCAGAGCCTGTATCTTTAATTTGCCTCTGTCATTGTCTTAATATGCGAGGCAGTGAATATCTCGTTGGGCCTGTCCCCACTCCCCCAAGGGAGGGACTCCACACTCCGCAGTCCTGTCTGCCGGAGACGCCCCTGATCAACCATCCCCGCGCCTCGCTGTCCCGGAGCAGCGTGGATGCAGGAGGCATCTCTCGGCGGCAAAGTTCCCGAGGAACTCGGCAGGTGTCACACGTGACCACCTGGCGTCCTGTCACGTGATCATATTACTAACGCCGAAATTAGCCGACCCCCTCCCACCCCTCACACCCTCTTCTCTACCCCCACCGTCTTGTACTAACCGCGTCTTAGATCCAAGAAGCCCCTCTTCTTGCATCGTCTTCTGTCCATACTTTATTTCAGCGATCGACAACAATCGTGAACCTTATAAAGTCATCACATAGTTCCAACATATTTCATACTTGGAAATATTGTATTTTTTCGTGCAATAGAGTTTCAACATATACTGTAGAAAAGAAGAAGAGATTAACCGTCATTTACTCTTAGCGGAAATCTGCGTTTAGTGTAATTTAAATCAAAAGGGAACGAGGCATAAAAAAGCTTTCACATTATAAAACGGGAGAAGTTAATTTCTCTAGATTATAAGTGATATTTTATTAAAACATTTTTTTCTGAATCTTCCGCGTATTTTATTGGCCATTTCATTTTCACATTTTTACGCCTTTTACGCAACAGCTCTTCAGGTTTAAGAAAGGGATCCTCAGATGGTTTGAGCGAATGAACGAAGAAAGTAGTGTAAGAAGAATATATGACACAAATGTAAATGATAGAAGAAGTCGGGGACGCCCGAGGAAGACATGGCACGACCAAGTGAAACAGATACTTGAGTCGGGCCATGTCAAAAGTCAGGATAATTGAAGAGTATGTATGACATGATGTATGAATGTGAATGAGGCAAAGAGTGTGTGCCAAGACCTAGTTGCTTGGCGGTCCGTCCTCTCTAGTAGGTTAGTTAGTCAGTCCCTTCAGGTTATGATAGTTAAACATCCTTCTGTAGAATTCTACATTTAATATCATTTTTAGCCACTGCAACGATTAAAACAACAACAATAATTAATTAAATGCTTAGTAGGTAATTAAAAGAAATTTTTCTATCGTAATCCCCTTCCTTTCCCTCAAAGGGAAGGCAATATTCTTAAAAATCCGAAGCTTTCTCTCATTAGAAAATCTAACATCAGTCTACCATGCATAGTACAATAAAAAAAATTTTTAATTTTTTTTTTTTTTGTTTTTTTTATCAAATCTCCAATATATTGTAGTAAGCTGTGGAACTGCATACAAAACAAATCCACTCCCTGTCGAAATTGTGCAAAATCTAATTATAAAAATTATACTGAAAAAAC
The DNA here is from genome assembly GCA_917880885.1 of Limnephilus marmoratus. Taxonomy (NCBI): domain Eukaryota; kingdom Metazoa; phylum Arthropoda; class Insecta; order Trichoptera; family Limnephilidae; genus Limnephilus; species Limnephilus marmoratus. Next base: position 36,348,136 of record OU862912.1, on the reverse strand, counting down.
CAAGAGACTATCCAACACACCTTATTTTTGAAGAATGTAAAGTATTAAAATTTAATGATCTAGTCCTAAAAAAACATAATAATTCAAATAATAAAAGAAAAACAAAATCATAGCTTTTTAACCGATAGTCGCACTCGTCAAAAACATGTACTTCCAACACAAAATGTAACACCTCAATTGCACAACATTTTTACACATATCAAGGGAAAAAATACTTAAATAACCTACACGAAAAGATATGAACAATCGAATACGATAAATGCCTAATAAATGCCTTGATGTGAGAATACGTTTTAAAGTATATTTCATACCGCTAGGTGATTAGGGTGTCCCTATCTGGAAAAAAAAATTCAATTTTTTTTGACAATTTTTTTTGTTGTATTTTTTTTTATTTCCACCCTCCCATTTTTTAATCAAAGTATTTTTGCATGAACAAATTTAACCGTCTTTCGTATTTCAAACAGAACGAAATTATTTATGTTGTTGAATGACAGATGGCGCTACGTTCGCCTCATCGAACTTTCATTCACACATGTGCAAGACATTCACGAGAGAGAAGCGTCGCGTCATTTTCTCATGAAAATGACGCGACGGCATCATGTTCTCGCGTGGGCAAACCATCGAGCTTATTTGTGTTGGCTAAAGACGGACTGACAAAAAATATCGTACTTTCAATTGCTCTTCGAAATTCGATTTATTTTCTTTATTTTATTTTCCTTCTTTATTTAGTGTTTTTATCGGCGGTCATCGTCTACAGCGCTCCATTTCTCTTTCTGTATAGATCCCATCCCTACACAATACATTTTGTTATTTTTTATTTAACAACCAAAATATTCACTAAAAATCGTTTATACGGCAGAACAACGTTTGTCGGGTCAGCTAGTAAAAAAATAAAAATATTTTTAAAAGTGGGTAGCCGTATTGTGTAAAAGTTTTACGATCCCCTATTCTTGTGGATTTGTACCTCTATCGTGTACACCATAGTGTACAGTGCACCCCCATCCCCCTGTGAGAGTTAACCCAAGATCTTCTCTTTGACTAAGTTTCCACCGGACGCATTATCTTACATGCGGGATTGTCTCGCAAACAATAAAACTTAACTTTAATGGCCGCGTATTGTTTTTATAATCGCAAGGCGGTGCAAGTAAGATCTCGACTCGGGGAAATGATAATGGTAGGTGCTTCCTTAACTGGAAATAGAGGGTAATTAAAGTTTTCTTGAAAATTTATTTAATTGAAAATATTATCATAACAGTGCTTCGCGGCGAATAAGTATGCATCGGTTTCCTCTGCAAACTTTCTTCCATTTCTCCGGTCCTCGCCATTTGCTCTCCCTGATCATCCAGGATACCATTTCCCGTCCAGCTCCAATCATCTTCCTCGGACTTCTGCCTCTGAATCGCTTCCGTTCGGGGATCCCACCTGGTCATGATTATCGGTGTCCAGTCAGTCCTGTCACCTAGAATTCTATTTAAAGAAAATATTATAACAAATCTTAGTTTGTGATAATTTTTTCTGGGTGTAATATTTTAAATGCGAACTCCGTATGAGTGATGTAGGATGAGTCTTGGAAATATCAACAAAAATATGTACGAATTGGACTAGACCAGAGTTTCGAAAACATTTTTTTCTCGTTGACCACTTTCACAATTTTACTGGTTTCGGTGGACCCCCTGCTGCTACATTATTTCTACCATATTCCCAAAACTTGTCAAAAAAATGCGAAGATTAGATCTTTGCATCGCGGCTGAGTTCCATCCCTAAATTCGGAGTGGTTAAATAAAAAGAAACGTATTATATTTTCTCGTGTTCTATTTATTAAAATTATATGATTAGAGACTTAATAGAATTAAAATTAAACATTAATAACGTACCATAACTTCAAAAATGCAATCAACAATAAAAAAATAGTATTAATTTTGATGTGAGGTATGTTCTCCATGGATTGACATCAAATTATCATTATTAGGCTTCAGTTTTTGTTCTTTACTATTGAAACCAGATAAATTGTCGTGGACCCCCACTTACAACTTGTGAACCCCCATTTTTTTATCTCGCCAAAGTAGTGGGGGGTCCACCTGGGCCACTTTGGGAATCACTGGACTAGACTATAGTTCAACAAATTACACAAAATTATGTCTTTATATTCTACGAACCAGCGAAAAAGGTTACTCTTTGAATTTTCAAATATAATTCGGTCGATGAATGTATATATATACGAGTAAATGTACATATTTATAATTTTTTACAAATTCTTTAGCGTCATTAGTTGTTTTCATTGTCTTTAAAACGAATTATTTGGTTAAAATTATGGTTTTATTTATGTTTGTATTTCTACCAAGTATTTACGGACGTTCTCACTTTCGTGTGAACACTCCAGTTACAATAACTCGGTCAAAGGTTACACAATGATATCCATTTACCTTGTAATCAGACTCATTACGCTTAGATTTTTGAGATTGTAATTCATTTCAAATTAATTGAAATAAGAAACATCTATCCACATATTGAGAGATGGAAAATATTAATTTATATCTCAATTTCCGAAAAAAATATATAAGCGTGATTTTTCGTTTTCAGTTGACGCCATGTTGAAAAATGATAATGAAAATTGGGCATTTTATTGTAATCCCACCGCATAATTTTTTGTCATAACATAACAATCATATATTAGATAAGTTTAAGTGTAGCGGATATATCCTTTGACTATTCATTAATAAAAAATTTTATTACATATATATTAAAAAAACAAGCCTACGGGCCAATTTCATATCGAACATAAAACAGTTTTTTCATCTCTTTTAATGGCTTTATATCAGTTTTGACTAAATTTGTATCTACCTAATGTACTTCGATTATTAAGGAATCGCAAAAATATCTTTTTAATTTTTTTACTGCACTTTTATCTAATGTCATAGTATCAAAATTCTACATGGCGACTACAGAAAATGATAAATTTTAGTAAATCGAAATTAAAATACTTTATTTTTAATCGTAAGGACATAAATAGTAATGTTGAGTAATTATGTGTCATTGAATGAGCCTGAATAATACACATTTTTTTTAAAATATAAAGCCTTGACTTGATTTAGGAGTTTTTTCACTTTGTAAGGCACATTTAAGGGCCATTAACCAGCCAGCGGTCGAGAATTCATATTTCGTTGAAAGATGTTCTTACACTCCTACAGGGCGGTTCCAATAAGAAAGATTAATTATTCTACGTACCAGCTTTTTAAAATAGTAACTCCATTTCGATTTTATTTCATTCAAAATTTGCCTTAATTTATACCTACATTAAAAAATGCTGAAAGGCGTGATGATAAAACTTTTAAAATCATGTACCTTATATAATTATTTTTTGATCATAAGTATCCATATTTTTCAATAATGTCTAAGCAAAATAAGAAAGTGAAAAATCTTGTATACATTAGTTTGTAAGACCATAAATAAATAGACAAACTGAAGTATTTTCGTATATTTTATGTGCGGATATTTTTTAAATGATTTTATTAAAACTAACATTAAAATTCTGAAACATAGCCTTCCCAGATAATTTATTGTTTTATTTTACTGCATGATTATATTATGATTTGAAATGTGTGTTGATTAACACAAAATTTTGTTTGAAAATTTAACAAATCTGCCAACGACCTACGGTAAAGCTTATTGTACTAGAAATAAACATATTTTCTCCAAATTTAAAACATAGCTTTACTATATAAAAAAAACAGTCTTTCGAAGATTTTTATAATTTTTTGTGGAATAGAGCCATTACGTCGTAAATTTGATTTAAAAATGACATATTTTTGGTTTTGTCTTTTTTTTTACATGAATACCGCACAAGAGTCCCAACTGCTTCCGTCTGGAGCCAGTGAGACTATGGCATCCTCGAATGGGGTATGTTGTGAGGCTGAAGGTAATGGGGAGGGAAGGAGATAGGGAAGATGAAGGTGGGGAAGTACCTTGCTATTCAGATCTGGTCACTAAACACGGCTAAAGCCATTTCAAGCAACGTTTCAATTCTGAATGGTGGTCTTACACCAGGGCGATACTGAGAGTATCTCCCACTCTGGAACGTGCCAAAAATATACTATATATTATTTTAAATGAATGAATTGTGAAATACATAAATTAATCAAATAAAATTTATTTGCCACGCCGGGATTCGATCCCGCGACCTTCGGAATGCGAGTCAAGCGCCTTACCGCAGCACTACGTCGGCCGTCACTGCTTGCCTTGTCTGGTTATTCCCTCTTAAATAATATTGTTATTGGCAGAATGTTTGAAAAATTAACTCAGAATGATATTTCATACCTCTAAAAACCTTACAGAAATATTTAAGAACTCTTCGAAATCTTCGAAATGATAAATAAAAGTCAATCACAAATAATTAGCATGAAGTCTCCGCTCTCGGCTGAAGATTAAGACCCGTCATCCGATGACGTCAGTGAGGGCTGGGAAACGATCCCTTCTTGAGGGACGGTAACTCAATTTGGTCAAGTACCTGGGCTTGCGAGGCTGGAGGGCTGATCTGCTTTGATGAAATATGCTAATACGGCTCAAGAGTGTTGAAGAATCACCTCAAGAAGCTTGACGAACTCTGCCTGTTATTGATTTCATATTTAAGCAGATATTCAATAAATAAATCAACCCACAAATATTGATAAATATTTAAGATTGTCACCCATCATTGAAAGAAATTTGTTAACCAAATAATGATATTCATTTTTATTTTTAACTTGGTGAATAAAATCTCGAATCGCATTATGTATTTTAATAAATGGACATTATATTAGCGATACTCAATCGAAAATCTGAAACAGAAAAATCAGAAAAAGATACGGTCTTGCCTAGGAATCGAATCCAGGACTAACGCCTTGCCGAGGCGGAGCCCTACCAACTGAGCGAATGTGTCCCTGTCCGATTCGGTCATATTTAACTGTATCACACTTCGATTGAGAACGACCAATATTATCTTCATTTTCTGTACACACATTTTTATTGGCTGCTATTTTTATGTGGAAATTGCAAAATTAAATATAATTCAAAAATATTTTAAGTTTTTATCGCTCGATAATATCTAAAACCATTACTTAAGATTCGTAATGTATTGTCCGTCCGAAACAGGACTTTCTACCGAAACTGAAACCGAGTCTTCGGTGACATGTTAAAAATCTATTGTTTACTGAAATTGGCTTACTTTTTACACTTATACAGACGTTAACTCGTGTTAAATGAAATAAAAAACAATGAGTTGTGTGCTTACAAAATAAACCAAAATTATGAAAATCAACAAAACATGTTAACTACTTCTTGGAACTAAAAAATGTTAATAATCAACACTTACATTATAAAGGAAGGACCTCATTAATTACGCGTGTAAAATAAAATACCAATCAAATAAAGTATGAGTTTTTTGATATTAGATACTGATAAAAAACATACAAAATTTGTAAAAAAATATCAAACATGTTAACTTTCTCTTGTAACAAAAAAATGTTTATAATAAACACTTACATTATAAAGGAAGGACCTCATTAATTGAATATTTTGCTGATGACGGCGGGTGAGACACGAGCCAAGAACTCACCCGAAGTCAGCCGAACGACGCGCGATAATTCACGAACGCAGAGTTTCGGAGCGGCCGAAGGTTCGGAAGATTTTCTGCGAAACCGAAACTGATGCCGCAACTAGATTTTTTGCCGAAACTTGCCAAAACCGAAACCTAAACCGAACCTTCGGTCAAGACCCATTAAGACCCATTAACCAGCGGCCGAGAATTCAAATATCGTCAAAAGATGGTCTTGCGATCGTATCCTTGCAACTGGGCGGTTCTCAACTTACAGGGCGGTTCCGATGATAAAGATAGATTATTCTCATATAATCTACAATTCAATATCGATTTTGTTTCATTAAAAATTTGCTTTAATATATACCTACTTTCAAGTTAGTTTAATTATTTTTTGATCATAAGTATTTATAATTTTTTAATAATGTCTAAGCAAAATAAGTCCGTAAAAAATCTGAAATACATTAGTTTGTAAGACATTAATAAATGGAAAAACTTAAGTAGGTATTTTCTATGCAAAAAACACGTGCGCGGATTTTAAAGTGATTTTATTTGAACAAAAATTAACATTCTGAAAACTAACTATCCTAGATAATTTAATGATTTATCTTTGATTTGAAACGTGTGTTGTATGAAACAACATTTTGTTTGAAAATTTAACAAATCTGCCAACGACCAACGATATAACCATATCCTAATAAAAAAAACATAAAAAAAAAAATTATAATAACTTTAGCAGACAAAAAAATAATTTTTCAAAATCAATTTTTATTTTTTTATCGAAAAGACTGGATGTGTCAAGAACTTGATTTAAAAATGACATATTTCCCGTTGTGCATGGTGATCCCCTCTTTATAGATATTTTGGTTGGCCGATCGTGGGGTTAAGGCTCTGCAACCGGGCTCGAAAAGAAGAAGATGGAGAGATACGAAATAACGAATGTTAGAGGAGAGCGCTAACATTTATAGCGACAAAATCGGTGCGAAAATTGCGAAAATGTTTAATAAAACACGACTCGTTTAAAATAGAGCAAAATCTCGTGGGCGTTGTCTTAAACAGTATTTAAAGAAACACTGCGATTTTTTTCATACATATAACTTCTAAAATAACTTAAACAAACATGTTTATAATAATGTTTCATCATACTTTGCGATTTTATTCTATTGAGGGAATTTTATATAATTTGCGTTTCGGCGCGGGCAATGTCTAGGTATTATCTTAAAAAATAACATATATTTTTTTAAGAGCTTTAAAACTTAACCTGTTTAAGGGAGATATGTAAGAAATCGGTCGAAATTTAAGTTGTGGGCCCTTGGTAAGGTCATAAAAATGATGAAATGCAAATGGCATAGTCTTTTAGATACGTTAGATACGTTAGAAATCGGTAGAAATTCGGGTTACGGGCTCTTAAGCAAGCCGGAGGTCGCGGACTGACTATATATATATATAATGAAAACAAAGGCGTTAGTGTGTTTCTCTGTAAAACAAAAGCTTTATTAATAATACTTATTTACAACTCTTAAAATTACATCATCGGTTAAAAGAAAGGTTCACTTACCTGTAAAACAAAAGAAACAACATTTAATGCCCTTATTTCAGGTTTCTTTATATAATAATAATTAAGATAATTAGATAATATTTTGAGGATTTTTTTTATGCAATAATTCTGACAGTTATATTTAAATAATTCGATTCTATTGTTTAGCTGTCAGCAGTGATATCTAGTGGGCCACTAAATAACTCGGTACTTACTCAGTGAATACTTAAGCAGCAAATACAAGCTTAAGGAAAGCACTCATTAGTCTAGTGGTTTTCTTTACATATATATATAAGTGAGGTGAGTCAGATTTCTTCCCAGTCTCTACTGTACACATATTGCCGTAGTTGTGTCATAATAAAAAAACCATAATTTTATTGATTGCAGTCCTTTGATTCCATCTGCGACTACAGAGCATTTTTTTTTATTTCCTAGGAGTGTTTGGCACAGGAAAAGAGCTGTCGTCAGGAGATTTTTTCAATTCGAAAAGTTGAAATAAAATAAGTCATTTCCGGTACAAAAATACCAATCAAAACTTTTTGTTGGCACAATCGCAGAGATCTGTAAAAAGTCACAACACGCCCCTGATGTTTTCGTGTACCTTCCAGGTAAAGTGGGTATTCCCTTTGCTTAGTACATATGTAGATGTAGGCGGAGTGATATTTTGCATGATTCTAATCATCCAGCCATCAAAATGAAATTAAACTTTTCGGAGTTCTTCCGCCGCGCGAGGGGAGATGCTATCGGCAAGATCATACACGCATTAAATACAGGCCAGGCAACTTGTCTTCCAGGGACTTTCTCAACTTTGCACAGGGTAACAAGGAAATATAATATCACATGCTAAAGACTGACCCTTTGAAAAAAGATTGTTACGTGTCTTTCAATTTAGGAGGCGGTTATGGGTACCGCTGCCCCGGGAACCAATTATTGGATAAACAAACCTCTGCAATAGGTCACTCCAAGTGGTTCGCTACGTTTGGTGACTTAGCAGGGGTGCCCGAGTTTGTCTAGGTTTTGGGGTGAGGTTTCTCTAGGTTTTGGCGGCGGATGACCTGGACACACTGAACCCCATATTTCTACCCACCCCTCATACCTTTTTCCTCCCCAGAACTTCCTCTCCTCCCATTCCTTAAAAAGAACCTCCACTCAGCATCCCCAAAGATGACATAGGCCCTGAGGGTAATTATATTTCTCAGAGCTTCCTGTGTGGAGCTAATGTAAAAAAAAATCGTTCATGAAAATTTAACTAAGCTAATCCGATCCTTTCAACTTCGCAGTAGCTACGGCAAAGCCCCGGAAAGGCTTAGGTCCTGGATTCGATTCCTAGATGGATCCGTATATTTTTCAAATTTTTTTTGTATTGCGTTTTTGCTTGAGAGTTGTCAATATTACCTTCAATGGTTAAATATTTGTATCTATAACTGATATCTGAATACTTAGAGCTGCAAGCTCTTATGTGCAGTAAAAATGCTATAGTAAGATCCTGTTATCTGTCGACGGAAGCACAGCTTCATAATATGGCTACGTGGCTTGCGAGCACGAGCCGAATAAACCAATAGGCGCTTCAAAATGAATTGAGCTGCTTGTCCTGCCAGTCGTACAACGGCTTATTCACTAATTTGTGATAATTTCATCCAGTGATTCCCATTTTTTTCAACAAGTGCATGCAGCGATACACACAGGCGTACGACACGCATGAGTATGTACATCATGAAACTAGCATGAAGATAATAATATACGCGAGCGCGACTTACCGCTCTATTGACAGAGTTTCGTTAATTTTTATGGAAGCAGCAAGCAGGCGTGCAAGCGTAAAATGTCGCTTCGTACGCATATATGACGCTCCAGTGGACAGTGGGCTTTACGCTTATGAAAGAATTGACTTGCAAAAAATTAAACCCGCAACTACTGGGTGCAAACCTGATAATTTTGGCCGCTCGGATAAAAACAGATCGTTTGCGGTTGGTTAAACACAAAATAAATAAAAATTAATCCTTTATCTTTTTCTCTAAATATTATTAGTATTGGTGAAAGCAATCTCAGCTTCCCTGTAATAAGAACCCCCTCGACAAGTAAAAGCGATCACAGATAATATCACATGAAGGGGGGACGGGGAAGGAGGTAGGACTGAAATTTAAATGCTCTTTGCTAAAATTCCGGGTGACTTCTCATCTTGCGAGCGGATGTAAATAATGTATGTAACCTTTGCTGTATTACGTTATATCAGTCCTACCTAGATCACGTACCTACACGTACATAGGTTACCAGCGCGGAAATTAAATTCAATACTTTGGTAATGTGTTTTGCTTTTGGACAGCGATGGTTTCTGCGAATCGTGGGCAGGTTATATTTAAATGGAGGGTTCAGAAATGAAATGGACTACATAAAAAAAAAAATAAACGGAGATGAGGTATTTCACAAACTACCAAGAACGGTGCAAATTATATCGATTTAAAAACACTTTAATTTCAACTCGACATCGTATATTTGATGTTTATAATCGTAAATAAAATTCATTCAGTTAATTAAATGCTATAAAAATATTTAATGTAGAAGTAAAGTATAAAGATCCCAGAGTCATGGAAAAAATTGTGTTTTTCACGTTCCTCTAATCATTGACTGTCAGGAATATTTAAAATAGATCGAAAAATTGTTTTTATTATTTTTGTTCTTGACTTAGTTTTAACTTTCTCTTTTACAATATTTTTTCGGCTTCTGTTCATTTATTATTAGGTATATAATAAAAAAAAATCAAATTTGTGTATAATATAAGAAAATTGACGTATTGCACGGCTTGCGCGAGTGCATTTTGTCGTTTTTTTTTTATTTAAAGTTTTGAACATGTCCCATTTCATTTCTGAGCCCTCGGCTCCAAATGTGGCTGACTTTCCGAATATTCCTTTTGATAATTTAGCCCCGGTTTGGAATTGCGTGTATTTGATATTACAATTTCCTCTTTAAACTAAAGGAATTTAAGCAAATAACGTACATTACGAGTTTCGTTTGGTGTGTGTCTGTTTCCGAGAATTTTTAGATTTGTTTTAAAACAAACTCTACGTTTCGATATCTGAGTTTGTAAAATAACGCAAAAAAGTATTTTGAAATGAGGCAAATCAACTTTAAAATTTCTCGCTTTACTAGTTAAAAATTATATTAAAAACGGTGACCTGACAACACAGTATGAACTAAACTCAACACCTGGTCTGAAAACTCACTAAAAGTGATGAAAAAATCGGTTAAATAGGTTACGTTAAGTTATCTTGTGGGCTATTTTTAATTTTTTTATAGCTTTTCAAAGGGGTGTTAAAACCTCTGGGAGTGACACCGGTGTCCCCTATGAAATTTCAAAAATAAACTTTGTATATGCGATTTTGACCCTTATGTATGAAGAAACTGTATGAAAACAATGTCAAAATCGCTTGCACCAATATCTCTACAGGTAGGGTAAAAAATTTCATTCATGTGGCAACTCTAGAATTTTTGTAATTAATTTATCGCTGTCAAAACCGAAAAGTCGTGAGTTTTAGCATTTTTGTTCCTTTTTCAAATGCATGTAAAGGTATTTATTTATTATCAATCACCTTTGAAATGTATTTTTTTACGTAGGATATCTATTCAGGTTTATGTAAAAATAACAATATCAATAATGAAATAATTTTACTTTGTATAAACCACTTATTTGATGTGCAAATCCGACCGGTTTCGGAACAAACGTTCCTTCGTCAGGGAAAGCTTATACTAATTTGACAGTTTCGAACAATGTTTTATTATGGTAGGGGTGGAGCTGTTTCTAGATAATAATGTAGATTGGGTAGGTAGGTATTAGTGTAGAGTGGGTGGGTAGGGGAACAAATCCATGATTGGGCTATATGACAATATTTTTTGTTTGTTGATAATAGATTCATTATTTTTAAGGGATTAAAAACTACATTCAAAAATATAACAATATCAGTTCATTTTCGTATTTATACGGATATTTAAGCAAAATTCGGGAAGCCAAATTTTTGCGCCTTTGTTCTTGGCTTCCAGGGGGTGTTGAGTTGATTCTGAGTTGGCATGGAACCATTAAAAACACTCTAAAACACTGCTAAAAACATTTGGAATTCGTTAGATTATTTATTCTAAAATGTTTATTTTCAAATTATTGTGACCATATTGAAATAAGTAGTAATGAGTCTTAGATGCAAGTCCTAGTTATTATGAATTTTAGTTGTTATCCAATGATGTTAATTTTATTGCGTAAATTTTATAGCGCCCTTGAGATGACCAATTAAATATGGAGAAAAATATATTAATTTGTTGTTGTTAAAAACAAATTAATGATTCGCAATAAAATTATTAAAAACTCAAATTAATATATTTTCTCCATATTTAATTGATCTAAAATAGTATTTCTTTAATATTTACATTTTTTTATATTCGCGGGTGCGTAGTTTGTGCTCGTTGTTTATGCTGTATTTAAAAAAAAATGTCGTCATTTTTTAAGTACATATTCGTAGTTCTGATCAAAAGTACTTCAATTTGTTGCGTGTGTCGTGATGACGCATGGGTGGGGGCCCAACTGCGTGCCAACATACCAACTGACCGGTGGAACGATTTAATATAATAAAAACATAAAAATATTATGAAATTTGAAAATATAATTACCAAAAGATTATTCACAAATGTTTGCCAAAATTGCTTCTAAAACCATGAAAACTTTATTTCTTTAGTGGCCTATTTTTATGATTTAAAACACATAAATATCACAAATCCGTTCAAGATATTGTCATATCTTTTGATTATTTTTTTTTTTGGTTGGATATTTTAGCCTCGTTTCCAAATTTAAGTTACGTTTGAAAAAACCTTAGATTTAACTGATTAAATTTCTTTGTTTTCTTTAAGCAGGTTCTTTCAAGTATTTTTATTTATTATATAACCATGATTTAACCAAATCCCTTTAAGAAATGCATAGCTATTTTCATTTTTTCATGATGCGGGTTGATTCCAGTTACCGCACGAATAGATAGATCATCGTGTTCGCTGCATCCGGGGCACAGGGCGCGTGAAGCCCGCCGCACGCCAAGAAGAAACAGCGGGAGATGTGGGCGAGAGAAGATCAAAAGGTTCACTCCGGAGGCGAGGCACAATGGTACAGTGCACAGGGAGCAGGCAACAGGGAACAGTGAACAGTGAGAGCAAGCTGAGAGAGGCTTAGTTCGCCAAGATAAGGGTAATCCAATGTAAGAAGGGAGTTGAAAAGATGCTCTACATTCAGCAACTATAATTGATTTCAATAATTATAATTTATTTATTTTTTTATTTATTTATTTATTTATTTATTTATTTATTTATTTATTTATTTATTTATTTATTTATTTATTTATTTATTTATTTATTTATTTATTTATTAATTTATTTATTTATTTATTTATTTATTTATTTATTTATTTATTTATTAATTAATTAATTAATTTATTTATTTATTTATTTATTTATTTATTTATTTATTTATTTATTTATTTATTTATTTATTTATTTATTTATTTATTTATTTATTTATTTATTTATTTATTTATTTATTTATTTATTTATTTATTTATTTATTTATTTATTTATTTATTCATTCATTCATTCATTCATTCATTCATTCATTCATTCATTCATTCATTCATTCATTCATTCATTCATTCATTCATTCATTTATTTATTTATTTATTTATTTATTTATTTATTTATTTATTTATTTATTTATTTATTTATTTATTTATTTATTTATTTATTTATTTATTTATTTATTTATTTATTTATTTATTTATTTATTTATTTATTTATTTATTTATTTATTTATTTATTTATTTATTTATTTATTTATTTATTTATTTATTTATTTATTTATTTATTTATTTATTTATTTATTTATTTATTTATTTATTTATTTATTTATTTATTTATTTATTTATTTATTTATTTATTTATTTATTTATTTATTTATTTATTTATTTATTTATTTATTTATTTATTTATTTATTTATTTATTTATTTATTTATTTATTTATTTATTTATTTATTTATTTATTTATTTATTATTTATTTACGGACAAATAGTCCAATTAACAAAATATAACAATAACACGAATAGAAAAAAAAAGAGATTCAATGAAAGGAGATTACATATAGCTGAAGAGCATTGACAAAATACATATAATATAAAAGTACATAGAGAAGATAACTACAAGTAGCTAATGTATTTACTTTGAATGTTCCACATAAATGTTGATGGATGTACGAATTAATTCAATTATTAGTAGAGCAATAACCCTGATAGTAAGAGATTCAGGATTCAAGTTCGAGCCCTTTTGTAACTTGTGTTCTCGGAAAGTACCAACCTATGCAGTTTATGTAACACAATATTATTGTCATTTTTTAAACTAAAAATCACAATTATCGTAGAAAGCAAACACTTTGTGGCTTGACATTATAAGGACGTACTTGACTTACTTTAACCAGTGATTCCTGACATTATTTGGAGTAAAAAATGTAAATAAAATTTTGGTCTCCGGTGACAATTTTTGAAATACATTATAAGTATACAATATTTATGAAGTATTTCCTGAAATGTAATAAAACAACAAAAAAAAACTTTTTTTTTAGGTGCACAAATCGTGGAGATATTTTTTGAAACATGTTACATTATTTTAGCTTATCCGTAGCTTAATTCAGGCAATCAATAGAGCCGATTCACTGAACCGGATCTTTTCATTGAACGAGACCTAGTGAAGCAGTTCGTTCAACTGAGGCGCTTTGCTCGTCTCTAGGTAGCATTATGATATAGCATTTATACAATTTTTTCGTACAAGTTTTTCAATATTTTAAATAATAGAAATAAACTAATAGAGATACCTCTATTTTTGATACTGAATTATTTAGGCTTAAATAATGTTTCAATAAACACAACAACTGAATCTCTATAAACAATATGAAATAACGAATAACATGACATGTTGTTAATACCGATGGCTTGTGTCATACCTACATATCACTACAATGACTGGTGAAGCGTGACGTCAATACTAACCATTCAATAATACCAACTTTACAGTGTGTTTTAACGAGACGTTTAAAAATGCACTTTTTAATATTTTTTTAAGAACTCTTCGTTTAATATTATGAAATAAAACTTATATATTCAGAATCAGCGTTCATTGGTCTGTATGAACATATTTTTTAAAGCCAAAATATTTTTCACTGGAGTTCCTTATTGTCAATGTATATGGATGTTGAGTACACATATATTGTATCTCCCAACCATGCAATGTTGACGAAAGGATAAACACGTATACAGCATATCACGTGACATCGGCATTCTTACGATTTTAATTCGTCCGTTAGTATCTATCAATCTTAATGGAATCTACGTTAGCAATGGTGTATCAAATATTATGGACGATAAAAAACCGGTCCAGCAAACTCCTTAATCAGAATGAGGACGACACAATAATTACTATATAGTATTTTTTTCGCTAACTCATATTTCAGTATTGTTAAAAAAATCTAAATAATATGATGCGGAGGACGGCAGCTCCCACAACATTCGCGTTTACTGTACAATCCTTTACTTCTTATTTGTCCCCACGACTTAGAGGGTACCCCATTGTCGATATAGGGGGTCCAAATGAAATAACAGCTTGTAGATTAGTAGCGGGGGGAGGGGGGAGAGAGCCGGCGACCCCTCCTAGATATTGTCACATGGGCGCGTATTCAATTCTAATAATGTCTTAACGGTTTGATTTACGCTTTCATATCGTCGCGATATGGAAATTACGACTTAACGTTAATGAAAACAATACGAAAAATGTTTTTGAGACGTTGAAGTGTTTCGGCAAATAATTTCAAAAGCCCGCTTAAAATAAATATGATTCGAATTTATTTGATTTCTGAAGGAACGTTCAAGGGAATATCGGACTGTTTTTTTGTTTATGTCAAAAGAAAAATCCACGATATGTATTGAAATTTATAATTTAACCATAGCAAAATTTAAATGTGCACCTATGTAAAAACAAAGTTTCCGATAGTAATTTGATAAAAATGTATAAAATTTCAAGATTTTTTTTATGAAACGACAAAATGTGAGGTGATAATAACATTTATCATACATTTGCCAAATAAAATTTGTGTATATTTTCGTTATCAGTAATCTTTGTCTTTACATAGAATAAAATGAAGTCGCTCCCGCTGTGTGTGCGCTTAGATCTTTTAAACTACGCTACGGATTTTCATGCGGTTTTCACCAATAGAAAGAGCGATTCAAGAGGAAGGTTTATATGTATAATACATGCATATTATAGTAGATCCAAGTCGAGAAATTCAAAAATTTAATTCAGGCAGCGAGCAGCAGCTGGCGGGCAGCAGGCAGCTGGCAAGCGGGCGGTGTGAATTTGATATGCAAATTGACAGATGGCATTGTTTATAAAGTTTGGGTAAGCCACAGCAACGAGTGGCTGGGTCTACTAGTTTTAGATACAAGAAACGTAGGGTGAGCAATTTTTATAACTTTTTATGTGCGTTAATTTTAAAAATTATATTTTTATTTCTAATAATAAAATTTGAAAGCATATTCTATCACTATTCAAAAACGATTTTAAGTTTTCCAATACATTCAGAAATATTGGGATTTTTTCGCAAAACCGGAAAGTTTCTGACAGAATATGCCCTAAACCTGAAGGCTCAAAGTTATATTTTTTCTGAATTTCATTATCATTAAATAATAAATTATCCTATAATATTCATGGCCATTTTAAGTACAATTGTATGTAAGCTACATCCATCCTCAGCCTCCCGTATAGATTTAATCCAATATATTACCTTACTCCTTTAGGATCAGCCCCCTCTGTCTTAAAGCGCCCCTGTGCTCATACTGCTCATCCTAGGGCAACCCTTCCAGGCCAGGGGTGGCTAGTGGCTCTGGTAGCACGGGAACAAGCCCTTAACGGTGGAGTTAAGTGGATGTATTAGAGGAATGGTGCGAGTTAAATGCATTATGTGTCTTATCATTCTCGTTTATTCGCGAATTTTCGTTTTATTAAGGGAAAGACGGCTTATTTAACTCAATTTAGTAAGGACCACAAAAATTCTAGGATAAGAAAATATTAAAGTATACATCATCTCTACATATTATAAATTAAAGTCCCCCGCGTCATCTGTCTGTCTGTCTGTCTGTTTGTCTGTTCGCGATAAACTCTAAAACTACTGAACTGATTTTCATGCGGTTTTCACAAATAGATAGAGTGTTTCGTGAAGAAGGTTTAGGTATGTAATTTGTCAAGGATTTGTGTAAATTTGTTGAAATATCACGATAATTGTTAGAAGTGTCAGAAAAAATCGAGCCGCCTGGTAGCTTTCATCGAAAACGCTGCCTAATCCATTTAGGATATAACAAAACTTTGCATGGTGGGATATTCCTCTTTTATAGATCTACAAAAAAGTCCGTGATGGCATATATCTATCTTTTACGGATAGCTTACTATACCCATTCTATCTTATAAAAAAAATGGTCACGCACATTGCGGTAATTGAAAAGTTATTTAGACGGATACAGTATTAAACCTTATTAATTTAAATACGTTAGTTACCTCAAGCATTTCATGCACATTATTATAATCTTTCACACCATCTCTACGTATTATAAATAAAAGTCCTCCGCAGCATCTGTCTGTCTCTTCGCAATAAACTCAAAGACGGCGGTGGTTATAAAGGTTGGATAACCATCCAGTAGATGACGTTGTGTTTTATTAGCCACAGCAACGTGTTGCCGGGTCAGCTAGTTATTTAATAAAAACATATATTGTCTCTTGGATACTGTTTAGAAATTGCTAAAACTAAATAAAATAAAACTAAATATTGATAAGACAAAATACAAAAATATAAGCAGAAAAATATGGATGCAAAATTTAATATTAATGAAGAAATCATAAAAAATGTGATATAAAACAAATATCTAGGTGTTTTTATTGATTCAAAGCAGAACTTCAAAAAAAATGCAGACTGTACAATTGAATAAAATTGTGAAAAAAAATCGTTTCTTGGCAGAATCAGAACCAAAGTAAATATAGACATGTGTCAGATACGTTTTATACGTAAAATTAACATGGAATGATATGAAAAAACAACAGTTAGATAGCCAATATGGAAGAGATCACGCACAGAGGCATCTCTTATATTCCAGGCCGTCCAACCAAAGTAAATAAAAAAATTTCGAAATAATTTACTCGGACTGAAAATTAGCATAAATTTAAAAAGGATTTAAATAATTATGTCTACCACAAATATTGTTGTTTTGTTTATTATTGAATATTAAGAGATATATCATGTTTGCCAAAAAATGTTCATTTATATAGAAATATATAGGTATATTTTTTTTTTAAATTATTAGCATACACGACGATTTGAGCTAACAATAAATAAATAAATAAAAATTAAGTTCATTACCAAGAACAGAAAATTTGTTTGTCTGATACAAAATAACTCACGAATGGTAAGCTCTGGTGTGGTGGTGAAATTTGTATGCTTTTATAATAATATATATATAATAAGTATTACTGACACACCTGCTTTGTTACAACTCATCCAGTTCAACATTCCTTCCCGTAGAATCCGAAATAATGAATTGCTGTTCCTCAATCAACATTCTACTAATTATGGATATCATTCTCCTTTATCCAGAATGTCGAGACTTGTCAACGCAAATCAAAGCATTGAATTTTTTGGTGTAAGCCTAAATGACTTTCGGTAGTCGTTACGCAATGTGGTTTTTTAAAGTCTTTTAAATCCATCTTCAAGCTACTTATAGTTATCTTCTCTATGTACTTTTATATTTTATGTATTTTGTCAATGCTCTTCATCTATATGTAATCTCCTTTCATTGTGATCTCCCTTTTTTTCTATTCGTGTTATTGTTATATTGTTAATTGGACTATTTGTCCGTAAATAAATAACTAAATAAATAATTTCGGGATTAACGCAAAAATATAATTTTTTTCAATTTATCTAAAATTACATACGATAATGTTTTTATCAAGCTCTGCAAGTATTTTAATAAGTATCGTATATCAATTTTAATTAAATTTAAAAAAAATAAATGGATTTCTACGAATTAAACACAAAAACATTTAATAATGGCAAAAATTTCAGGTTGAAAGTTCGTTTCCACCATTTAACATGGGGCTTTGAAAAATCATTTTAATTGTCAATAATTAATAAGACAAGCAATTCATATTTCTAATTCCTTATTTATTGAGCGAAACCGCATAGTAGTAGTAAGTACCTATTTGTTATCAACATGTGTGAAACAGACTTTTAAAAAATAAATTTTAAATAAAAAGAAATAAAAAACACTAAAATAGTGTTTATAAACTCAGGCGAATCCCGGGTACGGAATATATTATTTATAAATTGGTTGCATAAGTTTATGACAATTTGCCCACCGTACCAGGTACCCCTCTCCATCCCCCGCCCCACCGTCGCGTGTCCCCCACGTGGGTTTAGTATAGCGACTACAATAGTTTAAGAAAGGAAGAAGATATTCTGCCCGTTTGCATTTACACGGTCGTAAATTATGACATTCTTAAAAGAAACCCACCTTTCTCTGTTCCTCCGTCGTTTTACTAGTCGAACGATAAATCATGCGAGAATTATTAGGTAATTAAAAATACGGTTTAGCCGCTTTAGTCGAACGCCAGCCCCGCCAGCCCCGTGCCGGAGAACTTTAAATGAATGGCAAAACACATTTGAATAATACGCCAGGGACAGTACATCCATTTTAATTATGATTTAATAGCTGCATTTCTTGGTAGTTCATTCGTTTTATGACTAATCATTATTATAACGCAGTGGGAAGGAAATATTATATGTACGTTTGTAACAGATGGGTTAAGTAATAATACATTGCAAAAGAACTTATTTTAAAATCTTGTTTTTGCATCTACAATTTATTCTCTAACTATGGGAAATCTCAGATAGGAGCGGGCACTGAAAGAAAAAGTTTAACCAATTTGAGATTCGGGGATGGGTACTGCCGCCCCTGGAATCATCTATTGGATTACCAACACCCCTGCCATAGGTCACCCCAAGTGGTTCGCTGCGTTTGGTTCACGAGGTGAGGTTTGTCTTGGTCTTGGCGGCGAATGTATGGCGCCGAATGACCCACTCCCGGACACATTGACTCCCAGATTCCTACCCACACTTCATACAGTTTTCCTTCCCAGAACTCCCTCTTCTTCCTTTCCCTAAAAGACCCCCTGCACAGCATCCGCAAAGATAAGCCATGAGAGATTTTTTTCCCCAGGCCTCTTGTGTGGAGCAAACGTAAAAAAAATAAAAGACATAATATATAATATTTTATATGTGATATAAAACGAGAGTTACCACTGCTGTAAACAATCGTAATGCTTTTACGCTATTTCTCAGTTCTATGGGATAAGAGGAAGGTTGGAAAATACCTTGCTAATCAAATATGGTCACTAAACATAGCTAAATCCACTGAAAGCAATGTTTCGATCCTGAATGGTGGTCGCTCACAGGGCTGTAGGTCCTATACTTAGGTAGGTCTTGCGCTCAGGAACGAAGCACGAAACCCGGCGTTTTAATTTATTTAATTTCTTTATATAAATATAATAATGATATAACCTCTTCCAAGTACCATACTATTAATTTTGAATTTCACGCCCAGCTGGGCTTCACCAAAGTACGTAGAAAATGCGTTTAAAAATGCGCTTTTTCAAAAAAAACTCATTCGAAATTTCGAACGCGTGACGTAGTTTAAAGTCCCGAAACAAGTGATTTTTTTTTAAAATTATTTATTTGGCTTTCACCCATTAAGGGTGATCTTGGCCATTTATTAAAGTAAGTTACATATTTTTAAAATTATTTACATATCCAGTTTTTTTTTTTTTTTTAATTACTTAGTTACATTATCAATTTTTTAAAATTAGTTACATTTTCAGTTTTTTACTTGGAATAGATAAATTATGTTAGCAAATATAGACAATGGGCCAATATGAATAATGAGACAATGATTATACTAGTTGTACTAACATACAGAGTTGGTAATAATAGGAATTACAAAATTGTAGAGTAGGAAGATGTACAGGTTCCCAAAAATAGGAAAGTGTACAACTGTACATACAGAGTTAACACACAGAGTTGGTATTAGTAGAAATTACAAAATTGAAGAGTAGGAAGATGTACAGGTTCCCAAAAATAGGAAAGTGTACAACTGTACATACAGAGTTAACACACAGAGTTGGTATTAGTAGAAATTACAAAATTGAAGAGTAGGAAGATGTACAGGTTCCCAAAAATAGGAAAGTGTACAACTGTACATACAGAGTTAACACACAGAGTTGGTATTAGTAGAAATTACAAAATTGAAGAGTAGGAAGATGTACAGGTTCCCAAAAATAGGAACCTGTAGATCTTCCATACTTCCATCTTCATACAGAGTAACATACAGAGTAACACACAGAGTTGGTATTAATAGTCATTTTGTATTGCAGTTAATTCAAATCTCCCGGTGGAACTTGGACTTCAGGCTACATCACATAGTTTTAGCCAATATTGTTAAATGCATTTTCTACAAATCTTGGGCTTTTACAATTTTTTTACACACAAAGAACGTATAAATCAGCAAAACATATCAAAACCCAAATACTCCACAAATCAAGACGGAAAACGGTAAATTACAATAAATAAACTAAATACAACAGAGCAGAGCTAGGTAGCTTATTTAAAAAGAATTGTTGTTCTGCTTGCAGATTTAAATTCTATTAAGATCTGTTTATCTTTAGTGATTGATGGGATTGATGTATTAAATATGTCAACAATATCCTTATAAGCGTTACCAAAATTCTGTATGCGGCGTATTGTGATTCCGTGTTGACACAATAACACGATAGATATTGTCTATATGTTGGCATGCGAGGTATATGGAACGAAATTATATATAATATTTCAGGGCTGCTCGATTGTTGAATTTGTGATTTTAGATAAACAAGTTATTAAATTAACTATTCTCTCTAAAATTAAATTAACTAACTCCATTAATTTAATCGACGTAGCAGATAACCGTAATTGACACATTCCCTTGTAACGCTCATTCTGGAGTTATTATTATTTTTACTCTTATATCAGAAAATACATATATACCATGTTTGATGCGAGAGGGGGAATAAATAAATTAATTTTCTTTAGCACTAATTACAAACATGCCTGCCATAAAAACAATTCTCTAATATTTCAACGAAGAACAAACTCACTCATACAGAGTTTATTGATTTTCATTATAAGAAAACTACCGCGCAATAATCAATTTATTACATAGTATCGGAGTGCTTTCAATAACGCCGTAATTGCGCAATAAGTAACACAAAAGCTCGTAAGAAACCTCATACAAAAATAATATCACAAATAACATCCCCCGGCGGGGTAAAGAGGTGTAATCCACCCCACACGAGTAGTCGAGTGTTTAAGGGTGGATGGATTCAGCGGGGTTATTCATTAATTACATTGTGGGGTCTCTCGGACCCCGTAAGGCTGCTTGGCTGTAAGGAGCAGAGGCCTTGGGCTTTCTTGGCCGGCCTGTGTATAGTTTGTCTTATTAGTTAAGGGTTAACAGTGAATGCGTAAGTGTTTTTGCGTGAGTGATTCTGTTTTTGCTGCTAACGTACCCCCCAGCTGTTGAATAGAAACTGATGTTTGTGAAGATTTATGCAAAGCCACTCTTCCACCCCATACCTCTCCTACCCGGAGTGATTTCGCCAGAGTAATTACAAATGATTAAGATGTACCTAATGCTTAAATTGGATAAACCTTGTCCGGCGTGACGTCCCTATTAATACATTTAATCCAAATCAAGTAAGCAGCGTCTGTTCATATTCACGTAGGTTCAAGTAAAATGCTGTTTAATTCTTCGGGTTTCTACGATAGTATTGTGCATTTGATTAGTAAGTCTTTATACAGATATTTCAATAAAATTAAACCACATCAGTCCCCACTGAAGTGCATCCTTACAATATTATTAACAGATATTTCTTAAGAGAAATAATACTTTTCAACATCATACCTTTCACCGCAATAAGTGAGGAATATTTACTGTCTGTCTTCCATCAGTACTTCATTAATCCAAAACGTGTGATTTTTTTTCACTGTTAACTGTCTCATTAATTAGCACTGTTCCTCTACACTTTATTCCTGACTAAGTTCTGCAGTTTTTTTTAATTTAATTTTTTATTTATATATGCATATATATTAAAATACATTACAATATGATACTTTGTCTGTCCAACTGGGAAGGATACCCGTTTCAGGACAGCCAAATTGTATATTTAGTTCATAATATTCTTAACAAAGGAATGGTTTCGTTCAAGATATCAAGATATCTCAGTTAAAGCATCGATTGATATTTTTTTGGTTTGAAATCAACCTACATTTCAAATACATGGATAGATTAACTCTAATCATAAAAATCCTAACTTTTATTAAAAGTAGACTTACATGTGCAACGTATATAAAATTCAACTTGCATTTACCACAATCTTATCCATTAATTCCTCCCTAGATCGGTTTTGCTGATAATGGGTTCAATCATTTTTGAAATTATAAAATTAATTCGTGGATGTAATTAAACGCCACCCATTCTGGATTGACGGGTAGCCCCATACCACCCTCCGGTTTCCCGTCGCCCGAGGTGCCTTCAATCCTCTACCCTTTTGTAGTTTGCTGCGTCCACCCTTGCTAGAAGGTTTGAATAATAGAAATAATAGGCCAAATGAGGCCTTGGCAAAAAGAGAGGTCAAAATTCGCTTTAAAAATACTGCGTGCAGTTTCTTTGTTATCATAAAACTAATATATCCGTTTTAATTTTTTCTCAGATGAATTATTGCTTGAATTAAAATGGGAGGTTTGTGCATATACAGTCTGATCATATACGCCAGTGGGACCATTGGATCCCCATTTTTGAAAGTTTTATGACCGAAGGAATTGGTGAAAGGGGAATAGATGGGGAAGAAGAATGTTGAGTAGTAGATTTTATCGTGAAACATAAGGGTTACAACTATTTCACCTACTGATATACTGCAGCGCTTCGGAAATAATCCGGATGGGACGAGTACACCCTTACAGAAAACATTTCCGCCACCGCATGGGAGGCTTGTGACGCAGACTACACCAATGGAGGAATACCATCATTACTGCCATGGTTGCCTGGATGGAGTCCTCCTGATTGCCCGCTGGAGACGGTCAAATATCCTTCATAAACGGATATTTGCATTTTTTTAAATCTATTACATTTCATTTCTGTTTTTATTATATTATGTACTGTTATTTTGTAATTTTTCTTGGTTATTTGTCCCAAATATGGAATTAATTCCATTGAACTATCCCTGGATACTTTTGGAATATATATTATTATTATTGTGTATTATTTCAAGCAAAGTGTTTCTGTAAGTCTTTCTCACCATTGCTGTATTTAGAAAGTTTTCTACTCCTGAACTACATGAGAACATACTATGTTCCAAGCAGTTATATTTTATGTATTTTATATTTTTGTTATATTTTAATCCGTATTGCCACGAAGGTTTCCATTTTCTAATAGATTACGTACCTTTGAATTCAAACTTCAAGTCCAGAACGAAAACCTTTTACAAATCGTGTTATCCTGCCTACACCAACACTCAGTAAATATTTTCTTATGTACATATATGGGATCTACCCATTACATCAGACATCTGCCTCTTACAGTTGAATTCAATCCAACTTCTTATATTATTAATTTAAATACTCTTCCGAAAGTTACACACATATTTATAAATGCTTTCGTTTTTGACATAAGAAAGAGTACGTTGGGATTAGGAGCACGTAAGTACGTAGTGGTAGCGAATTCAGCCGGGTAATCTCGCACAGTCGCTCACACAGAAAGGTATCCAAAACTTCCTAACTCATTTCAGCCAAGGAAAATTGTAGCGAATACCGAATCTGTTGTCAAACGCAGGCATTCCACCGCCTCTAGTTGAAACGTTGAAATTCGGGCCAAAGGTTAACATTGTGCAGAGAAGGTAATTTCACGAAACTTAATTCGAATCTACCTTATTGAAATATCCGGAATTCACACAAATGGGATTCGGACGGATTTGGGTCGAAAGTTTTTTCATTTTATTTTGGGTCAGCCTCTTTTAATATACCGGCGCCTCCAAACATGTACACAGTATACCTCTCGCCACGTTTAAACTTTATATTGTAATAATAATTCCAGGATATATAACCTGCCTTCTTCGTTGAATTAATTAAAAATTTTCTATTTAGCAATATCATTACATTTTCAATTTTTATATACGACCATTATTTAGCGTTGGGCAATTCCATATTTCAGAGTGGAAGATATTCTCAGCATCGTCCTGGTAAGAGACCGTTATTCAGTATCGAAACATTGCTTGGAATGTCGCGCTTGGTGATCAGATCTGAATAGTCAGGTACTCTTGTACATCTTCTTCCCCCACTTGCCTTCATCCTTACAACGATCCCAAAGATATTGTGAATGTCACGATCCAGCTGGCTTTGGACAATTTTAGATAAGTGTTTTATTTAATTCTTGTGTCAAAATATCAGTAAATTCAAAAGCAAATCTGTTGGTAAAATAACAAATGATTAGAGTTATGCATCTACTCCACACTCAAAAACTAACTAAACACAACATCATTTCTCAGAAGGACATGCACAAAATATAATAATATATTTTCAGATGCTGATATATTCCATTTGTTCTCAACCAGGTCAATTAACTAAATGTACTCTTACTTTTAGTAAATACACCTCTCTCCTTCCTTAATGTACTAACTAACTTAATTTAGGTAAAATGTATAATATATCACACACCAACATAATACTTATATATACATATAACAGCGACTTATCATTGGTACCAATTATTTTATTAACTTCTATAACTTTGTAACTATTTACTTCCATGTAATTATGTACGGTTTGTTTCTGTAAAAAATAAAATATTAGAAAAAAATTAACAAATTATTAATTACGAACCCTCCACCCCTGCTGTGTGTTATTTTCTCGTTCTAATTATGTGGTTGTTATTTTTTTAATCATGTTTATCTTAGAACATTTTCCTACGATGAAAAATGTATTATTTTCGATTATTTTCATACGGGTGTATACATAGTTTAATTTCACTTTATCTATCCTATATTCTTTAATCTGTGTTTCAAATTTTTTTTCTACCAAACCCCACTTATGTTTTCTTTAATCGTGTATGTTTTTCTGCATGTAATATGAATTTTACCTGGAAATTTCGCTGGTTCACGGTCCCATGTAACATGCAATTATTTCACTAAAATATATATAACTGTTTCCCACATAAACTGAAATAAAATATAATATCTGCTCGTAATCTTTATATATTTTTTAAAAATTAATCCTTTAAACAAAATTGCTACAATTTTAATAATGAAAATTAATAAGCGGAACCGATTCGTATCAGAGAGCATCATCGCAACTTGTAAAGCAAGTACTAGCAAATGGTACACGAGACCCATCTCCGAGATAGCAAGCAAGCTCTGGGAGGGAACTCTCCCCAACGAAGATGGAAGTTAGGATGAAATTAGATAAATTTAAAGTTAAACTCCCGACATGTTACACACACGCGAAAACAAGACGGTAAACATCATCGTATCTTATTAGCGGTAAATAGCTTTGGTACATATTATACAGGAGCGCGCTTATCAGACCCGTGCGCCGATACTACTGGGGTTTGGTGCAGTCAAAAGATGTTTTCTGTAAGAATTTATGTGGTTATTTGTTTGGATTAATCAAAAATACTAATTGAGGTTGTCTGTGCGTACTACGTAACTTTGGTTCAAGGAACTCGAATTAATTTTAAATGTCATTTTCAAAACTGATTGAATTTAGGCAACCGATCAGGTACCTACCTATTACAATATAATCTTTAAATTAAAAAAATATTTTAACTGTGATATTTTCAAAATTGAAACTGATTTGTCAAAAATTCAGACCATCCAATGATTTTTCACGGGTCTGTGCTGGTGAGTGGGGTCTGATAAAAAAGGTTAAAATTTTAGTTATTTTATAATTTATTATTGGCTTTCTTAATTAATTACACACCACATAATTATTACAGTAATTAACATTTTTGTTATAGTTTGACACGTACCTTTCTCAGTTAGCAGAGACATTCCGTTTGCATGAGCTCTCATCATCATATCAGGGTCCTGCGTGGGATAAAAAGAAAGCTACTATCTGATGTAAATAAAAGAACTCACGTTAAATAAAATGTACTTGTTATTATTGACAAGCAAAAAAAACATAATCTACATAAATACCTTTGTAAACTCAAAAAAATGTAGATAGAGAGAGAGAGAGAGAGATAATTCAGTTATTTTAGTAGAATCCACTCCAAATGATCATTCGTAGCTTGCGATAGTTAATATGGCGCACCTCTTCTAACCTCAGCGACAAGGGCTCCAGATAGCTGGAGAAGAGCCCCAGAGCTGCCGCTTCGCAAGCCCATGACACCGTGAAGCATCCAAGATTCCAGTCCATCCACAAAGTCCCGCTAGACTTTAAATGTCATTTAAGAAGCGCCTGCAATCTTCATCAAAGTTGTCCTCGGTGATATTGGATTGTACGTGGCTGTTTTATATAACGTCATAAGCTGTAAACACGCCCGACCAAAACATTTATGTAACAAGCTGTGATCAGTCAATCTCGATGGCTATTTATCGGTGGGTTGTTTTCATCGTCATTACGAGCGTCAAACAATATTTCTTCACAGCACTAATTTGAAGGTGTAGTTGCATTATATTGCAAATTTACACAATAATTTACGAGTATCAAAACTCCTTCCGACCAAATCCATTGTTATCTCATGACGTGACCCTTACAACCGTTTCTGCTTTTATTTTCAAAAAAACAATCGAGCAACCGTCCAGGCAATTTGAATTTGTTATCAATCGTTCCAACGGCACCCGAAATTAATAATATTCTTTCTGAGCAAGTACTGACTGAATAAGAACCATGAAAATAATTACGTTACAATTTATAGCGATGATTCCAGTGATGGTTGGGAAAAGATAAGTTAGATACGTTTTAAGATTTTCACGGCCAAAAGTAGTTGAAAAAAAACATAAGTTAGTTTAATTACAAGTACGTATAAACAAAGACGCAAAAAATCAAATATTAGATAATAATACGAGTCAATCACATTAATGTACGGGACTTATACTTGCGTATGCTTGATAATTTCTTCACTTAGAGCCACTTTGCAATAATTCTGCCATGCACCTTCTTAAATGCATTGTATTTATAATATGTGTATATATGTGGATATGTGCACGAGTGTACGTACATAATATATATTATACAAACTATTCATGTATTTACGTACCCACAAATATGACATCCCTTCAAATATACACATATTATAGAGAAAATGCATAAGTAGGTGAATGATATAATAATTACTCTAAGTGAGGAGATCATCAGGTATACGCAAGTATAAGTTTCTTCTGGAAGTAGTGATTGAATTCGAAAATACATAGAAGAAGTACACAGAAAAAGTACATAGAAGTCTTCACGATTGCAGTGTTTATTATATAATCCAGTCATTCTTGACGTTTGTTTGAAAAAACTTTTATTACTACTCACTACGACAGTGGTTTCAGGGTCTCTCGCAAATTTTGGCCTTATGTTAAGATTAACTGATTAATTAAAGATGAATCACATCAATGTTAGTGTGTATCGAAGAATCTGTCATTAAAATCTTCATTCACGTTAATTGTTTTTAGATGTGATCTCAACCGACGTACCCAGAATGTGAAGATTATTTTTAAGTCAAGTCCTACTTTTATTACTCTATTCATAGTTAAAATAATATGTTTACCAGTTTTTAATGAAGGTATAGATAAATTACTATGCAGCAAAACTTATGACATCAGGTATATATTATCTAGGATTGCGCTGAGAAAGAAAAAAATTGTGTTAGTATTGAATTTATTTCATCAATCGGCGCAGTTTCCATAATAATATTCTCATAATGCGAAGTAAACATCGTCGGATTCTGATATTTCTATGTCTCTATACCTTAGATTGATATTTCCCCTATCCGTTCATCTCCTCCATACATTATCTCTATTAGTTTACCTCTGCAGCGCACTGTGCTCCTGGTATTCGGTTCCACCTGGTTGCCGTTTAAATCCGTTTTTAGGGGAAATTCCTTATTTCAAAGAAAACGTTATTTTTAATGAACAAAACTTTTCTGATTCTTATCTGACAAATATTAAAACGCGAAAGTTTGTATGGATATATGTGTGTTTGTCACTCTTTCACGCAAAAATTACTGAATGGATTTTAATGAAACCTTACAATAATATAGTTCATACATCAGAATAAAATATAGCCTATATATAATGGTAAGCTCTGGCATTATGAAATTATAAATATTAATACACGTACTGTCAAATAAATTTCCGCACAAAACCGAGTTATTGCTAACGTCAGACGAAAAGCAAAACAAATCGTTGTCGTGGAAACGATGTTGATATATTTGCGGAAAATTTTATTTCAGGCATCGTAGTTAATATCTATATCTTCTATATATATAAATAATAATGAATCGCCGAAATGTATGTGCGCGCATAACGTCCGAATGACTGCACCAAATTGGATAATTCTTTTTTTTTGTCTTCGTTATTATCAGGACAAGGTTTGTATAAAATTACTGGTAAGCCTTGGAATTATGAAAAAATGCAGTAGGTGGCATGCGAGCTGTTTGAAAACTGAATATACCGGGGCTGAATGTATAGAATGCAAGAGGGGGAGGGAAACCCGGGAGGGGAAGGGGAACCTGGGAGAGGAGAGGGGAACTCAAGAGGGGGGTTCGCGGGACGGGGAAAGGGGGAGAGTAGAATGGGGAGAGGGAAGGTGGAGGAATCGGAGTGGGCACGCGAGAGGGGAAGGGGACGCGGGAGAGGAAGGGGAGACGGAAGGGGAACGGGACGAATGGGAAAGGACATGCAGGGAGAAACAATTTCATTATTCTTGCTGGGAACCAGCTAGTTATAAAATAATATCATTATATTATTTTTAGCTGTTTCAAAACGTGTGAATTTTCGGGGGATATCTTCTGAGACCTTGCAAAAGATTCCATCGTAAAAAGAAACGATGCATTTTTCGACGGTAAGGTCAAGGCAAGTTATAGGTTTCTCTAAAAATGGATATCACGAATTATACACAAATGTACAAATTTCATTTCGTCATATCTCACCGTTCAAGAGCACTGTATTCACGAACTTTCTACCTACCACTATAGTTATTTCATTATTTTTAGACAAGGCAATTAAAAAAAATACCCCTGAACCATTTTATTTCAGGAATTTTATCATCCAGAATTATATTTAATATTGCATATGACGATATTACGATCTATGCATTTTCTGAAATGATTTTGAAGAAATTTCGGTTAGGTTAGGTGGTACGTATACGTATGCTGGGAATCATTTCGAAAATCTAACCTCACCAAAAATAATTTACAATTTAGGAGTAGCCACCTGGAAACCATTTACAAGATAACCAACACCTCTGTCATAGGTTATCCCAGGTGTTTAGTGACTGAGCAGGGGTGCCCGGGTTCATGGGGTTGAAGTTTGTCTAGGTCTTGGCTCAGATGACCTGGAGACACTGTACCCCAGATTTCAACCATCCCTCATACATTTTTCCTTCCCAGAACTTGCTCTCCGTACTTTCCTTTGTTTGTCTAGATCTTGGCGGCAGACGACCTGGAGACACTGAAACACAAATTCCTACCCTTCCATCATATATTTTTTTTGCAAGCACTTTCCTTAAAAAGACCCCCACCCAGCATCTCAAAAG
This sequence comes from Limnephilus marmoratus, assembly GCA_917880885.1. Taxonomy (NCBI): domain Eukaryota; kingdom Metazoa; phylum Arthropoda; class Insecta; order Trichoptera; family Limnephilidae; genus Limnephilus; species Limnephilus marmoratus. The sequence goes on along the minus strand of OU862912.1, from coordinate 36,318,098 downwards.
ATGACAAAGATCCTGAGGTAAATTATTGTTCTAAGGGCCTCCTGTGTGGAGCTCGTTGCAAAAGTACGTTATAGTTTAAAACAATCGAACAGTATTATTACCGTAGCGTCTGCGTGGTTTAATTTCAGAACCCAGCTACGAGTGCATGTCGGATGCCACGCCATACGCACCGTGCCACAAATAACATCTGTGTACGTGGAATTTCACACAAAGCTACTGATATAATTCGGTTTCGAATTAAAGAATTCGACACAAGATGTCGCTAATTCCGTCAGTAGCTTGCATGTGGACGTTTCTTCCCTAGGTATAAGTACTACGGATTTATAGAATCCAGGTATCTTTCCGGATATGGAGAGATTATTAGATTATAGTCACTTTAACTCGGTGACTAGCTGTCACTGGGTCACAGTGGATCCGAGGGACTGGCAATTTTTGGAACCAGTTCTAATTTCTAATCGGATTTATAAAATGATTACCTACACTCAAACTAGGCGAAACCGAATTAAAAGCCGCCCGCAGAGCCTAGCAGCAAAAAATTGCGAAGCGGGTTTTTAACTGCTAGTTTAAATAAATAAAAACGACGCAATTTGTAATTAATAATTTGTTAAAATAACTACCTGCAAAACAGCATAAATTCACCTCCATTTCACCTGCCAGCAACGGTTGTATTTTCAGTTCTTTCAAAAGTAAACCGAATCCTAATTACGTGGATGAAATCTACTATTTGATTTCTGACGTTAAATCCTGTGTATTTTGTGGGGAAGTGCTCGGGTAAATATTTGAATGGAACTAACTTGAATCAAAACCATGTGTTTATTATGATTTACTGTATTTTTGTTTGGTTATTAATTTATATTTTCTCATTAAAATTGTATGTGAAAGGATCTGCAATATTAAAATAGAGATTAAGCAAATACACAAAATATTCGCGTATTTTTATGAACCTTTTTTAACTTATTCCATATTTTTAAACATTTATTCTAACTTTAATTACTGGTAGAGTAGATGCGATTTTTCAGATACGAGGTAGAGTAGTTTACCATTATCGGATCCTTTACTAATACTTTTACGGGGGTCGTGTGACCCACGCGCAAGCGTGAGTGTCGGTTGAGGCACATCATTGGCTGGACGATGGTGGGCGCAGTACACATGTTCAAATCTTGATCAAATGGCCACATTTTAACTTTTTTTACATTAGCTCCTCACAGGAGGCCCTGGGGCCAATGTCATCTTTGGATATGCTGTGTGGGGGGTCTTTTTGGGGAAAGGAAGGAGAGGAAGTTATGGGAAGGAAAAAGGTATGAGGGCTGGGTAGGAATATGGAGGTCAGTGTGTCCAGAAGTGACATTCATTCAGAAGTGACATGACAATCATTCCTTCCACTGCGGTTCAAATCCTGCTGAGAGTCCTGCTGAAGAGGTCAAAAGATCTCTTTCAGCCAATCTCTCTCGATCCGGCTTGCCATGCAGTTGGTGAGCAGACGCATCCGCCGCCCAGATCCGGACAAACCTGACCCCCATTATTTCGGGCTCCCCTGCTAAGTCACCAAACGTAGCGAACCACTTGGGGTGACCTATGGCAACTGTATAACTAAAACTTTAGGAAGTAAATATGAAGCATCATATAGTTGAGGATTTTATAATGGTGAAACTAGTCTAGTTATTACCCGGATTCTCTGGATTCTAATTATTTTTTATCGGAAAAGATAGAACAGACAATAATAAACGTGATAATTCTATTTTTACTTTTATGTAATCTTTTTATTTGCCGTTTGCTTAACGGCTCAAAAATTAGGAGATATTGGGATGGCGGAATACAAATCCATAGACTATAATTAACACAACGTATTATCTTTCGTGATAAAATATTTTTCTAACTAAAATAAAAACACACGTATTTTATTAGACGAATGTATTATAAACGTAACCGCCACCTCCATTTTTAATAGCTTCATGTTACAATAACTAATAAAAAATTCCCAATTTTTTTTCTAATTGCTTTCGGAAAATTTGGTTTCACAAAAGTGTACATTTTAATTCATTAGAGGTTAAGAGCGTTTAACCAGCCAGCGGACGAAAATCCACATTTCGTCGAAAGTTGTTCTTCCGATCGTGCAGGGCGGTTATAATGAGAAAGATTAATTATTCTCCGTACCAGCTTTTTTAAATTATAACTCAATATCGAATTTATTTCAATCCAAATTAGCTTTAATTTATACCTTCATCCAAAAATGCTGAAAGCGTGATGATAAAATTATTAAAATAGTTTACTTTTTGTAGTTATTTTTTGATTATAAGTATTTATCATTTTTCAATAATGTCTAAATTTAATAAGAATGTTAAAAAAATCTGAAATATATTAGATTGTAAGTGCGCAAATAAATACACAAATGGACCAATTTTCGTCAAGAAACACATGTACGTACATATTTTTTAATGATTTTATTGAAACTAAAATTAAAATTCTAATACATAACTTTGCTAGATAATGTATTGATTTATTTTACTGCATGATTACATTATTTGAAATGGGTGTGGTATAATACAAAAACTTTTTTGAAAATTTAACAAATCTGCCAACGACCTATGGAATAACCTTATTATACTAAAAATTAAAAAAAATTCTAAAAATTTATTACATACGAATGCTAGACAAAAGAACAATCTTTCGAAATCCATTTATAATTTTTTGTGGAAAAGAGTCAATACGTCTAAAAACTTTTTTGAAAATGACGTATTTCCGGCTTTCTCTGGTAATGCCCTCTTAAGAGAAACTCTTTATTTGTTCGGTGTATACATACATCGCTTTGCACCGCAGTGAGAGGGATGGATTCACTGTCCGGTCAGTGGCTGAGTTCGTATCGCGCTTGGGTCCCACCCAGGAGAGATGTGTTCGATTCCTCGGCTGGCTAAGTCCTCTATCACGATACAAACAACATTTTCCGCTTACTGTGGTGGTAGTAGGAGATTTTCAAATATTGTCCGGTTATTTGTAACTCAGGAATGTTCGTCTTTCTTTAAAAAAAATTAAATACATCTGTCACTCCTGGACACACCGAGCCCCAGGTTCTTTGCACCCCTAATACCGCTTCCCAGAACTTCTTCTTCTTCCTTACTTTAAAAAAACCATCCACACAGTATTTCCAAAGATGTCATAGTCCTCGAGGAAAATTATTTTCCTCAGGGCCATCTGAGGAGACGATGTGGAGCTAATGATATTCAATTTCTGGTTGGAAATAATTACGTTTACATAAAGTTTTCGTACTTTTCACGATGATAGATTTCTGCTCCAATGTGATATTTACGAACAAATAAAATCCTTTAGCATTAACTTTGCATTCGATGGTGTATTCTTACATGTAAAAATGAATCGCTGAATGTGTTGCTAAGCGCATAACTTTCGAACGACTGCACCAAATTGGATAATTCTTTTTTTTGTGTGTTCTTTATTGTCAGGACAAGGTTTTTATTAAACTTCCGCTGAGCTCTGGCTTTATGAAATTTGTAAAAAAAAATTGTTATTGGTGGCACGCGAGGATTGGCTATTGCTATGGAAAGCGGGAGGGATGGAGAGACGGGGAGGGGAACCTGGGAAGGGAAAAGGGGACCTGTGAAGGGGAGGGGAACTCGGGAGGGGTGTTCGCGGGAATGGGGAAGGGGGGAGTGGAGTGGGGAGAGGGAAGGTGGAGGTGACGGAGTGGGAACGGGAGAAAAAAAGGGGAGGCGGAAGGGGAACGGGACGAATGGGAAAGGACACTCAGGGAGAAACAATTTCTTTATTACATGGCGAAGCAACGCATGCCGGGACCAGCTAGTATTTTATAAATGTGAAAAATCTTTTTATTAAAAAAAAAAAACAGCAATTTCGTTAGTTTTTCCTTTAGCTTTCTACAAAGTTAAGCTGTAACAGTGTTTTCGCTGAAAAAATGTAATTAACTTAATTTATTCGACGTTAAAATTAAATGTGCTTTATCATAAGTAAAGCCTTCGTATCTCGGTAATAGATTTCCGATGAAATTTAATAATATATATAGGAGAAAGGCGTAGAAACACGGAACATATATACTCTAGAAGTGTGATTTTTAGATTTTTGATAATATTTCATCAAATTATGCAGAAGTAAGGAAAAATGTAACTTACTTCAAGCACACGGCACGGCCACGTCCTAGATACACTTCTGACGGTTTATTTCAACAGTGCGTAGAAGAGATTCGCAGAAGGAGTAGGTATAACGTTATTAAGTGATGTTACCAACTTTCATCATCTCGTCTTGTTTTACTCAAGTTATTATTTTGTTGTTCCAAAGGCTATCACATACATAGTGTATACATTATTCATAGCAGCTGCTCTACAACTACCTCAATACGTTAAAAGTGCTTTATTACAAGTAAAATAGATAGTGATGTTTTGAAGCATTTGCTAAATTTGTCGATTATTTAAATTGAAAAACGTTTTTAATTGGTTATAATTTAAAATTTAAGCTAATATTTTTTTATCACGTTTTTTTACTAACTTTTTTAATAGATCAAATAAGATTGAATAATAATATTCTGTTTGTTTTACATTAGCTCCACATAGGAGGCCCTGAGGAAAATAATTCCCCTAAGGGCATATGTCATATTTGGGGATGCTGTGTGGGTGGTCTTTTTAAGAAAGGAAGAAGAGGAAGTTCTGGGAAGGAAAAGTATATTAGGGGTAAAGGGTAAAATGTTATTTTAATGTTACAATCCTTAGTGATATGGAGCACCAAGGTGGATGAGTTTGCGTATCTGGGTAGTATGTTTACGAGAGATGGGAAGGCTGATAAAGATATCGAAAGAATGGTGAATGCCGGTAACTCCATTAATGGTGGACTGAATGCCGTTGGCGCTAATAGAAATACTGTCAAAAAAAGCGAAGTTAGCAGTCCACAATGGAGTCCTGGTACCTACCCTGATGTATGGCAGTGAGGCATGTAACTGGCAGAGGAAGGATAAAAGTATACTGAATGCTGTTGAAATGAGATCCCTGAGACGTATGTGTGGTAAAACAATGTATGATCGTGTGAGAAATGTGGATATCCGCAAAGAATGTAAGGCTGATGTAAGCATAATGAGTAAGATTAAGAAAGGGACCCTCAGATGGTTTGGGCATGTAGAGTGAATGAACGAAGAAAGTAGTGTAAGAAGAATATACGACACGAATGTGAATGGTAGAAGAAGTCGGGGACGCCCGAGGAAGACATGGCACGAACAAGTGAATCAGATACTTGAGTCGGGCCATGTCAAAAGTCAGAATAATAGAAGAGAATGTACGAGACGATGAATGAACGTGAGTGAGGCAAAGAGTGTGTGCCAAGACCGAATTGTTTGGTGGTCAGTCCTCTCTGCCTACCCCTGCGGGGAAACGGTGTGATGGTTAGTTAGTTAGTTAGTGATAAAACTCGTCCTGGCGTTTAAAAGTCGGACAAAATCACAAAAACATATTGATTTCGGTTGTGTCACTGTCTGTAACTACGTTTTGATGAAATATAGTAGTGTTGCTTTGTAAGAACTTTCGAAATCTAAAACTTCCGAAATTGCAAGTGATTGAGATAAGTTTTAAGATTTTCACGGCCACAAACATTTTCGTTATTTGTTTTTGGGGTGTTATGCCGTGTTGCGCTACCTCCTTCTTTAGCCAACGTTTCGGACATCGTTGCAGTGTCCATCATCAGGGCTAATCCGGTAGATGTGTCTATGGCAACACGGCATAACACCCCAAAAACAAATAACGAAAATTGCAAGTGATTGTTTGGAGAAAATCGGAAACGTTTAAGGCATTTGATTTTTTACGAAAAGGCACCATGAAAAATTGTATTTTCATTATTTATTAAGAGCAAACAATACATAGTCTTTAGTAACTACTGTAACTCCGGATTTGTCTCAGAAACTCTAAAAAAAATACTCCGGGTTCAAAAAAACACTTTGAACTTTATTTGTGATGGATTGCAATTAGCTCTGCTAGTTTATTTATTGGGCGGCAGGAACGATTCTGGGTCTCGACCTTGAGGTTGCGAGCATATTAATTATAGTGTGAACCCCTGCATTATCGACAGGTATATGCCATCTATGGGAAACCACTTAAACTAATATCTTGGATATCACAATAAAATTAAAATACCAAAGATCATCATCATCAGTCAGCCTAAACAATCGTTGACAAATGACCCCCGTCAACACGCATCTACAACGTTAAGTAGTGAACAGCGGGGCTATGTTGGTCTTGGCCTATTTGTTCTCCGTGACGCGTGGTGTGCTTGACACAACTGCCGCCAAGACTGATGGTAAAACTTGCCCCATCATTCTTCAGGCCCGTCTCTTTTGACGAATACTCTTACCCAAGTTCGTGACTTGTCTTGGCGCCATTTCAAAGATGGCTAGATTTCGTTTGACCTTGAAAAAATAATAAATATTCATATTTTAAAACTCATTAATTTCAGTAATATACTCTGCTTTCACTTTTCCCGACTAAATAATCGTCAGGCAGTGATTATAAGGGAAATTATCTTTCTACAGAACTCATTTTCATAAGATTACAAATCTCTTTTTATAAATAAATTCAAATATTCCCGGATTACACATTATGAAAAAATATTTTCATTTACTAGCGCAGTTCAACACTTGCCTCGGGTCCACTGATTTTCAAAAGACAATCAGAAATTTATCTTTCGGACACCATTAGTAAACTTGAAAAATTAAACCACCTCCTAAAAATTTAAATAAACTAAAATACCTGTTTTAAACATAGATTTATTACGTAATAAAATAATTTTTGTACCTACTCTATGGCTTGTCGGAATCATTTACACAATAGGTTCCTATTTTGAATATCAAGGCAAATCTGATGCCATATTATTTTTTTTGTTTATTCTATTTACTCTGTATTATTTTTTTTTTAAATATATTATCTTGTGTCTACGGTTCAAAATAATAATGCTAAATAAAAATATATATACATGCATGTTAGCTGCCTTAAGAACCCATTGACAAATTGTTATCTAGCAGTTTAACGGTACTTCTTCGCAATTATGGAATAATAAAAAAAAATATATCCAATTTTATAGGTCATTTAACCAACGTTACATGTTCAAAGCGGAAAATGTTGTTTTACAATACCGAGAAGGTAATCTGCGACGCCTGGATGCAAATTCTTCGCTAAGACCACTCAGTCCTGAACCGACTATCGTATTAACATACACCTTACGCACATTTATCAAAAATAAAATTATTCGTTATTGCCTAGTATTGTATTAATGATTTATTTCATAATTGTATGTGTATGAGTACGGACAAAACCATTTATTCATATTCGCTTTCCGTATGTATTTAATTGGTACCATCTATGAACGCGAATATTATAACTCTTTTCCTCTTCTGCGGACAGACCATATAACAAAAGATTTTTTTTTGCCCGAAAAACAACTAAAAAAACCGTTACCGATTTAAAAACTTTGTGTTGTAGGATAACACAAAATATATCTTCCCCTGTATGAAATTTTCAAGATAATATATCTAATACGAAGGTAGCTTTGTGCTCATGATGACATCATTAGAAAGCGATTTACCACAGATGGTGAACCCCACGCCTCCGCTGAACACCCTCCACTTCCCCTGTGCTTCTGGTAGATTTTTTTTTCTCACCCATTGTATGAAAAGAGGCACTCATCTGTTAGTATTATTAACACCTGGTTAATCCAGGAGACAACTGCTTTGCACGGATGAAGAATATTGTAGATGGGTGAATGAATGATGATAAAATGATGATGAATGTGTTAATATTTTTTTTTTCATTGAAGTTTCATTTATGGTTCCATGACAGTTGATCCGCCGACAATTGGCCCACCAGCATACTTATATACAATGTGCAGTCGGTTTATGGAAAATACGGTATACATTATTACACAAAATATTAATAAGTGACTCCGGAAGGAAGTGCAGAGAGGATGTACCATCGAATAACGAAAGAATAAAACATATTTTCATTCAAATGCATCAAGGAAAAATCTACCTGTCTATATTCTCGGGATCGGTTCTGTCTTCGACTTTGTTTTTGTTGCACATCAACGATCTTTTGTCATATGCACCAATTCATTGTTACGCGGATGACAGTACAGTTCATGATAGCTTTTTGTTTGACAAGCCCCCAAAGGGCTCACAAACTCCAACAGCTCGTAGAGCTTTGAAGCAAAGAATGGACGGTTACTTCGAGAGTGTTTTCTCTTGTCTGATTACGTCTAAAAGGGATCGAAATGAAAATCTAGTCTCTCTCAACGGAAGCAATCTTTCGAACAGGCCTTCCATCGAAATGCTTGGTGTAGGTAACCATAAGTGACCAGCTCAGGTATGGAGGCTCCATCGAAGCCAGAGTAAAGTTAGCCTCCCAAAAATTGGGCCTACTGTACAGGGCCCGCAGATACTTTAATAGTACACAACTGCTAACCCTGTACAAATCACAAGTGGAGCTCCAAAATACCTGAAAAATACCCTCGACTCTGTGCAGAAACGGGCGGTCCGTTTGATAGATTCTCCCATCTTAACAGACGGATTGCAATCTTTAGAGCACAGACGTCGGGTGGGAATGCTATCCTTGTTCTACCGGTATTACAATGGAAGATGCTCCGAGGAACTAGCATCATTGATCCCTTCGGCACTGGTGCATAGTCGGGAAACACGCCAAACGCCCAACATTTTTACACGGTTGACATTTGCCACATGAGAACGGGTCGTTTCTTCGACTCGTTCTTGTGTTCAACAGCTCGGCTGTGGAATGATTTGCCGGCCTCTGTGTTTCCTCCTTCCTACAACATGGGTCTCTTCAAGACCAATGTTCATTCCTTCCTCTCCTCAAAAAGACCCTCCACACAGCATCCCAGATGACATAGGCCCTGAGGGAAATTATTTTCCTCAGGGCCTCCTGTGTGGAGTTAACGAAAAAAAAAAATTCTGTTTTTACCAGCGAATAAGTACTAACATATATAAGTATAAGTAATAACAAAGTACAAAAAAATCGATCCTTTATATAAATTCGTTTAATATTCATATAAACTTATTATTAAGGGTATTTTTTAAGGAAATGCGCGTTTTCATCGCGCGACAAAATATCCCCGACAAAATATCCTACGACAAAATATCCTACGGACAAAACATCCCCTAACAAAATATCTACTAAAACTTAACCTAACCTTACCCAATCTAACCAAAAATGGAACAAAAATATTGCAGATAACATTTCGTCCTCACATATTTTTTTATTAGATAATATTAATACACTGCAAGAAGATACATAGAATATCATTCTTAAAAATTCTTCTCTCAAAATTTGAAGTTATAAACAAATTCTTCTGATAACTAAATTGTAACCGCTAACACTTTCTTATAATGTCCAGCTCTGTACTGTTGATGTTAATCACCCTTATAGAATCGTCAGAATACTTTTTACTCATTTTCTGTAATTTTTTACAAATAAGTTTCTTCAATATAACTATGGTTTTAAAAATTGTGACAATTTACAAAAATATATATCTCGGAAGATTTTTCAATGTAAATGAGTGTTTCAGGCTGACAATTGTTGCTTATAATAATTGTTACCCTTTGTGCTATGCATAAAAATCTTGTCTAAACGTTAGTTTATAAAATAATTTAAAAAAAATAATAAAATATATATGTCCAAGATAACCCCTAATGGTTGAAAGCTAAATTTATAATGAAAATAAAATAATAATAATAAAATATTCTTATATTAATTATCATACAATCGTTTTAATACAATTAGGTAAACTTATCGACTGGTCAGTGGCTGAGTTGCCATCTTGTTTGGGTCCCATCCAAACGTCGCGTGTTCGATTCCTCGGCTGGCTAAGTCCTCCATCACGACACAAGCAACATTATCCGCTTACTGTGTTGGTAGTAGAAGATTTTCAAATATTATCAGGTTATTGCCAGGAATGTTTGTCTTTCTTTTTTTCTAATAAGGCATAATTTAATATTAATAATTAATCATCGAACTTATTTGTAAAAATTTCCATGACAATGTAACTACATACTCGTATTTTATTACTTATATCTTTAATAATTTTATTCATGTGCACCTTTTATCGCTGTATTAATTTAGCTATGTTCCGTAGAATACCCAATCGGGTATAATAGAGGTTTGCTAATTATAAACTTGTTTTACAAACAACGAGTTTACGTTTATTATAATATCAACAAAGTTACATTGCTCTGAACTTATATTCATAGAACTTTAAGTATTTCTGTTTTACTCATAATATACCTAAATACTTACACTTATTGAACTCCATTGTATAACTTTACATAATAATTAAACTACATACCCGCTTTTATTGTACACACTTATATCTTTCAAATTTTGTTTATAATGTTATTATTTTTATACTTTTCTTTAACAAGAAAGGCAAACATTCGCGGGTTATGAACAACCTGACAATATGTGAAAATCTGGGTACCCAAACGCGATGCTAGCTGGTAATGCGCATTTTCATCCCGCGACAAAATATCTCCAACCAAATATCCTCCGACAAAATATCCTCCGACAAAATATCCTCCGACAAAATATCCTCCGACAAAATATCCTCCGCCAAAAAATCCTCCGACAAAATATTTCTACGGACAAAACATCCCCCCACTAAAAATATCCACTAAAACCTAACCTAACATTACCTAACCTTTTGTTACATGTTACTATTTTTTAACACAATTTATTGTCTTTACAGGTTGTGTGTATTATTTTTGTTCAATTTTTCAATTTTTAACAAAAATTTATTCAATTTTTCATAAGAAAAACTCTCTTTTTATAACTTTTGAAGGTTATTCCCATCAATGTATTATATTATTGAAAAAGAAGATAACAATAATAATCTAAACGATTATTATTAAATATGAAAGAAAACAAGACACAGAAAAACAGACAAATTTCATCCATAGACGAAAGGTTCTGGGTTCGAGTCCCAGTTGCGACCATTATATTTTTATGTGTCTTGTTCTCTTTCATATTTTCGTTTAGATTATTATTGTTATCTTCTTCTTCAATAATAATTTATTCTGTTTACAGGATGTCTGTAATATTTTTGTCCCATTTTTATTGTTAGGTTAGGTTAGGTTATTTTGTCGCGGGATGAAAAGTGGCAGAACCATGCCAACTAACTAGTAGGATAGTTAATCACTTATTATCACACTCTCGAACAACTAACCTATAATAATGTATAAATTTAAAAGCTTTCAAGGCGTCATCCAATAAATAAATAAATGGTGAAAATTACAAAGAAACTATTAACGGCGGATCGTTATTTTGCCATAACGGGTACGATTTATTATATTTATTTATAACGGCGTTGAATCATTTCAGAATGCAGTAAACTACAATGTAAAACAATGTTAACATACAAACCGGCAACTTATCTTGCAAGTTCCCAATAATTCCCAAGCATCACGTCTTACTAGTCACGTGCCTTAGCTCGGCCCCTTCCCGCTGACCGGCCCTAGGCCCCCGAGGCCCTTGGTGCGGGAGACCCGGCGTGGGCAGTGGGGCCCGGCCTGGCCCATTGAATTATGGGTCCGTGAGGCCTCGTAGTCCCTAGTATCCATCATGCGGGCCCCTGCCCCTGGGAGGCCTAATTCAAAACTGCGAGCCAAGTGAGCTTACGGAGATTAGGGCCGCTGAAGAGGTTATAGTAATGAGGAACAAAGTTTACCTATAAGGTATGCTGTATTTCCAGCAAACTGACACTGTACATAGGTTACACGGTCCTTCTGTCCACAAGAGTTCTCTCTCCGTTAAATGTGTCGTTTGTGATTACGATAGTCACAAAATAATATTAATAAGTAATAATCTTCGGATGCCTTGTAAAGCGTTATTTTGTGAAAAATCACCTTAAAGGCGCTATACAAACTTATAATACATTTCAAAAATCTTCTAACTACAAACTAGACAAACCGCGCTGTTACACCACCACAGCCCAACTATTCTACAAATATATTGGAGTTAAATGGTTTAACGAATTACCCTTGAAATTAAGATTGGAAACAAATTACACAAAATTAAAAAAATCAATAAAAACTCTTTTTATAAAACTTATCAACATAACAACTCAAATATAACATTAGTTATCCTTTTTCTCTCATTATTTTTTATCTTCTCCGCTTCAATCTGTTGTTTTTTCTTATCTATTATTTGTTTTATACATATATATAAAAAAATATTTATATATATGTACAAATATGATTTTTTCTTATTTTCTGTTAATTATCTATTTTTTGTTTTATATATTTAAAAAAATATTATTTTTCGTTTGCTAAATTGTGGTTAACATGCGTTTATCCGCCTTTTTAACTCGAGCTCTGCTCTTAAAAAGTGTGTAAAGCGTATTATTAAATGTATTTTAATAGAAAACTTTATTTAATGTATATAAACATGTAATTGATACTATTTTATTAAATAAAAAAAATATATATATATATAAATAAATAAATAAAAACCATTATAACAACTTATAGCTAAAAATTGCATCCACCGGTTTATCAATCATCGGTACGAAACTGTATGTGCGATGATTTGACCAAGGAACGCGATTCTGCGTAAAAATGTACTGTACAGGCAGAAAATAAACAGGACCATATTTACCTGGGAGGTCACTAGAGATGAATAGTGTTAGAGTTTATTTAGAGAAATTTAAGTTATTTAACACAGACTACATAATTGGGAACTATAAAAAGGAATAAGTTGTTATTACGGACTTTCTTTCATATTTTAATAAATAAATAGGTATCTACTGTGGTTTAAAAACTATTCAAATATATCGATCGTCCAGTTTATTTGAGTATTCAGTTATATGTAAAAATGTACCCCATACCTGGTACAAGGTACAATACTCAGATTATTCGAAAACATCACCATATCAATTATGCAAAAAAACTTGTACCTAGTGAATTAAACAAAATGTTTATGTTAGCATTATTAAATTATACTAAAAAAATGCACTACTCAAATTTAAAGAAAAATATGAATACCTTGCTGACCAACACACCTACACTACAAGGTCAAAATCCTCAAAACTACTGAACATCCCGCAATTAAACACATCTTTTGGCCAGAAAAACCATAATTTCCATGCTACAAAATTATATAATGCCCTTCCAATTAAAATTAAGAACACCATGGAGATACACATGTTTAAAAAAAACATAAAATTATGGTTCAGTTAACAGGAAGATGAGGAAATCATTAAAATTATGAAGTAACCCCAATATAACCTGCAGACAACAAACATTAATACTTTTATTTTATTTATTGTTATTTTATGAAAATCAAGAAACTAGAAGATGAGGAAATAAAAATCTACACCCATTCAGCAACATACAGTCCGCCTCGGAACAGGAATACCTAGTGAGGAGGACTGTAAACAAACCACTATATTGGTATTTTTACTTATTTTTTAATTTTACGTTATCCTTATATTGTCATTAAAATAAAAAAAAAATTAAAAAATTAAAAAAAAATAAAAAAAATCTGGGTCACTAGTAGGATATTTCAAAATGTCATACTAATGTTTAATATTTCAGAGCATATTTAATAAATAAAACACAGACGCATGTAAATAATATTTGATATATGGTGAGCATTCGAATATTGCCCAAATTATTATTATCTCAAAGTTTTGTATTCGAAGATATCTGACTAATCAAACTTTTTTCGAGCAAATTTTAATTTAATTTTATAATGTTTACGGTAGAATATTTACTTAGGGTAAATAACACATGGTTGCTCTTCTTACAACGTAAAAAAACTGTTCACCAATAATTAAATTAAATACCTACTTTTCCCATAGTTCGCATAAATTATAAATCAACCTCTTTTAAAGTTTTGGTGGTGACACACAGAATCATTTTTTTAAGAACATGATTTGGGACCTAAAATCTGTTATATTTATGATTGTATTCTCATTTGTTCAAGTTACAACAATATCTGTTTAATATTTCGGTGCGGTTTGCCTGCTCTCCCCTATCCACCCACCACCGGCCGCCGGTCGCGCCCAGCTTCCCCTGTGTCCTCCGCCAGCGGGTTAAGATATTGTTTTTGTTTTGTGTCCGAAAAAATGGATATTGGCAGATATTCCTCCGAGTGTTGGGCCTAATGTGACAGGCGACATATCAGCCTGCAGACCGCAAGGGGGGGGTGGGGTGGTATTGGAGTGGTGGGCACCCACCCTGATGTCATAAGGCGGTGGAGGGGGTGCACTGCCAATGCAAACCCCGCTCTACTGTATCTTTAGTTTTCTTTTTCAATAACTCAGGGTTGAATATTTTTTTATTGATATTTTTAAAAATATTTTAATAATCTTATGTTTGGATAACCTAATCTTCAGCACCATTATCACATATAGTAGTCCAACATAAAGATCGTATGTACTTCATCAACCAAACATTTTCCTCATCATAGAAAAAAGACACGCAACGTACGACCAACTTCTGGAATTATTATATTATTACTAGCTGATCCGGCAAACTGCGTACCGCCTCAGAATCAAAAACTGTTGTCAACTTATTAGCTGAATTGATCTAAATTGTTTCTCCCTGCGTATACCATACCTTGATCTAAATTGTTTCTCCCTGCGTATCCTTTCCCCTCTCGCGTTCCCTCTCCCTCTCCCCACTCCACTTCTCCCCTTCCCCCGTCCCGCTAACCCCCCTTCCTGAGTTCCTTTCCCCCCTCCCCCCTCTCCCTCCCCTCCCCCCCCCCCCTCCCCCGGTTCACAGTTCAATATTATACCCCTTACAATATTGCTGCAGTTCTTTCAAAATAGGAGAATTCGTTCCATACAAAATGTATGGGGAAAATAATTTTCTTCGGAGTGGAACACCCTTTACTTTTAGGGGTATGAAAAATAGATGTTGGTCGATTCTCAGACCTACCAGATAAGCACACAAAATTTCATCAAAATTGGTCCAGCCGTTTCGGAGGAGTATGGTAACAAACACCGTGACACGAGAATTTTATATATTAGATATGTGCTCATATAATAAAATATCTCTTTTAATAATTCAGAAAATTATTATTTTTATAATGATTCATTTTTGGTTTCTACATAATATCTTTATACGAGTATATATAAAAATCTTGCGTCACGATATTTGTTCGAGATAAACTCCAAAACTACTAAACCGATTTTTATAAAATTTGACTAACTGTGTGTAATTTGGACCAACTTAAAAGAAAGGATAGTTTTTATCTTGATTATTGACCTCAATATTAATTATGGCGAATTAAATGTTTGTTATGTGACAATTTTTAATTTTTTTTTATTGTAATGTAAAAAATATGAGTTACATATGTACGTACATATTTTACATACATATCTTACAAAATATTATATTAAACGCCGTTTTTGGTCATGTACATATACCTTATCAGAAAAGAAAGCTCTAGTGCCTGATGAGGAAGCCACGATTCTTACTTAGTTTGTTAGTTGTAATATGTTTTGAATAAAATACTTACTTTTTACTGTAAGTTTTTTTGAAAAATTGTTTAATTTTATTTATTTGTTCTGATTGGTTGATGATACAGCTTAATTCAAAAGGGAGGTTATTATTGTTTTTTGTGGCTTGGAAAACATAATAATTTTTCATTTGAGTTGTGTAATAAATTGGTTTCCATTTCTCATTAGTTTGTAAAATTCTTGATATTCTTTGTTATCTTTTCTTCACACATTTTTATAATGGAAGCTTGCTTGAATATGTCATACTGGAAATAATTTAAAAAGTGATTTTGTTCAGAAGGTAGATTTTTTTTATATTACTTTAATGATGATTCTTTGGAAAACTTTTATAATGCTTTGTAATTATTTTTAATTAATTATAGTTTCTAATAGATGGTGGTGTGAGTTAATTTATCGACAAAAAATTTGGTTATCTAGATTGGGTAACCATCCAGTAGATGGCGTTGTGTTTCGATTTCACGTCACAGCAACATGTCGCCGGGTCAGCTAGTATTATTATAGTTATTAGAATGCCACTAGCACAATCCCGCAAGGCAGTGTCTTGGGCCCGATTTTATTCCTGATATATATAAATGATTTATGTGAACTAAACTGTCACGGCTCAGTTATTAGTTTTGCAGATGACACAGTCCTTCTATTCCATGGAAAGTCATGGGAGACTGTATTTGAAAAAGCTAAAAAAAGGATGAATCGGGTAAAACAATGGCTTGATTCAAATTCACTAACACTAAATGATACAAAAATTAAATATATTAAATTCAAAATTCACAACAAACAGACGGATAACCTCAATACAAACCTAAACATAAAAATTCATAAAGACTGTGTAAACGTGAACCGAAAAACTCCTTGCAACTGTCCAAAATTGAATGAAATACAAACAATAAAATCCCTTGGAATAATTATTGATAAACTTAAATTGGAACTCCCAAGTGGAAAATGTGAGAAACAAATTAAAAAAACTAACCTATTTTTTCAAAACAATAAGAAACATTTTAGATAAAGAACAGCTAATTAAAATCTATTATGCCTTAGCCCAATCTCAACTACAATATGGTCTTATTGGATGGGGAAGCTCATGCGATTCCACTATAAAACCAGTCCTCATAGCACAAAGGGCAATTCTGAAAATTATACTTAGAGTACCCATCAGAACCCCTACAGACTATGTTTTTAAAGCGCTGAATTTAATGTCACTGAAACAATTATATACAAAAGATATTCTAATTTACGCATTCAAAAATCAGGATAACTTTACACAGACAAACTCGGGCCGATTCACAAGATCTACATTACAACATACATTCTACCAACCTACAACTAAAACGACTTTTGGACAAAGAAATATGCAATACTTCTCTATAAAATTATTTAATTTATTCCCTCTTGCAATGAAATCCATTAAAAAAATAACCGCCTTCAAAAGAAGCATAAAAATATGGATTATGGACATGGGAAGGAAGAAAATAGAATCAATTTTGCAACCAAACAAAGAATAATGCTTGTTTTGTACTTTATTTTAGATCTAACTTCATAATTTTCCTCGGTAATATTCTAGCATAAGTATATACTTATAATTCAAATAATAAAACTTAAACAATGTTTCCTTAGAACGGGGTACCCCAGTAAGGACACATTTTCTCTAAAAATCTGTAAAAAAAAAAATAAAAAAAAAAAAAATAAACATATTACTCTATAAATATGTTCATTAGGATTGGTTAACTGAGGTAATCGGTAAAGGATTTCAATGGAAATCTAAACACATTGTCATAAATAACTGACTAACGAAAAGTCATCATAAAGAATGATTTCAGAAGCATTTTCAAAATCTTTTTCAGTAATGGTAAATAAAATTTTAATGTCCTTTACTGAATGCAACCAATAATTCCTTTCATGACAATAATCTCACTCGTAATACCATAAAACGAATGGTTTCCGAAAGTTTGAAAATTGTGTGAAAAAAGTTCTTATGAAAAAATGTTACTTTTTTTAAAATGTTAATTTTTTCACATTATTTTTTATAAAGTCCCAACTGATGCCTACTTCTAGAGTCAGCTTGACTATGGTATTAATTGTTTTTGTGTTCCCTTAGTTGAACTGCTTTTAATTTTAAAAAAAATGTTCTGCGAGTATTTTAGTTTTTTTATTATTGTGACAGCATTCAGCTGTAACTGCTGAAAATGGCCTTGCAAGCCGAAACAGCTGTCACAGTGATAAAGAACTAATATACTCGCAGAATTTAATAAAAACATTATTAAATTTGAATTAAATAAAATTTAAAAAAATAATAATATTAAGATGTATATTTGTACATAACTGTAAAAATAATAATAAGGTTGTGGTAGTGGAAGGAATGGAAGAGGAAAGTGAGGAAATTCCTGGCTATTCAGATCTGATTACCAAACGACTTAATCAATTTCAAGCAATGTTTCAATTCTGAATGATGGTATTTGACCAGGGCGATACTGAGAATATCTTCCACTTAAAAATGTGCCGCAAATATGCTATATATTATATTTAATTAATTATTTATGGAACAACACAAATTACTTAAATAAACTAAATTTGCCCCTGCCGGGATTTGAAACCTGACCTCAAGGTCTGCCAAATAGAAATATACGCCAGGTGCGTCCTGAGATAAAGAACCACGATATTATTATATCAATAATAATATGAAATCAATAACATCTTACTGTCCTGATTCTCACTCGATTTAGTAATTACACATCACACCCTTGCTGGCCATTTTGTCTCCTTATGGGTGTCCGGTATTTTTGAAACCCTCTGCCCTTATACATTCGTGTTGTTGCCCCTTTTACACTTACCACGGAACGTCGCACCACCGCGCTACCCTCGCCCCTATGCCCTACGCCTAGGAAGCAGGGGGGTAGGTTTGACATCCGTCCGTCCGGTCCAGTTTTCTCGGGGGATGGAAACAAATTCAAATGCGAAAAGCCTTTGACCCTTGCCAGCTCCCGAACAAGGGAACAATGTGTGCGTTTGGCATGCGATATGTGATTATTTTGCATACGTAAATAATATTTATTCGAATTTGGTATTCACACAGCTGGGGCGATTTGAAATGTTTGACTCTTTCGACGTTTCCTTGCAAAAAATAGTTTTTCTGACAAAACCAAAAATCAATACGAAATATTTACTTTCAAGAAAAACGCGTGACAGTATCACATTTGAATAAATGAAATTAAGATTAAGGATAAAGTGGGACAACTAGAATAAGAAGTTCCACAACACATTTGTTTACGTTAGCTCCACACAGAATGCTCTAAGGAAAATAACACCCCTCAGGACCTATGCTATCTTTAAGATTGCTTTGTTGAGAGTCTTTTTAAGAAATAAAGTAGAGGAGGTTCTGGAAAGAAAAATGTGTGAGGGGTGGGTGTAAATATGGGGTTAAGTGAGTTGTGAGATGTATGAATCCATCCCTTCCACTGCGGTCCTGCTGGAGAGGTTAAAAGACATCTGTCGCCAAGACCCGGACGAACCTCACCCCATGAACCCGAGTACCCCTACTAAGTCACCAAACAAAGCGAACCACTTGGGATGACCTATTACAGAGGTGTTGGTTGTCAAATAAATGGTTCAAAGGGCGGCGGTACCCACACCCGCCTCCCAAATTGATTTCCAGGTGAACTAGAGTCTTAAAAATATTATTACTCATTTTTTCAAATTTTTATAAGTACTTATTGAATACCTCCTTCATAAATGTCTAACTACTTTCACTTCCGCCGAAAGACTATGTAGGTACTATTACCTAATTCGTTACGGTCAATGGAAGAGATATTAGTTCGCAACAGCGCGTCTGTGACTATCCCGTGATTTTTTTCTGGTCTGCGCTAGTTCTCTTCTAAAGTAATTGAAAATTTATCTTAGCATAATTTAAAAGAATTTTCAACATTTTGTCACACGACATTAAACCCTTATCAAGTCATCACTATAAAAATATTAATTAAAACATCCATTAATCCCAGGGGCTTCAATCATAGCCACCGTTATGACTGCAAAGTGTTGAATTATCCGTACGTTTCCACTGCGACCGGTGTCCGGGGCCTCCTTGGCGCGGCCCCGTCTCAGGATCGCATGCATAGCAAATGACCCCATCAGTTATGCATAATGCGGCCGCCGCTGCGGGGGTGGGCCTAGGCCGTGAGGCGGCCTCGGTCTGAGCTATTGGGAATGTATTGAATATTATTGATATAATTTCATGGTCAGATATTTAAAATGATTCTTGAGTTATTATTTTTTGTTCTCACAAATTTGTAATATTATGTAAGTTGGTATGCACATTATTGCTTAAACGATATATCCAACAGCCTTTCTGTTCGGTATGTTGAGAATTAATTGCCTAAGTGAAAGTTACGTGCTGTTATGTGACGTAACCTTTTTTTGCACTGCCATATCGTATTCGGAATATAATACAAAATTTTGATTCCCATGTTCCCGACAATTTCAAAAGAGCGCGAAGTTCAATTTGGGAGGCGGGATTGGGTACCGCCGCCTCGGGAACCATTATTAGAACCACCACCTCTGCCATAGGTCAGCCCAAGTGGTTCGCTACGTTTGGTGATTTAGTAGGGGTGCCCGGGTTCATGGGGTGAGGTTTGTCTAGGTCTTGGAGGCGGATGACCAGGACACTCTGAACCCCAGATTACTACCCAACCCTTAAACCTTTTTCCTTACCAAAACTCTCCTCTCCTTCCTTTCAAAAAAAAAACCCTCCACACAGCATCCAAAAGATGATATGACAGGCCCTGAAGAAAATTATTTTTCTCAGGGCCTCCTTGTGTGGAGCTCAAAAAAAAGAACGCAGCAATTTTATTGTTCCGGGATGCAGAACTAACCTAGGTAAATTAAATAGGTTATTCTAAATTTTTCGCTACGTTTGGTGACTTAGCAGGGGTGCCCGGGTTCATGGGGCGAGGTTTGTCCGGGCTTGGTGGTGGATGCATCTGATCGAGAGAGACTGTTTGGGAGAGACCTTTTGACCTCTCCAGCAGGACTCTCCCGGAACATTAGCCTTGCATCGAAGTAGGAGGGATGGATTCAGACGTTTCCTGGGAACACTGACTCCAGATTCCTACCCACCAGTCATACCCTTTTCTTCCCAGAACTTCATCTACTTCCTTTCCTCAAAAACCTCCACACGGCATGCCCAAAGATGACATAGACCCTGATGGGAATTATTTTCCTCAGGGCCTCCTGTGTGGAGCTATTGTAAAAAATTAAACCTACCATTGGTAACTTCGCTCTGAAAATGTTTCTACTCTAAAATTACTTGTTCTTTCCTTCTTTAGATATTTTTCTATTAAACCCTGAAAATTTAAAAACGTATTCGTATTTTACTCTTGGTAATGTATGTTTATTATTGGTTTCAATTATTACTGTAACAATGATTCTTAGTAAAAGTATAAGAAAATGTGACGTTGTTTACGCAAGCCGTGTTACCTGCGTCAATTTGTTCCCGATGCGATATCTTCACCCCTTTCCGTGGGTTTTTCTTCATGCATATGAATGAGGGTTGTGTGAAAACATTGCATTTTAAGTCAGGCTGGGAATTGCCTCAGTCTTATCCCCCGCACTGAGGCTAACAAATGAGCGAATATGTCACGACAACCAATGACAATGGTGAATAGGCGTCACAGAATGATGACGTGTTTAGTTGGCGACGTCAACAAATGTTAGGGGTATTTTTTTCAATATTTGAGATAGGTGCACAGTATTATATGACTACCGTGGTATTTTTGATTTTTTATTACTGACTATGTGATTTGAAGATTCTTAAATGCATAGTGAATATTTATATTTCTTATCTGCGCCCTGATGGGCTTTCATCTATACGGTTCCTTGTAGGTATCTTGAGATCTGGAGTCGGGCGTAAATCCAGCTCCAATGTTGACTTCTTTCGTCTTCCAGAAAACTTCTTTGTTTGGAGGTTATACTCGAATAATAAAACACTCGTGTTTGATGACCTGTGTATTGATGAATTGCGTATAAATTAGTTAAGATAGACTTGCAAGTGAAACTGAAATGATAGAATTATAATGTTAAAGTTGGTAATATGTAACGCTATTCACAATATCATATGTGCATATGCACCACAAATGGGATGTGATAGAGAAGAAAGAGATAGTTTTTGGGACAAGCTGGAAGAATTAATCCAAAACATTCCAGAAAATGAAGCTATCATGATGGGGAAGACATGAATGGGCATGTGGGGAAGTCAAATAATGTCCATGATACTAGCCATGGCGGCTTTGGATATGGAGTGCGAAACGCACTAGGAGATGAGCTACTAAATTTCTCAGATGCATACGGTTTCACCATCATCAACACATTCTACCAAAAGAAACCAGAACATCTCATAACCTACAAAAGTGGAAATGCTGCAACACAAATAGATTATTGGTTATGTAGAAACGAAATGAGAAAAACGCTCAGAGACTGTAAAGTTATTCCTGGTGAACCCGTTGCAACACAACAACGCCTACTATTACTAGAATTACATGTAACGAGACATACATTGTATAAATATATATCTCAAAAGAAAACGGAAAACAGTTAACATCAAAACTCAAAAACTGGATGCTAGAAAATCTCCAAAAAGAAGATACACAAAACCCAACTGAAATGTGGAAAGCATTTGAAAAGGTATGTTTACAGGAAGCCAAACAACATCTGGGATTCTCCAAGGGTAAACTGAAAATAAAGAAGGAATCATGGTGGTGGACAAATGAGGTGCAAACATTATAAAAGAGAAGAAAACTGCTTTCAGAAACTGGTCAAACTGTAAGTGCGATGGCGAGAAAGAGCAACTCCGGATAGTGTATAAGCAATTCAAAAAGACAGCAAAGAAACTAGTTGCCTATGTACAACATGAGGCATTGAAAGAGCTGTATGATGACCTAGAAACACCAAATGGGGTGCAAAGAATTTACAAAATCGCAGCACACAGGAAAAAAAGGGCAAGATTATTATTCTACATTGCTGAAACAAACAACATCTGGGATGCTCATTGTTTGAACATTGGGATGAACATTGCTCAGATGTTGTTTGTTTCAGCAATTTCCAAGAAGAACTCATGTGTCAGAGCAACCAGTGCTGGGGCCAGTTGAAGAAATCACTCAGACAGAAGTTAAAGTAGCTATATCACAAATGAAAGTGGGGAAAGCAGCGGGGCCAGACAATATTCCAGCTGAATTATGGAAAGAGTGTGGTGAAGTGGGACATAAATGAAAAGAAATGAACATAGTACATGGTACGAGTAAATGTAAAATGTAAATAAAATATCATGAAAACATTTTTTATTTTTATTTCAAAATTTTTTGTTGTGACAGATTAATTTCTTTTGTCGACTACCACAATAGGCTAATGACCGTGGTGTGGTAGTCATATAATAAAAAATCATACATAAAACAAAACCTACACTATTTTTTAAATAATTACGGATGGCGTAAAAAACATAGGTTCATAATAAATCTTAATTTACAAGTGAATAAATAATACATAACAAAGTGTATGATACGGAAAAAGAAAGGAAAAAGTTTTTACATTATAGATAAAAAGTAAAAATATATGCTAATTCTAAATAATAATCATAATAACATTCAATAATAAGCATAATACACTTATTTCTTATGTTGTATCAGTAAAATAATTAATAATTTTTAAAAATGCATAAAGAACAAATTTACGAATGGAAAAAATGAAAAGAAGTACGTTTATTTTCTAAACAGAAACAATTTATGATATATTTCGTACCAAATGAATTGAACATATTATTTAGTTATTTTTTAAATAAAAAAATTATTGATAAGTTTAGTGGCAACATCTAAGTTTATAATGGTACTGTTTATTTGTAAAAATATTGATCTGGTGTGCTCCTGCAGACGATCTCCTGAAGGTCTTTCAATAAAAGGTGTTCAGCGGTAACCACGATTTCTCCGGTGTAGTTCATTTGAAATCAAAAAACCAGAAAGATTCTTTTAGTGAATAGATAAAATAAGGTGTTGACACAAAGAATAATCTAAATATCGATTTTTGACAAAATTGCGGTTTCGCAAAAAAAAGGTTTTTCGACCAGTTTAAAGTTTCGGAAGAAGTTTACACATTACTATTTGAAATGATGTTCTCTTATTTCGTACAAGAAATAACTCGATTTAGTCTTCAGGTATAAAATCAACCCTTCATAAGATCATTTATATCTAGAAATACAAAGAAAGAAAAGAGCAGCTGCTACTCCGGACAGTATTCCGCCTACTTTCTAATGGTCCGAGACGTTTTTACAAAGCGTACATCTCGGAAAATACTTATAAGATTAATTTGAAATATTCAGGAAATATTATCAGTTAAATATACATTACGGAAATGCAAAAAACAAGATGTTTTGAAAATTCTAACTTCAATTAACCCCTTGTCAAAACGGCCACATTTCTATTCAAACTTAAAATGGCAAATTGTATCACACAGTATGATAAATAACAAAAAAATGGCATTAAATATAAATCATCTTCTGCATATACACACAAACTGTATACAGTTCACGTTGATACGTGAACTGTATACAGTTTACGTATCAACGTGAACTGTATAGCTATTTCGTAGATCGTAGATCGCCGTACGAAAGAATTTAAGCTATAGGTACTTAAATTTAATTTATAAGCGGATGTGATATTGTATAATTTACCCTTTTTTCAACCATTTAATACTGAGGACGGGTTGTTTCACGGAAATTGATCAATTTAGCAAATGTTAAAGTTGAAGGATCTATTAATTCAAATACTGTTATTTTTTCATCATGGGCCGGTTGTTTTACAGCACTTCGATGGTAACAGAACTTGAGTAGGATTTTCACAGAATATTAACTGTAATATTTGATGCAATTATTGTTGAAATTCTGTGAAACAACCTAAGGCTTTCATGATCATCTGAGCTTTTATAAAATCATATAAACCTGCAGTTTTGCAATCAACCGTTATCAAATTTTTGTTTCACGCCTTTTTAGAGGAAATGTAAATGTTGTGTATAATAACCACATCCTTGTAGGTAAATAGATACCTACTTTAGTAAATACGTTAAAATATAATATACCCCCAAAGAAATAGAATGGACACGCATTTTAAAAATTTAAAGTACATGAATCCATTTTAAAATTTTACGATTTCATTTAGTTTTATATGTCTTATAAAAAAGGAACCACTCTGCGCCTGCATGCAGATTTTATTAACTTGTAAAACCATGGGCACTCGTAAAATTGAGAACCTACTTAGTGGCATTCTAGAATTTTTCCCGTTTTATTTACCCGGATTTTCCGGGCAACGGACCCGCGGTAATTATGGACGTAAAGTGGACTTAACGAGCAATGAACTGGTGGTCGTAAAAAGGCTAGGACGGAATAGCCAGGCCCCCAGGATCCGGAAGGAAGGGTCCTGATTAACAGCATATTTGTCCATTCTTTCTCGCAGGGAAGGTTACGACCCCTATTATCGCCTGACCCTTGGGGTGAACTTGTTGAATGTGGCTGTTTTGTTTTTCTTTCCTTTTTTATTCTGATGCGTTGGGATTTTTATGTCCGAATGCGTTGTAAGTATTTAACGGAAAGGTGTGAATATGAATATGTTTTTAACTTTTTAAAGTAAAGCTTCATTGTGGTGTTACATTCTGGAAATTAAGTACAACTCTTCTGAATGACGTCATCTTTTTGCCAACCAAAGATTTTATGTTCACATATACGTCAGTCAGTGTAGAAAAAGTAATATCATATTTATTTCGGTGACGTCTTTATATCGCTATATTGATGTTGCTCACCAACTGTGACCGTAAATATGTGTAGGTATCTACCGAAAAATCTTATTCTTAGATGATTCAAACAATTCAAAGACATTTCTCTCAAAATAATATGTTTATGGTTTTCGTTGAGCCCCGATTTATTTTTTTTATTATTGGGTGGAATAGATGAACTGAATTGATAATTTAAAAAAGTTTATTTTCAAGGTATTTTATGTAGAAGACTCGATAAAAATCTGACACAACTTTCTTGGTAATAAAAAAATTTCACAATCAGGTTTCAAAATATAAGTTTTTTTCCTAGTTTTAATGATAATAACATTAATAATAATTGCAAATTTGTAAAAAGCATTAACTTTGTGGCTCGCCATATTTTTTATATTCTTTTTTTCCGTAAGCACCCGTCCTTCGTCAATAAAATATTATAACTAACCTATGTATTAGAATATTGACAGATATACAAATTTTAGGCGTTTGAGTGGGAGGTACGCAAAGGGGTAGGGATAATTGCGGGATTTCCGGGAAGAACAGATGTAATGTAAGAACGCCATGTAATTGGAAAAATATTTAGAATGGGACGAAAAAATTATTTAATTTGGTTATTCAAAATACTAGAATTATTATTTAGGGATTTTCTAATTTCAAGTGCTTCTAAGTTATCTAATTTTTGCTTTTATTATTACGGTGAAGAATTTTAACCCCTGCGTCCTTAAAAGTGTGATCTGTGGAAATGAGATGATTAGCAAAATCTGTAATTTATAATATTCTCCTGAAGAAGGAAGGGTGCTTCCTAAACCGGTAGAGTGTTATAAAATAAAAGTGGTCTACAGCAAATTTATGTGTTTTTTTATTGTTAATAATATTAGGTCCTTACATATGAAATTGGCGTTTTGTACGGGAGGAACATAAAGTCGATTTTTTTTAATATAATATATTTATTTAATCAAAGTATGTACCATTGCTATCTATGCACTTTTGCCAAATCATAGGTAGTTCATCGATCCCTTTACTAAAAAAAACCATTCGGACGGGAATCAATAAAATCTTTGAAGGCGGTTTGGACTGCCTCATCGGAGTTTAATTTTTTCCCTTGCAAGAAGTTATCCAAATTACGAAAAAAATTGTATTCTGTTGGGGCAAGGTCCGGAGAGTACGGTGGATGTCTTAGACATTCCAATTGAAGCTCCTCTAATTTGGCAGCCGTCTGTTGTGCAGTGTGTGGAACGCGCGTTTGTTGATTTGCTTCACTCAATTCGTGAGGTACCCACCTCTCAAGCTTTTTCACCTCCCAATTTGCTTCAAGTGGATTAAAACGGTAATATCACTAACACCGCAGCCTGCAGCTAACTCGGACGTGGTTTGCGATGGATCCTCTTCCACAATAGCCTTCAATTCTTCATTATGAACTTTGGTCTCCGGCCGTCCACGGGGCTTGTTCTGCAGGTCGAAATGTCCAGAACGAAAACGTTGGAACCAAAAACGCCCTGTGTTTTCTTTTGCGGCACCGTCGCCATACTCATCATTAATCCTTCGAGCCGTTTCTGCAGCACTGGTGCCACGGTGAAACTCGTACTCGTAAATAACGCGATATTTCAAGTTTTCCATTTTGTAAACTAAGTGACGCAAAGAAAAAAAAACAATTAAGGAAAAAACAAGTGAATTATAATTTTCGAAACACAAATACATAAGTAAATAGCTGGTATAAATTTGAATTTGGAATTCCTAACCAAAGGGAAGATATTTGAGATCAAAGTTGCCAGTACGGCAAAACGCTAATTTCATATGTAAGGACTTAATAATTGTTTATTCTAAAATGAATGCAAGGTTAGTGCTACGCAATACATTCCAAATTACATACATGGAATAGTATAGAAACAGAAAAGAAGTGAAAAATATGATTTATAAAAATCTAAGTCTTGTAACTATTGACGAATTACCCCTTGTTAAATATATCGTACATCAAGTACTTAAATCGCAAACATTTTTTTAGTTCAAATCTTTAGTCGATTGAAAGGCTCTTAGCGCCTGAGTATTAATCACAAAGCCCGGATTCATTGTCAGTATTCCCTTTCTAAATAAATCAATATCTGCACATAAAAGATTCTCGCCTTCGGGACTTTACGAAACAACGGTTCCCTCTTTCGTCACTCGGCTTCCCCCAAAGCCATCTCGTTCCTTCGTCTTCATTACATGCAGCCTCTGAATCTTTTGTTCTTGCTCCGAAGTGACCGCCATTGGAAAGCAACAAATTATTTTGTTATAAAGGTAGCTACCTTCTCCCGGCCGCTGGGGGTGGCTCCATTGTTAAAGACTCCATTCAAGTTGGGAACAAAAAATAATTAACGCTTCTGGAGCAGGATGAAAAGCGTATCGGAATATCTAATTTGCCTAAATGGAAGAGGTGTTTATTAGAATTACTTGATGGGCATAGAACATCTGCACTTTAAAAGCATTCCCCAATAATAAGTACGTGAGCAAATAGCGCGCTTTTATCTGTGATTCAATAGTGAAGCGTGGAATGAATGAAAATAATTTACTTATTATACCAGTTTTCAACTTAATTGGATATTAATCATTCAAATATTTAAAATCTCTGGAAGTAGATGTAATATGACGAGTAAATTATATTTTAAACTTTATTGTTTTTGTATCAGATTGTTTTACGAATTTTAAACAATGAAAAATATCTTAACACGAATTTTAACGTATAATTTAAGTATTATTAGAATAAAATGTACGTTTATTTTGATTTTTATCTTACAAATATGAATCCGAAGACTATTTGTTATAAAACGACATAAACTAGCGTAGCAAGTAGGGAAAATCAAAAAATCAGGGAAAATCAAAAAATAATAGAAAAAGTCTCAAACTATTTTTTTAATGTTCTTATATATAAAAATGAATCGCTGAAAGTGTTGCTAAGCGCATAACTATCGAACGACTGCACCAAATTGGATAATTTTTTTTTGTGTATTCGTTATTGTCAGGACAAGGTTTTTATAAAATTTCAGGTGAGCTCTGGCATTACGAAATTTGTACAAATGGTGGCACGCGAGGAAACGGCTATTGCCATGGAAAGCGGGAGGGAGGGAGAGATAGGGGAGGGGAAACAGGGAGGGGGAGGGGAACCCGGGAGGGGGGAGGGGGACCTGGGAGGGGGGAGGGGAACTCGGGTGGGGGGTTCGCGGGACGGGGGAAAAGGGGGGGGGGGAGTGGAGTGGGGAGAGGGAAGGTGGAGGTGACGGAGCGGGAACGCGAGAGGGGAAGAGGACGCAGGAGAAGAAGAGGAGGCGGAAGGGGAACGGGACGAATGGGAAAGGACACTTGAGAAACAATTTCTTTATTAAATGGCATAGCAACGCATGCCGGGACCAGCTAGTTATTTAATAAAATTAAGTGCATTTTTTAGAACAAACGGTTCCTTCTTCAGCATATAGTGTAGGAAAAATTAAGACATTAGATTAGGCAAATAAAACGATAAGCAGCGGATGCGTAAAACATAATTAGGTATTATTGTAAATATTTATATTTTTTTTATCATTGATATTATTATATTTCTGTACCCCATAAGATAAACCACGTAAGTCCATAGATAAGTCTATAACTATTTGTGGTTTATACTTTAAGGTATCTACAGCTTTATAACAAAGAATTTTAGAAATTCTAACAGAATGAAGGTGTCAGTCAATCATTCAAAAAAAATTATTAAAATAATGATATAAACAAATTCAGTAACTTCATTTTAATTAAATTGATGTCACCATGGAGGCCATTGAACATTTATTTCAATAATTTTCTAGCCCGCATTTCTATAATAATCACATTAACAAACAACGATTGGCATTGCAGTAAATCCGCCACAAAGAAACTGAATCTTTCCTAACCAACTCAATCGAATTATCCAACATTACATGTAATATCTTCATCAGTGTTCACGTAGAACGATAATTTTATTTTATATTCAGTTCAAAGCGGCTGGGTTATTTTCTTGTAATTCCATTATTCCCGCTGGCATCGAGTTGCGAGAGCTTCACAAATTACTCCCAACTTTATTCTTCCTTCCCTTTTGTTCCGAGAGAATTTTGTACGGTTAATTTTTAATGTTAACAAAGTGCACTTACATAATTATGTTCATATTATTTGAAGCCTTCAAGCTGAACTTAAATCCCCGAGCTTTTCAATCCGTTACTTAACTTTAATACGGCCATGGTGAATTCTTGGATTTATAAATAACCAGCTTGCCAGGTGCTCCACTCGTGTTTTAAATAAAATTATCAGTCAATTTAACATCTATTTTTTTTTACTTTTTCTCTGATTGAATAAAAAACAGAACGAACATTTCGTGTGTTTTCGGACTTTCTGCAATTGATATTTCAATGCTTCATAGCCAATGATAGAAAATACGTTCAAAAATTGCATTAACTTAGAATTTCTGTAAAGACAATGTTTTATAAATATCATACCGGAAACAAAAAAAAATCTGCTTTATAGTTTTAATTTCATATTGGAACCCTTTATGGGCACATTCAAACATCGATTTAGTAGGTATATGTACCTAGTAATATCTTTCCCTTTAAATCAATTACGGTTTGACACACTTAACTTCACAGTCGGCCAAAGGAGGAACTAATGAATGAAGGAACGTAATTTTTTTTTTGATCAAATGAAGAAAATCACTTTGTATACACCACTTTTTTAATGAAAATTAATTGTCAACATGTTTCGAAACTAAAGGTTTCTTCGTCACGATCGAAAATTAAAATAAACAAAAATTTTAACAAAATAAAAAAAGCGACTTCAAAAAATGCACTACAAAGTAAAAAAATAATTTCGTATTCTTCTACAACTTAATAATCAACTTACTTTTTCTACTCATCAATATGTAGGTACGATTGTTATTTTTGGAGTCGGTGTCAGCCAAGGTAGGTTTGTAACCACATACATAGTTATACGTGAGATGTGCTTGTATCGCACGCGCGACTTGACCAGGTGAGAGGCGAGAGTGGGCCGCGGCGGGAGGGGAGCTGTCAAGTGAACACGCCGGACCGGGTACCTTGGCTGACACCGACTCCAAAAATAACAATCGTACCTACATATTGATGAGTAGAAAAAGTAAGTTGTTTATTAAGTTGTAGAAGAATACAAAATTATTTTTTTACTTTTTAGTGCATTTTTTTAAGTCGTTTTTTTGTTTTGTTAAAATTTTTGTTTATTTTTTGATTTTTAGTGAATCTAAAGTACACTAACTAATTCGATTAAGATTCGGCCGAGTATCGTTAATTTGCTCTTAAGAATTGGAGAGTTCCGTTACTTTGTCATGGATCCCATAAACAGAACCTAACCAAACTCTCATCAAACTACATTTGAAGTATATCCTTTCCAATAAAAAAGAAGTGATATTGAGTTATTTGTCCATTTGTCGCGCACATACTTGATTCAAATTTAAGACTTATTGATTTTTCCATTGTCAGAACTGGACCAAATTAAAATAGGACCACACGGGAAGCACCAGCTTTCAAATAAAAAAAAGAATCATCAATATCGGTTCACCCAGTCGTAAGTTCTGAGGTAACAAACATATAAAAAAAAATACAATCGAATTGAGAACCTCCTGCTTTTCGAAGTCGTTTAATTAGCCAAAAAAAAAATCAAACAAGTGTAGGCAAAAACAATGTAAAGAGTGGTAATTGATTAGTTAAACGTATCATAAAAATATTATTTGAGTTATTTTATAAAAGTTTTTAAAACCTATGAATAATGTTTATTTTATTTAATTCTTTATTATACCTTTAACTAATTAATCCCTTTGTAATATTTTTTGTCCATATGTATTTATTTCATGAAGAGAGAGATATCCTGATGAAGAAAGCATTGGTTGAGAAACATGTTGATAATTTTGTTTATACAAGTGGTGAATATAAAGTGATTTCTTTTCATTTAATTAAAAATGACGCCACGAAGTGAATTTGCGGTTATTGAAGATTTTTTTTTGAACTCACAAAGTAAACATTTATTACAGCACGACCGACTATAAAGCTTCAAGTTGTAGCTAATGTCTACATATTATTGGTATAATTTTATAGATGTTCATTTGGTGATTAAGATTACTGATAATAATGTCGTGGTATTATAAATTATAAATCAGACATTCGACTTAATGTTTAATGCAGGCCACGAATAAAGGGGTGGAAAGAATTAAACTATTTCTACGTGATGTTTTCAGTCGTTTCTTTCTTTCAACCCTTCCGTGTTTTTCTCAATGGCTCCTTTATGGCCGCGTTATTATTCGTGGTGAAACAGGGAGGGACTCTTGTTCAAAATAATAATTTATTCGTTTTTAAATAATAATGTTTGGAGTTACAAAAATGTTTTCTCAATACTTTCAAAAGGTTGACTTTGGTCTTACATTGGTGGTAGAAGACATCTTCTAATTGGATCAGTAAAAAGATAGCCGTAGAAATGTGAAACCGTTTTGGTCTGAAGTGAAACAACAAAATGATACTTTAAAATATCGGTTTTGAAACGTGCATCAGATTAAATATGATCTCTTAAAATATATATTATTTCACTACCGCTTTGAGTTGATGGTATAAATTAATATTTTTCATCAGGGAATCTCTTATACAGCTTTTTGAAGTGAAAACTTCTTTAGCACCGTTGTGATTTGAAACTCGATGAAACGAAAAAGCGACACTAAAAAGAGACAAACATCTATAAGATTTATCCGATGAGAAAATGAGATAGAATAATCGGTTTTCTCTTTGTAGGGTGCCTCGTAGCCTCCCACTCCTGTCTAATTTAGTTTTCTGAAGGTTCCGCGTGTGAACTGCACTCTCATATTTTTTTTACATATTTAAAGTGTTGTGTGTATTATTTTTCTGGACTACTTTTCTTGTATATATTGTTATAAAACATACTCATATTGAAAAAAAAGTTGTGTATGTTTGTTTATATCTGTATAAATGTGTGCACCTATATATATAATGGTGCTTGCACTCTTGAAAAAAAGTTATGTACATTTTTATAACCTAATACTAATTTACTTCTTTTCTCTTTTCTCCTTTCTCCTTTCTCCTTTCTCCTTTCTCCTTTCTCCTTTCTCCTTTCTCCTTTCTCCTTTCTCCTTTCTCCTTTCTCCTTTCTCCTTTCTCCTTTCTCCTTTCTCCTTTCTCCTTTCTCCTTTCTCCTTTCTCCTTTCTCCTTTCTCCTTTCTCCTTTCTCCTTTCTCCTTTCTCCTTTCTCCTTTCTCCTTTCTCCTTTCTCCTTTCTCCTTTCTCCTTTCTCCTTTCTCCTTTCTCCTTTCTCCTTTCTCCTTTCTCCTTTCTCCTTTCTCCTTTCTCCTTTCTCCTTTCTCCTTTCTCCTTTCTCCTTTCTCCTTTCTCCTTTCTCCTTTCTCCTTTCTATTTTCTATTTCCTACTTTTTATTATAATATTTCCAACTATAAGCATCATCATGATACTAAATCCATATGTTTGCACTAGACTTCATATTTCATACAAAGTAACAATACCCCATTGGTCTAATATATCTACCCTATGTAGATGTCTTAATTATCTAAAATGTGTTTTATAAATAAATAAATAAAAATAAAAAATGCTGATGTAAATTCGCGGTGTAATTACTGCATCTAAATAATTCCACGTTAGACACCATAACCAGGTCTTTATTTCCTCGTTTTGCTTTGAAGAGTTTTACTTTCCTTGTACATTTGTTCCTTAAATTGATACATTAAAACTTTATTTCTTCGCCTACTACTAAAAAACATGTTACGTGTTTTTTATACATAAGCTCCACATATGTTATCTTATGAGGGTCTATTTATGGAAAGAAGTAGATAAAGTTCTGTGAAGGAAAAATGTATGACGGGAGTGACGGACGTATGAATCCATACTTCTCATTGCAGTGGAAAATAATGGGGTCGAAAGAATCCGGCTGGAGAGATCAAAAGGTCTCCCTCAACCAGTCTCCCCCGATTCGGCCCGCCACGCAGTAGACGTATACGAACTCCATGAACCAGGGCACCCCTGATAAGTCTCCAAAAGTAGCGAAGCACATGGGGTAACCTCTGGCAGAGGTATTGGTTATCCAATAAACCGTTCCCGAGGCAGCGGTACCCGTACCCGCCTCTTATGATTGATGTTGTGGCATGCCTACCTGGACGAGGAAATAAAATGGATTTCCGCAATCTTTTATACGTTGACTTTGATTTCAAAGTTACTTAGTTGTAGTAATATTATGTGAAATTAGTCGTACTTAACCCGCGACTGGTGATGCGTGTATCTGTGAGACCGAGTTTGTAGAAAACCGAGAATATTTTTTTCCTTCCAGTGTCGAGTAGATTTTTCCGATTTCGCGTAGCTGTCCGATTGCGTGGCTCCGATATACAGTACTTCTCGCGAAGGTGACGCGGGCGTACGTTCCGGAGTATTATCGCGAAACTGGTTTGCGAGACCGGTTTCACCAAAAACGAAATGAAATGATATGGTTGATTTTTTATAATTACCTAAATGAAATGACATAATTGTATTTTTTTTTTAGTTAGACATGATATGAAAGAAACAATATCTTTTTAGTATATAAGTAAAAATGAATTACAAATAAATAAATGTCATAGGATTTCTAAATCGTATCTTTTTTATAATAAAACGAATGTGTGATGGTGAACATTTGCAAAAGTTATGTATTAATGGAAAAAATCCACTTGAAAATCACGGTCCCAGAGACCGGTATCACCACTTTTAAGTTAATTTCGCGTCACCACTGACTGGCGGGTTAAGCTTTTGAGTACCTAACATTAGATTTCGTTAACTTCGAACTAACTAACCATCACGCCGTTTCCCCGAAGGGATAGGCAGAGAGGACGGACCGCTAAACAACTCGGTCTTGGCACACACCCCTTGCCTCGTTTACATTCATACATCGTCTCATACATGCTTTTCTATTATTCTGACTCTTGACATGGCCCTGATTATCTGATTCACTTGGTCGTGCCATGTTTTTCTTGGGTGTCTTCGACTTCTTCTTTACCAATCACACTTACGTCATATATTCTCCTTCACCCGTCTGCTTTGTTCAATATATTCGCACCTCACCATCCGGAAGCCTCGGTTTCACGCGTAAATTCTGAAACCGTCACTTTGGATCGAGATTGTAAAATATCTATGCAAAATAGCTTCCATATTTCAAAGACAATAAGAAGCATTATTTCGTTCTCTTTCTGGTTAAAAGAAAAATACACATGTTACATGAGAGGAAGAGAGATATATATCTTTCAACATGTAAGGTCGCTCTGGGACGTTTTTGGTCTTATGAAAGTATAAAGCGATTACGTGTTTTGGGATGTATTTATTCCTAAACAAGCAGACGGGTTAACTACAATTATTAGCTTTTAATTGAAAAGTAATTTATATTTACATGAAAGCATGTAATTAGAAAACATAATTATAAAAACATTAATATTTATGAACGTGGAATCAAATGATTAGTTGCGCCACCCCTGAAATAATCTGTGGTTTTCATAATATAATTCCTTCGAAAACAAAGCTTAATTTGAGTTATAAAATGGTTTTATCATTACACTGGCCGCCAGGGGAGTAGCGAGATGGATGCGGCTCCTTTTATTATTTTACGACTTTAATTTTACATTACGGTGGTGCAGGCTACCACCCTTTCCAACCCCTTCGCAAAACCTACTCCCGAATCTCTCAACCGCAGCCAACCCTCAGTTCCTGCTGCCCGGATAGTACTGATTGCCGAAGACTGTATGTTTCGCGGAGTAGAATGTTGTGTTTGGTAACGGAAGATTGATCCGATCTCTAGGCATTTATTCTATCCACAATGGGCTTAATTAAATTTCAGCGTTGGGGGTTGATTTTCAAATTATTTAAATACGGCGAAAAAAACTTTTGACTTTCCAAAGATTTACATTCTCCACAAAAAAATCTAAACTTGTATGTAGCTTTAGAGTCTGTCAAATACGAGTAGAAAATACAAAAAAATGAAACTACGAAATTTGTTGGCTGGCAACACCAATTTACCTGTCAAATATTATTTTAAAGTTCAATGACACTGAAAATAGAACACTAAAAATACACGTTTTTGTTCTTAAAAAAAAAAAATCTAAGAAGCACTGTTGTTAAGTTACCTACTTAATTACATAAATTTGATTAAATTGTGTTTTACAAAGTGATTGGTTTTCATTAAATTTAACATACATTTGAATTGACAGTATGTAGAGCGGACGAATCATTAATGGTGAGTTTAGTTATACTATTTTTATATCTGAATGAGTTAAGTATATTCAGACCTAAAATTAGTGACATGATCCAAAGCGTGGACAACGCTAGTAGGTACTTAAATTAATATTAAATAAATGTGAGCAATTTCTGAAGTGTGCTTTATATTTTATTACAATATCGTTATTCTTCAAAATCAAAATCAAAATCAAAATCATTTATTGTACAAAATTTACATTTTGTACAAAAGGTATAACTTATAGGTACCTATGTCCTATTTCTTCCAGTTAACCTAACATGTTGTACAGATTTGAACACAAATTAAATAAAAATATAAAAGTGGTGTAATACAAAGTGAATTTGTTTTAATTTATTATATAGACATAAATATAAAAACAGTTGTACCTATGTGAGGTATTCACTTAATGTGTAATGAGACCTGTTCAGAAGGAATGTTTTTAGTGATGACTTAAATCTGAGTGTATCTTGTATTTGTTTAATATCATGTGGAAGGTTGTTGTATACTTTAATGGCCATGTAAAAGGGTCCTTTTTGGAAAATTGTTTTGTTTGCTTTTGGTATTAATAAATTTTCTGTAAACCTTGTAGCGTGTTTATGTGTAGAGTTTTTTTGTGGAAACTTTTCTGGAGATGATCGCACTAACATGCATAACTCCATTATATATATGTCGGTGACTGTAAGAATTTTCAAATTTTTAAATATAGGTCTACATGAATCCCGATTAGCAGAGTTTGTCATTTTTCTTATACATCTTTTTTGGATGATAAAAACATCTTTGGCGTTTACTAAGTTTCCCCAAAAGATAATTCCGTATTTTATTATTCCGTACTTCATTATGTTAACACAAAATTGCAAAGATTTAATAAAAATATACCTATATGCAATTCTAATTTTGAGATCAGTGGAATGAAAAAATATTTTTTTACTTTTATACCTTTTTATTTTTTATAAAAATGTAGGTTACACAGCTTTAGTTTACCACCATGATTATATTTTTAGTATTACCATTTGAACAACAATGGCGCCCTCCTTTATTTTCTACTCTTATTTGACAAACTATACTTGCCGAGAATCTTATTTTATGTTTAATAGTTTAATTGATAATTCGAATCTCCTCGGCTCGTGGTAGAAATAATGATGAGAGATGAAAATGGTTTTATTTACCTACCTTCCAAATTTTCATGACGCCAGAGCTCACCGTTCGAGACATTTCACTGCTACCAAATAATAACCCGGTAATTACTAAATATATATACCATAAATAAGACACTACGAAGAAACATATCATAGGTATACACCATGAAATATTACTTAATATCTGTACATTTTCTCACTACTCTAACCAATGTGCTGTTTGTTTCTATATAAATAAATACAATAACGCAAACGGATCTACGTTAAGATTGCTGCTGGAAAACTAACAAAGTAACTGTTTTTCAATCATTCAAAATTCCGTTTTGTTATTTCGCAATATATCATATTATGTAATTATCAATCTCTGGAATGTATTACAAATTATGCAAGCCGTTACATGCCACTTGTACAATCCGTTCTCTTTAAAAATACATTAGGCCAATTCTAATTTACTTTTACGATGCTCTCTTGGAGACCGGTACCGCTGAAAAGGCGTTTCCCTCACTGACCCTTGTGCCATAATTCGTATCTGGACTACATTATACATAATTTTCCTTTCCGGTTCTCGTCACAAATGCTTAGGCGTCCATGTCCGTGGATTAGATGGAGGTCCCGGCGGGCTCCGGGGCTCCTGAAATGTGGGGTTCCTTAATTTTGGGGGCTGCCCCGCTCTCGGAGACAATCTGCCCCTGGGGGGCCGTCTGGCCCTGCCCCCGCCCCGCGGCCCCCACGCCGCTGCTTGCCTCACGCGTTACTGCCAGAGATTTATTTCCACGAATAATCCCCGTATTCAAGGTGTTTGTAGACTTCTAAATTGTGTCCACGTGGCTAAACCATTTCCCGGGAGAAAGAAATGCGAACATCCAAAGAACAAAGGTATTCTAGGGTAAAAATATTATAATTTTTGCGATATACGTAGGTATCAAACATAAATAAAACCTAACTATAATAACGCTACTCAAAATATTATTTACGCAATATTGATTTTATTGATACCAAATTACACAAAGATCCTCGTTTCAGAGTGGAAGAAGGTGTATTACATTTTAGTAATAATAATGGGATAATTCGTGTGGCACCGTTTTTGTAAAATTTTTTACCGTTTTTTTCTCAACGGCACTGTACAAACATACTTCCTAAACTTTATTTAATTCTGGACAAATACAGATAAACATACTTACCTGGCAGGCCATTACAGAAAAATCATAGTTTTATTGGAAAGTTTAAGCACGGAGAAGATTCAATTTTGCAAGCAGAGGACACGATATTAAAAACTCTGCACATGTGTGTCGTAATAGTAATACAGGTCCTTTCAGAATCAAAGCGTCGCCTGAAATATCTTCAATAATGTTTGGTTACCAGATCTGAATGGCAAGATACTGCCCAACCCTTCACCTTAAGCTTCATATTTACCCAGTTCTTCAGCCTCATGAAATTCCCCGAATGTTGGTGGCATAGTTACCATTGACTGACTTCGGGCAGTTGTAACCCTTTTATTAAAATACTAGCTGGGGTACCTGGACTCGCTCAGTTGGTATGGGATTGAACTGACTATCGAACCCACGACGGATCTTGCTTTTAATATCCCTACCAATAGGTAACCCCACCCATATAAAAAAAGGCTTCGAATGGTCCACAATGTTCCAGAACATTCCATAACATTCGAGAGTGCTCTGGAATGTTTCACAATGATTTTCTCGATTCCCTATTTCCGAAAATTCCTTAACATTCCAGAATGTTCCAAGATGTTCTGGAATGTCACGGAATGCTCTTGAATACTCTCGAATGTTCTGGATGTTCTAGAAATTTCTAGGGGGCAAAACTTCCAGCTCTTATATCTTCAAAAGCACAGGAACCTTCTTCATGGATGGGGGACAGAGGATTACCACACCATATAACCCCTTTGATCGTACCGAGACTCGTTTCTGAGTTTTAGCAGCACGCACATTGTACACTTTCTTTTATAATATATATTGTCTACAACAAATACATAATTTAAAAAATATTAGTTATTTATATTTTTTAACAATATAGTTGTCCTCAATATTCTGAATGAATTTATTAATTTTTTTTTAAAGATAACTAAGACGAAAGAGATTCGGACCAAATCTCTTTGGTGATACTAACACATATATCGAAGAGTGTAGCGAAGGACTCGTCCCTCTACAGGGGGGTGAGGGGTGGGGTTATGACTATAGCCCTCTTAGGTGTCGTAAGGCTGGCGGAGGGTTATATCGTGTTAATTCGGATGGGGACGACGCGCTGAGAAGAATTAACAACGTCTACTGCGCGGAGTGGTTCGACAGGTAACGCCAAATAGCCATCGGAATAAATGTGCTTTTACGTGTGGGGATTTGAAAGGATATTAATGTCGTGTAAATGTACGGAAGATTCATCTACAGGTACCGCTCAAGTTGAAGGGTCAATATCATCATATGTACTGCATCGTTCAAAACAGAAATTATGCTAAGGCTAATCTTTAAGTTGGTTCAGTCAAGTAAAATTGGTCTTCTGCCTTCAACTTCCTTTGCTGCAATTGCTTTACATTTCCTATTCACTCAAGGCAATTGTTTTATATTGTGAGCCTTTTGATTCTGTTAATGTGCCTTTCCGTCATGATCTTCACATTAGTCACTCCGTTTGTCGAATGATTTGTAATCGAGCGTCAGAACATCCAGAAATAATAAGTTTCTAATATTTTCTTTTGTTAGTTTATTATATGTAGATAGAAAGTGAAACTTTTAAATGACAATAATTATCTTTGTTTAAGCCACCATTTTATTAAAAAATATCTATCATGTTACCTATGCTGAAAATGAGTGCTTCATCAGACCACACTAAACGCGTGCTATATTCTCGTGAGTACGCCTATTCCAGCATATTGTTCGCCATACATTCCCATTGGCTTATTTTATTTATTTTTTAGTGTACTTGGTATCCTGATGAAGGAACCTTTGGTTCTGAAACATGTATACAATTTTCACTAAAATAGTTATTTAAACAAAGATAATAATTTTCTTTTATTTGAAATGATGCCACAAAGAGAATATACCTACAATTAATGAAGAAATAAACTATTTTCTATTACACCTGATCACTGAACACCTTTTAACCTTTCAGCGGTCGCGCGCGGTCTGTGAGACCGCAGCAAACTTATTTTACTGATTATGCGCTAACTATAAACAAAAGACAATTGCGCTTCCGTGATATCCTCGGGGGTGAGGTACGTCCCCCCAGTACCCCAGTGTCATTCGTCACAAACGCGCGTGTTCTTTTGTTTATATTTGCGGTTTCAGATTCCGCGTGCGACTGGTTGTGTACTTGAAAAATCTCTTGAATAATATTGAGCGCTGGGTGAGTATTTCATGATATTTGTATCATATAATTTAGAACTTAGTTTTATTTTACGTAAATACGTTATACGCAAATAAGTAGTTGTAAAATTTTATTTTGTTTCGTTTTTATGTTGATACCTATAAAGCGTTGTTTTGTGTCAAATGTCTAAAAAAATGAGATATTACAGACTTAAACTATTAAGTACAAATTAAAAATGGATAACGAATGAATGTTTTATTAAATAAAATAAATTAAGTTTTTGTTTTTATTTCATAATTTTTTTATTAGTTACAGATATTTGTTGTTTTTTGGCTACCACACTACACTAATGCCCGTGTTGTGGTAGTCGTACATTTAATATTTTAACATTCCCAAAAATATTAAGAAATACTTAAAACTAAAGAGAAAAAAAAGATCATATTTTTAAAAAAAGTAGAAATAAAAATGAAAATTCAAATTAAAATTTTGAAATACAAAAATTAATAATAAAGATTAAATGTTAAGAACTCAAGTGTTCTATATAAATTAAAACATATAAGTATATAAATCAAAATTAAAAACATAAATAAAATTTAGTGAAAAACTAAGAGAAAAAAAATAACAACATTTTTTTTTTTTTTTACAGTGAATACCGCACAAGAATCTCAACTGCTCCCGTCTGGAGCCAGTGAGACTATGGCATCCCCAATTGGGGTATGTTGTGAGGCTGAAGGTAGTGGAGAGGGGGAGGAGGTGGGGAAGAGGAAGGTTGAGAAGTACCTGGCTATTCAGATCTGGTAACCAAACACAGCTAAAGCCATTTTCAAGCAACGTTTCAAT
This sequence comes from Limnephilus marmoratus, assembly GCA_917880885.1. Lineage (NCBI taxonomy): Eukaryota > Metazoa > Arthropoda > Insecta > Trichoptera > Limnephilidae > Limnephilus > Limnephilus marmoratus. Next base: position 36,277,220 of record OU862912.1, on the reverse strand, counting down.
TCTGAATGGTGGTCTTACACCAGGGCGATACTGATAGTATCTTCCACTCTGGAACATGCCGCAAATATACTATATATTATTTTAAATGAATTAATTGTGAAATAACAAAAATTAATCAAATAAAATTTATTTGCGCATGCCGGGTTCGAACCCGCGACCTCCGGATTGTGAGTCAAGAGTCTTACCCACTGGACTATGGAGGACTTTAAAGAAAAATAGAAATAAAAATGGAAATTAAAATTTTCAAACGCAAAAATTAATAATTAAAATGTAGTGTTAGAACTCATGAATTCTTTAAAGTACGTTCTTCCCCTTTCAAAAATCCAATGTTGTACACGTGTTATAAAAAGAGAATTAGAATTACTTGACTTTATGTCAGTACTCAAAGCATTATATATTTTAGGAGCGATGAACCAGAATTGTCGTTGAGCGAATGAGGTGCTAGTTTTTGGGACCACTTAACCCAGGTTTGATCAAAATCGGATGTGTGCTTGATGTTGTGGAGCGATTAGTAGATTATTTTTTCGTATATAACAAATGCTTGTTTTAGTAAATAGCTGTCGAATATCTAAGACCCTGATTTTTGCAAAGAGTTCATTTGACGGATGGGTAGGTTGACATTTAAATATAATTCTCAGAATTAGTTTTTGAACTAAAATAATTGGTCTAATAAATAATAAATTCAGCACAACCACCCCATCCCACTATACTGTATGTTGCTATGGATTGGAAAAGGGCAAAGTATACGCTTCTTAGAGTCTGTAAATCTAAGATAGACCTAAGGGAGCAGAATATATGGCAGATTGTATTTATTATTAATATAGATAAAAGACTTTTTTATTATATGCTACGAGTATATACAATATCATGAAATATTCAGTCGTCTTCTAAAACCAGATGCCTAAAGTTGCGGAATCACCGACCGCGCGGGACTGCTTATGTTTTGGCGCAAGGGTGCAACTCCTGGAAGGTTAATTACCATAATATATTCCATACTTTAATGTTCACTTGAAACTGAATATTCTGTAGATTCCAAGTTCTTTTAAAAAAAATAAACCGTTATGTAAAAGCGAAATCTTCCCAAATACATAAAATTTGATCTGGATATACATTTATCAAGGTCTTACGGCAGTCGAGTCTGTAAAAAAGTCTAAAAATCTAAATAGTTACAAGGATAGTGCGTGTATTTTTTATGTCCTTGTTAGTCAACTTGATGTTCCTTCCCGTTGAAAACGATTCTATCCTTCCTGATGACGCGACGTAGTAAATGGCAATCCATAAAATTATATAAAAAAACGATTGATTTCCTCAAGCATGTCACGCTTCGAACATAATAAAGAAATCGACAAATAAAATCACATTTCATCCTAGCGTGCCAGGGTGGCATATATCAGCGGGTTCGTGCAGCGGGTTTAGTAGCTAATTTGCCTAGGCCATTCATTCCGTCACTGTGTCTGATTGCATTGCTCAATTTTGTCAGGTTCCTCGCACATGATATCCTGATACCCTGGTTCCTGATACTTGATACGGCCCGAGCATGCAGCATTTAGTTATTGGGACTTGACACGATATAGGAACACGAATCCGGTTATTCGGTTATTACATCTTCCGCGCTTCCACAGCTCCGTGGTGTTTTTTCGATAATGTGAGGAGGCACTCTGTTGTAATAAATATCACAGGGAAATTGACGTTTTATGGATGTTGTTTTTGTGTCAAAGATTATCTGTATTATGTTATGTATTATTTATTTATGGAATAATAAAAATAACAGACGGGGATTATCGATTATGTCATAGACTATTTTATGTTTCTTGAAATACGTTCTGTACCTAACAATAGAAATACATCATTGCAGAATACAAAATAAATCGCCGGGGAAGCGGTTAATGAAGTGTACATTCTTAATAATAAAATTGTTGAACGTCATTTTAAATACACATTTGTTATTGTAATATCTCTTATGTCCTTCCTGGGATATTCATCATGTATGTAGCTACTGGGACCAGTATTCTCCAGTACTACAGGATACTTATTGAAAGACTTACGTTCTTGAATCACAGTTACTATTTATTGACGCATCGTAATTTATAATCATAACTGGAAGCTAGATTTTGTCTGTCGAGCTCTAGGATTATAATGACTGTGCACATCTACCTTGGGCACATCTCGCAAACGAGACCATGTGACCCGAAGAGCTCATAGACAACTAAAGCAATATGAGAACTAACCATAGACTAATAATGATATATTTCAGTTAGGTACTGAATAGCTGGAAAAATATGTGTAATATTTTGGTTCCAAATTAGTCAGCTGATAAAAAATTTATCTTGTAAGAAAAAATAAGTTTTAAAACATTGTCATGAAAGTGTTTTTATTGGACCAAAACTAAATAGCATAAAAGTCGTCCATTTTACGGTACGGATAAATAAAACAGCTTTTTTCCTCGAAAACGAAAGTGTAAAAAAATATTGTCACTTGTTATCAGGGATGAGTTTATAGAGGGTGCCCCAGGCTACAAAATAACTTGTTTCCGTTCTGCCAATGGATCAGTAATAACTTGGATCTCAACAAAAAGCACCCCATATGCTATTATGTTGGAACTCCGCATTTAAATTATTGTTGTGTTTTATTCTTAGAAAAGCTGTAAAGGACAATAAATCCAAAAATGAGTTAAGTTTGTCATTTTTTCCATTTTTTTCTCTTTTGATCGGCGTTGTCGTAATATTTCTAGGAAAATAAGTGCGTATTTTACGATGTGCATTTTAAGAGGATTTTTTTGTGAAAAAAAAAATTAATTCTACTTTTAAAGAAATTTTTCCAAAAATGTAAGATCTCTTCACTATTATTTTATAATAAAAATCATAATTATGTGTCTATGAAAACAGGACATACGAGCATGTTATTAAAAAAAAATCGTTTTGCTCTCCTGAAAAATTAACACCGTGATATATATCATATACGAGTATATGTATAACACGTTAACAATGATTTACATGCTTCAAAATAACGTACTCCCTGAATATCAAAATTAACATTATGTACCATGTTCACAATAATTATCTTACGAGAAGATGTTGTGACGATTTTAGGCTTCCCAAAACTAAAATTTCGTTCACACAAAACGGCATCTTTTTTTAATATATTTTTTTTTAATGGTGTTCCAAAAGCCGCAAAGAAAGCCACTAGTCTTACGTAGGAATATGTGAAAAAAGGTTCCCCGTCAAAAAAAGTTTGACCCTCAGTGGCTGAGTTGGCGTTTGGGTCCCATCCAGGCGTCGTGAGTTAAATTCCTCGGGTGGCTAAGTCCTACATCACGACACAAGCAACATTTTCCGCATGGTGGTAGATTATCAAATATTGTCAGGTTATTCGTCACTGAAAATGTTTTTAAAAAGATTTGCATACTTAACCAATACCAAGAAAAGTTATGATTAATTTTACATCCTTTGACCTTTATTTATTGGATTGAGTATTTTTACTTTGCATGCGTCGTATTACTAAATTATGAAATATATTTATTCCTATTAGATGTATGATTTTTTTATGTACTTATATCTATATAATCATGACAGAGCAGTAAGATCCTTGTCTGTGGAATTTAAATTCTATGGTATGTGGGTTAAAAACCCAGCAAGGGTCAACGTACCAGGGACAGTAAAAAACTAATGCCTCCATTTTTTTTTCTAATTAAATAAAGTTAGTTAAACGAAAAAATTCAATTTGGCGATGTCCGTCTACAATCTTAAACCTTCATCTACATACAACCTACTGCAATAGTAACTTTCTGTGTTTACAGGTGGCAGCACTGCAGTCGCTTGCAAAATGGCTGATATCGACGTTCGTATTAGTCAGTGTTTTGTGATTGAATTCTTGAATGCAGAAGGTGAAAAGCATATTCGCATTCTTGAAAGACTGAAAAATGCGTACGGTGATGCAACTGCACACAAATTGTGACCGGAGACGAAACATGGGTTTCATGGAACCTGAATCAAAGAGGCAGTCAATGGAATGGCATCACACAAACTCACCGAGGACGAAAAAAATCAAAACTGTGCGATCGACGGGGAAAGTTATGGCGACAGTGTTCAAGGAGGCAGAGGGTTTGATTATGGATGATTTTTTTGAGCAGGGATGCACAATAAATTTTGTCCAATACGTCACAACCCTTCAAAAGCTTAAAGCACGTATTTCGTCCAACAAAAGCTATGGCGGATGGCCTTAGGAAGCAGCACCGTCCTTTTTACCACTCTGGGATACATACCCCTGTTAAAATATGGACCAAACTTTTGAAAATGGACGGAGATTATATTGAAAAGTGATAAATTAATCGTCAATAGTGTGGTTTTCGACGTATGTATTGCATTTTTTATTTTTTGACAATTAAAGGAGAAAAAAATAGGAGGCATTACTTTTTGACTGAACCTCGTATTACATTTATACAGGTACGGTCATCTCTCTGGTGAGATAATTCAGAAACGAACCCTGCTGTCCACCGTCAGAAAGGAAAGCATTGCTGAAAGGACTTAACCTATTTTTAGTGACATGACTTGAATTGCCAGGATTTATATATTCCTCTATCCCAATTTATTTGTCCTCTCCCATTCCTCCGTCCTCGTGCACTCTCCTAAAATTGGGACGTCATTGTCCTGGTACTGGCCCCTGGCTGTTGTCACTCTTGTGCATTAATTTTTTTTTACTCCATACAGGAGGCCTTTGAAAAATAAATTTTCTCACTCTCTATGTCGTCATTGGTTTTGCTGCGTAGAGGGTATTTTTAACAAAGGGAGAGAAATTCCTGTGAAGGAAAAGGGTACGAGATTTGTGTAGAATTTAGGGAGTCAGTTTGTCCAGGAGTGACGTAAATATGAACCTATCCCTTCTACTGCGAAGCATGGCGATGGGTCGAGTGAGTCCAGATGTAGAGGTCAAGAAGTCTCCCTCTACCGGACTATTCCGATCCGGCCCGCTTTGCAGTCGGTAAGACCTGAACAACTCAGAAACCCCTATACATTCCTGCCAATTCTTTCTAAACTCCAACCAAACGTAACGAACAACTTGGAGAGACCTATGGCAAAGGTGTAAATCATACAATCAATGATTCCGGCACGGCGGTACCCGCACCCGCCTCCAAAATTAAAAGTTTCACAAGATGTGGAAGATGCTGGTAGGCGTTCGAAACAAACCGTTTTCTCTGTTGTGTTTTACCAATGCATTTGTGATTTCAAATATTGTAATAGTATCTAAGAACAGAACGACTTTTCTCATAATCATTTGACTGGGTAGTTTTAGAAAATTAAACTGCGGTGCAAATCGTATAGCGAAATGAAAGTAAAAATAGTTCAGCACTTTCCTTAAATTAAAAAGTGATGGAATATGATGTCTCCTAGGGTGGCTATAACAATAAACTGGCAATAAAGGAGTCGCAGTAATAATCGCGCAGTAGTTCTTCATAATTGGATTTCTTGGACGCGTTTTGTTCGGAGGCAATCAAATATTCAAGTGGGCTCGGGCTGGATAATTCATCTCTGGGTCATTCTACCCCCGGCTTTATAGTGTGACAATAACAATCTAATATTCAAACACGTTTCAGCAAATTGGGCGTTACAAATAATAACGTTTTAATTTTTAATGTGCAATTTATTAAAGTATTTATTAGGTAGTGTTTATTTTGATTTGTGTGTTGCGTATTTTTTTAACACTGTATTATTTATAATATTGCGTGATAAAGGAACTTGTGGTAGGGAGACTACGAAGCATTTTTTTCCATATTTGTGTCGTCGAATTCCAGTGCACCCTTTCCTATACATTTGGTCATCTTATTAGTATTTGTGTTTTCTTTTTCGGAGTCGCTACATTGACCGGTCAGTGGTTGAGTGGGCACAGCGCTTGGGTCCCACCCGAGCGTCGCGTGTTCGATTCCTCGACTGGCTAAGTCCTCCACCACAACACAAGCAACATTTACGGCTTTCTGTGGTGGTAGTAGGAGATTTTCAAACATTGTTGGGTTATTCGTATCCCGGGAATGTTTGTCTTTCTTAAAAAAAAATGTCGCTTTCTTTTGTGTTTTATTTTGCCTGGTCATTTTGGAGTGGTTTGAAGATTGGATAGGTTGATTTCACAAAAATGAAATTTTTGAAGTGAAAACTTCTTTAGCACCGTTGAGATGAAACGGAAGCGAGACAGTAAAAAGAGACCAACACATACATCTATTGGATTTAGCCTACGAGAGACTGAGATAGCAACAAAATATTTATTTATTTCACGGGTAATCGGTTCCAATATATAGATCTCATGCAAGTTTCCTGTGGTGTAGTGGTATAAAGCGCCTGACGAAGTTATTTAGCGAACAAGGATCGAATCCTACGAAATCCAAAAAACTCTCCAAAATGAACAGGCAAAAGAAAACACAAAAAAAAAACGGCATCTAGCGACTCTGAAGAGGAAAACACAAATACTAATAAAATGACCAAATGTACAGGAAAAGGTGCAAAAATATTAGACTTTTTAAAAAAATAGACTTTTTACAAATCATTATCCTTCCTTAAGAGTTACATACTAATATATTTTTTGCTCTGTTTTGTTTTAGGTTGGTAGCCATTTTCCTGATACAAAATTAAGCATTGGGAGATAATTCTACAGGTAACTGGTGAGTAAGAAAAATATTATTAATAACTAACCATCACGCCGTTTCCCGCTGGGGTAAACAGAGGGAATGGACCGCCAAACAACTCGGTCTTGGCATACACTCCTTGCCTCATTCACATTCATACATCGTCCCATACATACTCTTCTATTATTCTGACAGTGCCATGTCTTGCTCGGGCATCCCCGACTTCTTCTATCATTCACATTTGCGTAATATGTTCACTTTACACTCCTTTCTTCATTTATTCGCTCGACATGCTCAAACCATCTAAGCGATATTGTATTTTTATTAACCTTGCTTACAAAATGTTCAGTCGTAGGTACCTATTTAAAAATGTTTTTATTTTTCGAAAACCTTGAACATTTTTCGGCATGAAAAATGAAAACTAAATAAATTATTAATATTTCAACCCACTATTTGTTTCACTTCAAAATTTATTTCGTTATTTAGCTAAATATATTTTTTAACTCACTGTCCGAATTTATTATAGACAAGCTGGTTCCCGGCATGCGTTGCAATTCAAAGGAATACATTGTTTCTCCCTGAATCACCTTTCCCGTGCGTCCCCGTTCCCCTCCCGCGCCCCCTTCCTTGCTAGCTTTATAAATTGTAGCTTATATGCTATTCTGATGTATGGGATATATTATTGTAAAGTTTCATTAAAATACATTCAGTAGTTTTTGCGTGAAAGAGTAACAAACACACATACACCCATGCAAACTTTCGCGTTTATAAAATTAGTGAGATTAATTCAATTATAACTATTTATACCCCTCAAACATAATATTATTTGATTTGAAGAGAATGGACTATGTAGTACATGTACTTATAAATTTGTAGGGTAGGTACTTATAACTTGCTGCGAGCTAGGTATTAGGGATGATTAAACTACCCTCAACTTGTTGTCTTTAAACGTAGATTTACATACAACAACACGTTTTTCCTTGTATTTCTTATGCTAAGGGCTGAGAAGGTCAGTGCTAACGGCTAGCGGGTAACGGGTAACGGCTAACGACTAACGACTTGCCATCCACGGTAGCACATAATCTCCATAAATCGGGTTTGAGTCCCGGCTGACTGGGGCCAGCGGCCGGACTACCGCCATCTGCCGGCAATGTGCTAACTTGCCCGTTAATCACCGAAGGCCCCAAAGGACGTTATAGAAGGGATGAATCATCAACCATATTTTTAATAACAAATAATAAAAAATAAAAAAAAAAAAATTAGTCTTTATTGCTGTTAAACTTATAAAACATTTTTCTGATCTAATTTTTAAATATTATTCTAAATTATCAGCGTTCGGGTCATTATTTTTAGAAACAGCTTGTCTTTCGACGTAGGCCTTCTCTAAATATTTCCATTTTTCTCTATCCTTTGCAACTCTGATCCATTCTGGACCAGCCACCTTTTTTAGATCATCTTCCCATCTTTTCGTTTGTCCACCTTTGTTTTTTTTTTTGCCGTATCTTGGATAACACTCTTGGTTACTATTCTGATGATAACATATGTCCAATCCATCGCCATTTTACTGTTCGATGTACAGAATGTACCTGTTTGAATTGAGTTCTATTTTTTTTATATTGGCTTTTGAATAACGGTGTTGTATACCGTATTTTTTGCTGCCAAAGCGAATGCCTTGATGAAATCAAGGCGTTCGCAAAATTTGGCGTTTTTTGTGAGACTGATTGAAAAGGGGAATCAAAGGAGTTTTTTTTATTGGGTTACCCTGAGGAAAAAAAATCTGAAGAGGGTGCTGTGTGAATGGTCTTTTTGAGGAGAGGAAGGAATGAACGCGAGTCGTAGAAACGACCCGTTCTCATGTAACGTTCTCACGTTCTCATGTGAAGAATTGAACCGCGTGCAAACATTGGGAGCGCGTTGTGGCGCTTTTCCCGACTAAGCACCGGTGCCAAATAAAGCAATTACGCTAGTACCTCGGAGAATCTTCCAATGAAATACCGGTAGAACAATGACAGCATCCTATCTGCTGCCTTTGCTCTAAATATTGCAAAACGTTTGTTAAGAAAGGGGAATCTCTCTTTCAACAATGACCGCACTTGCATTTTTTTCTGAAGGATCAGCAGTTATTGACCCTGTACCAAGGGCGGACCCAGGTCATGACCCCCATGACCCCCCCCCCTGGGCCGGGTCCAGGACCTAGGTGGACCACTAATTAAAATTGTTAAACATAATGTTTTTATGCTTTTGAATGTAGCTATAACTTTGTGGTTATCCATTATAGATAAATGAAACAATTTAACTTTGTTTGAACCACTTTTGTATTAGAGTAAATCCGACCGATTTCGGAACGACCGTTCCTTCTTCAGGGCAAATGTATACTGATTTGACAGTTATGAAATATGGATGGGAACAATGTATTATTATGGTAGGGGTGGAGTCGTTGCTAGGTATTAATGAAGAGTGGGTGTGTATGGGAACATATCCATGAATGGGATGTAAGACAATATTTTTTGTTTGTTGATAATAGATTCATTATTTTTAAGGGATTTTTTTTATTTCCAAGGCTTCTAAGTTATCTAAACGTTTTCCTTTATGATTAATATGAAGAATATTTATCCCCAGTATACATTTGCCCTGAAAAAGGAAGTTACAATTTAATTATCCAAATTAAATTGTAACTTCTTGTGACTTGACCATGACTATGTGACCCCCCCCCCCCCCCCCTGGCGGCAAAAAAAAATCCGCCCTAGCCCTGTACAGCGTGCCCAGCTTATGAGAGGCTGACTTGACTCTGTAATGAATAAATAGAATGAAAGAGGAGAGTTAGAAAGTACCCCACTATTTATGGACATTATAGTTACTAAACACGGCTAAAGCAATTTCAAATGTTTTTTTAAATATTTTAACTAGAACTAAATTATTGTGAAACCCTTAAAACGATACTGAGGGATTCTTCAAATTATTTTGTGTGACTTTTTACGAAGAAATGATTGATGGGTTTTTATTTCTTAACTTACTATCGTGTGATGTACATTTTTATCAACAGAACCAACGCCGTAATTGTTCATTAGAAATGGGTAAGAGGGTGGAAGAGAATACTATTCAAATATAATTTTTAATTGTTGCTCAGATTATTTTCATCACTGAATTAAATTTTTATTAACTGTTTTCGTAGCATAGGTAACTAGTCTACGCTTTTGTGTCGAGAAGGATGCATGCATATTTCCCACTTCTTTCCTTATGGGAGTTTTTTTTTTACATGAATACCGCACAAGAGTCCCAACTGCTCCCGTCTGGAACCAGTGAGACTATGGCATCCCCAAAATGGAGTATGTTGTGAGGCTGAAGGTAGTGGGGAGCGAAGGAGGTAGGGAAGAGGAAGGTGGGGAAGTACCTGGCTATTCAGATCTGATCACCAAACACGGCTCAAGCCATTTCAGGCAATGTTTCAATTCTGAATGGTGGTCTTACACCAGGGCGATACTGAAAGTATCTTCCACTCTGGAACGTGCCGCAAATATACTATATATTATTTTAAATGAATAAATTGTAAAATACACAAATTAATCAAATTAAATTTATTTGCCACGCCGGGATTCGATCCCACGACCTTCGGAATGCGAATCAAGCGCCTTACCGCTGCACTACGCCGGCCGTCAAATAATAAAGTCGTTATATTGTTTCATTCCATGCATGGGTACAGCTGATCTAAATGTTGATTATAAGACCTTACGGAAATAACTGTTTCACATTAAGTTATTTATTAAAAAATATTACAAATATGGATGCTGTCTCATTCTGAATCAGAGCTGACCAATCCATCCCTTAACGACAGCGGTACCTACGTGTGGGTTCCTCCCAGCCGGGCTAAATGCTGCGAAAGCAATTATTCAATCCTTCTTAAGGGGACTGGACCGGACCTTTAATGCTAAGTGCTGACCGGTCGCTCCGGTTCCGACTACGTTCCCGCTCTGACCCGCTCCACCCGTCACTGTTATCGCTCCGGCCCGCTCCCACCATCTCTAGTCGGCAGTATCTCGTACGCCTGAACTTAATCGAGGATTTGACGAACTCGTACATTTCGTTATTCTGTGCTTCTGTACAGAATTATAGAATTTTCCGTAAGATTGAGTTGAATCAACACATTTTAAGATTTAGGTGAAGCAGCCGTTCGAATGGTTCTTTGGTCTTCTTCTAAAAGTGCGAATCATCACAAAGATAATTATTGTAGAATAAAATAACAATCCCTCTAAGAAGTTAAATCTTGAAGCAATGAACTCAGTTTTGATGTGTCTAACAGCCAAAAACATGAACATCAAAATTCTTAAAAATTTACCGCAATAACATTGATGTACAGAAACTACGTATATATATATATATATATATATATATATATATATATATATATATACCTCTCATTTTTAATTTTTATCAAGTACTTTTTACTTATTGCTTTTGCCTTTTTTAATACTTATTAGTTCCACTTTTTAATTTTCACATATCAATTTTCTTTTACTTAATTCATACGTTACTTTATTTGTTTAGCCAAAACATAAATATTAAAATTATTAAAAATTTATCGCAATAACATTGATGTATAAGAACTACGTATATATATATATACATACATATATATTACCTCTCATGTTTACTTTTTACTTTTTACTTATTGCTTTTGCCTTTTTTACTACTTATTAGGTACTTCCACTTTTTAATTTTCACATGTCAATTTTTACTTTTACTTTACTCACACGCTGCTTTACTTGTGTGTTATTGTAGGTACTGTGTATTAACACTTTTGTTAACGGTACTACTTGAAAATAAATAAATAAGTATGAAACAAAACACATGTATTACAACCTACAACCGTCTTACATACTAACTTACGTTTAATCAACAAATTTAACCATTTAAAATCTGTCCCAAAAATACCAGGAATAACATTTTGATTCACTTTTTCTTTTAGTGTAGACTTTTGCTATTTTCTCTTGACAGGTATCTATCATTTTTTTCTTTCTTTCCTATTTTCTTTGTATTTGTTGTAAGTACGAGTATTACGTTAATTCGTTTGGTTCTTCTCTTATTTTTATTTTATTTTAGCTGGGAAAAACAATAATATTTTTTTATAATTATTAGAAAGTTAATTTTATTGCACTAATGTAATTAATTTAGATTTTTTTATATAAAAGCATAAGGGGTGTAAATGGTAAAATAAATAAGTATAAAAATATATAATCATCTACATTTTAAAACCTCAATTTTATTACCACTGTATCAATAAACTCTACGGATACGAAAACCTGATCTTACATAACGTTTTTAGACCTAACCCAGCGTGTGCAAGAGTACCTATAACGAAAGGAGTAAAGTGTTCCAGGTTATGCAATGATAGAATTAGGAAAATTGAACGTTTTAACCCATTGACTTAGAGCAAATTCGCCAATATTGAAACCTTTACAACGTGCCTACATCACCGAAACTCCCGAACCGCGATAATTAAACCCATCAATTACGTCACCTCCTCTCGTCTTCTGCGATCCGCGCCGAGAAGAATGCTTCGTCTATTAGGAATGTATGGGCGTTTAATTTCGTTATCTTTTGTAATTATTGCAATAATCCGTCCGTGACAATCGCACCACCCAAGCGGAAGAAGCTCCCAGTCATGTCTTGCCAATCTTCAACCTCCTTTCACACATTGTCTCCTGGTTGCCGCTTGCGAGCTGCGATCTGCGAGCTTGCCACCCCTCCCCCGCTTTAGGTTAACCTAACCTTGGGGAAGTAGAGGCACTGTGCTAAATGTTGTGGAAAATAATGAGTGATTGCCTCTTTGTGCGTCGTTGCCAGTCGCAGGTGGGAGGCATTAAACACCGAACACATTATGGACTAAGTAGGTGCTGGTAAAATAGAAGTGAGGGAAGTCTAAGAATGGAGTTTTTGACGACTCGATTCATAGGTATTTATAAACATAAATCATATCTTATCAACTAAATTTGTATTTTTAAGAATTTTGATGGGGATAGTCAGAATAATTTCATTTTTTAGGTTCTAATCAAAATATTATGATCACGGGCGTATAAAAGAGGAGTGTTGAGGGGTTTATCCCCCCTCCCCCTCCCTATTGGATCCCCCCGGACTCATTATTGCTTAGGAAAAGGGAAACTATTATTCATAGATTAAAATCCTGAAAAATACATCTCTTTAATCAATGTGATGTAAGTAATAAGTTTCAGTAAGTTGAGGTCCCAAAAACTATGTAATAATTTTTCTAATCCCCCTCTCCCCCTAGGATCGAACCGCCGTTAGGGTCGAACCTACCCCCTTCCCCCCCATCTGAATGCTATCGCTACACCCTTGTTTAAGATGTAGTTCCGTGATCAGTAGACCTCGCGCCTCACGTCCAAAAAAGTATGTTTCTATGTTCTCTCATCTAATAAATCAAAAACCAAATTCCTTCCAACTATGAAATCCAACGATTTGTAAGTAGGTTATTTAATCCACTTAATTATAAACCATATATTTTATGTAACATTTCTTTTTAAACGACTTCAAAAAGGAGGAGGTTCTCAATTCGACTGTATTTTTTTTTTTTTTTTTTTTTTTTTTTTTTTATGTTTGTTACGCCAGAACTTTTGACTGGGTGAACGGATATTGATGATTCTTTTTTTATTTGAAAGCTGATGCTTCCCGTGTGGTCCCATTTTAATTTGGTCCAGTTCCGACAATAGCATCCATGAGAAAACCATATAAGTCTTAAATTTGCATAAGTATGTGCGCGACAAATGGACGAATAACTCAATATCACGCCAACCGATTTCGATGAATCTTTTTTTATTGGAAAGGATGTACTTCAAGGGTAATTTAATGAGAGTTTGGTTAGGTTCTGATTATCGGATCCATGACAAATTAACGAAACTTGGCCGAATCTCTTAATTTGACCTTAACGTCGCTATGGTCAAATTATGCCTGTCTCATATGAGCAGTACGTTTAGTAGGTTTACCCACATTCAGACAAATTAGTTAGTGTGCTTCAGATTCACTAAAAATCAAAAAATAAACAAAAATTTTAACAAAACAAAAACGACTTCAAAAAATGCACTAAAAAGTAAAAAAATAATTTCGTATTCTTCTACAACTTCATAATCAACTTACTTTTTCTAATCATCAATATGTAGGTACGATTGTTATTTTTGGAGTCGGTCTCAGCAAAGGTACCCGGCCCGGCGGGTTCACTTGACAGCTCCCCGCGCCGCCGCGGCTCCGCTCTCGCCTCGTCAAGTCGCTTGTGCGATACAAGCACACCTCACCTATAACTATGTATGTAGTTACAAACCTAGCTTGACTGACACCGACTCCAAAAGTAACAATCGTACCTACATATTGATGATTAGAAAAAGTAAGTTGATTATGAAGTTGTAGAAGAATACGAAATTATTTTTTTACTTTTTAGTGCATTTTTTGAAGTCGTTTTTGTTTTGTTAAAATTTTTGTTTATTTAAAATAAGGAATCATACATTTTTTCAAAGAAACTTCACTCAATGAAATCAATGACAATGTCAATGTCAATGAAGTCAATGACAAAGTCAATGACAATGAAAGAAACTTCACTCAATGAAGTCAATGACAACTCTTGTTACAAACATTCTCAGACACGTAGGTAGGTACCATAATAGGTTTTCAAAAATGCGAATAAGAGAGTCCAAATAAACACGACGATTTGACATTTGAAAAATGAATCTTTACTGAAGCATTAAATGGGCACCACCATCTTGAAACGGAAACGTAACGTACAAACAAATTTATAGACAGACGAAATGCAAAAACGACTGGTAAAAGTTTTACGAATCAGTTACCGGTTTAGTTTTATAATTACTTTAACTGTAAGTAATCTCTAGGCTTTCGAAAACGTAACAGAGCTTTCGTATACGCATAGCTCGAGTTGAAAAGTGATCAATTTGGAAAGAGTCGTTTAACCCAATCCTTCCTATTGCAAACCGAGTGTTCTATCAAACGGACTATCGATATTTCGGAAAAAGAAATCTAAAAATTCGAACATCGCATATCTGAAAAAAATTTTTTCAACAAAGTTGCTTGTTAATTATCAACAGACTAGCGGGGTAGATGGCCAAAAAATTCCTGGGAAAATATTAATTAACTACCGAAAGTTAAGAATTTAATTAAATTTGAACATTTTCTGATACCTTCCTATTTGAACATGTTTGCTTTTATGTCTAGACAATGTTTAAAATTAAAATTATTGATTAACAGTCGGCGTAGCCACGATAAAATGTTATTTCATTTGAACATTTTGTGTAGCAAAATATTATTATTTAATTGAAATACTTGATTGTAGCGGCGAACCTTTTTTACATTCGTAAATTTTTTTAAATACCCGTTTAAGAAAATTCACAGATTTAGGAAATGAGATTAAAAGAATTTGGCATTCTCGGACTATCAAAATATTGCCATTTGTTATTTCGGGTACTGGCATAATACCTAGGTCTCTTATTCAAAATTTAGGCATATTAGATTTGTCAAAGAATTTATATATAAAAATGCAAAAATCAGCCATTTTAAATACATGTAGGATTACAAAAGATTCAAGGGATCAGTAGGATTTATAGGTTCAATTAGGAGTTCCACACAGCCGAACCCTCTGATATGAAAATATTTGGAGTCGGTGAATTTTTTTCCCGTTTGGTCTCTGGTAGGTTGACATATTGTTCTTGTATTGTTTTGTATTTATAATACTTATATAGTGCAATTGCATAGCGTGGATTGACTAGATGATCATTTGGGAAGTGTGTGAAAGGGTTTAGTTTTTCCTGTGGGGAAAATTTAACCCGGACATTTAAATCTGGTGCGTAAATATTTTAATTTTTTCGATGAAATGGTAATCTTTAATCTACATATGTTTCATAATTCGTCTTTATTCCAACAGTATTATGTTTTCAATCACATAAAACCGCTAGAAATTTTCTAATTGATATACGAGCACCTATTACACAATATCATAAGAAACAATTTTCGGCTATTTCGGTAAGCGCACACTTGTAAAGATTAAACTGGTGAAGCTATTTCACGTATTTAAATTGATTTAGTGTATTCTGATTCAAAATTGAATATCAGTACCACTGCTGTAAAGTAGACAGAAATACCTAAAAAGATTTTCTTTTCAGCAGTTTTACTTTGCAGAAAGGACGGTCTATCGAGCGGAAGCTAATTCATGATTTCTCATTAAAAGCAACCTGCGTTGATTATCTACAACCAACTAATTTATCACATCCAAGCAGTTTCCGCTTTCGTTCCCTTTCCGTCGGCAAAGAATTTTAATTTTTCGCAGTCAATACAGCCGTAAAAGTTTTTCAAAGTTGTCTATATATAGCGTAGACCTCCTACACTAATACATCTAAGGCTAGGCCAGTGTGTACACGTCCTACCTCCGGTTTAAGGCTGTGTGCGAGTAGGCGTGGTAACCTTTACGGCTGGGCGTGGTGCGGCAGTGTGCCGGCCAATGGGAAGGCTCGGGTGGCTGTGACCGCCTCTCCCCTCGCGCTGCCGTGTCCCCACGCCCCCGCGTCCACCGTGCAAAGGCGATCTCCTTGAAAGCCTTTTTTTCTTTCCTCCTTTTTTAGCTCTCAGCGAATAGCGCTTTAGAGAATATACCTTTTAGATGGAATTTAATTTAAGCCTTACCCGCTATTTGTGCTCGTCGCAATGCTTCACAGCGCTACGGTACCATTCTTATTTTATCATTTATGCTTCCAAATAAAAAGAAAATCACTATCACTTATGTATTTTATTTTTTGTTACCGTCAGGCCGTTTACAATAATATTAAATACCTATTTGAATGCACAAAGATGTAGAATACGTATTTATGCAACAATATCCACGACATGCAAACAAAGACTACTTGAAACATCCTAAGTGAGCATTAATTTTGTCAGTCAAAATAATTTAAGGCTCAATTCGAAAATGCTTAGGTATATAGCATTCAAATTACGTCACCGAAACTTTTTTCCAACTTCCGTACAAAAATGACCTTCGTCAAAGTTTTTTATGGTTTTTGTCACAAACAAACCAAAGTTCGCCGACCGCCAACTTTCCCGGTGCCCTTGGTCCACATCGTCCAACTTCCCCTGCTTCCCCAGCCCTGCCTAGTCTGCCAAACTAACTTTAACAATTTTAATTCGGGACGAGTTTAATTTTGATGTCTTCCCCAAGTTTGGTTATGAACAACCGCCCGAGTATTTTTGTGAACGACTCGGCGGATGCCTAAATATATTTTTGTGAAGAGATGAGCGACTTTTTAACTACTTTTATGCCAAGCCGTATGCTCTACAATTTGGACGATGACTTCAAAATTTTGAGCAGACCTTCAAAATTTGATGATTAAATAATAAAAAACAGCGTTTTATTTGGATCCAATTTCTTTATTAATAACAATATGCGTGAATATTCGCTGGAATGCTTGATTTAACATTTATGTTTAGAACAGAGAAATCTGTTCAATATAATTTATTAGCAAGTCTGCATTTTTACTGGAATTATGGAGCAAATTCCCATTGAAAACTTGAATGTGTACATTCATGTATAATGCAGAATTGTGATGACCAAATTCGCTAAAAAGACCACTCTTTTTAAATAATTTCGAAAAGTTTTGAATTTTTATTTGGCTTTAAAAATACACTGAATAATACTGAAAAAGACCAATAAATGAGATTTTATCACGTTTACAAAAGTATTGCATCAACCTATCGAAATATAATATCTGAAAGTTATGTTTGTTTGCATGTAAATGAAGAAGCGTTGTGCTGAAATAGAGTTGCGTGGATTTTTCTACATCTCAACTTGTTTGCTCTTGCGGAAAGTGGCATTTTAGTTGGTATTGTCCTAATAATTAACAATAATTGGACATAATAATTAATAATATAGTTCTGAATGACCAAAATTAGTTAGATACTTATCCAATAAAGCAAATGTATTAATTTTCTTTTTACGCAAAGTATGGCATAGCCAGTGAAAGTGAAATCCCGATGAAATGAGCGTCAGATTTGCTCAGCTTCCTTGTGCGGGAAGTTTGCGGATCAGCGATGACACAACTTAGCCCATTTTCCTCGCGCCCCCGCCCGCCCAATATTTACATCCCGGGAACAAGTTAACTTATGCGCCCACCAAACTTTATAGACAACCATGATATTGAAACAATTAACAACACAGAAGTGGATTGACCTTAATAATAATATCATTGTTCCGCGAAAGCTCGCCGGGAAGTTACTGGATTTTGTGCAAACTTGGATTCAATGTCATATCTACCATGCACAATAGTTGGAAAACAAATTCCAAGTCCATAATCGATTCTCACAAACTACTAAATGATACACATTTTCCTGCCATTGATTTTTGCGTTGTTGTTGTTTTCATGCCGCTTTTTTGTAATTTAATTGTTATTAATTGTAACTTTATTAGAACCTGTTGCTTTTACTAAGTTGCCGATAGTAAATGTGTCGTCCCTTGAATTTCATCACTTCTAATGTAACTTTTATCTTGCTGTTCATTAATGTGCTATTTCTATGTTTGATGGTATACTGGTAAACCTACGTACTTCCTCAGTACGTAGGTTTACCAGTCAACTACGTCAGTGTCTGATGATACTCGTATTACGTATTCAGAGGATCCAGCCTAATTGAATTTGAAGAGTGTGAAGATTATATCAATGATCGCTATCTTCGTTTGGATGAAACGTTAGAAAACACGCATTAAAATATTTTTTTCCAAATGGATGCATATTTACTGTAGTATATCATAATTAGTCTAGGATTAGTTCTCACATTGCTTCAGTTGTCTGTAGACTCTTCGGGTCACATGGTCTCATTCCGAGATGTACCGAAAATGACCGAAGGTAGAGGTGCAGAGTCATTATTATCTTAGAGCTCCGCAGACAACACCTAGCTTCCAGTTAGAAAGGACGTTGGTCTTCCGAACTATTAATATAAATTGAGATACGTCAGCAAACAGTCACTGTAATTCAAGAACCTAAGTCTTTCAATAAGCATCCTCTGGTACTGGAGAATACAGGTCCCAGTACTTACGTATGTACAACAAATATCTCCGGAGAGGACATAAGAGACACTACACTTACATACATCCATAAATGTATATTACGAAGCCATGTTTGTATCATAATATATTTCAACAAAATAAAACACGTTTGGATTAATCCTTGACGTCACACAACATACATATAACTAGAGGTACGCCATAAATAAGGTACCCTCATCCCGCAGATACTCGTACTCTCAGATTATAAGTCCCACGGGCGGCCAGGCAATATGGGCTCCATCTTTTCTGATGGCTCATCATTAGGCTTTATCGCCGGGCAATCTGTGCAAGACGGACATAAACATCGGACGGATGAGTTTCACAGAACTTATCTTCCGCCGCTAATGACGCGGGAAAAACGGGACGGGACGGGATGACGGAAATTCCTCCGGGCAAAGTAAATGGCGGATGCCTACCGCGGCCTAAGTGCGGCAATGGGAATTTCTTGGGAATGTTATATTTCTGTTTGCTAAATTGTTTATTTAGCAATATTTAATGTTAATATCTGCTAGATAGTTAGGTACATATCTATTCTAAATATTAGAGTACCACTGTTTGTCAATTCGCTTACCAAACAATACCTTTTTTTAAAAGTCATACGGTTCAAGAATCACATCTGTCCGGAGCTAATAGAACACAATTTTTCGGAAACCTTGTGAAAGTAGAAAGTTGTAAAGTTGGAGAAAAAGAAGTGATTTTTTAAAAATAGTAATGGATTTTCAGAACACCCATTTATTCAGATCCGGCCACTGAAAATTGCAAAAAAGACTTAAAGCACTGAAGATGTAAAGCAACTTTTTGATTCTGAACAGTAGACTTTCATTGCGGCGATAATGTGTTCGTTTTTCTACGCTAGGATTTGAACCCGCAATATATGTATCCAGGACCGTACTGCAGCATACTGTACTGCCATTAATTCATCACAAACAGTTTATTATTACTGCTATTAGTTCATCAAAATTTAATATTGCGTACATATTTTCCTCCTTCAAATAATCCGGGCCTCTTCAAGACCCGCATTAAAAAATCCCTTCCCATAGGCCCTACCTTAAGAGGGTATTACCAGAAAAAAACAGAAATATGTCATTTTTAAATCAGATTTTAGACGCATTGACTCCTTTTCACAAAAAAATTATAAATGGATTTCGAAAGATTGTTCTTTTATCCAGCATTCGCATGTTTTAAATTTTGAGAAAAAATGTTTATTTTTAGTATAATAAGGTTATACCAAAGATCATTGCCAGATTTGTTAAATTTTCAAAAAAGATTTTGTATTATACCACACCCATTTCAAATCATATAATCATGCAGTAAAATAAATCAATGCCTTATCTAGGTATCGCATTTTTTAGAAATTTAATTTTAGTTTAAATAAAATCATTAAAAATATATACACGTACATGTGTTTATTGACGAAAATTGGTCCGTTTGTGTATTTATTTGCGCACTTACAAACACCAATATATTTCAGATTTTTTTAACATTCTTATTTAACTTAGAAATTATTGAAAAATGATAAAAACTTATTATCAAAAAATAATTACAAAAAGTACCTACATATATTAATAGTATTATCATCACGCCTTTCAGCATTTTTGGATGTAGGTATAAATTAAAGCAAAATTTGCAATGAAATAAAATCGATATTGGGTTGTAATTTTAAAAAGCTGGTATGGAGAATAATTAATCTTTCTCATTGTAACCGCCCTGCACGATCGTAAAAACAACTTTCGACGAAATGTGGATTTTCGGCCGCTGGCTTGTTAAACGCTCAACTCGCGTGATAACGGATGACGACATAGACACCCTGTATTTACATCTGTGATGTGTCACATAAATAAAATAAAAAAAAAAATAGTCCACATGCCTACCTACTCGTAGAAAACCGAACAATTAAAAATGTAATAGTTATAATATTAGATAGTTAATTAACTAACTCCTTTCTCCATCGAAATCAGCGAATAACAAAATTATTTTAATCTAACAAAATAAAAAAAAACAATAAATAACAAAATTATTTCAATTCAACCCCCTTTCAGTTTCCACAATAAAATTTCAATTCAGTTATTTTCGTGTTTCGGGCTATCTCCGTCGGAAGCGGAAACCAGTGCTGACCTCCGCCAAACAGTTTTATTGCTAGTAAGATTACGATAAGGACCCTCGTAAACAAAGCGATCTGACCGCCATGCAATAGAGATCTCCGCTCTCAGATAAAAAAACAGCATCCTTGTGCTTTATTATGCGGCTACAAGTAGGAGAGGACAGGAATAAAAATGCATCAGTTTTGCAAGACGCAAACTTGACTTTACTTGCCGGAAGATAAACTGTGTTTTTTTTTGTTTGCATTGATTTATTTAAAAGTTTTATTTATTAAAATTACCTATTTTTGGTATTTTACCTAAATCAAGAGTTAACATTAAAAAAACATTTATATATTCGGTAATTAGCTTTACCGTCGAATAAATATAAAAAAATTCAGAAACTTTAATTTTAACACTTCGAAATTTCTAAAGTTATTTTCTTGTTGGCACTTCAAAATTAATATATTTGGAAAAAGGGTTTAAAATAGGTTGAATAGTTACGTCATTAGCGCAAACCAAATTTTCTTGCTTTTCGAATTACTCGTTTATACGTAATTTACTATATACAGAGTGTTAAGGGACGTACTTGGCTTACTTTCACCGGTGATTCCTGACTTTATGTGCAGTAAAAAATAAAAATTAAATTTTGGTATCGGCTCATTTTTTTTTCTGCTGTAAACATTAAAAAATCAGAAGGTATTGGTCAGTTAGGGGCGGGTGAGAGGTTGTGCGTAGGGATGCAAGATATATGTTTTTTTTTTTTTTTTCATCTTCCTCCTGCCAAATCTATAGCATGTTAAATTATATACATATATTTATTATTTACAACTTAATCTTAAAAACAAAACAAAAAAATACTTTATTTTATTTTGAATCAGATCTCAAAACTATGGTCACCCTAAAAGTCTACATTAATGTACTACCTAGCGCCATCAGTTTAGTGGGTACTGGGTACCCATAATCTCAATCTGTAAGAAATACAACAATATTGTTCTTTCAAAATCTGTATAATTTTGTGTTATTTTGTTAACTTGTATAATTATTGTTAACCTCAACACAGGCTTGTCCTAGTGAGGTAACAAATTGTATTGTAAACATTTTTACCTACAGTGTAAAGAAACAATAAATAAATAAATAAATAAATAAATAAATAAATATCGATATCGACATATATACCGAATTAAGTCGATATCGATATTTCAACTTTTTTTTAAAAGCTTATAGAAATCTAATGTAGTTTTAGTTATATCAAACGTTTATCGATTATGTAATCGCATGTATATAATTTTTTTACTTATCTATGTGAATAATCACAAAATTTTGTTAGGTGTATAAAATGTGTTTTTTTTTTCATTAATTTATTAAAATTATAATAATTCCAGTATATTGTAATCGTAACTATTTATTAATTAACTAAGTATTTATTATATAATAACTTTGACAGTCTGCTTCCTTGTAGCTGGTTTCTGCTTTGAGTTATAGTGGCTTCTGCCTTTGAAAAAAAATTTTTTTTCGATATTTCGATATATTGAGTTCTTCGATATTGATGTATCGATATTTTTAGGGGTCGATGTATCGATATTTATCGGTTTTCCGATACATCGTTGCATCCCTAGTTGTGCGGTTACTCGGCTTAGTGGCCAGTGCCGACAATGTGGAAGAATATTGGTTTTGTTTAAAAACCTATCTATCTATCGATAAAGCTATCTAAAAAGTCACCGGAGACCAAAATTTCATTTTTTACTCCAAATTATACCTTAGACACGTCTCTCAATACCCTGTGTCTACATAGGGTGTACACGAAGGATTTTAACCACCGATTCCTGAGCATATTTGGAGTATGAAATAGCATATCATTTGGCAGTCCGGTGATTTTTTAAATTTAAAAACAAAGAACATTTTATTTTTCTACCGCACGTCGCGTCGCCACTGATTACTCCACGGGTTTCATGTTGCCAATGATCACTCTGCTACGCGGATTCACGTCGCAACGTATAACGTGATACACACTCTGTCTCGTCTGTTACGGTGCTGCTTAAACGAGATGGAGTATATATCACGTGACGTTATTTGTGCTGTTATAGTGTTACGTTACGGAATTGATTCCCGTGCGAGCTAATAGCGAATTGACCCCTTGCACAGGCCCTCCGCCCCCCTCTCCCCGCACCGCGCGGCGCCCGTAGCCAAGCGGGCCAAGCGCCGAGCGGCTCCCCGCATTCATTCCCCAACCGGGCCTCGGGCGAACAACAAGTGCGTCCTAGCGGGTGCGCTAGGGCGCCCGCCGTAAACTGACTTCGCGATGTTTTATTTTAATTGTGTGAAGTATATAATACCAGTACCTTCTGACGACTACCTATATCCTGCCTGTGAGTACAAATGAACCTTCCTTCCCCTCTGTGTGCTAAGAACTGACATTTAACTTCACTATATACGCGTAGAGAGAGAGAGTTGATAGAACAATAGCATTTTAGTTAGCCAAATAACCATGTGTTTAGTGCCGAGGCTGGCTTGTGTATAATCCTGTTCACCTTTAAATGAATAAACCCTTTTTCGTGCATAACTACTGTGTTCTGATTGAGGAAGGAAGGAGGAGAGATTGGGTTTAAGAGGAACCTTGCTCGCGCCGGCTGTGTGAGCTAGCCGCCGGCTTGTTTATTGCATGTCCTTTCCAGGTTTTGGGTTTGGCGTTGGCCGCAAGTAGCGCCAATGCTAGCAATACCCTGTGTAATAATTTGTAAAATTGTTTTGGCATATTATTCAATTAACACCCAGCTTATTTTTCCCATAATTCGCAAAGACCTGTACACTTTCCACAGTATTCAGTCGTAATTCGAGAAGACGTGCTATTTTCGTAATGTCACTTTAAACTGTCATTGTTATTGGCGGGAAGATGTTATTCCGCAATTCGGAGTTAGCGCTGCTCCACATTAGTTGGCAAAACTTGATATCGCAATATCAAACTTCGCTGTAATTCTATAGACTAGCGACTTGGAAACACATCCCGAATTAAGCGCGATTCCTGTTACTTAAAGGCTGATTGAATTAATCCAGATATATTTACAAACGAATGCATTTAACCGACGAACTAACGACAGCACTTTTTACATCTCGAAGGTACATGATAGTTCTTTAAGTTGGATTAATATAGTTGTTTTCCTTGCGATCTCACAACAATTGCAATTACGCAACACGCAGAACAAAGGTATGTACTTCGAAATGTCATACCTACGTTAACCGCGGTCGATGGTCGTAGAGTCTGTCAAATAAGAATAGAAAATATAACCACATGGAACCACCTAATTTGTAGGCTGGCAACACCAATTTACCTGTCAAATATTCCTTTAAAGTGCAATGACAATTTCATGCATCACGTGGAACTGCTAAAGGAGACAAATTATCAAAGCCTGGAGACCAGGCGTAATGCCGGACTCATGGTATTCGAATTAAAGTTAATAAAAAACCTTATTGATTGCCCATATTTCCTGTCATGCTGTGGCTTATTAGCTCCTGACAAATGCTGTCGAACTCGTAGCCACGTCCTATTCTACATACCGCAGGGTCGGACAGATGTCATGGCTCAACACAGCATGACAAGAGGTATGGCATTGCTTAATGCCCTACCAGCGGATATAGATGTGTTTGATATCACCGTACCATGTTTTAAAAAACTATATACATGTCTTGTTAGTTGTAAGAAAATTGTACCGTAATTGGACTCACCTGTTTGTCGTACAATTAAAAAAAAATTACACTGAAAATACAGAACACTGAATACACATTTAAAATACATTTTTTTGTTGTTAAGTTACCAACTTAATGGCATACATTGATTACATTGTGTTTCACAAAGTGAATGGCTATCGTTTAATTTAACATAAATTTGAATTTAATTGTAGGTAGAAAGGAAGAATCAATGGTGAGTTTAGATACACTACTTTTAGATCTGAATGAGTTAAATATTTTCAGATCTAAAATTAGAGAAGATCTAAAGCCTGGACAACGCTAGTAGGTTATCAAATAAATGTGAGCAATTTCTAAACTGTGCTTTATATTTTATTACAATATCGTTATTCTTCATTATGTTAACACAAAATTGCGAAGATATAATAATAATATACCTAAACGTCATTCCAATTATGAAATTTGTGGAATGAAATTATTTTTTTTCACTTTTACGCCTTTATAATTTTTAATAAAAATGTAGGTTACACAGTTTTAGATTACACCATTTACACCATGATTATATTTTTAGTATTGCCATTTGAACAACAGTGGCGTCCTCCTATGTTTTCTACTCTTATTTGACAAACTGTAGGTCGTCGACTAAAGTGGTGGAATGGAACGTTGTTGTAGGTATGACCCCAAACTAAATGGAACCAATTTTTTAGGTTAGTGTCTCATCGTATTACATACGTCTATGGCTACTAACTCGAAAACATTCATCAAAAAAACATAGGGCTAATTGACTTATCAGTTCACGAAATTTCAAAGTAAGTTTTTTAAGTTATGTGAAGGTTTTATTCAAGTACTTTTCCAATAATACAACTGCATACTTTTAACAAGAAAATTCATTATTCGAATTAAGAAAGTTGACCAATCAACGTTACTTCCAGTAATCATTCGTATTTAAAATAATTGCACTTTGATGGCACTCAATTCCTGTAATCCACGTAACTCACCAACCGCCCAATCTAATGGACTCCCGTTCTCATCCGGGCCGAGGGTCCGGCCGCCCCCGCCCCCGCCCCCGCCCCCGCCCCCCGTCCTGGCATTATCACCATGAATAATTCAGGCGTCGTCTTAGACAATGTCTTACATCCGGAATTAATTATTTACGTCTCCATTGGTGTTTACAAGGAGTGACGATGACTTGCCGCCCTTCGGAGGTGGGCGAGATCCTGGGTTTGATTTGCTTATCTGATCACTGAAAACAAATAATTTAAAAATATTTTTAAAATTTGAAGAAAGCGTGGCATTCATGCGTAAGCTTTTTGAGATTAAAACAGAGAATACGCTAAATTCCATGCCTACTAACCGTGAACCAGAAGAATTCTTACGTGGCAATTAATTATGGATTACGAAGAATTTTTTTAATAATTGTTACACAATAATTTTGTGGCATCATTTTATATGAAAATAATTGGTAAGGCGCGTTTTCATACCGCCACAAAATATCCCCGACAAAATATCTACTAAAACCTAATCTAACCTAACCTAACCTCATTTTACATTTTACTATTTTTGAACAATATTTCATTGTCTTTACAGGATTTATGTATTATTTTTGTCCCATTTTTTTTTTTTTTTACATGAGCTCCACACAGGAGGCACTGAGAAAAATAATTTCCTTCAGGGCCTATGTCATCTTTGGGGATGCTGGGTGGAGGGGTTTGTTTAAGGAAAGGAAGGAGAGGAGAGTTCTGGGAAGGAAAAAGGTTTAAGGGGTGGGTAGGAATCTGGGGTTCAATGTGTCCTGGTCACCCACCTCCAAGACCTAGACAAACCTCACCCCATGAACCCGGGCACCCCTGCTAAATCACCAAACCAATAATTTATTGTCTTTATAGGTTGTCTGTATTATTTTTGTCCCATTTTTTTGTTAGGCTATGTTAGGTTTTAGTATATATTTTTTGGGGGGGATGTTTTGTCCATAGGATATTTTATCGAGAATATTTTGTTGTTGACATTGATATAATTTTTTTAGATAGGTATATCTTTTAATTAATTATGCTTAATATAAAAAAGTATATATATTTAATTTTTTTATTTTTATATTAAGCATAATTAATTAAAATATTTTTTTAATTAATTATGCTTAATATAATATAACTAGCTGATCCGGCGAACTTCGTACCGCCTCAGAATCAAAAACTGTTGTCAACTTATTAGATGAATTGATCTAAATTGTTTCTCCCTGCGTATACCATACCTTGATCTAAATTGTTTCTCCCTGCGTATCCTTTCCCCTCTCGCGTTCCCTCTCCCTCTCCCCAATCCACTTCTCCCCTTCCCCCGTCCCGCTAACCCCCCTTCCTGAGTTCCTTTCCCCCTCCCCCCTCCTCCCTCCCCCCTCCCCCCTCCCCCCCTCCCTCCTCCCCCCTCCCCCCCCCCCCCTCGCCCCCCCCCCCCTCCCCCCCTCCCCCCCCCCCCCCACCCCCGGTTCACAGTTCAATATTATACCCCTTACAATATTGCTGCAGTTCTTTCAAAATAGGAGAATTCGTTCCATACAAAATGTATGGGGAAAATAATTTTCTTCGGAGTGGAACACCCTTTACTTTTAGGGGTATGAAAAATAGATGTTGGTCGATTCTCATACCTACCAGATAAGCACACAAAATTTCAGCAAAATTGGTCCAGCCGTTTCGGAGGAGTATGGTAACAAACACCGTGACACGAGAATTTTATATATTAGAAGATATATTTTTTAAATTAACATTAATTTTTGATTTAGAACAATAATAATAATAATTTTCAATTTTTTTATCAGAATAACTCTGTTTGATAATAACTTTTGAAGGTTTATCCCATCAATGTTATATATCATTGAGGAAGAAGATAATACTAACAAATCTAAATGAAAAAAGAAAAAGAACAAGAAACAAAAAAAATTAAAAGCTAACAGTCGCAATTGGAAGTTGAACTCGGGATCTCTCGTCTTACCGGAACGAACGCCTTAACCAATTTAAATAAACTTAACCAATTCCTCCACTCAGACCTCTTGTTTTTAAGTCCTTTTTATCAATCTTATATTTCAAATTGACTATTTTTTTCCATATTTTTGACAGCTACCTTTTTGAAGTCACTTACCAGATCCGACCGTTAGATTTTTATTTTTCTGTGTCTTGTTCTTTTTCATATTTCGTTTTGTTTTTTTTAGTATTATCTTCCTCTTCAATGAAATATTAATTGTATTTGTTTTATATAATTATTTTAACAATCGATTAATTGCTATCTCTCACCGGTTATCTCCATATTTTGTTTTATAACGTTTATTTGTTAATGCTTAAGTCGTAATTTTCTGTACGTATACTTTGTATCCTGATGATTATTGTATCATTGGTTTACAAAACGTAAAATAATGGTGGGATAATTTACGAAGATATTTTTTAATGATACTCTTTCAGCTCAGACAAGTTGGTAATAAAACACAGATAAAACCAAAGATATTTGAAATATAAGTAGATGTGCTATCTGCTGTTTTTACTATGTGGGTCTGCGCTTCCGGGTGTCGCCGATATTGTTTACCAATTAACAAATAAACTAAAAGAACAAATAATTAACGAATAAACCAAACGAACGTTAAACTAAATGAACGAATTCTTTCCTTATTCAAAATATATTGTTTACCAATATTAATGCACATTTTCAAAAAATCAACGAAATGAACAAATTCTTTTTGTATGAAAACAACGCTAATTAGCGCGTAGTCCGGCGACAGTTGCGCGGACACCATAGCATATCTCTTCTGTATTTGAATATCTTTGGATAAAACCCTCTAAATGTGGATTTATTTTCGAAAATGGATATTGGAAGCCAATTTACTGTGAGGAAACTGGTTTACAAGATAGTGACTTCCGAAATGTGGTTATCTATACATATAAAAAAAATCTCGTGTCACGGTGTTTATGGTCGCACTCCTTCGAAACGGCTCGAACGATTTTTATGAAATTTTTTATGTACATTTGGTAAGTATGAGAATAGGTCGCAAAGTATATTTTATACCGCTAGGTGATTAGGGTGTCCCTAATTTAGGTTCCGTTTTTATGTCCGCAAAACTCGGAGTCAAAATTTTTACAGAACATAGCATTTTAGCAGAAGAGTGTTTCTACATATAATGGTAATCTCTGGCGTTATGAAATTTGTATTAAAAAAATTACTACATGTGGTGCGCGAGTGGTTCGAAAATGTGTGTTTCCATTTTAGTGGCAGAGAGGGCAGGCAGGAGGGGAAGGGTAACGAAGGAGGTGGGATTCACGGGAAGGGTGACGAGGGATTGGGAAGACGGGGAAGGTGGAAGGGGAACACAGGAAGGGAAGAGGACGCAGGAGGGGAACGGGGACGCATGGGATGGACAAACAGAGAGAAACAATTTATTTCTTTGAAGGGTATCAGCTAGTATTAGATACCCCGGATGAAAACATGCATAAATAGCTAATAGGGTAAATCAAAAAGGTAAAGGATTTCCTAAATCAACAAAAAATATTATAAAATAAAGCTACCCTTGAAAATTGCCCGGATACCCCACGATAAATTTCTTCACTCATATTGTATTGTCATTTTACTCATCGTTTTCACCGGTTATATGACGAAATTACACTGGCGTGAATTCCACATACCATTATTACACTTTCAGAATTATTCATGAAGGAATTACACGTACATGAAGTTACACATTTAGAGAATTGCATCTGTAAAAAAACCTGACCTTACTCTTGTCTTTTTTTAAATTAAATTAGGTTTTTGATCGAACAGTTAAACACCCTAAAAATGTAAACCAATTAAAAATAATTATTTATTACATAAGCTGCCGCATTTTTAAGCACAGATTATGGAAATCACACTTCGTTTCAACAATTAGGTACTAAAAGGAACAACTATTTTCGTACACAAAATAGATTATTATGTTCTTAGTTTAGGTAAACTATGTAATTTATGCGTATTTATATTGAAACGAAACTTCGCAAATGTCAAAATCCATACAAAAAAAAATGGCGGCAATGGAGATGTTTTTGAATGAAAATCGATTTTTTTGCATATTTTTACTTATATTCCGACTGAAACCAATGTTTCTTTTGGTAATTAAGTTTAAAAGCCTTTACTTTTCAAAATCTGTACCTATTGAAAGTGTAGCGGCAAGTGGCAGCTTATGGATTATTAACCAAAAAGTTTCTTTGATCTTTGTATATCTATTAGGTGTAATTTAAGTATTATTCTCTCCATGTGTAATTCCGTCCACGTATTAACCTGAGAGTGTAATGTTGGGAGTCTTTGTAATTTAGTCCTGATTTCGTCCTGTTTCTTTCGTGATACTTACAAATTTTGTGTATGTACCTTATGCGAATATCGCCAGATATTCTCTCAAGGGTCTATGTTTCTCCACCCACTGTTAACTGTGATTGTCTACAAACTTCTATGTTTTCTTATTACGATTGCGACAATTTCTGTTGTCAACACGCATTCCTCCACAACCCTCAAACTTTAAGGAATTTAAGACACCCGAGCGTTACCAGAACAACTGAACAAAAAAGCACCACCCCACAATCAAAAGGGTCAGAATAGTCTCAACGAATAAACATTTCATCCTATTGAACATCGCAACATTTTGATTATAGGTCTTTACTTTACTTGTTGGATTTTTGGTCGGTTTGATAAACAGAGTTTAAGAGGACCGTAGGATAAATATTTTGTACTTAAGACTGACCAGTAAGATCCCAGTAATGCAATTATCGCCAGCCTAATGTGCCCCCAAGACAGTAAAGGAATTGTCTGGATGGACGCTTCTCACTTCTGCGCTTGGACTCTCTTCAAATGGCCTATCGTTTCGAATTCTAGGAATTGCTGTCTTTGATTTGTTAATCTTCTTGAAATACAATTAAAAATCAACTATTGCTAATTTTTGTGGTTGGAAGATTTTCCTTCTTGGAGTATTAATAATTCTTTTCTGGGAGAAAGTAAATTTTTTAGAAACTCGTTTAGCGTAAAAATAACCAATGTGTAATACTTTTTAAGCATGAAGATACTATATCAAATACTATATACACACCTCTAAAAAATGAAAAAAATCAATTTGATGCCATTTTTGCTTTGTTTTTTTGTACCTTCGAGAGAATTTGATTTGGATTTTCTGAATATCAGCTTATGACCACTTTACACTGAATTCAAAATATCTCTAGTTTTAATATTCACGTACCATGGTAACTTATAAATATTGATAGTTCTAATAAGCTAACTTCTTGAGAAAAGCTACCAGCTCCAGTTAGTGTAATGACGCCTTCCCGAAGATTCAGGGAGGAATATATTCGGGCTTGGACTACACGGAACTACGAATTAAAATGATTATTAGAACTTACACAAGTTACACTGAAACTAAATAAATTATCTCGAAGACGGGAGTAACTGTGTCTTTGTGACCGCGGTAAACAAAATTGTCGGGTTAATACTAGCTATATGAGTTATTTATCCCCCTATCTTAACCCTCTAAGCGTGAATCGAAAATTACAACATGATATTCATAAACCTAAAATGTGTTGGCATTGAAATCTTTGATTTGTTGTGTGCAGGATTAGTCGTGTAGTTTCAATTCCCTTCAACAGATGTCGTTAGTACACTTAGTTATACGCAGTGGCGGCTCGAGCACTTTTTTAGTGGTGGGGATCTATATTTTTTTTACGTACTGTACCGCAATCTCACCACCCGTAGAATATAATATAAAATTTCTCAAAAAAATATGTTATGGTCTAATCATGCTAGTCGGATATCTAAACACAAAATAATATAAGATATCCAAAGATATATGCCAATTTACAATATAGTATAATAAAAATAAAGCTTTATCTTGCAAGATTATTATCAAACTAATTTGAACGCGAGCGATTCCCGCCCGAAACTTCGCAAACAAATGTTTCTGTGGGGATCCAAAGAATTGTCCCCGCGGGTATTTGAATTCACATACGACTGCGCATGCGCAGTTGCATACGATCGCGGAGAAACGCAAGGAAAGTATGGGGATACTTCGAATCGTCCCTTAAGTGCGCATTAGATTTTGCGCACTGAGAAATTGACCCGCTGTTTTGTGCTCCGTACATTGTTCGCTGTACGCGCGTAGGGTCTTATTAAAATCATCCGGAATAATTATTTGTATTTTATTTCTGCAAATATTAATTAATTTTTGTGTTTAAAGAATTCATTCATTTTGTTGAAGACAACGCATCGACTGTTATTTCCTTTTCCTTT
This sequence comes from Limnephilus marmoratus, assembly GCA_917880885.1. NCBI lineage: Eukaryota > Metazoa > Arthropoda > Insecta > Trichoptera > Limnephilidae > Limnephilus > Limnephilus marmoratus. Next base: position 36,245,476 of record OU862912.1, on the reverse strand, counting down.
AGTAGGTTTTGAGTGTAACTGGCGGGGACCATCCCCATTGTCCCCCTGTGAAGAACCGCCACTGGTTATACGTAGCTTTATGATGTCTCAACAGATGTCAATTAAGTAGTACCTTAGAAGAGTGTTCTTTATCGTCGTTAGTGTCTAATGTACGATCTGTTAACATTTAGCCGAAGGAATTTGTTGAACTGCTGGATTTCATCAGTGTCGCGGGTACAGCCGCAGAATATCTTAGAGCCACCTACAAAAGCCTCCTATAAAAGAGCCTCCTATAAATTCAGAACACTTTAGATGAGGCTATACGTGAAATCCTATTTAGATTAATCTTTACTACGAATCGGTTTATACTATGAACATAAAAAATTATGCTATGGATAAATTAAATCTTTAACTACCTTTTGTATGAATTGGAATTACAATAAAGTTTTTATTTACGTAACAAAAAATATAAGCGTAAACTACTAAAAAAAGTGTTTTTTTCATGACTTAACTTTTTTTAACCAAGATAATATAAACATAAATAGAAATGTTTTTGCAGTATCTATACATTTATAATTTTACACATATAATTTTTTGGCATACCTATACCACCTCAATAGGCTGAGCCTGTTCCTAGGTTGCAGGAATTTAATCAAATTTTGATAACTTAATCTTGGAAGATAAAATACGATAAAAATTTAAATTTATATTTAAAAAGATAAATAGAATGAAAGAAAAATAAAAAAGAGACAAAAAAGAGGTGAGAAAAATGGAAAAAGATGATTTTTTTGTTTTGTATGATCTAACTTTTTTTCGTTCATATAAAAATACGCACAAAATAATTAAAAACCTCTTTGGAGCTTACTTGCCTCGTGCAAATAAGATGCTCGATTTTAAATTTTGAAGGCGTGTAATCGAAATATTTCTAGCGTTTATATTCCTCTTAATCATTGTGAGCTGTTGTTTATTCATTGGCAGAATGTCTTATTTGAGTCTTGCCCGAAAACGATGAAAAGTTATCGAAATTATCAATAAAACCTTGATAGTGCTAGTAACCCAGATGTACTACAGGACTTTAAAAAATAAGTTACAAATCAACCTGTCTATACTTTAAAATAATATTATGTCGGTGATCGATTATGATACATTGTAGTATGTGACGTACTCACCTTGTTTTCGATATAGGTACATAACGACTGCAGTGCAAACTTGGCTTCATTTCGCTACAATGTATCCTTCTACCGACAAGTCGAGCCGAGCAACATAAGGGTTGATACACATCTACCAGAAACTTTATCAATGCGGCACGTCATCCGTCCGGCCGCGGCCGTCCGATGCCGTAGACCGTAGACCGTCAGACCACATCACACGAAACTAGCTACTACAAGACGCTGGCAAACTTCTTGCGGCGGCCACATACAAATGAGAAACTTCATTCCAATTCACAGAAATATATTCCCGGATTGACGGAAAGGGGGCGGAATGGAGGGACGTCGGCCGGTGGAATAAGCGGCAGGGGTGTAGCGAATATTAAGTATTTATATATCTATGAACGAGTATAATATTAATCAATTATTTAAACTAACGATGGATTAAGTTTCTCTTATTCAAGTGAAAACTTCTTTAGCACCGTTGTAATTTGAAACTCGGTGAAACGAAAAATAGCGACACTAAAAAGAGACAAACACATACATCTATTGGATTTAGTCTGCCAGAGATTGAGATAGTATAATCGGTCTCCTCTTTGTGCGGTGCTTCATAGCCTCCCCACTCTTATCTAATTTAGTTATTTAAAGGTTTCCCTTCTACCGCGTGTAAATTGCACTGTCTGATATTTTTTTATACGTTTAACAAAATCTCTTTTAAAGTCAATTAATTTATTTTAATAATGTTTTTTACAATTATTTAATTCGTCTTTTACTACGGTTGAACGAACTTTAAACTTTAAACTTGAAGCAATTTGGGAGGAGGGTATGGTATGGGTATCACCGCTGCGGGAACCATTTATTGGATAACCAACGCTCCTGGTCATCTCAAGTGGTTCGCTACGTTTCGTGACTTAGGGAACGTACCCATACTACGTGACCTCTTCGGGGGGGGGGTCTTCAAAATGTCACGCTTGGTACAAATGAGCGGCAGTTTGCTATTTTGGTCACCGGGGGGGGGGGGAGGTTAAAAATTGCAAAAAATTGGTCACGTAGTATGGGTACGTTCCCTTATTAGGTGTGCCCGGGTACCTGGTATCTAGATCTTGGTGGCGAATGCGTTTGCCCACATACTGTGTAGCAATCCGGATAGGGAGAGTGAGGGAGACCTAACCTAGACCTCTCTAGCCGGACTCTCTTGACCCATTGCCTTGCACCGCAGTGGGTGGATTCATACGTCCGTCACTCCTGGACACTTAAATCCCCTTCCTTTTTCCTACACACTCCCTTTACCTGTTTCCTTTCCAGAACTTTCCTTCGCTAACATTGATATTTTTGTATATAATAAAACTTGTTTCAAGAAATATCTCCAAGATGTGTGCACCTAAAAAAATAACCATTATAAAAAAAGAATCTTGGTTTTTTTATTATTATTTAATAAATACTTCATAAATATTTTCTATTTATTATGTTTTCAAATTTTTTATTCAAGTTTTTAAATTATGTATAAAAATACTTAGATTGTTTTTCATGTGTTTGCTTCTAATGAATATATAAATGTGATTACTGCAGACACATTGGTCTAGGGATATTTATATTTGTATTTTAATTTGTTTTATATACCCACAAGAATGTTCTATAAATATCCCGTTTGTGTCTCAAATAAATAATTAAATTTCCTCTTCTTACTTCTCCTAAAAAGTCCCTCCAGACAGCATCCCCAAAGATGACATAGGCCGGGAGGATTGTTTTTTTCCTCAGGACCTGTGTGAAATTATTGTGAAAAAAGTGTATTTTTGAAGAATTCAGACAGACGATAAAAAAATTCACTCACGAGTGCCTCATTTTTTATAAAAGTCTTATAACAGTAAAATCTAGATAAACCTCACCTTAACATTGCACGAGGGAGGCAGGGGTGGAAAAGGGGTAGATTTGTCGGACGGGGGTCAAATGTTGACAAACAGTCGACATGGTTCACCAACCGCCCGCCTTCAGGGCGTGTAAAGAGGACGGGGCTCGGTGCGGTCCGTCTTAGGACGCGGTCGCAAACAAAACTTTATTCCACGACTTGAATAATCAAAGTGCGCCCCTGGCATGTGTGTTGGATACCCCTGCATATTGGATGTTATTAAACTTACTTCGGTATTATTTATTCAAGATGGAAACATGTAGAACAACTACGTGTGTAAGATTTGTGACATTGTGCGAGTGTGATTGCTATATTTGTGTTGGTTACTTTTAATTCAAAGGGTTCTGTTTAATACGGTTTTTCCAGAAAGTATCTATAGTTGAAAATGAATGAGTCCTGGGCAATAACGTTATTTATAATATTAGAACGCGTGGCAGAAATCTCAAAGTGGTTAGAAAAAGACAAGGCAAATCTTCGATTTCATAGTTTTAGTTCTTTATTGTCACGCGTCGCTTAATGTCGTGTCCTACCAGTATCTTAGTAAATTGCATTAAACGGCACGGCAAACACTATTTAAAGCCGAGGAAGAACATTTAATTTGTGAATACACGCAAATTATTTATTATTATAAAAAATATAATTATCTTGATTGTTTCCCGCAGATTTTCAGCGCCTTTAGAGAACGTGAGATAGCAAACGTGGAAACAATTAAATATTAGAAAGACAACCTAGGACAGTAGGCCGTCTCATATAGCATTCCGCTCATTTGTCTTAGTCTAAGCGAATAAGCGTATTTTGGCATCTCTGTCATACCTATGATGTAGAATGTAGTATTCGGTGCAAAAACGTGCCGGTCGGTCCTATATCTATGTCGTTCATACACACACATTCTTTGGATGTCTATTTTTATCATTCATGAATAAATTTTAAATTAAGAACTTACTGAAGAATTTACTGTATTTCTTACTTGCCACAATCCATCTAGAGTTTGGAAGACAATGGCGAGTTTAGATATAATGTATAACAGCATTGGGTTGGGGGAAATTTAAAGACATTAGAGATGTAAGAAAGAATTCCCAAAATAGTCCAAAAAAATTCAAAACACGAAGAATTGATTTTCAAGCATCTTTTTGATATTTTTATTGTGTTTGGCTAATTTTCTTGACACCACAAAAGAAAGCCGATTTTTTCTTGAACATAGCATAGCCGCACGGATTACAAAATCAATGTAGTTACGAGAATCTACTATTCTTTTATGAGTAGTGGCGCCTATGGGGCCCTTTGCGTTTCTGTCAGCTGGTGGTGGTTTTCTGTGCTACTCACATGTTTCAATTCAAAACCCTTTTTGTAGTATCCGATCGTTATTAGATCATAGATATTCAAATTGAACATAACTTTAATCATAAGCTGAAAGTTATTCAGAAGGTAGGTACCCATTTTCACTTCGAGATAACCTATTTCGTTTTGAATAATAAAATAACTATTTTAACGACTGAAAATGGCCGATACGAACATTCAAGTACCTACCTAGAAACATTATCACCAACTTTTAAGTAGGTAACAACCGATTTCTGCAAGTACCTGCCTGAAAACGCACCTAGTTGTCAAAAACATAATAGGTTAGGTTAGGTTAGGCGAACGTTCAAACGTAACTTAAAATGTTTGGATTCCGAATGATAAACTTTAGAAAGATTATTAATGAATCACTCCATCTTTTATTTTGATGTTGGTTGTGGAAAAATATAATGCACTTTTAGAAAAAGATATTTTTTGCTCGTCGCCGTGTTTAGATCATAGAATTTTTAGGGCCAGTTGTTTCACAGAATTCGAACAAAACTGTGAAATTTCTATTCGAGGTCTGTAAATATTTCTGTTCCGTTAAACAACTAACCCATAATGTTATAACAGAACTTGAAATTTAACTTTAAAATTTGACGAAGTGTACAAATTTCTTAGTGACCAGCTCAGGTATGGGGGCTCCATCGAAGCCAGAGTAAAGTTAGCCTCCCAGAAACTGGGCGTACTGTATAGGGCCCGCAGATACTTTAATAGTGTACAACCCTGTACAAATCGCAAGTGCGCCCCACGGTTGAATTTGGCAGCCACCTCTGGTCTGGATCTCCAAAATACCTGAAACATACCCTCGACTCTGTGCAGAAACGGGCGGTCCATTTGATAGATTCTCCCATCTTAACAGACGGATTGCAATCTTTAGAGCACAGGCGTCGTGTGGGAATGCTATCCTTGTTCTACCGGTATTACAATGGAAGATGCTCCGAGGAACTAGCATCATTGATCCCTTCGGCACCGGTGCATAGTCGGGAAACACGCCAAACGCGTGCCCAACATTTGTACACGGTTGACATTTATCACATGAGAACGGGTCGTTTCTTCGACTCGTTCTTATGTTCAACAGCTCGGTTGTGGAATGATTTGTCGGCCTCTGTGTTTCCTCCTTCCTACAACATAGGTCTCTTCAAAACCAATGTTCATTCCTTCCTCTCCTCAAAAAGACCCTCCACACAGCATCCCAGATGACATAGGCCCTGAGGGAAATTATTTTCCTCAGGGCCTCCTGTGTGGGGTTAATGTAAAAAAAAAAAAAAAAATTCTACGAAATAAACCATTCTTATATTCTTATTGCTCTGCTGAAGGAGTCATTATAAGATAACGTCGTTTCTTTCACATGAATATTATCAAACCGAAAAATAAAATATATCCGCGCTCACATTTGAAATGATTGCATTTCAAAAATAAATATCAATTTAATGTATCATCTGAAAGAGAATCCAGACCGGATCTTGGCACCAAACAATGCCAAAGTTTGATTGAAAACACACTTCCCCCCATTCGGACAAATGTACCATTTTAACTTTGGAATTATTAGAAAGCAAAAGGGGGTGGAAATATTGAAAATCAGAATCAATCAACCCTGAGAGAAGGGTGAATAGCGGGAATGCGGATTGTCGCCGGACGTGATCGGTTGCAAACAAACTTTGGAACGTTTGCTACAAAAGTTGCTACGAATAAAGTTCTTACATGTATAACTATGAGTGTGTATGAAGCGAAATCTGTTTTTTTACATTAGCTTCACACAGGAGACCCTGGGGAAAATAATATCCCTTAAAAAAATAAAAAAATAATGAATCTATTATAAACAAACAAAAAATATTGTCTTATAGCCCAATCATGGATTTGTTCCCCTACCCACCCACTCTACATTAATAACTAGCAATGGCTCCACCCCTAACATAATACAACATTGTTTCCATTAATATTTCAAAACTGTCAAATTAGTATATGATTGCCCTGGAGAAGGAACGTTTGTTCTGAAACCGGTCGGATTTACTCATTACAAGTGGTTCAAACAAAGTTGAATTGTTTCATTTTTCTAAAATAATATCCCTCTGGGTCATGTGTCATCTTAGGGAATGCTGTATGAAGTATATTTTTAAGGAAGGGAAGGATAGAAAGTTCTGGTAGTTCAAGTTGTGAAGGAAAAATGTACGAGGGGTGAGTAGGAATCTGGGGGTTAGTATGTCCAGGTGTGACGGACGTATGAATCCATCCCTCCAACTGCGGAGCAAGGCGATCGAGTCCGGCTGGAAAGGTCAAAAGACCTCCCTCAACCAGTCTCTCTTGATCCGGCCCGCCACGTAACAGGTCAGCAGATGCATCCGCCGTCAAAACCTGGACAAACCTCACCACATAAACCCGGTTTATTTGATTATTTAACTCTGTTTCTTATATAGTGAACTTCTAGAACTGTTTTTTTAAGCTCGGAAAGTTAATTCTACAATGAACGATAGACTTTTGTGAAAACACTCGAAAAGTGAGCTCCGGCATAGTAAAATTTTCCCAACTTTATCTATTTTGTGTCAACAAGACTCAAGCATTGATGATAATTCTATTGTGGGCTTTGAAGCTTTGTCACTTTTCAAACCCAGTGAATTAATAATGTCACATCACAAAGTATCCGCTTCATATGAACAAATAAAATATTTATATTCATTATACTGAAAATTCAAGGTGGAATTCCATTGCAATCTCTACATATTATAAAGTAAAGTCCCCCGCGCCGTCCGTCTGTCTGTCTGTCAGTCTGTTCGCGATAAACTCGAAAACTACTGAACGGATTTTCATGCGGTTTTCACCAATAGATAGAGTGTTTCGTGAGGAAGATTTACGTATGTAATTTGTCAAGGATTTGTGTAAATTGGTTGAAACATAACGATAATTGTTAGAAGTGTCGGAAAAAAGTCCAGCCGCCTGGTAGCTTTCATCGAAAACGCTGCCTAATCCTTTTGGGATATAACAAAACAATTAATGGTGGAATATTCCTCTTTTATAGATCTACAAAAAAGTCCGCGAAAGCATATATCTATCTTTACGGATAGCTTACTATACACAATATATCTTCTTATCTTATTATTCTTATCAATTGCTGTTCGTTTGTCTCGCTAAAACTCGAGAGCGGCTGGGCCGATTTAGGTGATTTTGGTTTTGAAATGTTTGTCGTAGTCCAGGGAAGGTTTAAACGGTGAGATGATATGAAAAAATTGTGAGGAAGATCGTAAAAACAAAAATTTCATTTTCTCATATAAACAGTTCTACTGTTCTGCCTACTTTCAAAAGCACAACGTAATCTAGATTTGGAATGCAAAAAAACAAAAGAATTCTGATTGTCATATTTCAGTCGCTGTCAAACGTTGCCTGTCATTCTGTTAGCATTTAAAATCTTTTATCATCAGTTTGTCAGTGCGTGAGAACTTTATTTACTGTTTTAATATGCCAAGGAAAAGACGAGCTGACATAGATCGTCAAAGTCTATCAAATGGGCTACGAGCTACAAGTACCTCACTTGCAAAACGCACTGATGATCTCTTCGCGATGAACTCAAAGACGGCGGTGGTTACAAAGGTTGGATTTTACAAAGTGTTTTATTAGTCACAGCAACGCGTGGCCGGGTCAGCTAGTAATATATAAAAACAATGTTGAACTATTTTCACTAGATTTATTTGTGACCTTTACCAGTTTTGGCTTATTATGGCCATCTTCACAATGGTACAGTTATTCCTTAAACTACGGTTTATATTCATAACATTTGGTGGAGGCGGGTTAACAGAGGTGGTATACAAGGATTTTATTCAGCTTATTCAGGATTTTATTCAGAAAATCTCATGCACGTCGTATTTTTATGACTGAATTTCCAGTTGTACAGTTGATAGTAAATTTTTTGACAGTAGATGGTAAATTCTTATTTAAAAGGTATTACCGGTATTACCAGTCAGCATAATTATCTTGGGTTTATAGATTACTTTCATATTTATTTGGGGAATAAGAATTATAGAACAAACTAGAATTAAACAAGAATTATAAGCAACCAATTTTATTTTTGTGATGTAGGTGTCTATTAATATCTTCATTATATTTATGACGACATGGAATTTTTGATAGATGTTTCCCTTTTTTAATAATTTTTAAAAGGATACATATTTCAAATTAGTGGAGGAACCATTTGTATAAACGCCTGAGATTTCAAAGATCTGTAGCTGTTATAAAACGCAAAAATAAATTAAATTAATGTTCACTATTAGCTCGCTAAAATGGCCGGAAGTTACGAAAAAAGTGAATTTCGTGATTCGGGAAAAAATAAGACAAAGGGTCCATCTTATCTTAAATATAAAAATAAATTTTTGTTTGTTTATTTATTTGTTTGTTCGTATCTTATACGCTGCCATACCGTTCATCCGATTGAGATGAAAATTAGGTTGTGCGCACGCCCGCGAAGGTTTTAGGCTATTTATAATGGTAAGCTCCTGCGTTATGAAATTTGTATAAATGAAAATGAGTGTATTTAATATATTTTAGCGGCAGGGAAGGAAGGCACGAAGGGTAATGAAGGAGGTAGGGTTAGCGGGAAGGATGACGAGGGAGAGTCTTCAATTTTTGAGCTTTAAACATAGGGTTTTATTTTTTTAGCTTTAAGCTTTGAGCTTTAAGCATTGAGCATTGAGCTTTACGCTTTGAGCTTTGAACATTAAATTTTGAGCTTAAAGCTTTGAAAAATCAAATAAAAGATCAAATCTCACCCTAACATATTTTATATTTTGTAGCAAATTTCATTTTTATTCCATAACTGGGGTACAAAAAACGAAAAAAAAAATAAAGTTATGTGATGTGTTTGTTAAAAATATAAAAGGGGAAAATAACACTTTTTCTCGATAAAATCTGTATTCTTGTAGACTTACTTGAATTCATACATTTGATTTTTTTAAATTTTTTGTCAGCTATACGCAGTTTTTAATAACGGACAAACGTAAAAAGGTAAATTATTTTTTAAAATATATTAATTACCGTTGTTGTGTGTTTTGTGTATATGCGGATGTCGAAGGACCTTGTATATGTTTTGAGATGTATGATAGACCACTGCACAAGTAAAAAGAATGCACATAAGGGAAGGAAAAAAGGACTCACTGTGGAACCTTGCGGCACTCTGCTACATTGGCTTGGTTTATTCTTCACTTAGTCGCGGTATGCGGGTTAAATTGCGGATGCGGTAGGTTTAAGATGTTCATGCGGCGATGGTCGATTAAAGACTGAGTGTGGTTATGATAAAATGACAGGTATACAGGAATGGGTAGGAAAGGAACATGTGACAATACAAGCTACAAATACAGGCTCTATGTTGTATATAGGTAGGTAAAGTAGGTAAGTAGCTATGTATCTTTGTATATAGGTAAGTGTAGTATGTATTGTGTAAATGTCCAACCAACTGTAATTTAAAAATACATGTTTAAGGTTTTTATCTGATTTTCAGTGTATTTTAGCGAGCTAATAATAATTTTAAAATAAATTTAAATGCAGTTCTCATTTTTTATTATTTTTTTTTTTTTTTTAATTTATTTATTTTTTTATTTATTACACGCCCTGATGGGCTTTTACAATTTTACTTTAACTTTTCCTTGTAAGACGCAACTTTTGAGAAACGCCTGGCGTTTCTGAATTCAAAAGTTGAAATAATTGACGCACCCTAATGTACATAAACCATAATTTAAGCCATAATAATTGTACCAATCTGAAGATGGCTGAAACCGGTCACGGGCAGAAATAAAATAAGTGGAAAAAAGGTTTAAAATTGTTTTAATATATTATTAACGTGATTATGAAGAATGTATAGTTCCACGCCGTAAAAAAACTTTTTTTGTATTTCATTGCAAGGATTTCAAAATTGTCCGTCTGTATTTTTTGAAGCTCGCTCACTTTTCGCTAATACTCTTTTATCACCCCAAAAATGTATGAATACATCTTGAGATATTTTATTCAAATTGTTTTGGTCAGCCGCCGTGGTGACAAATGATATTATAGCGGCGCTGATTTCTTTATTCCCGCCTCTCCCCTTTATTTGAGTTGATTTACATAAACAGGAGGCATTTTTATGGCGACCTGTCCTTTAGAATTTGTCGTCAAATATTTCCCCCACGAAAGAGAAAAAAAATAATATTGGGTGAGCAAAAAAATATCAAATCATATGTTTGCATCTGTTTACTGATACATTTCTCTGAAACTCATTCAAAACGCTATATGACAGTCCACCTAGTACATTTTGATTTCGTTTAAATTTTTTTAGGACAAGTCTTACTACATTTTTTGCGTGATTCTATTACTAAAACGCCAAAATATGCTTACAAAACTTCAAGCGAAACAAATCAATCATTTCTAAATTTTTATCTCATTTTTCGAAAACTTTTTTCAAAGTGTACGTAACAATGATGGAATAAAAATGTTGTCAATTTTTACCGTTTAAATGATATTTCTAAACTTCATAGCGTAAAATGCAAAATGGAAACCCCCTGCCGTAGGTCATCCCAAGTGGTTCGCTACGTTTGGTGACTTAGCAGGGGTGCCCGAGTTCATGAGGTGAGGTTTGTCTAGGTCTTGGCGGCCAATGCGTTTGCCCTCCTACTACTTGGTGTGCCGGAGGGGAAGAGATTGGTTGAGGGAAACCTAAACTATATTGAAATCTTGACCTCTCCAGCCGAACTCTCCAGATTCTAGACCTAGACCCATCGCCTTGCACAGCAGTGGGAGGGGTGGATTCGTATCGCATATCCCGTAGAAAAAGTAAATCTTACAGGAGAGCGAAAATAAATTATGTTTCATGAAACAAGCGGTCCGTCGAAAAGTGACACTAGCGACATCTCACGGAGAAAGAATGATCTAACTTAAATACTATGTTCGTTGGGCATATACAATCACTTTACCATTCAGAGATGAAAATAAAATTTTATAATACCTACCTACCCACCTCCCAAACCTTTTTCCTTCCTATAAGTTCATCCGCCTCCTTTCCCTTAAAAGACCCTCCACACAGCATCCCCAAAGATGACATAGCCCCTGAGGGACCTGAGGGCCTCCTGTGTGGAGCTAATGTAAAAAAACATTCTCACTTTACAAAAAACTTTATTTTTTAAAATCGTTATAAATTTGATGACGTCAGAACTCAGAGATCGTGAGTTTTTGCTTTTTACGTGAGTTGATGCTTAAGTATGTATTACAGATTTCTGCTTTAGAGTTCAGATACACCATATCGATCGTAGCGTTTCATAAAAGTAATTAAATTACCTTATCAAAGAAAGACTGAATTAAATGCAATTACCTTTATTGCTAATTTACTGAAATGTCTTTGTTTCAAGCACTCGTTAGAGAGAGGACAAACAGTTCTTTGGCGTAGCGACGAGCTCCGTAGACGATATCTCGCTTAAATACTGCTACGGCGGCAAACAAAGTTACGCAGGTTGGTCCCGACGAGAATTCATCCTTTCCTCGGATAATATCTTTAAAAGTTTCACCCGCTGTCTTTCAGTTTCTCTGCTTTCTCTCTCTCTCTACGTGAGGAGGCTTTGCTTCTCTTCTAGTTCAGAGGTAGGTCTTTTGAATGAGTGATGATTTTCAAAACGGTGCCGTTTGCAATGCCTGTAATTATTTTATGTTAAGCGATTTTTTCGAAAGAAACTATTTTGTAAAGTCGGTGTGATGATTTCAATCAATATCCATTGAATTATTGAAATCTTTCTTATATTTAACTCTTCCCTTAAATATAATAAAATCGCTCAGTGGCGGAGTTGGCAACGCGTCTGGGTTTTTTTTTTTTGAAGTAAAACTTCTTTACGCACGCTTGACTTGGGGAGTAAGCTGGTGAATGCGTGACGAAAGCGTTACGAAAAGTTTGATCGTGCGAGGCGAACGCTCGGGCCTTTACTCATGCTTGACTTGGGGAGTAAGCTGGTGAATGCGTGACGAGAGCGTTATGAAAAGTGTGATCGGGCGAGGCGAACGGAAGTTGAGAGGGTGATATAAGTTAGTGAAGTTTTATTTCAGCCGTGTGGTCTAAAGCACACTCGTTTTTTTAACATGAATACCGCACAAGAGCCCAACTGCTCCCATCTGTAGCCAGTGAGACTATGGCATCCCCGATTGGGGTATGTTGTGAGGCTGAAGGTAGTATGGAGGGAAAGGAGATAGGGATGAGGAAGGTGAAGAAGTACCTGGCTATTCAGATCTGGTCACCAAACATGGCTAAAGCCATTTCAAGCAACGTTTCAATTCTGAATGGTGGTCTTACACCAGGGCGATACTGTGAGTATCTTCCACTCTGGAACGTGCCTAATTATCAATAACATATATTTTAGATGAATAAATTGTGAAATAACAAAAATTAATCAAATAAAATTTATTTGCCATGCCGGTATTCGATCCTGCGACCTTCGGAATGCGAGTCAAGAGCCAACCGGCCGGTTCTACCCAGGCCTTGTCTGTACAATTCCTCGACTTGCTAAGTCCTCCATCATGACGCAAGCAAAATTTTCAACTTACTGTGATGGTAGTAGGAGATTTTTAAATATTGTCAGTTTATTCTTAACGTGGAAATGTTCAAATTTCTTGTTTAAAATTATATTAAATAATTTTTATATTCAATCACATGGGCTTTTCGCAGTTTGTAAGTTTTCATCTTGTTTTCCCATTTTCTATATTTTATCAATTGATCATAAGAAAGAACCGTAAACATAACAGTAATCATTTTTTTAACTACGATCTATGGGAAATTTGGTTTATTCTGTTTTTATATTCGACTATTAAGTAATGAAATTAAATATCTCGGGTCATTTTTCGCAAACCTTCATTGTGTGCGAAAAAAAAATTTATAGAGATATTTTAGCCAGCTTCTTTGCCAGATAATTAGAAAGATTTTAAAGTAAAATTGTAAAACAGTAACTTCTATTGTACCTTCAATGTTTTCATCAATTTCTCCAGTGTTAAAGTTTCGCTAGATAAATTTTACACAACTCAACATAATTTTACGCCACTAATCTCTTTCTTACACGTGTCAGAAAAAGGATATACTTCTCAAGAGTGAAAAGTATATGTATCTTCTAAACGCGTGTTTACGCTAACTTGAATATATTTTACTAAGAAAACTATTAATTTATTACAAGAGTACATACATTTTGCAATAGACAGGACTAAAGATAAATGAATTCCCCTTTATCAATGCGTTTAATAAATTTATAATCCTTAAAATTATTATACAAATTAAAGGAAAAACGTTAATCAATTGACAATATTTGGGTATATTTTTTCACTATATATAATAATAAAAATAAATCAATATTACTTATTTCAGCAGTTCGTAGCATTGGGGCGGTGGGTGAAATACTCGTAATGTTAAAAAGAATCTATTATAATCTTGAAAGAAGCGAGTACTCATACGATGAAATTGAACACATTTTAAACATTTTTTCTTTAGAAAAACGTAGAAAGGACTTTGATCTAATTTGCATATTTAAAATTATCAACAGTATTACTGATACACCTGCTTTGTTACAACTCATCCAGTTCAACATCCCTTCCCGTAGACTCCGAAATAATGAATTACTGTTCCTCAATCAACATTCCACTAATTATGGATACTATTCTCCCTTATCCAGAATGTCGAGACTTATCAACGTAAGTCAAAGCATTGATTTTTTTTGGATTTAAACTAAATTACTTTCGGCAGTCGATACGCAATATTTAAATGCTTCTTCATGCTTTGACTTGTAGTGTCTTCTAAATGCACTTTTTAAATTTTATATTGTCATTGCTATTAATTTATATGTGCTCTCCCTTCACCGTCATCTCTGTTTTTTTATTCGTGTTATTATTATGTTTTTAATGGACTGTTTGTTGTCCGTAAATTAATAAATAATTAAATTATGTAAGAAGAAAAAGAAACATATGAAAGGCAAGCATTTCAGAGCAAGAGAAATATTTGCATATCCTTGATCAATTTTATAAATATTCTACTTTTTAGTGAACCTGTTAAAATAATACTCAGTACTTTATGTGATTATGTACCTAATTTTGTGATTAATATTGTTTTTTTCGGATGGAGAACTTTAATTTGACCATTGCATAAAAGATTTTCTCTGTTTCGGAATTTTTCATACAATGCATCTTGTCGAATTAATAATATATTATTATATATGAAATACATCATTATATAGAACTTATAGTAGAAGGTGAAACACACCTTTACATAACATAATACCGATACATTGTTGGAATATCTTATACATTTCCAACGAAAAGTTACCTACGTCATTCGAAAAATACACAAAAGTACGGAAGCGATCGCTTGCCATTGAGCGAATCCATCCAACCGGATCATCTTCCAAGAAAAATAGGTTACACTGTGAAGAGGGGTGGTGGGAGGAAGTGGGTGGGGAAGGGGGTAGATCAAGGGAGGAAAACTCTTAAGAAACTTTTGTTTTGGCAGGGCACCACTACACGCACGTAACCATTATTTGGTACCTGCCAACATCCCTCTGGAAGCTAGCTACGGAAATATTCATAAACCAAAAGCAAACGTTGTGAAACAGAATCATGTTGTGTGAGAAAATTCTAAATACACAAAGAAAATTTATGTTTTTCAATCATCGGTTCACAAATTTTAAAGTATATTTAATACTTAATTTGTCGCTAGTTCAGACAGGAACGTTTTTTCGTACAATTGTGCGATAGTTATATAAACTTGGATCCTGGTTCATTTTTTAGGAAAAAAATGAAATCATATATAAATTTATAACATGAAGGATAAATCCAATAAATATTACGCATTCCACAATCTTTTTCACAATTTCCTTTTTGAAGGTTTTTATTATTATTCTCGTAATATCGTCACGTATTACAATTTATTTAATGTTTTATATCGATACGCGAAGATTCAAACCGTATGGCAACTACCGCCATACGGTGAGTTTCTTACATAGGCACACTTTACCACCATTTTGTGATCTCGTCGGCGACGCCAGTCTCCCACGACTAGTCGAGCGTGGTTGTTCCCATTCACGTCGTCGAGACTTTAAACATGGCGTCACTTGTAGCCTTGTTATTCGTGCTTTAGTACTATGCTAGGGCAAAACAGTAATAATAAGATATAAAAAATACGACTACAGCAACTGTTTGGTTGTGGGTAAGGTTTTGAAAGCATTTTATTTTTGAATGAATGACAGGACATAAAAATGACAAGGTGTGAAATTATTAAAGAATTCCTGTTTTGACTTTTCGAGAATTAAACAATGATTGGTGGCGACACAGGTCTCGTGATTTAAGTCGAGACGTGTACTGAATATTGTCGACAAGTTCTTTGCGACGTAAGTACACAACATGAATATCGAATATTTACGTATCGCTGTGTGAGAGGGAGCCTATATTCCGGATTTCATTAAAACTATGCTTATTGGGAGTAAAAATTCCAGCCAGTTTGATTAAATTTTTCAAAATTTATTAGAATAACAATTTTTGAAGGTTATACCCGTCAATGTAATATGTGTATCATTGAAGAAGAAGATTATATTAATAAATCTGAATGAGAATGTGAAAAAGAACAAGACAAAGAAGAATAAAAAAGTTACGGTCGCAACTGGGAGTCGAACCCAGGATCTCTCGTTTTACCTGGACGAGTGCTTTAACCAACTCAGCCATTGTGACCTCTTATTTTTAAGTAATTTCAAATTCAGAATGAACAATATTGTCTTCGACTACTTTTTCCCTATTTTTGGCTGCTACCTTTTTAAATGATCGCAAAGTTCCAAAGAATTGGTTTGTATCCTAGACAGTGTCTCGGATAAACATATCCGGATCCTAAATCGTATATTCGCAGCAAGACTGCGTCTTATTCTTTTTCATATTTTTGTTTAGATTTATGAATAAAATCCTCTTCTTAAAATGATTTATTAAATTTTTATTGCATTTTAATAATATTTTGCGTACCTATCATTCCTGATCGCTTTCGCCATTCACCAATCTTTCTACAAATATATAGCAAACGTTATCACGTCTGGCGTTTATTGCTTGTAAACTTAAAGAATCCGTCTTTTCATGACTACATTTAGGTTTCAGTGCCATCAACCCGGGCGTTTATTTTATACATTGCAAGAAGCTATAAATCTCCTCCGATTATTATTATTAGTATACACCATGTTTGCACAAAGGACACCAGTTATCAGGACCCTTTCATAAATCCTAATTGCCGATGATTTTCCTCCAGGACCCGCCGTTAGAATCTCCGAGCGGGAGATAATTCGTTATAACGGCCGTTACCATTCATGTAATTGGCCGTTATCGTGATTTTTATGGCAGATTTAATGATCCAAAAACTATTCAGGGGTAGAGGCTCCTCAGACGGGCACCCCTTTGTTCGGCTAATTAATACGAGTTCACCCATTCTCGGGGAGGTGGGGCAATTTGATTTCCGATCAAATTCATTTCGTGAATGCGCCCGAGTGCTGTTTTTTGGTTGTACCTCAAAATTCTGCTGATAAAGTTTGTGCTTTGCACGATGCGCTTTGAAAACACGCTCGTATACCATTTATCCAAATGATTTCGCCTATCTGCATTTGAAACTTGTTTTAAATTTCAATTAAAACTGCATCATAAAAAGCTCACCTTTTTTTAAAATTGATTATTAAACACTTTTGCCATATCTAAAGCTTTTACAAAACTAACAATAATTGTATTGGAAAAAGAGTACCTAAACAAAAAAAAATTGGCATCTCGACTTCTTGTGATAGTAATATTGATATTTTAACGTATGTATGGAAGTGTTGTTGCGATAAAGAAAGTGTGCGTTTTCACATAAATTTTGGACAAACCAATCAAGTTTCATACTACCAGAACACGTCGTTTGAGTATTTTGACCCAACCGTGCCTCCTTCGGAGCAGACTTTAAGAATAATTTTTTTTATTAAGCCATATAAAAAAGCTCTGGAAAAATTTGGATTGTTTCACAAAACTTTTGCAAATAAAACCGCAAAAGCTCATTTCTGTGCAAAAAACAAGTTAACATTCGCAACCGACAAAACTCTCAGCAATTAACGACAAAATACAAAAGAAACACGTGAAAGATTCCAACTCGTGACCTACGAGTCAATTATTTTTCTAAGTAATACTTTGCTTTTAATTAATGTTTTGTATTGTTCATAACTTTTTTGCGCTTGCATGGGAAATTAAAAAAAAATTACTTGGATATTTCACGAGACGAGAATTAATGAAAAGCATGGGACGATCACCCTGTCCAGCGTTATTTAATACTTTTCAGAAGGCTGTTTTGTGGAGTTAATTGGTAAAGAAAAAAACATTTGTAATTAATAAAAATCGTGTGAAACGTGAAAAAGAAAAACGTGTTCAAGTTAAACATTTTTATATTAATTTCGTCTTGTTTGCGAAGGAAAAGCGGCATGCGCTGTACTGAAATTACGCAGTTGTTTAAGTATGTGGCTAACAGTATATTCTATAGTTATTTAACTGTAGGAAAACTAAAACCTTTTGATATTTAATGCTTTGACTGGACAAAAGCACTTAAAAAAAGGATTATACATATTTTTGGAATATCGTGGTGATCTATCATCGAAGATAAGAATAACATTCATATCTTTATTGTATTCAAAGATACTTGCTTTTTAAATCAATAAATATGTAAGTAAATTTCGGAGTACCTACCTTGTGTGTATTTGAAACACATTTTCAAGAACAATAGTAATTATTGAAAACCGATTTGGTGATAAGATAGTGTACTAATTAATTCCAGACATGTAAAAAAGGATACTTGCACAAGAAAACTATTTTCTCTTTTGAAAAATTGAATATAATAAGATGGATTGAGCAAACAGAGAATGGCTGCGCGGTCTTTTTCATATAAAACTTAATTTTGGATTTGAGGCCGAATTACCCAACCAAATTAAATAATTATTTTTATAATCAAAATTTTATAGTCAAATTTGGAATTATAATTATTAAAAAAAATCCTTGCCTAAATTAAATAAAAAAGTTAAACATCGAAAAAAATGCGTTTTTTTAGCAGTATTTTTAATTTATATTCGACAAATTTGTGTTCTGACATAAATAGGTTATTTATAATTGAAATTTAAGTCCATCAAAATGTTTCATTTTTTTTATTTTTTATTTCTTAAATCATTATAATTATATAATAAATAAAGACATATGTTTTGATTATTGTTTACTCACAAATAAATGCCAAATTTGCCTCTTAATCGGGAATATTTAATATCATTACTACTATTATAATTTAAAATCAATAAAGTAGCACATACTCGTACTAGATATTAGATAGATATACCTTTTGATTACAAAAATAATTTTTCAGTTTGGTTGGGTATTTTGTCCTCAAATGCAAAATTAATATTTGTATGAAACGAACCGCGCAGCCGCTTCCCTTGAGGGTTTATGGTTTTTTGCCACTTTCGTTCAGGTTTACACCGTAATACAATACAGTGTAAGAATCTGCTCCTCGGAACGTATAATGGTTGTTACCTACTGTGTTTGTGCTAATCTTAACTTATTATCGTTTGCTCTTCATCATATGCACCATCACGGCCATAGAGACCGATGGCTGTGGTTCATTGCCCGTCATCAGTCCTTCCCAATCATGTTCCAATCCTCCTACATAGTCTATTTACCTCTTCCTCGGTGTGCCTCGGGGTTGCTTCTTGGGTACTCGCTTATTTGCCATTACTTTTATTCTTGCTATAATCTCTTCATCCTTTTGAAATTTGTTGACGTCAAACTCTAACACAACATTACATAATCATTGTTACTATGCATAGACCTTCGTGCTATGTATATATTTACTTTGCATTCCTACTGAATCCGGGCGATTTTTAAATTGGTACTGATTATTATATATCTACAGGTTCAACACAAACTAATCAACCTGCTTTATACACTACTATCCTTATATTAGGTGGCTCGTAGATCTGATTTAGTCAAGCACCCAAACAGCGGGCGGACATAGCCGAAATGCAATTGCTTGTAATTTTCACTCGGCTTAGCAGCTATGATTTTTATCGCGCATGAATTCCCACTCCGGTAAACCCGAAATCAATTAGCCGAGGCCCGAGAGCTTCACTCGAATACGGGGCGCTTTGTTTCAGACTAAAATCTTGTTTATGGCCACCGGTTTTATTCGGCGGGCTTCAAGAACTGCGGTGAGTGCTTGAAATTTTCATTCCGATTTCCGTCAATATACAATTGATTACTCTAAAATACGAAAAACTCGATCATTGGCCCCCATAACTGCGAATTCGTTATAAGTCCTTCCAAATTAATGAAACGCCAATCAACAGTAGGGAACCAATATGATTTGGGAATTTAATTTTAATGTTAGATTTGATTTAAATATTAAAAATTAATATTTGTTCCACTAAGGACGTCGTGTTGTTTCCTTTAGGGCTTATGCCATGTTCCGAAATATTTTTATAAGGGTATTTTCAAGAAAAAGATAGGAAAACCTGGGTTCTAGAAGATACCTCTTAAATGGAAAGAAGAATAAAAGAAAACACCAAATCATCTCGGAGCTAAGTTCTTAAATAAACGAGCAGTAAAATCATAACCCGTTCGCATTTCATCAATATCAATTGTGCCTAAATGACAAGTAGTTCTTTGAAGACCTTCCAATGAAGTGCAAATGGGAAGAAACGCATCATTCTCACTTGACAGATATATTAAAAAATGTGGTTGGACATTTACACAATACATACTACACTTACCTACATACAAAGATACATAGCTGCTTACCTACTTTACCTACATACTACTTAACTACAAACTTATATTTGTAGCTTGTACTGTCACATTTTGATTTCATACCCATCCCTGTATACCTGTCATTTTATCATACCCACAATCAGTCTTTAATCGACCATCGCCGCATGAACATCTGTATTATACCGCTTACGGCATCCGCAATTAATCCCGCATACCGCATACCGCGACTAATATAGTCATAAGTGCAGAATAAACCCAGCCAAGATAGCAGATTGTCGCAAGGTTCAGCAGTGAGTCCTTTTTTTCCTTTCCTTATGTGCATTTTTTTTATTTGTGCAGTGGTCAAAACACATATAAGGTCTTTCGACATCCACACCCGCACATAAAACACACATCAATCAAAATGTATTAAAAATTATTATATACTCGTATATGCAATTTACGGATAAATAAATGATACCTATGTGAAAATAATAAAAAACCTAATATAAAACACGGGAATGGAGAGGTGTAAAGTAATTAATAACTGTGCGTAAATGGTTAAAAGTAGTGATGTTTTCGAATGTTTTAGATAATGTGCTAATATATATTAGAGCAGTAGCAGTCAAAGTACATATTTAATAGTATAGAGACATAGCATCAGTAATAACAATGTAGTGAAAATAAAATAAAATGATAATACACGAAGGAAACCTAATGAAACATATAAAAAGATAAGAAAAAAAAAGTAGGTAGATGATAATAATTATTGTAAGTATTTAAAAATATATACGAACTTTTTAAATTTATACAATCATAATATATATATTTTAATTAATAAATTTAATTATTTAATTAATAAATTATACCATTTTATGTTTGGTATAAGGGGATTTACAAAAATTGTGTAAGCGACTTTAATTTTAGTAATTATTATTTTGTACCTGCCCACTTACCTTTGTGTCTATTGCTTAGAGATTTTATAAGACTAACTTATGACTGGAAAATGATTGCAAAGTGTAAGGGCAGACATACATGGTGATATTATAACAACGAAATTATTTCAACATTGTGAAAGAAAGGTTTTAACAGATCTTTTAAATTTCTTAGTTAGCTGTAATTTCATCGAGTTGTGATTTTGATTGTGTTTTCGTAAGAGACGTTGATTTCTTTAACTTTCTAGCAAACAGCTTTTTATTCTTCGCGTATTTTTCTAGTGAAATAAGCAGTACTAACGGGGTAACAGTTACCATTCAATGGATATTTAGAATCTCGTGGGCTGCCCCGTTCTCCGCTCTGACTCTCCGCTGTAAATTTATTCACAGACCGCTAAAGAGCGGAGATTGTTGGCAAGGAGAAAACTTGCAAGTTACCTAGGCGGTGCTAACCATGCATAAAAGAAAGGAGGAAAAACACGGGAAGAGAAAAATGTAAGACTTCCCTTCGGAAATAATAACGCTGTTTGCAATTCATTTGTTCTTGTTGTGCTCCCACTAGGGGTGGGGAGATCTGCCTTATTTTTATACAGGGGTTGGGATTTTTACCCCTTTAACTTGGCAGTTTTATATTAGCAATGTTCCGGTAAAGCGTTCTTTTTGAATTTATTTGATATTGTGTCTACCGAGAATTCTTTCAGCTCGGAGAAATTTAATACAAGAGAATGAATAATTTCTTTCCTGTAATTATATTTTCAATAAAAGTAAGGATTTTTTTACATAAAGTTTTTCATTAAATCAACAGTGCGGGCTGAGCTCGCAGCAATAAAAAAATGTTTATGTTCGGCCTGAGCGAAAGATTTTTTGGCATTGCCTTTGAATTTTTTCATTAATCTGAATACAAAGAACAATAACGAGTTTTTTTTTGTTATGTGAATATTGCCCAACAGTCTCAACTGCTCCCAATCGTATGGAGCCAGTGAGACTATGTCATCTCCAATTGGGGTATGTTGTGAGGCTGAAGCTAGTGGGGAGGGGAAGGAGATGGGGAGAGGAACGTGGGAAAGTACCTGACTATTCAGATCTCGTCACCAAACACGGCAAAAACCATTTCAAGCAACGTTTCAATTCTGAGTGGTGGTCTGAGAGTATCTGCCACTCTGGAACTTGTAACAAATGTACTATAGGTACATTATTTTTATTAAACGAATAAGTATTTTTTTACATAAAAAAATTGGTAAGATGAACTAATATTTATAATGTTTATAAGGGAGAAAATAAAATATAAGGTCACTTTTATTTGCTTTGCGGATGACACTGTTCTTATTTTCACTTCTGACACTTGGGCAAGTGTATATAAGAAAGCTACAGAAGGAATCAACAGGATCGAATATTGATTATACAATACAACCTGCTGACACTATATACTGACAAAACAAAGTAAATTACATTTCAAAATCATTTATTGTACAAAATTTTCATTTAGAACAAAAGGTATAACTTATAGGTACCTATATCCTATTTCTTCCAGTTAACCTAACATGTTATGTAGATATGAACACAAACGAAATATTAATATAAAAGTGGTGTAATACAAAGTGAATTTGTTTTAATTTATTATATAAACATAAATATAAAAACAGTTGTACCTATGTGAGGTATTCACTTAATGTGTAATGAGACCTGTTCAGAAGGAATGTTTTTAGTGATGACTTAAATCTGAATGTATCTTGTATTTATTTAATATCATGTGGAAGGTTGTTGTATACTTTAATGGCCATGTAAAAGGGTCCTTTTTGGAAAATTGTTTTGTTTGCTTTTGGTATTAATAATTTTTTTGTAAACCTTGTAGCGTGTTTATGTTTATTTAGCATAGAACCCAGACGACAACCAAGGCTCAATGAAAACTTTACCATTACCTCCATTTTTCTTGACGCATATTTGAGATTTTACTCATAAAAATTAAAAAAAAAAAACAATTAGTAAATTTTCACAAAAGGTAAAAAAACCCAGCTACCTTATTCCATGTATAGCCAGTGTTCATAAGTTCGAGTACCTACCGAATAGTAAACTCGTTATAAATAAATCGTTCAATAGAAAATAATAAAGAATACTACGGATAGTGCCTATCAAGAAAATGATAAAATATTTCCTCAGAGAAACTACTGTAAAAATTGGATAGCATAATTTTTTTTCTGTCATATTTATTGTGATTTTACATTTGACCCACACTTTCGGTACAAGAATGAGAATGAATATCGAATAATGCCCATTCCATTTGTGTGCCCTTTTCTCGCAACTAGGCCTCGCACAAAGCCTTGAGGCACTCCGCCTGTGTAGTTGTACAGCATATACCCCAACCCCTAATTGCTAAATAAGACGACGAAACTTCCTTCCCTCCTGGGCCGCTCTTGGCTTCTGAAAAAGGGCGTGTGGAACCAAGAACTTGGTCATTCATTAAAACTTGATAAATACAGGAAAGGTACGCGAACCCAATCACCTTGATAAAGTAATTATGCCTCTCTGATTTCCAAACGTGCCAGTAAAATTTACACGTGTAGAACTAAAATATCATCCAACGGTAAGAACGACTAAATAACAAAATATTCAATGGTGTGTTTCCTAAACATACATTTATTTTATTTTATTTAAGGAAATAACACAAATACAGACAATAATTAACAAAACAATATTATGAACAATAACTTGAGAATTCGCCTGCACCCCAACTATTTCTCACTGATTGACTTGATAAATAAAGATTTTCAAATACATTTTTTATACATCTTTAAAAATAAGTCATAATTAATAATGAATCGAAAATTATAAAAGAAGCACATAAAAAGTATAGTGAGTGATATATGAGTTTTCTTTTTTTATAGGAAAACAGCCTTTAATTTTCTACCAAAAGTGCTATAAGTATCAAAAAATATATCGAAATCTTTAAGGTTGTGATTTTTATTAAACAATTCGCACATTCTTCTGATTGGATCCCTGACACCAGCATTTATACGTGTCCGGTTAATGTGGAATAAGTCGTTAAGCCTAGTTGTTCTGGGTGATATTTTAAAATTAATTAGTTTGAGTAAGTTAGGACAGTCGATAACGTTGTTGCAGATATTATACAGGGTCATTAGGTCAAGGTATGTTCGCCGGTTAGATAGAGTGGAGACGATATATTTTGAGAGCATATTTGTGTATCCCCGTTTAGGTGCGCTCGTTCTGTAATTGAGGCAATTTCTGTGGAATATGTCTAAGACCTTAGTTAAGAATTACTATCTGAAGATTCGTTATTAATAATAATAATAATAATTGGATAATTTATAAAGCGCCGTTTTTGTGAAAAATCACCTCAAGGGCGCTGAATCACCTCAAGGGCGCTGATTATTAATTATTATGTGGAAAAAATAATATTCAAACGAAATCACTAACCTATTTTTTTTTAAATTTTGACATCCTGACGACTTATCTAATCGGAAGGCTCAATGGGGTGTATTAAAGGAGGTTTTGAAAATTAGTTAAATTTTAGAAGATACCTAATATTATTTAAGTCGACAATTCGTTTTTCATTCGGGTCGTTTTAAAAATGAACAAAGCAAGCAGTCGAACAAAAAGTGGATACGCGCCATAAATATATTTGGATCCATTTTCTTATTCAATTAATAATTTATGCTATGAGACCATGAGGGCGCCATCTATGGTTTTTGTATTGTATTGAATTTACCTATGTGACTTGAGATTCAGTATATTCATGCATTTCCTTACCTCTGTGAATCAGGCAATTACTTCCGACGGGAGTGTGAGCCAACGCCAAGAGATGTCTCTCCTAGTCAGTCATTATCGAATAATTCACCCAATAATTGAATTATTGTTGTACAAGATTTTTGGCACGTATTATTAATATGCAAATTTATTCATTGTTGAAACTTCCTTGCTGTGCGGAACATCTGTTAAGATTATGCAATACCGCCTTGATATTTTTTAATGAAAAGAAGTGTCTTTTGTGTTGGACATCGTGGATGAGCTGCATTCTCTTAGTGAGTATTGTTTTGTTTTCACTTTGGATTTTGGAATTGCTGGGTCAACTGTTTTTGTGTCACATAGGGAAGAATTCAATTTTCGTTAATTTACATAGGGTAGTCATTCTCTCGTGTCAGGGGCTATTTACACGCCCCTACATATCAAATGGTCCTTTCGTAGCCTGGATTATTCATTCATTCATACATTCAATTCGAGATTATAGCTGATATTACATGGATGTTTGATTTTACGTATTTTTTTTGGTAAATTTGAAGTACCTCTCATTTTTTGAGAACTATAGCTGGTCTTGTTTTTTTCTTTTGGATGACATATTTGGATGTTTGCAGAATTGTTATTATTATCAATTAATTTTTAACATTGTCCGCAGAATTGTCGTAATTTTGGATAATTATTCGCAACATTATTATTAATTAATTATTAACATTGTAACATTATTGTAAAATTTTGTGGTAATTTTTTCGCATATATAAAAAATGCCAAGAATTACGGAGGAGGGTTTTGATGAGGCTCAAGACAGATCGCTTATTCTTTTAACCGCAAAAAAGGAAAATCTTTTTTTTCGTATGAACGATCTGTATAATGCAACAAATAATATATCTAATTTTGAGTCAAGAAATAACGAAGTGTTTATGGCTCAGTCAGAGATGATTGATCAAATGCGAAGTCAATATGAAAATATTATAGATAGCATCAATGATCGTCAGTTAACTTTAAATCCAGAATTTAAACCAGATTTTCAAGCTTTAAATGCTTTTAATGATCTTTTTTTGAAGGTCAAACGAACTAGATCGAATATGAAAACTTCTGTAAGAGAATCACTGACGTCACAAAATAAGTCGCGGGAGCCGTGTATGATTAATCTTCCTGTAATAGATCTTCCAACCTTCGATGGTAAGAATGAAAGCTGGTCGAAATTTTTTGAGTCATTTAAATCCAATATCCATAATAATAGACAGCTAACTGACTCGCAGCGTGTGCAGTACTTAGTCGGAAAACTCACACACGGGGCGTTAAACGTAACCGCAGGCATTTGGCCTTCGGGTGATACATATCAGATCATTTGGGAGAGTTTAGTTAAAAAATATCAAGATAAACGTGCACTAGGAACACATTATTTAAATAATATTCTCGATGCGAAAAACTGCACGAATACATCTGCCAGTCTCAATTCTTTCATTGAAAGATATTCTTCGTCAGTGTCGGCATTAAAGCAGTTAGGTATTGAAGATTTAACTGATTTTATTTTGTTTCACTGCGCGGTAAGAAAAATTGATTCACAGACGGCTCAGAACTTTGAGCTGACAGTTCGTAATAAAGAAATTCCTTCTTGTAATGAGTTAGTTTCGTTTGTACAAGTTCAAGTAAAGATTTTAGAACGAACGAGTAACTCGCATGGTGTCGTAAATAAAACGCATCCCATTTCGTCCTCCCGATCAAATAATACTAAATCGTTCGTCGCGAGTAATGCGAATATTCCCGCGCTTCCCAGCTCCGCCGAAAGGATGTATTCTGTGTAACAAAACTGATCATTTAGTCAACGTTTGCTCAAAGTTTAAATGTATGAGATTCCCCCAGGCTCGATTTGAATTTATAAAATCGAAAAATGCCTGTGTAAATTGCCTTAGTGTTTCACATACAATCAAGTCATGCAAATCGGGGTTAGTTTGTGATTTGTGCAATAAACGTCATCATACATTCTTACATTTCGGCAGTGTGAATAATATGAAAACCAATACTCATGTACATACGTCGCAAGTACCTCCCAGTGAAGAACCGTCAGTCCCCCCTCCAGTGTCATCCAGCATCAATGGAACTGGCATTGGTGATAAGCAAGTGGAGGGGACTGCAAATGGCAATCCTTCGTGTTCGCTTTCTGCCAAAGTAACACCGAACTCTTCTATTTTACTTTCGACCGCACAAGTATACGCGAAGCTTAAAAACGGAAATAAAGTTATTGTTCGGTGCCTAATTGATAATGGCTCTCAAAATAATTTGATTACGGTCGATTGTTGTAAGACGCTGAATTTACCAATAATTCCTTTGAGTAATTCATTTGTCAAAGGAATTGGATCAACGTCTCGACCAATGTTCGGTTACGTGTATTTGGACATTGAGTCTCGCGTATACCCAGAGAATAAATATAATATACATGCGCTTGTCGTTGACAGTATCACCGACCAATTACCTAATCACTATATAGCCAAGGGTGATATGAGGTACTTAGAGGGCATACCTCTTGCAGACTTAACGTGGAATATTCCTGGGTGCGTGGATGTCGTCATCGGTGCACAACTGTTCCCATATATTTATTTAGGGAACAGGGTTGAATCGGGTACTAGTGCATCCCCCGCGTTATCGACCGCTTTCGGTTTCGCGTTGATGGGTGATTACCCCAATAATGTGCTCAACACAAACACATCATTTTCGGCACTCGCACTGAATGATTTAGTGCAAAAATTTTGGCTGTTAGAAGAGATACCTAATATAAAATTTCTAAGTCCAGAGGAGACAGAATGTGAGAATCTCTTTACTTCATCAATTTCTCGCACTGATGATGGTAGATATTCTGTTGCTTTACCTTTCTGTAAAGATCCAAGACAATTGGGTAATTCTTGTACTGCTGCCCAACGCCGATTTTTGGCATTTGAGCGAAAATTTAAACATTCCTCTGCTTTGCAGGAGAATTATAACTAGGTTATCAGTGAATATATTGAAAATAATTACCTATCAGAAGTCTCAGAGTCTGATATCACAGAAGATGGATATTACATCCCACATCATGCTGTCACTCGTCCAGACAAACCAATGCCTCGTATTGTGCTCGATGCTAGTGCTAAAACACACACAGGGCTGTCACTGAATGACATTATTCATACTGGTCCCAATTTGCAAGCCGATTTGTTTCTGCTTTTGCTTGACTTTCGTCTTTTTCCCATCGCTATGACTGCTGATATAAAGCAAATGTATTTACAGATTAAAGTTCCTAGCAAGCATCGCAGATACCTGAGGATCTTATTTCGATTCTCAAATAATGGTCTCATACGAACTTTTCATTTCAATCGAGTTCCTTTCGGCTTGACGGCAAGTCCATTCTTAGCAATGCGGACGGTTCGCCAGTTGGCCCAGGATATGAGACCACATTATCCGGATGCTGCCAAAGTGGCAGAGTCCAAGCTGTACATGGACGACCTGGTCTATTCTATTGCAGATGAGCCCAGCGCCATACGTCTTTCTCGAGAATTAATCTCATTGTTTAAGTCCGGTGCCTTTGATTTAGTAAAATGGACTAGTAATTCTCAAGTTGTACTTGAGAACCTCCCGGATTCTCACCGCAGCCCAGTGGACTTTACTGTTGGTTCTTACAATACCTCTAAGGTGTTGGGCCTGTCTTGGGAACCAGCTGATGACAGTTTCTTCTTTACGACATCTTATGTTCAGGAGAAGTGCACAAAGCGGAGCATACTCTCCATAGTCGCCCGCTTATTTGATGTCCTCGGCTTGGTCGCCCCTGTCATTCTGTACGCTAAATTACTTATCAAAGAGCTATGGCTGTGCAACATTGGTTGGGATGATACACCCCCTGATAGGGTTATTTGTCGGTTTTCGGCGCTTACACAGGAATTTCCTCTAATTTCAATGATGAAAATCCCTCGCCATGTTGGTGTCCTGAAAGACAGTACTGTGCTCGTTGTTGCTTTCTGCGATGCAAGCATGAATGGTTACGGCTGTGTGATTTATTTGCACACCACTGATCTGTTTGGGAAAATTACAGTGAGATTGTTGGGCGCAAAATCAAAGGTTTCTCCCACCAAAGTGAGGACCCTCGCTCATTTGGAGCTCTGTGCCGCAGTATTGATGTCCAAATTAATACGGACGGTTCAAGATAATTATTCTGAGCGTCTTCCTATTGCAGGAACATATGCGTTTTCCGATTCTACCGTTGCGCTCTCTTGGATACATTCTTCACCGCATCGCTGGTCGGTGTTTGTTAGTAATCGCGTAGCTCAGTGCCAAGAAAATTTGTCTCCAGAGAACTTTTACCATGTTGCTGGTAGTGAAAACCCGAGCGACTGCCTTTCTCGTGGCATGCTTCCTTCCCAACTCGTTTCATATGATTTATGGTGGAACGGCCCATCATGGATTCGCAGCCCACCTTTGGAATGGCCATTAAAACCGTTTCACCCTACCAATACTGGTGAAATGCCTGAACACAAGGCTAATGTGCTCATTGCAACATTTCAGGGTGAAAAATCGGTCCTGAGTGAACTGGCTCAGCATATATCCACTTGGGATAAACTACTAAGGATTGTTGTTTATGTCCTCCGATTCATAAAAAAGATATCACTTTCCTCTGGAACGGTCAATAATCTTATGACTGCTGAAAAGGCTGTGATTCGTGCTGTGCAGAGTATTCATTTTGCAGGAGATATTGCTACACTCCAGAAAGGCAAATTTCATTCCAAAAGACTTCAGAGTTTATCTCTATTTCTTGATGGAGATAATCTGTTACGTATTGGGGGGCGACTTTCTAAATCGGATTTACCTTTTGAGGTTAAACATCCGGTTTTACTTCCCAAACATGACTGTGTTGTCGATCTGATCATCGCTCACTTTCATGTCGTGAATTGTCATACAGGCCCAGGACTTCTTATGTCTATCTTACGTCAACGCTATTGGATATTAGATACTAGGACTGTTATTAGGGCGATGGTGCGGAAATGCAATTGTTGCTTCCGCTTAAATCCATCGCATCCTACACCGAAGATGGCAGATTTACCGTCATATCGTGTTGCAGAAGCAAAGGCCTTCGTACACACCGGTGTAGATTACGCAGGTCCCCTCCGTATTACGCTGACTCGTCGGAGAGGACAACATTCTCAAAAGGCATATATTTGTCTATTCGTATGCCTTGTGACTAAGGCTATTCATATATTTTTTATTTTTTATTTATTTATTTTATACATTTTACAAATATAAGACAAAAAGTCCCGATAAACTACTTTTTAGCAGTTTGTCTAACGGGTTCTTTACAATAAAGATCTTATTATAGAGATTTAAATAGTTACATTTTTACAGTTAAAGATATAAAATAAAATAATTTTTTTTTACAGAAATATACTTAAGTAGGTACATTTTTACAATTATAGATAAAAGATAAAATTAAATTTTTTACAGAAATATACTTAGATAAAAAAAAAAAAAAAAAAAAAAAAAAAAAATATATGAAAATATGAATAACAATTTTAAAGTCTTTAGAATAAGTAATATGTTATTGTAAGCTAATACAAATGAATTCTTTCCATAAGCCAAGTCTTCAGTAAGTTCATTAATTGTTTGTTTTGGGTACAGTTTTTAATTTCAGCTGGAAGCATATTTAAACAACTGGGAATCATGTAATTTAACGTTCTTTGTCCATATTTATTTGTATGTTTAGGTACAATAATTAGTCCTTCATTAAAGTTAAAACGAGTATTATGGTTGTGTTCCAGCCTGTTTATATATAAAGGGTTATTTATGTGCTGAAATATAATTTTGTACCACATAATTGCTCTCACTGAAAGAATTTTGAGACTTTGATAAAAGTATGGAATATTATGCCTTTCTTTGTATAAATTTTTTTCAGCTAATAATTTAACCAATGAATTTTGCACTGATTGAACATGGTCTATATTTGTTTTACAAGAAAATCCCCAAGCTGTTATTCCATACCTTATAACAGATTCAGCTAGAGATAAATAAATTATTCGAAGTGTGCAGAGAGGAACAAAAATTTTTAGTTTATACAATCTGTTTACAATTGATCTTAATCGTGCACAAACTTTGTTTATTTGTATATCCCACTTGAAAAAGCAATCAATAATAACACCTAAATAAACATACTCTTTAACTAGTTCCATATTTTCACATGTACACGATGCTGGAATACCATTGTGTAAGCAATCTGATGTATGTGTCTTTATTTCAGGTGTAATACATACCTTAACATTAGGGGATCTTATGTGTAACAATTTAGTTTTTTTGGCATTTATAATTAAGCCAGAGTCGTGAGACCATTTTAAGAGTTCAATGTAGTCTTTTTGTAAAAGATCTATACAAGTTTGCAAATCACTGCTAGAAATAACTAAAGCAGTATCATCCGCGTATACAAAGTACTTTACATGTCTAAAAATGAATTTAATAAAAGATACATATATAATATACAGGATTGGACCTAATATGGAACCTTGAGGAACGCCGGCAAAAAACTTCTTTTTTTTACTTAAAGATTTTAAGAGTTTTAATTTCATGCATCGGTTGTTTAAGTAATTTTCAAAAAGTTTTAGTAGTTTTCCTCTTATTCCTATAATTTCTAGTATTTTAAGTAATTTACCGTGATCAATGGTATCAAAAGCTTTCGAATAATCTATAAATAAGACTAATGTATGTTTTTTACAGTTTAATTCATTATTTATCATGTTGGAAAATTTTTGAAGCAGCAATTCGGTACTCTTTTTTTTTTGGAAACCGTATTGATTAGTGTCTATTATAGAAAAATCTTCTAAATATTTTATTAATTTTATTTGAATATATTTTTCAAGAATTTTTTCTAGAGATGGCAAGATACTAATTGGTCTGTAGTTACCCAATACAGTGTGGTCACCTCCCTTATATATAGGTCTTATAATACTACATTTTAAATCATCGGGGATTTTAGCTTGAAATAAGATTCTGTTTATAAAATGGGTTATAATTGGACCAAGGATTAAAATATGTTTTTTAATATCTTTCATCCTGATATTATCAATTCCTGGGGAAGAAATCTTCATTTGTCTAACAATACTTTCTATATCCGCCGCTTTTGCCCTCGGTAGGTACATGCTTTGAGGCATCGCCTCTGGTTCAAATTCAGTTGTCTTATGATTGCACTTGTGTAACATATTGTAAACACTTTCAGAGAAATAATCAACAAAATCATTAATTAAAACTTCTTTTGATCGATCTTTCAACAGATATTTAGAAGCATTTTCATCACAGTCATTTTTACATTTAGTTCCTAAAATTTTATTACACTCCTCCCATGTTTTTTTTGAATCTTGAAAATAGTTTTTGAATTTATCATTATAGTAAGAAGTTTTTAGTTTAACTAATAATTTATTTAACACATTTCTAAAACATTTATATTCTTTCTCGTAATATTTGTTTGTCGGAGCATTTTTCCAACGTTTATATAAGTTATCTCTTTTTTTAATTTTACATAAAACATCGGAAGATATCCAATCGTTTTTCGTATAAGGCCGGGTTTTGGATTTTTTACTTATCACAATTGTGCTATTTTTATACAAATCATCAAAATATTTTTGAAATTTTGAGTAAATAATGGTACAGTCATTTTCTTCTAGAAGTGATTTCCAATCATAATTTTGGATATTATTATCGATATGTCTCTGCGAAAGAATCGTTATATTTTCAGTTTTGTTTAAGTTTATTTGTTCTTTAGAATCTAACCGAACATTTATAGCCGTGGTGTGGTGATCTGCAATGTTATAATCACATACGCATGAGGAGATTGAACTCACACCTGTAAAAGCTCCAGCGGATTGTCTTCCGCTAATCCTTACAAAAAAATGATCGATACACGAGCTGTTTATTTGCTGTTGAACTATCACTTCTCTTGTTACGTCATTTATACATTTTATTAAATAATTATTTGCAAGGATATTTTCATAAGTTATTATGACTGAATCATTTCTATTTAATAAATTTAAATTTATGTCACCAAAATATATGACACTTTCATTTGGGTCAATATTATTTTTAAACACAGAAGATATTTCAGACAAAAATGCTTGTTTATTGAGATTCGGAGGTCGGTATATAGCTAAAAGATTTAAATTTTTATTATTTTTAAGTGTCAATTTTCCAAAAACGTTTTCAAAATATATTGTGTCTATAAATATTTGCGAGAAGGTAAGATTATTTTTTACATATAACAAAATACCTCCACCGGATTTGTTACTTCTGCAATAGTGATATGAATTAAATCCGGGAATTTCATAGAAACCAACTTGTTCTGAACGTATTGCTGTTTCACAAAGCATAAGTATGTCAATGTGATTTATACAGTTTTTAAAATAAGCATGAAAGAGGTCCCAATACTTACACATCGACCTAATGTTTAGTTCTACACAAGTTAGATTATTTGTTTCACATTTTCTTGTAGTCTGCATTTGAATCCATTCATGCAAATTATTAACTTTACAATAATTTACATCTCTTTCATCATCAATATAACTAAAAGACATTTTTTATTTGAAAATATTCACCTGAATTCCTACCACCAGTATGCTTAGAATGTAATAGGAGCAAAAATATAAATAAACAATTATTTTAATGAGAAGGTAACATGTCACAATGTTTTCAATATAAAGTGAATTTGTTTTAGTCATACAGTTTGACATATACATTAAAAGCCTTACATTCATTTGCTGCCAACAACAGTATAGTGAGAGTTTACATATCACATATTGAGTTGGTCTCTGACTTAACTTCAAATGCTTTCCTTGCTGCTTTCAGCCGTTTTATTTCTCGGCGTGGCCCGGTAACATGCTTGTATTCAGATAATGGTACTAATTTTGTGGGTGCGAAGGCACAATTAGATGACCTCTACAAGTTTTTGGTTGAATCTGAATATGAGCCCTCATTAAAGCGCGAACTCGCTAAGCGTCGTGTAGAGTGGAAAATGATTCCACCATGCGCGCCTCATTTTGGGGGTATGTGGGAGTCGAACATAAAGAGCATGAAGACACACTTGTACCGTGTGATTGGAACTCAGTTTCTCACCTATGAGGAATTACAGACTGTGCTAGTTCAAATTGAGTGCATAATGAATTCGCGTCCACTTACAGTTATGTCTTCTGACCCTTATCCAGAAGTCCTTACGCCTGCGCATTTTTTAATGTCGACACCATTGCAGTACTTGCCTGCTTCTGTTCTGGCAGACGGTAAAATCAATTTGACTCAGCGTAAGCAATTATTAGACCGCATGGTTCAGTCCTTCTGGAAGAAGTGGCGTTCAGAGTATCTGCACACCTTGCAAGTCAGGCAGAAGTGGATTACTTCTGATCATCCGATTGATATCGGAACTGTCGTACTAGTGGGACAGGAAGATTCTCCTCCGTTAAATTGGCCTTTAGGCGTGATAACTGAAATCCATCCCGGAATGGATAAAATTGTTCGCGTTGCGACGGTAAAGACACGATTTGGTTCTTTTAAACGTCCGGTTGTCAAATTATATCCCATTCCAACGCAATAATTTTATATTTTATCTATTTTTGTTTATTTTTATTTATTTATTTTTTGTTTTTAGTCATTGTTTCAATGATCTCTGACCCAGACATGGCATTACTTAATATCCGTTATCTTGGTCAATTGAACTTTATTACATTGTATTTTTTAGTTATTTTTCTTTATTTTGTGAGATTCTGCGAATTTCCAATGCGTGTCATTCCTGAATATTACCGGTGAATACAGTCACTTTATTTCTATTTCATTTCTTGTTTCATTTGTATTTTTATACTCTTTCTTTTGTAAGCTCTACAAACTTCCAAGGCGGGGAATATGGATACGCGCCATAAATATATTTGGATCCATTTTCTTAATCAATTAATAATTTATGCTATGAGACCATGAGGGCGCCATCTATGGTTTTTGTATTGTATTGAATTTACCTATGTGACTTGAGATTCAGTATATTCATGCATTTCCTTACCTCTGTGAATCAGGCAATTACTTCCGACGGGAGTGTGAGCCAACGCCAAGAGATGTCTCTCCTAGTCAGTCATTATCGAATAATTCACCCAATAATTGAATTATTCATTGTTGAAACTTCCTTGCTGTGCGGAACATCTGTTAAGATTATGCAATACCGCCTTGATATTTTTTAATGAAAAGAAGTGTCTTTTGTGTTGGACATCGTGGATGAGCTGCATTCTCTGAGTGAGTATTGTTTTGTTTTCACTTTGGATTTTGGAATTGCTGGGTCAACTGTTTTTGTGTCACATAGGAAAGAATTCAATTTTCGTTAATTTACATAGGGTAGTCATTCCCTCGTGTCAGGGGCTATTTACACGCCCCTACAAAAAGTGCACATTTATAAGATTACTTTTTTAAGTTATGATTTTTTTTAAATTCTTTTATAATATGGTACTGCGCGGTATTCTGAAACTGTACCAAACATTTTTATTTATTTATTTATTTACGCCCTCAGGGCTTTTACATAAAACAAGTCTTCAAATTACATTTGTGCATTAAAATTATGTAACATCATAATAATATTTTGGTTCCCAACTACGTGATTTGGAGAAGCAATTCAATTTAACCCATGTTTTCACCAAGGGAAACAATAGAATGAAAAAAAAAAAGTTTGGAACAAAATTTATCAACTTGTAAGTTTCAATTTGGGAGGTGGGTATGAATACCGCCGCCCG
The DNA here is from genome assembly GCA_917880885.1 of Limnephilus marmoratus. NCBI lineage: Eukaryota > Metazoa > Arthropoda > Insecta > Trichoptera > Limnephilidae > Limnephilus > Limnephilus marmoratus. The sequence continues at coordinate 36,209,916 of OU862912.1, read as the reverse complement.
GGAACCATGTATTGGATTACCAATAATACCAATAAGTCACCCCAAGTAGTTCATTACGTTTGTTGATTAATCGTGGGTGCCAGGTTCATGGGGTGAAGTTTTCCCGGATCTTGGCGGCGGATGTGTCTGCCTTCCAACTGCGTGGCAGACCAGATCGGAAGAGAGTGGTTGAGGTAAACCTTTTAACCTTGGGATATCGCCTTGCAACGCAGTGGGAGGGATATATTTATACGTCCGTCACTCCTGGACACACTGGCCCCCAGATTTCTCTTTTTTCTATGCAGAACTTCCTCTCGTTACTTTCCTAAAAAGATCCACCATACAGCAACCACAAGGTAACTCAGTCCATGAGTGAAATTATTTTCCTCGGGGCCTTCTGTGTGGAGCTACAAACAAGAGAGACCAGATTGATTAGCTTACTCGGTATTCCAAACTCACTCATTGCATTGTTTGCATTCCTATTTATGGTGTCATTCGCGGCCTTGCAGTCTGCAAAGCGGTGATGTGTTTCGACATTGTGTTGAGAAAATTTGATCAATGCGTGATTTGCCTGGCCTGAAGCCACATTGGTAGTTGCCAATGATTTTCTCGGACATTGGGAGCAATCTTTTGTACAAGATGTTGGATATAATTTTATAGCCGGTATTTAATAACGGTATTCCCCAGTAATTACAGCACTCGAGTCGGTCACCCTTCTTGTGTAGTGGACACACAATTCCTAATCTCTACTCTTCGGGCATCTCTTCTTCTGTGCATACTTTTTGAATTAGGGTATGCAGGTATTGAGTAAACTCTCCCCCTGCTGCTTTAAATAATTCAGCCACTAGCTCGTCTGACCCGGGGGATACGTTGTTTTTCAGCTGTCTTCTGGCCTGCTTCACTTCCTCCAATGAAGGGGGTACAAAGAAGAGAGAAGATAAAAAAAGTGCTGATCCTTCATAGAGTAAAAGGTGAAAATCAACATAAAAATAAATCACAGATTTATAATACTCGTAATTACTGTAGATATTCAATAATTTAAAATGGAATTACAGACAGATCTTTTTAACGCAGGTTACAAATCACATGTTCTCGCTCGTTTGGACGGCGCGCGGTTCCCTATTAAATTTTATGGCGCAATATAATTACGTATTTACTGAACATAAGCTGTCTTGCAAGCACGTTATTAATCCTGCCTTATGATAATTCTATTTACGTGATTAAATTTGAATGTGTCGTATATAATGTTGGCATACGAACATACGGTGGAGTTGACTGTTTATTGCTGGCTTTCATTTACGGCCCGGCCAAGTGCCGTCCGATGGCCGCCTGGGCGAGAAAGCTTTTATTCTCTTAACTCTAATTCCAGCTCCGTTAATAGTTTCAGGAACAAAATGGAAGTTTATTAGTACCTACATTAATTATTATGCCGTGAAGCCGAGGATACTAACCTCGTTGGTGTATTCATAAAATTACAAGACGGGAAATGTTGGATGTGGGTTTGGTTTTCATGGATGGAAATTTAAATTGGTATATCCATAATTACTTACCGTATATTTTTTAAAATTTGTTTCAAACAGAAGGCCCTGAGGAATAAAAAATCCTCAGGGCCTATATCAACATTGGGGACACTGTGTGAAGGGTATTTGTAGGGAAAGTCCCTCCACTGTGAGAAAGTCTGGCTGGAGAGGTCAAATGTTATCCGTCCACCAGACTGTCTCAATCCGGCCCGCCATGCAGTAGGTGGGCAATAGCATCTGCCGCCAAGACCCAGACAAACCCCACCCCATGATCCCGGGCATTCCTGCTCATCAAACGTAGCGAACCGCTTGGGGTGATCTTTGGCAGAGGAGTTGGTTATCCAATAAAAGGTTCCAGGATTGGCGGCACCCATACCCGCCTCCCAAATTGTATCTTATACTCAGATTACATATTTTTTTATTTAAAAAAGAAAGACAAACATTCCCGGGTTACGAATAACCCAACAATGTTTGAAAATCTCCTACTACCACCACAGAAAGCCGAAAATGTTGCTTGTGTTGTGATGGAGGACTTAGCCAGCCGAGGAATTGAACACGCGATGCCCGGATGGGATCCAAGCGCTATGCCCACTCAACCACCGACCAGTCGAAATTAAATTAAATTAAGTAATAGATATCCAGATACGAAGCATCTATTTAATTGCACAAAAGATAGATTCAAGAAGGCTAAACTATCATATATTTTCAATCAATATTAATTTAACCCAAGTCTACGTGTACTTATATTTTGTATGTACTTGTATCTCTTACTTTCAAACTCTTCTAGACTGAGAGCTAGCATTCATTTTACACTTTCTGATGTCATTTTAAGATCAAATACCGCGCTTAATTGTTATAGCCTATGCTTGTTTTTAACTATGGCATGCATTTATTGTTTATGATATCGTCGCAAGAAAGCAATATCTAATACTTTTTATACACCATTTCGCAGGGTTTTTTTTTCTGCGTCGATCCATCAGGGTCCCGTGACTCTACGTCGATAAGTAAGAACTCTACGACTTGGGAAAAACTAGCTGTTTTGTCAATAATACGTTTTTTAACTGTTGTACACACCTCAAAATCCTGTATTTTTTTTAAGTTTGGCGGTTACGATAATATTCAATTTTAAAAGAAACGATAAACTTAAAACTTTAACTAAAATAAATTTATAAACTTACATGGAAACATTACACGTTTGATTGGTGCTTACAGCATTTTTGAAAATTGCATTTCAGTGTTCGCGTCGGTTACTACATTTATTTGTTTGCTTTCTAATAACACTTGGCGTTCACTACAACTTGTCGGTAGTTTTTAGAATAAGTTAGTGTGTTCACTACACTACACTACGGTGTTGCTGCAGCTTTCTGGTCGTTAGGTTACTGTTTTCTTCCTTTACTTACTGTATTATGTTCTTAAAAAAATTTAAAAAAAAAACAGTATGTTTCGTTTTATCTCATTTTAATAAATACATATATGTCTTCTGTAGTATAATAATGTGTACTGTTAACATTTTAAAAGTTTCAAATAAATATTGTCAATTACATTTACATAATTTTCATTTCAAACCCATTATTTTTTATGTTGTAAACAAAACGAATTTAGCCCAAAAAAATAACGACACACATTTACAGCTATTCAAATTTTTAAAATTGATATACTTTGGCACTTACAGCAATTTATGGAGCTGAAAATAAAGTTGATTTTCAGTATTCATACATTTATGTAGCAGCGGTGTTGGCGTACACAAAAAATTTCAACTGCTGTAAGCGCCAAAAACATTGTCCTTCTTCACTTATAAAAGATTTAAATATTACCATTTGATAGATCATAATTTTTCAGCTCAGCATTTTAAAAATGGCGTATCCGTAACCACTGGTTTAAAAGTTACGATTTTTTTTTCTAAAACTGAATTTTTTTTGTCTCTCGTGAACAATTTGGTTTTTGGCTGTTATATTAGTATTGCTTTCTTGCAACGATATTGATGATTCTTTTTTTATTTGAAAGCTGGTGCTTCCCAAGTGGTTCCATTTTAATTTGGTCCAGTTCTGACAATGGCATCCATGAGAAAATCATATAAGTCTTAAATTTGCATCAAGTATGTGCGCGACAAATGGACGAATAACTCAATATCACGCCAACCGATTTCGATGATTCTTTTTTTATTGGAAAGGATGTACTTCAAGGGTAGTTTGATGAGAGTTTGGTTAGGTTCTGATTATGGGATCCATGACAAAGTAACGTAACTCTCCAATTCTGAAGAACAAATTTACGATACTCGGCCGAATCTTAATCGAATTAGTTAGTGTACTTCAGATTCACTAAAAATCAAAAAATAAACAAAAATTTTAACAAAACAAAAAAAAAGACTTAAAAAAATGCACTAAAAAGTTAAAAAATAATTTCGTATTCTTCTACAACTTTATAATCAACTTACCTTTTCTACTCATCAATATGTAGGTACGATTGTTATTTTTGGAGTCGGTGTCATCCAAGGTACCCGCGGCCCGGCGTGTTCACTTGACAGCTCCTCTCCCGCCGACACCGACTCCAAAAATAACAATCGTACGTACATATTGATGAGTAGAAAAGGTAAGTTGATTATAAAGTTGTAGAACATAGGTTCCCAACGTGGGCGATAACGCCCCCTTGGGGGCGTTTCAGACCTTCAGGGGGGCGGTAGAAGGCAAAGGGAAAATTGGGGGGCGTTTCAGACTTTCAGGGGGGCGGTAGGAGACCCAGAGAAACCCATAGCTAGTTTACAAGCACATATCGAACAAGTCGAAGACATGCTAAAAGAATACGAACTGCACATGGTGATTTTAAAAAAAAAAATTATTTAAAAAAATACATACATATACAGATTTATAGTAAAACATATGGTTCTTAAAGCTAATTACAATATATAAATTTCTTTTTAACAAAACCACCCAATTCAAAAGAGAAAAAACATTTCTCGTGCTTGAATTTTGGAGAGTGCCATTGTAAAATGCGAATAGATACAGAGAGTATGTTATTACATGTACTTATAATAAATATATAACTTAACGGAAGATAAGTCGACATAATGAACTTGAAGTAATGATGAGCGAAACCTGTATTACCGAAGAAATTAACCAAAATGAAACAACATTTCAGGGCTGTTCGACAATTAGATGCGACTCATTTAGCAGGCATACAGGTGGAGTTATCACTTTAATTCTGTAGTGTATGTGTGTGAGTGTGTAAACAATATCTCTTACAAAGTCACAATAAATGCGGTACTAGATAAAAATAATACCTGGATACCTACTGGCTATTGAAGGATTTTAAGCTGGGAACCTATGCAGCTATTTATCATTCCCCAAATCAAAATGATACAAAATTCTTAGATTTTTTTGAAGAATGGTGCCGTTAGCAAATAAATACAAGAGACTTTAGCAAATAAATAAAATCATCTGTGGAGATTTTAATATTCAATGCAAAAAGCACAAGATTACAAATCATTATAAATTGCCTAGGTAGGAAGTAACTTGTCAAAAATTATACAAGAATATGAAAAAACTCTAAAACTCAAAAATTGATTTGGTAATTTCAAACTACTTTTACGCGGAAGTTAATGCTGCAAAAGAAGTCAAAATATCTGATCACGAAACAATTATTACAAAAATTAGATATAATAGTCCGAAACCTCAGGGAACAAGAAGTAGGTATAATATACAGGAATAAAAAGAACTATAATAAGGATAAATTATGTACGGCATTACAAAACAAAAAGTGGATCTGCGATAACCAAGGAAATTTAGACAGAGAAGCCGATGAACTAATAGGACACCTGAAAACAGTAGTAAATGAACTAATGCCTACGACGAATATATCTTATATATAAAAATGAATCTTTAAATGTGTTGCTAAGCGCAAATCTCGAGATCAGCTGAACCGATTTCGCTAATTCTTTTTTTCGAATATTCCTTGAAATACGAGGATGGTTCTTACGGAGAGAAAAATTAAGAAAATTGCGAAGAAAATTGGATAATTTCAGAAAACCTATTACTAAACTAAACGACTATCGCACTTTTGACAGTACGCGTGTTTGAGAATGACATTTTGCAAAACAATGATTGTTAAATAAAATTCTATTTTTGAAAATCTTTAAGTTGATAAATTTATTTAAAGTTGGTACTCCCCTAATAGTTTGAATCGAATCAAGAATTTTAGATATTTTAAATAGGTACCTATGTTAGGTACCAAATTTAATATACATGAAAAATGGAAATTTGAATAAAAATTGTAAAAGGTGGCACACGGGCTGTTTAAAAACTGAATGCACTGGGATAGAATATATGGAACGCGGGAGGAGGGTTGGCGGGACGAGGGAGCGGTAAAGGGAAGAAGGAAGGCGGGGAAATTAGAAGGGGAAGGCGAGAGGGGGGAGGGGAATCTGGGAGGGGGAGGGGAACCTGGGAGGGGGAGGGGAACCTGGGAGGGTGAGGGGAACCTGGGAGGGGGGAGGTGAACTCGGGAGAAGGGTTTGCGGGACGGGGGAAGGGGGGGGAGTGGAGTGGGGAGAGGGAAGGTGGAGGTGACGGAGTGGGAACGTGAGAGGGGAAGAGGAGGCAGGAGAAGAAGGGGAGGCGGAAAGGGAACGGGACAAATGGGAAAGGACACTCAGGGAGAAACAATTTCTTTATTAAATGGCATAGCAACGCATGCCGGGACCAGCTAGTATTTATATGTAAAATGAATTCCTGTTTCCCTTGGTCACGCTTTCCTTTCACTTTTTTTTTAAAGTTTCCAAATACTTTGTAGAAGGTTCTTACGGAAAGAAAATTTAAGAAAATTGCGCAGAAAATTTGATAATTTCAGAAAACTTAACGACTATTTTAACTTCACACGTTTGACAGTTCGCGCGTTTGACGAAATTGAATTGTGTTTTTGAAGGTTTTTTTTTGTAAAAAAAGAATTATCTAAGGATTATTTAAATTACAGATATTTTAAATAGATACCTACGTTAGGTACCAAATTTGATTGATTGTTCTTATAATATATAAAAATGAATATTTGTATTGAATGGAAAGCGAAAATTTCAATAAAAAAATTGTAATAGGAGGCACGCTAAATATTTGAAAACTGAATGTACTGGGACTGTTATATGGAACGCGATAGGGGGATTGGTGGGACGGGTAAATGGAAGAGGGAAGGGGGTAGGCGGGGAAGGTGGAAAGGGAACGCGGGAGGGGAAGGAAATGCGGGAGGGGAACAGGGAAACAATTTATTTCTTTAAAAATAGTATATCAACGCATGCCGGGAACCAGCTAGTAGTATATTAAAAGGAAACAAATAAATAGTTTACCTACGAAATCCCTAGATCTTCTAAAAAAACAAAGAGATACAGCTTATAAAGCCTGAAAAATACAATTTCCAGATCCAGACCAAAAATTCGTATTCTAGGCTAAAAATTATTACCTCTCAAAGAGATTCAAGAAAAATGTGGAGTACAATTAAAGAAATTATAAGTGGCAAACAGAGGGAAAATATTAAGGAAGTTCGGTTCCCGATGAAGTTGAAGATGATAAAACTAAAATAGCCAAATTTAATACTAAGTATCGAAAACATAAGTATTTCATTATTCACAGGTACATCTTCTCAATCACCAGAAAGAAGAGAGAATAATAATATTTTCAGGTAACAGTGAGTATTTAATGAAAAATTTTAATACGATGACGCAAAAATCATCGACCTCTGGAATTACTATAGGCATAATTGGCACTTTTCTTGTCTTGGCACTTTTCACAGTCTTGGCACTTTTCGGAAAACATGTGCAACATACATTAAGAAAAATTTATGAATTGTATTTATTTGTATTAACTGTATGACTTAAACCCTATTGTTTGTATTTCTAACTGGAGTAACTGTATTTCTTTTTTTAAGCTGTATTCTTTCCGTTATAATTTTATGACTCTATTTATTTTATTATGTATTTTATATGTTTTTTAATACTAGATGTATGAAATTTGCTTACATCTAAATAAAGTTACAAAAACAAATAATTAAATTTAAGAAGTTGCACTAATAAATTAATATGTGTTAAAGGGAATTTTTCCGCAGTCATGGAAAACTTCCATAATAACACCAGTGCCCAAAATAATAAATGCTAAAAATTTCGAAGACCTCAGAAAAATAAATGGATAACCTAAATATGAACAAATACTAGAATCCATAGTTAAAGAACAGATGAGAAAATTTATTGAAAAAAAATAACATTCTTGTAAAACAGCAGGGTTTAGAAACAAATTATTCATAATGGAAAACCAGTATGGATCAGAAGAAAATCACAATAGTAGTGTTTTTGGATTTTAGACGTGTTTTTGAAACGATAGACAGAGAAATACTAAAATAAAATTAAAAATAGAAAACAAAGAAACAAAATTGGAGATGCTATATCTGAAACACAACAAGTAAACCTCAGAGTTCCTCAAGGATCTGTGTTGGGACCGATCCTATTTATTAAGTATATATATTAATGATATAGTGAAGTGCCTAAAGTACTGTTCTTTCAAACTTTTGCTGATGACACACTTTTATATATTATACCAAATAATATCGAAGATGCATTGTCAAACAAAGTTTTTTTTAAAGAATACTTCTATATTATATATTAAAGTTTTTTTTTCTTCGAATAAACTGAAAATAAATGTAACTAAAAGTAAATTCATGGTATTAGAGAAGAAACTCAACGAAATTACTACCCTAAATATAGAAAATCAAAATATTGAAGAAGTAGATGAAATTACATACTTAGGAATCATAATATATAACAAAGTAAAACTACACTAACTTTGAAATTTTAAATTAAAAAATTGCGGAAAAGGTTAAAAAGAAAAAGAAAAGTAGGATAAAGGGAAAGTTAGACGTCAAAACACGGAAACTGGTCTACAATACCACTGTAGCGTGTCACGTGAATTACTGCACAAGTGTAATCTTTCTGAGCAATAAAACCCAAGTAAAAAAATTAAAAATAATTCAGAATGGTTCCATGCCAACTCAGAATTAAACCATCTCAGAAACACCTCAGAAAGGTCATTAAAAGCTATAATATTTTTTTATCGTCACTCTTTAATAACCTTTATGAGGTGCTTCTGAGTTGGTTTCATTTTGAGTTGACCGGTCACCAAATAAAATATACAATAAAAAAAATTAAAAAACGCATCTTGCCCCATCCTATCTTGCCCCATCCTATCTCCCCCCCCCCCCCCCCCCCGCCCCCCGCCCCCCGTTGTGGTAAATATAATCGTGACGACATTTGCTGTTTCAGATTTTCGAGTTGGGGGGCGCTAGAAAAAAAAATTCTCAAAGTGGGCGGTGGGCAAAAAAAGGTTGGGAACCTATGTTGTAGAAGAATACGAAATTATTTTTTTACTTTTTAGTGCATTTTTTAAAGTCGTTTTTTTGTTTTGTTAAAATTTTGGTTTATTGGTTTACTTTAACTACCTTCCAAAAATACCGCAGGGCTTAAAATGGTAATGCCTTGAACCGTCGGATTACATACTGACGAACAATTATTGGTCATCATATTGCGTAATGTCGCAGAGCAGCATTGTGGCCATTGACATATTTTAGGGACATTTTTACAAAACCGTGTTCATTTTTATCGATTTGTTTTTATTTCGAACATGAAGATGAAGAAATAATCAAACACGTAAATGGGAAAATCAAAAAACATGAAGATGGGAAAATCAATAAACACGAAGATGGAGAAATCAACAAAGATGAAGACGAGGTCGACAAACATGAAGCCGAGGAAATCAAAAAAAATTAATAAACACCGATACAACAACCTGTCTGCCACTGAATAGGAATCTCTAATGAGGAGGGTAGTGGATATGTGTGTTATTATGTATCGTTGATACTCATTTATAAAAAAGTTAACTGTATATATTCCTGAACACCTACTTAGCTTATTTTTTTAAGTGGTAACGTTACGATATTTTGAAACATTTTTGAAAACAAATTCAAAGTTCTTGTTTCTAAAGAGCTGCAATTAAAAAAAGTTTCAATACAAAATAAAGGGTGAGAAAGCCGCCTCTCCGTTTACATCAGTAACCATTCTACACAACAATCATTGTAAGTGGGTAAACACCCATCCACAATGATTATTAAAACGGAAGATCCGCTTTCATCGTGGGCGAAGGAAACTTTGCACGTTTTTCAATAGTCCGTGGAGCTATTAGGCGCTCAGGTCCTTCCTGCCTGTGCGGGGCATGGTAGACGCGCGGGCACCGGACGGGCGCGGCCGTCCGACGTCAGGACGCGCGTCGGACGGGCGGCTGACGGCGACGGACGGTTAATTCCTTTATCAGGCCGCTCCGAATACTTCCCTGAGAATTGTTTCTATGGATTAAGCCAGGATTTAAAAATAAAGTTTGAAAGCTCCGCAGGGAACGTGCACTCATAATTACTCCTCGCTGAGTACCGGTTGTTACATTCTCTCCTTTGTGAAACAATGTTTAAGACTGCGTAATCGGATGGACGAACTTGTTAAAGAAAGCTGAATTCTCAGCGTAGCATTCGCGGAATGTCAGAAACTTTTTGTTTGTTGCCGCGTCTTGTAACCCTTTTTTATTTGGCGTTGAATTGCCTAATTATTATTCTTTTATACAACTGAAGCATCATCCCCCACCCACCCCCAGGGCAGGCACTCAAGTATGAGGGTAGCTCCGTGTTAAGTAAATTTGCACATAATCGAATTAAGCCTTTTTTAACACTCGGGGCTGTTGAAAAATCCGTCAGGATTTATTGGCTTGTTAAAAGGGCTTAAAAAGTGGGATAGAAAAATACGGCAAAAGTGTTTTAACAGGATATGACGGGCGCTATCTATCAGCGAGTAAGGGTGGAAATAAACTGGCTCAGTTACCGTTATCTAAATTATATTTATTGTGTATTTGGTACCAAAACTTTTAACAAACCTAAATTAAATTTGTTTTAAGCTAATAACAATAATTTTTTTTTATTCTGGCAGAGTTGTATCAAAAACATCATATAACGAGTGTGTATAGATATTTACTAAACTGAACTAAATGTAATGTTGGATTTCGATTCTCGTTTCGAAGTCTGCAAATGTAATTTTCATGCAATCTCTGCCGTATTCGTCTATCTTTTTATGCTAAATGATGGTGATACTCTTTAAATGTTAGACTTCGTGAGTCTTTCCTATGCCAGCACGCCTTGAATTTCCTTGCTATGATCTGGTTTTCAGCACACTTCGTCGAAACGCTGCAATGCTACTGAAGCATGAGTAATGTTCTCTATGCACCTTAGGGCCCTCACCAATAATGATAATTTAAATTAATAAATTACTTCGTTTTTACCACTTATATTGTTTACAAAACCGACATGTTTCGTCAGCAAAGCTGACTTCTTCAGGGTTTTGACAGAACTGTCAAAACCCTGAAGAAGTCAGCTTTGCTGACGAAACATGTCGGTTTTGTAAACAATAAAAGTGGTAAAAACGAAGTAATTTATTAATTTAAGTCAAAATGGTGCCACAAAATAAGTTTGCTGTGTTAGAAGAATAATGATAATCATGTGAGTCACTTGTATGTACAGCGATTCCTGGGCATTTTTTAAAATGTGGATGTCATTTTGCAGTCCATGTTTTTTTTTAAAATATAAATTAAAAAATTATAACAATTCGCCACTGATCCCACTACCATACATCGTAATTCATCTCGTGAAACTCGCGCTGTCTCTTATTTGCCTACCATGCTGCTGGAACGAGACGCAGTGCATGCTTGGCTGAACCCAACACTATTGTGCTGCTGATTTTTTGCACTGAAAACTGACACGTTCATCAAATAATCTGATGAATCAGTTTTATATAATCGTCATTATCACATAATCTTATCGTTTTAATGTACCTTTTATTCACAATCCTTCTTCCACATCGGCAAGCACCCAACGTACCGCTACAAATTCAAAACACTCTCAAAAGCATATGTGCAGAGATAGGTACCAGACATTTCCGAGGACTTTTTCCTCAATGTCCGCCCCGAACCGCGCGACCGCTTACATATTCCGTCCGCGCTCCCAAGTCTCCCGAATATCTTTTGTGTCGGTAACAAACCCATGAATTAGGAAATAAATTTCCGGCATCTCGCGAAGGGTGCCGCATGCGAATTAGCATACATTTTATTTTACGTACTCACATATTTGGGCTCAAGAAAGGCCAACTATGTCTATTTGCATAGCCAGTGATGCGGTGGATCCGGCAGTAATCCGTGCTCGGCTGGAACCCGAGGAATTTTTACAGGAATATTGGGAAGCGGTATGAGAGGTATTTTGTAACTGCATGCTTCAATGAGGGAATACTTCTGCCACTTTTATGGTTGGTACCTTCTTTCATCATAGCGTGCGTGGTTTAAATTGAGGGTTCGCGGCTTGATCTTTCGGAATGGAGTTGAGTGGAAAAGAGGCATTTATTTATAAAGAATGAAGTAATCTAATTCTGCTTGCCTACAATATGAATACGAATACTTAGGTGTCCTACAATTTAGAAGACACTCGTGAAATAAATGTTTATTTTTTCAAATAGCTTAATTATCTTTTTTTTTAATATATAAAGACAAACATTTCCGGTTTACGAATAACCCAACAATGTTTGAAAATCTCTTACTACCCCCACCCTAAGCGGAAAATGTTGCTTGTGTCGTGATGGAGAACTTAACTAGCCGAGGAATCGAACACGCGACGCCCGGGTGGAACCCAAATGCGATGCCCACTCAGCTACTGACCGGTCAATTTGTCACCTTGTCCTCTATCAATGCGTAGGTACACTTTATAAATAGCAATTTGACTTTACATCAGACTATAATATTTTGAGATGTGCCCCTTGAAATTGGCTAAGGGATCTTTTTTTAAATTAGCTCCACACTGGAGGCCCTGAGGAAAAAAAAATCCATTGAGGACTATGTCATCTTTGAGGATGCTGTGTGGAGGTTTTTTTTATGAAAAGTAAAAAGAGGAAGTTCTGGGAAGGAAAAAGGTATGAGGAGTATGTAGGAATCTGGGGGTGCGTGCAGGAGTGACGGACGTATGAATCAATTCCTCCCAGTGCGGTGCAAGGCGATGAATCAAGAGAGTCCGGCTGCAGTGGTCAAAAGGTCTCCATCAACCGGTCTCTTCCGATCCGGCCTGCCACGCAGTAAGTGACAAACTTAACTCAAGACTTAGACAAACCTCACCCCATGAACCCTGAAGGATCTAGCGTTATAAACGTTAATAACGTTAGATCCTTTAGCTTATTTCAAGTGAAACATCTATGTAAACATATTATATTCTACTATATAAATAGTCGAAGTGCCCTCTTAAAATTATTGTGATCATTGAACTGATAAATTTGCAATATTTTCGTTATTTGTTTTTGGGATGTTATGCGTGTAGCTTAGGCTAAAGAAGGAGGTAGCATAACACCCCAAAAACAAATAACGAAAATACTTTTGGTCGTGAAAATCTTATAACGAATATGCAATATGGTTTTTTTTTGGTTCTATAAGGAGGAAGGGGGAAGGGGGAAGGAGGAGGAAAACTCGGTTAGGTGGTTCGCGGGAGGGGGGGAGGGGGACACGGGAGAGGGAGGTGAACCTGGGAGGGGGGAGGGTAACTCGGGAGGGGGGTTCGCGGGGAAGGGGGAGTAGAGTGGGGAGAGGGAAGATGAGAGAGGAAGGGGTCGCGGGACAGAAAAGGGAGGAGGAAGGGGAACGGGACGAATGGGAAACGACACGCAGGGAGAAACAATTTGTTTATTAAATTGCATAGCAACGCATGCCGGGAACCAGCTAGTATTCTCATAAATGTATTATCAACGATAATTGTTCGGTATAAAATCTTCATTACACTGATGCTATGAAAAACAATACGCGAGGAATCACTCAAAAGGTTGGATGACACTTAAATCTTACAAAAATATTCTATGAACATGGTGTACAAATTCTGATCATTATTAGATCTCGAAAAAAAAATAGAAAAATGTGTGCAACACTGTTACCTACAAAATATTCTAAAAGCGCTCCTCATTTCCCTAAACATGCGCACCTACTACCTACTCGATTGTAAGGTATTCACAGCGAGGCGAGGGTATATTATTTGGGGTGGTGGATGGTGTTCACAATTAGATTGACCTCTCAGCATCGGCCCCTGTGCATAGCTGATTGTACCCCGCCAGGGCAGTATCCATGCGAGAAAAGTGGAGCCAATGCGCTTCTGAATTTCTAAGCATGTATGCCAACCGACCAACACCCCAGAGAACAGCTCATTGAATATCGTGGATATTTACAAGTGATCTGAAGATATATAATCATAAAGGAGTCAGACTATAGCTGTGGCTCCGTACCACGCTGACTTCATTGGTCACATTAGCTTTTTCGATTAGGTATAGTGTGTTTATTGACAAAATAATATCAACTGAATTACAAGAACTAAATTTACGCCTTGTATGCTACAAATTTTACAAAGTTCTAGAGCTGTTTTCTGTTGTTCTCCAAGGTTATGCCTCAATGGAAATGTAATATGTTCCATCACCCGCTGTTGAACTCGTCTGCTTTGTCAGCGATCTTGGGAAATTTCTCCATCCAGGTGATAGGCAACTGCCAGTCGTCAACCCAGTGAACTTAAATCAGCATTTTATTAGTGGACATTAGCTTCTTGAGTTCTGTGCAGCGCCTTATGCAAGGGGCATACATTCATTACGTGAGCTCAAAATTGGGGGGAGGGGTCTAGTAAAATCTCGTCAAATCTCATTTAAACTGAGGGGGGTCAATAAAAATCTCACACCAACTTTCAAAGAATATAAATTATATTATTACGCATATAATTTAAAAAAAAATTGTTTTTCCTCTTTTGAAGTGTCCCATTTTGCCCGCTGAAAAAAATCTAATGGTTTTATGAAAAACATTTATTCAGAGAGCAAGAAAAGAGTAATTCTCACGTGAGGGGAAGGGGGAGGGGGTCCCACCAAATCTCACTTATCTCACCAAGGGGACGGGGGAAGGAGTCTCATTTAAAAAAAATAGCTCGCGTAATTAATGTATGCTCCCTAAGGCACACGCACTGATATAGTTTGTTGACCTTCTCATGTAATGGTGGTGTCGGGTTGGTACTAAAATAATAAAACGTTTGCATAAACTCTTCAAATGTTAGGAAATCGTCTTCAAAATGTTTCTATTTCACTTAGAAGATGTCATTTATAGCCATATTTCGCTTTTGACCATCTTAAATTGTTTTAATTTTTTTAATTAATTAATGATACAAACAACTCGTAAAATATTATTTTAAAGTCCACCAGGGCCTGAAATAAATAAATAAATGTGATGGTGATATTTCTTTGGAAAAATTTTATAATTCCTCACTTTAAGTAATTAAAAAAAATATATATATATATACAAGGTGTTAAGGGACGTATTTGACTTATTTTAACCAGTGATTCATGACGTTTATTTGGAGTAAAAAATGTAAATGAAATTTTGGTCTCCGGTGACATTTTTTGATGTTTTTTTTTTTTCTACAAAAACATAAAAAAATTGTAGTTGTTGAACAGCTGGAGGCGGGGTAAGGGGTTCGTCGGACACCCGGCTGAGTGACCAGTGACGACATGGGGAAGAATTTTTTTTTTGTTTGATTTTGAAGAAAACATTTTTGAAAAAAAAAAAAAAGTCTTCGAAAAAAGTCACCGGAGACCCAAATTTCATTTACATTTTTTACTCCAAATAATGTCAGGAATCACTGGTTAAAGTAAGTCAAGTACGTCCCTTTAGCACCCTGTATATTTATGGTTTATAATTAACTTGATAGATATGTGTTTAAGTACTTTGTTACAATAATTCTTATAATTTCAGATAAATTTTTGGCTTTTATTTATTAAATAAGAGACTTACATACTTTTCTACTATTTATATAACTACTAGCGGAGGCAACACTTTACCGGAAACTAATTGTATAAAGTATTAGTCACCGATCCAATAACGCTAAAAAGATAAGTATTTCTCATTGGATACCTCATATCTGATTCAGAAATTCTATAAGTAATTCGTATTAATTCACATATACTTATATATAAGTGGGTACTCGTATAATATAATATTATGTATGTATGTGTCTTTTAACTCGCTCGAATGATTCTAATATCAAAATCGTTTGGAGGGCGGCGCTCGGCGGTCGCGGTGGACGGTGGTACTAAATTATTATTTATCGAAGGAGCAAAACTTCGCGTAAGATATAAATATTTAAGTTGGTGGAGAATACATACGAGTATAAACCTGCACATTGGAATAAAGTTGACATAAACATAAATATTGCCATTAGGACGGTTATATAATATTAATACGGTTAGTACACTTTTCAAACTGTTACCTAGTTAGAATTTTGCCCACGGGCACATGGGTTGAATATTAGTATTGAATATTTAATCTTTTTTAAACTCACCATGATTAAAATCTACTTTACTATGTTTTTTTTTTCAAAAACCCTTGCCTACAAGAAACGAAAGCAAGTTCCAAAATTGAGCTATCTAACAAGCAAAAAAACAACATTTTAACACAAAATATCGAATACTTATGTGCTACCGGTATTACAATGGAATTGGAGTCATTGATCCCCTCGGCACCGGTGCATAGTCGGGAAACACTCCAAACACGCGCTCAACATATGTACACGGTTGACATTAGTCACATGAGAACGGGTTGTTTCGGCTGACACGGCCACGCGTTTCTGTGGCTAATGAAACAATACGCCATCCACTGGATGGTTACCTAACCTTTATAACCAAGTGTTTTTAACTCACACCGTTAATTTGCATACAAATCAAATCCACACCGCACGCTTGCCAGCCCGCTTGTCCATCACATACAGACATTCTCCTTTAATTATTATATTTCACCAAATTTTCGCAAAACCTTGACAAATTATATACCTAAACCTTCCTCATGAATCACTCTATTTATTGGTGAAGAACGCATGATAATTAGTTCAGTAGTTTTTGAGTTTATTAGACAGACAAACACGGAGGAAGATTTTAATTTATAAAATGTAGAGAAGTATATTTCATCATATGAAATACATACCTTTTTTTAAGGCGGTACACAACCCTAATAATTTTTGTTTGCTCAAAACTCACATTTTAATCATTTCCGGCGAATTCGTAACTATAATAACTTTTTTTATTTCCATGCCGCACAAGGAATGTGAGTTATTCATATTTTAGATTAATAAAACAGTACCGTGCCATTAATATATTTTACATACAACGATTTTTAAACTTTATAACCCGTAAAGTTAGCTGTAAGCACCAGAATTTTTTTGTAGACGATGTATTATTAACTTCGTGAGGACAACATGGAGACACATTTTAAATATTTGTAACACGTTCTTCAGAATTAATTAAAATTAACGCGGCAGAAAGATCGAATCTCCAGGCCTGCTAGGGTGAATTCGACCGTACGTTCGTACAATACGTTGTGTCGCGGCGTATATTTGTTTACACGCTTTCTTCACTACGTTGTTAAGATTCCCACATTATTTTTCTTCTTCTTCTTTTCTTTGATACGGCAAATTCGACAGTAGGTTTGTCCAATACACGGGTCGCGAGTCGCAATTTGTATACACGGCTTTTTTATTTAATATATTTTAGGGTATAGTGTAATGCATACATAATTTCGGCATTTGAAGATAATATACACGAGCTCTTGAAATCAACCGTACATCAGCCCTCAAATACAACCCTTAAATAAGCTACACATATCGTCTAGTCCTGCAAACGCCAGGAACAAAATGTTCTTATTAAAACATGGAGCAGACGTGCCGAGTATTTACGAACACTATTTGCTGGGAAAAGCTCCCGGAACTTTCTCATGGAGAAAGACAAATATCGCTTCCGTATGGGATAATACACGGAGATATAAATCAAATTTTAATACTCAATTACAGTAATGGAATGGCTCTGCACGCGTTAGACTAACCTGGCTGTGATATCGACGGTTTGTGCTTTAGTTTTAGGTTTACACTCGAACTTACCTCCTCGTGCATTGCAAACTATAATTCGTGTCATGTGAAAATTATATCTCTCTGGAGGAATTATGAGAGACATGAATATCAGTTGCTACTAATAATAATGTAATAATTATCATTGTATGTTGATCGTTAGAGAGTGTACGAATTTACTATAACAGAATGACAGGCCTAAATTTTTCTTTATCATGATTTAATTTTCTTAGCCTTTCGGAACATAATGTGTGAATTTTCGATTACGTGCATTTAAGAAAAATAATTTTGTTTCGGGGTGTGGGGAGGATGGTGCAATATGCAATCCCACACGTTATATATGTATATACATATTTTCACAATAAATTTTAAGTAAACAAACAATTAAAGTATAAAAAAATAAGTTAAAAAAAAAAATTATAATTAAAATGAATTATCAATTATGTAGGGCGTGGTCTTGAGTGAGCTCGGGTCCAGGCGCTTGGTGCTGGAAGTTTGCGGTCACGCTACGGCGTTGTTGGAGGCCATTAGCACATCCTGGCTGACTCATCTGGCCGGCGAATCCATTCAGTCCTAGTTCCTTTAAAATTGTCGATGCGCTGCGGTACCTTCTGTATCCAAATGTAATTCTGCAGGCGTTATTATGTTGGATCCGGAATCACTCCATCGAGCTGATTTGAGAGTGACACCATGTTTCATTCGTATATAGACTAGTACAAATTGGACAATTTTTTTTAACGTTTTGCTGCATTGGAAGAATCTTCGAGCAATCATATAAGACAGTATACTAATACTTCTGATTTTTCATTAACTATAATGTAATTTAATACAATGTCTTTAGCGTAATCACGTAACACCGTATGAAGTGCGTGCTTAAGTATAAAAAATAATTATGCGAGTTTAAAGAGTATGTTTATTCGACCGGTCAGTGGTTGAGTGGGCATCGCGTTTGGGTCTCACCCAGGCGTTCCTTGTTCGATTCCTCGGCTGGCTAAGTCCTCCATCTTACTATGGTGGTAGTAGTAGATTTTCAAATATTGTCGGGTTATTTGTAATCCGGGAATGTTTGTCTTTCTTTAACCCTAAATCATTAACCTTATTTTTCGACCTTATTACTAACCTTCGTCGTTTCGACTACGGTACTAAATAAAAAGGGGTGTAAGGTTTTATTGAAACAAAATATGTACATATGTCTTTTTATTATTAATGAATAGTGTTTATTTGTATTATTTCTCATATTTAGAAAAGCAAAACTATCAAATTTATTAATCAAAAGCCTTAAGAATGAGACCATAGTTTTCATGCAAAATCATGTTATATTTTTAAAGTTGGTTTTAGAATTAGTTATAACTAAATTTTTAAATAAAAAAAACAATTCAAATATCAAAAAAGACTTGAATTAACTAATAAAATAAAAATTTTGGTGAAAATCTATAAACTAATAAAAATTTGGTGAAAATCTAGCGAAAATAAAAAGTCACGTTATCACTAATCTCTAGTCGATGCGACGAGCCATGGTTGCTGAATTGGCTCTCGTGGACTCCCCCCATCAACCGCACTACCGTCAATAGCACAAGTAACGGGCCGATTGAGATTAGCCAGAGTATGAAAGAATTACGGTCACGAGCGCGAAAGTTATCGCAGTTTTTTAAATCCTGCGTCGTCGATTCGACGAAGGTTAGTGATCTAGGGTTAAAAAAAAACTAAGATTAGGAAATTTTAATAATACCTATCCTGGAAACATCCTTTATGAGAAATATTCAATTTATGATTCACTAGGTCTATATTTTGTTTGTGATTTTGATATAATCACATTTATTAAAAAAAATGCAGATGACTGTGAATCATTAAAACAATCACCCAAAGATTCCCGCTCATACTCCTGAACAATGCGCCATAGTAAAATACCACGGCTACTTAGGTATTACGTACTACTCCCGATGAATTAACGTTAAAACTTCGGACATTGAATATCGCCACGTTCCATCACCGTGGTAACACTGGTAATCTCACAGTACCTTATCACTCAATCGCCGGCACAGCCTCCCGTCTCCCATCTCGCCCGGACCAAACGCAATCATCTCCGTGATAATGGAGTGGCCTGGACCGCCGCAACTGGTGATTGCAATCTTGTCCGAGCGGAGAGGTGTGGGAACACTTCGCTAGGAGGACTTTCCAAGAACACTTAGAGATGAAGCCTAGACTCTTGATTAAACTGGAAAACACGCTTAAGCCAGTCAAAATGAAAGAGAACTATTTGTTAAAAAAAATCTGCCTATTTTCTCTTCGCCAGATTTTGTAAAAAAACACTGACTATGTAAAATATAAAACTTTACGATAATATGCTGTATTTCCGTTCAGTTTTATCTGTGAATGTGCACTGCAAAGGCGCTTAAAAGCTTAAATAAAAAAAATATATAATTGAACATCGCACAAAAGTACCAACCATCTGGAGCAATTGATCATTTGGCATCCTCAATTGGAGTATGTTGTAGATCTGGTCACCGAGTACGGCTAAAGCCATTTCGGGCAACGTTTCAAATTTGAATGGTGGTCTTACCCCAGGGTTATTGACAGTATCTACCGCTCTAGAACGTCCCGCAAATATACTATTTTGTTTTATAAATTTGAAAAAACTTTAACTATTACCTACATACCGATATTGAAATTACAATCCATACTACCCTACTTGCTCAGTTTGTGAAAACGGTGACGGAACAACTCAGAACGACGCAACTTCAAAACCTTTGAAATATTAAAAGTGATGAAAAAAATTTTTAAATACGTACGTTACGTTAGGTTAGGCTTTGGCTACATTTCAATAAAAAAAATTATAACTTTTAATGACTTTGGGTGTTGAAATTGCATGATTCTGGAGTTGTAATAAAACCGTAAAAATGGCCAGGATATCAATATTTACATATTTGTAAATCTATTTACGATCATATTATGTTTATGTACCTACTAATATTATACATTTCTTTTGCCAACTGTCAATCGTTCAGATTTGTGGAACGAAATATCTTTAAATGAATTTCATAAAAAAAGTAATAATCAAAAATATACTGCCTCGCTGACGTTTCATGAAGATCACCGAAGTAAAAATATACTGCCTCGCTGATGTTTCACGAAGATCATCGAAGTGAAAATATACTGCCTCGCTGATGTTTCACGAAGACCATCGAAGTAAAAAATGTACTGCCTCGCTGATGTTTCACGAAGATCATCGAAGTAAAAAAATTGATTTGATTTTTTTCGGCAGTAGAAGAATACTATGCGTCTGGATACTAAACAATATTTTTATTTTATTTTATCTATTTATCTTAGGAACATAAAAGTCTTAGATAATAACACAATATACAGAGAAGCATTATAAAAACAGGTCAATTAATAATGTTCACAGATAATTTTTATAGAAATACAGAACTAAGTATTTAGTGAAAGCAAACTAAATATAAAAAGAAGAATAAAACAGCAAATATAAAACTTATAAAAAATGGAAGTACACAAACATAATAGACCTATAGTTATACAATACATTATACAACAATATATTTGCGTTTATAACTATACCTATATAAGTTGTCCAAATTTATTATTATTATTATACCTAGATAGACATATTGATTGTTTCCACGTACAAATACTTGTACTCTAATAAAATGAAAATGAGATATATTTAATTGTACAGCGAATTTACGATATATTCGTTGCAAACTATCTGCAGCAGAAGCGTTTGACTATCTACTGTATACGAACCTTCTTCCAAGTTCCAATAGCAATCGTTGCATGGCAACTGTAATTATTGAGCACCGATTAATTTTCTCCACCTTATTCCCCGCCCTGTCTTGTCGGGCTAAGGCTGAAGGTAGTTTCAGGGGTGGTTTGGGGGTTGTGGGGTGGGAAGAGGTGCGGGTGGCAAACCGGAATGAATCTGTCCATTGCAGACGATGCCGCATGTTCCCCGACTTGTTAAAACTGCATCTCGGCGGAGAACTTGCCAGAAAAAGGGATGGGCCAGTGGGCTGTGGGCTGATGTGGTGGGAAATGGAAAATTATAGCAAAAAACGCGTCTGTATTCAAGGTAACAATTGAGATATTTATTGTGCACAGTGCAACATTAAAATTATGCTTTATCTGTCCAAGCATGTGTATTATTTGACTATACATCCTCTGAAATACCTGACTAATGCCGAGATTCTTTGATAAGAAATGTATTTGCAAAAATTTGTTAAATTTTAAATGTTTAACCACTGAAACGATTTCGGTCGAAAAATGAACTACTTTTATTTTTCTGCGATTGATTTCGGTCTAAAAATGGACCATATTTTCCTACCATTCGTAAAACATTTATTGTAATTATTTAAAACATTTCTTTGGCCAGCCGTTTAGTTTAACACAAAGCTATTGAAATGCTTTATCTATTAAGACCATAGATGTCGCAAATCCGAACTTCGTAGACTATTTTAGAACAGTGTTAAAAATAAATTTTAAAAACATTTTTTCCCGCCGAATTTTTGAACAGCTGTTTACGGATGAAATTAAGACCTTTTTCCATAGATGCGCACTTTTCATTATCAAGTATACCACAGACAACATACAGAAACCGAAAATATTCTATATTGACCCGAATAAGTATCCCTCACGGCAGTTTAAAGTAAAAAACAGTCAGGATTCGCGCGATTATAAACTTTACGATTTTTTTTATGTATTTTTTATAAATCTGTTAATTTATTGGCATTATAGAACTATAATAAATTTTTATGTTTCCATGTCAAAATTCGAAGGTATGATTTTTTTAATGTTGACGAAAAATTAAAAAAATGACCATCCGGGAAATCTCAAGCAATCGAAGCAAATTTATTTATTTCGCGTGATCGCTCCAGTGGATTTAATGTAAAACTGAGTGTCCGAGAATGATCGACGTATGAATCCTTCCCTCCCACTGCGGTGCAAGGCGATGGGTTGATATAGACCTGCTTGATGGTTCAAAGTTCTTCAGTTGCATCCGCCGCCAAGACCTAGACAAACCTCACCCCATGAACCTGGCCACCCCTGCTCAGTCACAAATAAAACGAACCAATTGGGGCGATCGGTCGTTATCTGATAAATGGTTCCCGAAGCGACGGTACCAAAGTTACAATATCTTTGGGCGGTACCCATATCTTGATCTCATCATGAATTAAGACAAAAATTCGTTAATAAAAAAATAAAAAAACAAAAAAGATTGACGGTGAAGAGAAAGACACCGCACCTCGTTATTTAGTCCTGATTATTTATTTTTTCCTATTAAATACCAATTTCAAACATATTCGTAACAAAATACTGTACGTGTTGGTTCATTGAAGTTGTTCAATATTTGTTGGTCCTCTGACCCCTCCTCTTAAAAGCCAAGGAAAGCAAATTCAAAGAAGGTTAAAATCACTTCATATATCTACATCTACACTCTTCACCTCTCCTAACCGACCCTTTGACTTCCACCAACTCCACCACCTACACCCCCCCTCCTCTCCTCTTCACTTCCTCCACCGCCCTATGCCATTACCAAACACTCAAATCGGATTAGTGAGCTACCACTCTGCATTTGCCTTCTGGATCGACTTTGAGCCCATGTGTAATTAACATCCTAGGATAATAAAAACACATTATCTTGGGAGTAAAGTAATAATTATTTACAAAATAAACTATTATTTTAAGGCGGAATTCAGTACACATTTTTTTAAATCAATCAAAATTTAACAATCGATGATGGTTTACAAAAGAATTTAACGCAATCAATAATAGCTTACAAAAGAATTTGACACAATCGATAAATAGTTTACAAAATAATTTAACGCAATCAGTGATAGATTACAAAAGAATTTAACTCAATCGATAGTAGATGACGAAAGAATTTAACACATTGATGATATATTACAAAAGAATTTAACACAATCGATAATAGATTACAAAAGAATTTAACACAATCTGCTCCTAATAGATTAAAAATAATTTAATACATTCGATAATATAATAGAATTACAAAAGAATTTCCCTTCATTTAGTTGAAACCTATTCTTTACATCTCTTTTTATTTATATTTTACGGCTTACAATTTTAAAATACTAAATAATATGTTATTTATTTATGTTGGCATTGCCGAAGAATTAGCTAAACATTTTTTTAAATTAAATTAAAACAAATCAATTTGTATTTGTATACCATCAAAATTTATCAACGTGTTTCGAAGCCAATAGTTCATTTGTCAGGACAAAATTAAAATTAACGAAAGACGGTCAAGTATAGACAAATGAGTACCTATGGACAAAAAACATTACAAAAAGAACAGTGATTAAATAATTAATAAAATATAAAATTCATTCTACAAAGGCAATAAATATATTTAAATTTCATAAATTAACACACATTTTATTAATTAAATCAAGTTGTCTAAATAACGTAAGTATTAATATAAAAAAATAAGATTTAATTTGCTATTTTTTTAAAATATTTGGTTATTTATAATATTTAATCGGTTATTAAAATTTATTATTCTAAGTTATCGAATTGTAAACCCGTTATATTTAACCCTTAATTTATACCGTAATAATGATTTGTTTCCAAAATGTGGTTGGCTAATTCAAAATAATTATTATTATTTAAACACCTTAAGGCTAACTATAACTCTAGTATTAAAATTTCTGGAAGTCTTCCTCATATAAAAAAAGTTGCAACTTAAAAGTTAAAAAATTAATCTATTAGAAAAATCACCCTGGTCCTTGTTATTTAATACACATATTCTTTTAATTTATTTATTAAAAAAGCTGGTTGTATACCATCTGGCACGTTTAAAATATTTTTATTGTTTGTTTTACACTGACTATTAATAATACGTTAAACTATATTATGACTCCTATATTAGCGAATTCCGATAAAAAAAATCGCATTTTTGGGCTGTTTCATAAATGTGTTTTAATATCAATTATTTTTTATAATCGTTAACTTTTGCCTTTACATCTATCTACCAATCGCATAACATTATCTAAATCAATTAAATAAAACAAATCGGGCATGTACGTGTAGAAAGCCTGAACCCTTTAAATAATATCTTCAACCAACACCTCTGCCATAGACATAAAAATCGCATTGATTCATAAATGTGTTTTAATATCAATTATTTTTAATAATCATTAGCTTTTGGCTTTACATCTACCAATCGCATAACATTATCTAAATCAATTTAATAACACAAATCGGGCATGTAGGTACGTGTAGAAAACCAGCACCCTTTAAATAATATCTTCAACCAACACCTCTGCCATAGGTCACCCCAAGTGGTTCGCTACGTTTGGTGACTTAGCAGAGGTACCCGGATTCATGGGGTGAGATTTGTCTAGGTTTTGGCGAGGGATGTGTTTGGCCACCTACATGGCAGGAACGATTGGGAGAGGTCTAGGAAGACCTTCTGACCTCTCCAGACGGACTCTCTCGACCCATCGTCTTGCACCGCAGTGGGATAGATTCACGCGTCCGTCATTCCTAGACATTCGTAACTCCAGATTCCTACCATCCCTCATAATAATAATAATATTTGGCTAATTTAGATAGCGCCGTTTTTGTGAAAAATCACCTCAAGGGCGCTGTACAAATAAGTATTTAGAGGAATTAATATTACTGGCTTACAACTAAGATTTACAATTATAACTAGTGACTTACATCTAAGACTTATTATACTGGCTTCCAATTAAGATTTAAGATTTAAGTTTATAGCTAGAGACTTATTCTACTGGCTTAAAATTAAGATTTACAATTATAACTACTGACTTACATCTAAGACTTATAGCTAGTGACTTAAGACTAAAACATTTAAATGCTAAACTAAAGCAAGTGACTTAATAACATACAATTAGATTAAGATTAGCGCCAGAAGAAGTAAGAAGATAGAATAATACATAATATGTTTTGTAATGAGCGCACTTTGAAAACAAAAGTAAAATTTTATGATACTCTCAGATAGATATTTTTATTTGAGGGTATGAGAGCCCAAAAAGGTAGGTTTTTAATTTGGACCTAAATTCTGTTGGGCTTGTTATGCATCTTTCGGAGGGAGTTTATTCCAAGCCTTCGGCCCAGATACTCCGAAAGCGCGATCTCCAAATTTAATATTTGGCTTGCGTTTAGGTTCCATTAGTTTGCCTACAGCTGATGAGGTTGCTGATCTAAATGTTGACTGCCTCGGACCAGTATTTTCGGGGACACATAGTTCAGAGATGTAAGGTGGGGCCATTTCATTGATCGATTTGAACACCATCCAGCACAACTTGTACTACCTTATTCCTTCCCAGAACTTTTCCTACCTTCCTTTCTACATACAGCATATCCAAAGATGATATAGGCCCTGAGGAAATTTTGTTTTCATCTTGGCCTTTTGTGTGGAACTAATCTAAAAGAAAAGAAAAAAAAGTATACTTCACCACTAGAAGCGACCCTTTCAAAACATCGAGTCATAAAATCTCGTTATCATAAAGTAACACCAAATAAATTCGTATAAAGTTAGCGTTGCTCGCAACATACAAATTAATTTAATGACCTGCCCCTAATGCCTAATGGTCAATACTCCCCAATCAATTTGTCCCCCACTGTCCCATGGCTCATGCTTCTAGAGCCCACTCGGCTCCTTGAGATGACCACAGCAGATAATCGTCGCTGTAAAGGATTTAAGCCCCCGATATAAATTTGTAGCGGAACATAACTCAGGACGTAGCATCTGGCCGGTTTTCGGTTATGACCCTTAAATCTCAAAGGGTCCGCCCAAGAAAGGGAAGCCCTCTGGGTCCCCCTAAACGCGATCTAATTAGGAAATAGTTTCACTTCTTGATTTATAGATTAAGTTGTGCTGAATCAATATCCAGCCCGCTGTGAACCGTCACGTTAACGGGGCCGTGGAAGGGTTACACCACTGAAATATTGATAATTTTAATCTAAAAATAACACCTCTCCGCATTGGCCTTGAAATAATTTAAGAATTTTTACTATGTTATGTTTTTATTCAATACATTGATGCTAAAACATTATACGTATATGTTATTAAACCAAATAATGTGTACCCGGTTATATTGGTTATAAATATGCACAATTATTATTATAAAAGTGTTCCATTATCGAATCGCGAAAATTAAAAAAGAATATTGATGTTTTTTTTCATTAGTGTCAAAATTTGAAAATACTATGATAGATTTCTTATTTTTGCGCGGTTTACAACATTTTTGAATAAACTCACCTTTGTAATAATTAAAGACCGGATTATATGCAACAAAAACAGCCCAAAATATGCATGCAAATATGCAATAAAAATAGCTAAAATATGCACGAAAATCCATAAAAAGGGTCAAAATATGCAACATACAGGAAGTCATATTTTTAAATATTTTTTTTAGTAAGCTATTAGTTCTCAAAGATAACAATCATATTTTCGAAAATATCAATTACAAAATGTATTTAACAATGAATTTTACAATTTACCTTTAAAAACGTATATGAATAAGTACTGTTCTAAATGTTCTGTAGACAAATTGTGTCTACGATCGCGATACAATATTTTTGTGAGCGGAAAAGGAGCATTCAATGTCTACTGATGTGACTGGACAGAATTTAAATTTGGGTGCGATTTTTTGAACTTATTGTGCCAGGCAAAATTTCACCTGCCCGTTGAAGAAGCTATCAATTTGGCATAAGGGTTCAAACCCTGGGTTATTGTTCAGTTAGTTTTCAAACTTTTCTTTTAGTTTACTCGAGAATAGCTTTGGCAACGAGGAATTTATAAGGCGAATTTTCTTCATAACTTTCATAATGATTCATTCCACGGCAATCCATGTGTTTGTATTTGTTTTTTTGCATTTCAAGTGTTTTCACTAGCCGCGGAGCGATCAGTTCACTGGCCGCGCACTTAGCTATCTGACGTTTATAGTGTCACTATGTGAACGATGAACGAGATCGAGTGTAAATATGCAAGATCTCAATTTTTTTGCTAAAATATGCAACTACGGCTGAAAGGTGTCTAAATATGCAAATGCATATGCAAATATGCATATGCATATAATCCGGTCTTTAGTAATAATAATTATTATTTTTCTGCGCTTGGTCAGCTGTTCTAAAATACTTTTATTTTCAATTTACACACTTTTATTTACGAGTTGCTGGCATGTGTTGCAATGCCACTTAATAAATAAAAAGTTTCTCCCTGCATGTCCTTTCCCTTTCGTCCCTTTTCCACTCGACCTTCCCCGCCTTCCCACTTCCACCGTTCCGGATTCCCCTACCCCTCCCTCCTTTCTTCTCTGCAGCTAAACTATATGAAATGCACCCATTTTTCAAAAAACTCGTGCGCTGTCTATTGATTTGATTTTTTGTACAAATTTCATAACGCTAACGTTCAACAGTAAAAATAGAAACATTCGCAGGCGTGCGCACAGCAACCCACCAAAGTTTCGTAGCATTCGGATGAATAGTAAGGGAAATAATTTCATAACGCTAGAGCTCACTATTTTAGATATAGAAACCATCGCGGGCATGCGCACATCAAATCACCAAAGTTTCGTCGCAATCGGTTTAGGAACGCATGAGGGACAAACAAAGAAACATTATTTTTTATACGAGTAGGATATTAAGATTAACCGCTATTACGCATTAAATGCAACGCGGCTGTGCTTAAAGGAGGTGAACAACACATACTTAGGATGAGTAAGTTGTTTCACAGAATTTAAAAAAATCATGTTCTGATATTATTCCATTATTGTTTATTATTTCTTCAGATATTCACGGTATTATTGTTTAATTTTCAAATTTTAACCTCTTTAACGTTTCGGACATTGTTACAGTGTCATCAGGGCAGATATGTTGTGATGTGTGAACACATCTGCCCTGATGATGGACACTGTAACGATGTCCGAAACGTTGGCTAAAGGAGGAGGTAGCGCAACACGGCATAACACCCCAAAAATAAACAACAAAAAATACTTTTGGCCGTGAAAATCTAAAATCATATCCAACTTCGCAACACATATGTTGTGATGTATGAACATATCTGCCCTGATGATGGACACTGTAACGATGTCCGAAACGTTGACTAAATGAGGAGGTAGCGCAACACGGCATAACACCCCAAAAAAATGAAATAAAAATAAAATAACACAAAATAATAAATTGAAAGAACAACTGAACTTGAAAATTATCTTTGTAAATTGACGTAACCATTGACAAATGAAATTAATCGTCTCCGGTCTTCTTCATGGAGATAGAGCGCCTGCTAAATGGTACTAAATCACTAGCGACAATCGTTTCCTTTCAAATCTACGAGTATATGGAAGGCATTTATGGAGTTCTTCTTGCACATTTTTACGAGACGCGCGCATTCGCATTAATTTCTATCTAGATATTAACGAATATCATAACAAGATATTAATATTTATCAAGTAGTGATTAATTCCTAAATACATCTAACAATTTCGTACCTTCCGTTAATAATTCGTACTGAATAATAAATGAGGACCGATAATGTTGTACAAGACAAGATGGCTCGTGTAAATCCAGGGGGCATTTATTTACCGAAATTCTCTCCAGCTTCTCCAATAAATTTAATCGGATTGTAATTCTGCAATTTACCATCTGGTGGCTTATTGTTTTGTCGCGTTGCCTGAATGTCTTACAGAATGTAGCCATAAGGTAGTGTCCCCAGGTCACCGCTTTACAAACCCTCATCTAATATTTAGCATTCTTGTGACAGAACATTTACAATTATTTTAATAAGTGAATTACGGGTATTTTTTTACCGCTGAAATTATCTATTCGATACCAAGTGACAGTACGTGGAGTGTAAGTAAACTTTCGTGAACACAGAACAGCGCGTTTATAAAGGGCAAAAACTTTATAATAACCTACCAAATGCCGTAAAGGAAGCCTCAAGCCTTAGCACTCTTCGTAGGGCGTAGGTGCTTTGTATGTAAAAAAAACTATTTTTGGTTTTAATACGAACATACTCACCAATATTATTTTTGTCACCAAGTTATCCATTTTTCTTAAAAATGTATTTTTCAAACCTATTTGTAAATGTAGTGTATCTCGTAAATTGTACTTTATTATATTATATTTTTCCTACTAGATGTATGAAAAAATTTGCAAACATTTTTTTTTTATTTAAATAAAATACATACATATACAGATTTATAGAAAAACATATGGTTCTTAAAACTAATTACAATAAATTTCTTTTTAACGAAACTACCCAATTCAAAAGAGAAAACATTTCTCGTGCTTCAATTTTGGAGAGTGCCATTGTAAAATGCGAATAGGTACAGAGAGTATGTTATTACAAGTACTTAAATTTTAAAAAATATATATACATATATACATGAAGACAAGTCGACATAATGAACTTGAAGTAAATAATAGTTAAATTGGAATAGGATACAATATAAGATAATACAGGCATAGATATATCAGAAATAAAAATAATATTATTGTATTTACTCAGTAGTTAGATTGTAAGTAGGTAGTAGGTACATAGCATTGGTTTAGAAACATATTTGAAATGGATGGGCTGACAGTATTGTAAAAGTAGGTACATATGATAAAGTTGTAAGAATTTTGTGCCTACATATAACGCGTATGTACTTTGCTTTCAATTAGATATGCTGATGAAATATTTTTAGAGATATGTTCGAGTTTTTTTTTTGTTATTATTGTGATGATGAATTTAAAACTTATAATTAATGTCGGGTTGATCTATTAGTTGTTTCATTTGGGATTTAAAAACTTTATAATTTTTTTCAGACTTGATTATATACGGGAGAGCATTGAAAAATTTTATACCTTGATAAGCATAGTGGTGTTGGGAAGCACTTGTTTTAAATTTTGGAATTTGTAAATTGCCACGTGATCGTGGTCGGTTGTTTATGTTTGTGAATGTTGTTGTTGATGGATTGAAATGATCTTTATGAGTTTGTAATAATGAGTTTTTTTTTAATATTTTATTTAGACTGAGAACCCTAAAAGAGTCAAATAGCTGTGTTGTTGGAAATACAGACGGTTTTCGTAAGATGACTTTTAAAATCAACCTCTGTACCCTTTCTACAGGTAAGAGGTTAGTTTTGAAGGTCCCTCCCCATCCAATTATACCATATTGTCTAAATAAAGATTCAAAAACATAAACAGTAACTTCATGTAAATGGTTATGTGGTAAAGTTTTGTCAAAACCACACCAGGAGAACCTGAGCTAAGTTTTTTGTATGTTTTAGATAAAGTATTTTTGTATATTACGTTAGTAGCAGTTAAAGCACATCATAATAGTAAATAGATATACTACCAATGCGCCTATGAACCATATAATGAAAAATTCTATGCAAGTATTATATTCTTTATTATATGTTAGAAACAATGTAGTGAAAAGAAAAGGTTGCTGTGTGAAGCACACTTAATTAAGCAATTAACAAGAAAAGAGAATAAAACAATAAATATAATAATTACAGCGAGAATTTAAAAATTAATTTATTTACACAATACTAATCCCTTATTAAAGTATATTTAATTATTAACTATCTCTGTTGTAAATTACCACAGTCAAATTCAATTTCATAAAGTTTTCAGAAATGTGTATTTAATAGCAAGTGTATGATGAGATTTTATTTAAAGAAAGAAAAACATTTCCAGGTTACGAATAATCTAACAATATTTGAAAATCTCCTACTACCACCACGGTAAGCGGAAAATATTACTTGTGTCATGATGGAGTGCTTAGCCAGCCGAGGTATCGACGCGACGCCCGAACCCAAACGGGATGCCAACATAGCCACTGACCGGTCAGTGCTATATATCTTGGAAGCGAAAAAATAGATTAATGTGCCTACTACACACGGTTTTTCATATTGGATCCATAATCGAATATGTACAAGTAATGCCTCGGTACAGACTTTGTCTAGTGAGGTGAGTAAAAGAAATCTATGTACATAAATGAAAATAAAATAAACGCCGGCACTGAAATGAATGCATTTAACCAATACGCGGTATTGAAAGCGGAAAGTCTTTTCAAAATTTTATTTAAAGATAAAGGTTGTCGAAAATCACTACGGTCTGTCAATCCGCCCCTTTGGTTAGGAAATATCCCTTTCACAAAGACACCCGTGGAATCCGATAAAGCCTCCTTATTGGTCGCCGGCCAAGACACCAGCCCTACAATGTAATACTTCATACAGCCTGATTTACTACCTGTCGGCATTATGCACTACCTACCTACGGGGCGAGTACTTATGGCTTTATTCGGGTATACAAAGATCTTGCCTTAAATGATTTGATTTGGAATAAATGTGTAAATGAGCGGAAGTATTTACATAAATTAATAAAATATAAGTCTTTACAATCGCTATTATTAATTCTTTAATAACCTTCGCAATTTTCTACTTAAGTCATTATACTGCGGGTTCGATAAATTAGTATTACTCCGTTTTTATTTCAGAAATTTATCATTCGATTGAACATAGAACAGGTTTTCGTTATTTGTTTTTAGGGTGTTATGCCGTGTTGCGATACCTCCTTCTTTAGCCAACGTTTCGGACATCGTTGCAGTGTCCATCATCAGGGCAGATCCGGCAGATCACATCTACCGGATCTGCCGGATCTGCCCTGATGATGGACACTGCAACGATGTCCGAAACGTTGGCTAAAGAAGGAGGTAGCGCAACACGGCATAACACCCCAAAAACAAATAACGAAAATGCTTTTGGCCGTGAAAATCTTAAAACACAGAACAAGTTGTTTAAAAAAAAATGAACAATTTATCAAATATTTGACGTTAATTTTTAGGTTCTGTGTAAGTTCTATTCCAGTTCTGTTATTTTTATAGGCAGTTTTGTCATTATAGTCCAGTTGCTTCATTAAACTGGAATAATCACAGAACTTTCACAGAATGTGAAAATTAACTTCAAATATTTGATGAAATGTTTCAAATTTCTTTAAACAACACATCCTTGTAAACTTCGACATTTGTCACAAATTTATGCAAAGTAAAATATACGTTTCAAATATAGAATTATTAATTAATTAAATCGAAATAAAATTTTATTACCAACTTTATCATTTTTAATCGTTACCACAACCAATTCCAATTTTGAAAATCAATAATCGCAGTTCTAAAGGTAATTGATACAATTACACATAGACGCACAGAGGCACCACAAAAATGAAAAAAATAATAACATTTTAATTGAAATCAATGAAAAATACCCGTACAGTTTTAAGTATTATATATATCTACCCTCTTTTCGCACAATATGTTCCAGCACTGATTAAAAACAATTCCTGTATAAATATTTCTGGAAGCTCATTCAAGCAATGTGGATATGTGTTAGGAACAAATAACCCTAATTATGCATTTGTGGAAAACGGAATGCAATAATGCGCGTTCGATTCAACAATGCACTCTGGAAGACTGTTCTACAAAACTGCTTGAAGTCCGTATTGGTGCAATGAATAAGTGATTTCAAAATCTGTATTTTCCCGGTAAATAAAGGTTTGACAGATATAAAAAAAAAATAAAAAAAAAACTTTCACTAACTCTGGGTGACTTACGATGACTTCTTAAATGTAATAAGAGTAATAAGGATACTTTTTTTTCAAACGCTTTAACTCAATGCTTTTTTTTTTTTTTAAGTTTTCTTTATTCATTGAAAAATTTCATTTACAAATGTTGGGGATTTTTCGACCACCATGCTAGGCACATGCCCGTGTTGTGGTGGTCGATTTTTTATACAGTAAATTAACATATGCAATATAAAGAATGTGTGAGAGTATTAAGAAAATATACAAGGTGTCCGGAAACTCGTAGTACAAGCGGGAAACTGGAGGCTCCACATCACATTTGGAGTCGATTTTGTGGTATAACTTTTTTTGATTTGAGCTTTCGTTTTCGAGTAAATCGGGTCCGAAGTTGGATTTTTTTTGGTTAAATTTGAAAAAATTGTTCACTACGGGGTTCATTTCAGCTATGTAATGTCTTATAAAATGCATCGAAGGGTAAACCGGGCTCAAAAGTTTTTTTAACCCTTTAGTTGCCGAAAAAATGGAAAATAGAAAAAAAAATAATATTAAAATTAAAATGCTGAGATGGAAAAAAATATTTTTTTTGGGTTCTCTACGTGATGTAGATTCACCAGTTTCCCGCTTGTACTACAAGTTTCCTGACACGTTGTATACATAAAATAATATAATAATAAAGAATATTATATAATACAAAATAGTATAAAAGAATTTAATTTAAAAGATTTACGATTATAAAATCAGAGAGAGTACTTAATGGTAAGCAAATGAGGAAGGATTTTTATGTTGAAAATCTACATTATTTAACACCAATTTTTGTACAATTAAATGTTGGGCTTTATTCTTCAAGTCCGGCGAATTACATTGAACAGCTGTACAGTAAGTATGTAGTATATATTATAGTTGTTCATGTTTCAGTCCGGCGAATACTAAATTATAATTATTGTTACCATGGTTATTGCCGGGAAGTACATATGGGACTTCGTCGGATTCGATACACAGTGGTGCCAAACAGTTTTAAGTAAATAGTCTAAAAGTATTTAAACTTTCAGCTAATTATATTATAGTAATTACGTACAGTTCTTTACAGACAAAAAACTTTTATTGGTGGTATATAATCTATTATCAATTTTATTTATAAAAAGTAACTCAAACTTAAATACACAGTTTCGTCGTGGAGCTGGTGAAATAAAATCAAGAAACAAAGAATAAAAAAATAAATAAATAAAAAAAGGCTTGGAGTGGAAAGGGCTAAGAAATGATTTTCTTTTCTCCCATTTTGATAAAACAAAGTTTTTAGGTTTATTATATTTTCACAATGAAAATAAAACAAATGATAATAAATAAAATGATAATAAAATAAAATGATGTTTTCCTCCAAATAAATGAAGTAAAATGGTATATTATATTATACAGATAACAGTAATAAAAGCAGTTTAGGCAAATGTTGACCTTCATAATAAAATTATATTATATAATTATATATCTATCCCTGTTTTAGCAGAAAATGTTAAGTTAAGTTAATTAAGTGTGTTTAGGTAATCTAGTTAATTTAAGTTGATTCAAGTTAGCCTAAATTAATGATGTGAGGCATTCTTTAAAATAGTCCCTTCCCTTTAGAATCAACCAGTTCTGAACCCTTGTGATATAACTATCGCCAGTTTTCGATTTCCTGATATCAATACTCAGCGAATTAAACATTTTGGGCGCAATTTAAGAGAACTGGCGCTGTGCGAAGGCTGTTTTTGTTGGAGAAATTATGCATTTTAGTTGGGATGAGTACCGGGTGCGAATTTTTTGTTGTGTTTTTTTCATCAAATCCTTTTTCCATAAATATATGAGAATCGTCTTTATGTATAATTGTCGAATGTCTAATACTGTGAGTTTTTCAAAAAGTGGTTCTGATGGGTGTGATGGGTTACATTTGAATATTATCCTTAGCAATAGTTTTTGTATTAAGACCATGGGATGAAGAATTGATGTTGCACAACCTCCCCATCCTATAATACCATATGTGGCAATTGATTGAAAAAGTGCAAAGTAAACACATCTTAGTGTTTGTAGGTTAAGGATAGATCTAAGAGAGTAGAAAATGTAACCTAATTTGCGAAGTCTATTTGTTACAGAATTTATGTGTGCCTCCCATCGTAATTGATCATCTATGATAACTCCCAAGTACTTAATTTCGTTTGATAATTTTAGGTTATCGCATGAGCAGTTTTTGTGAGGTGTAGATGTAGGTGTGTTAAGGTTCTGTGAACATGAATGTATGGTAAGTTTTTGGCAGTTGTGGAGGAGATTAGGATTACGTATGGAAAAAAGTAGATACTTTGTTTAATCTATATTAAGAGTTAGGAGGTTGGAATCTAACCAGTTTTTAACTAAGTTCATGCCATAATTTGCTTTTTTAAAGGTTGAATTTAAATCTTCGTCATCAAATACGATAACCGTGTCATCGGCGAAAGATATAATAGTGCCACCAGTATTCAGATTGCATAACGTGTTGATGTATATTAGAAAAAGAAGTGGGCCTAAAACACTGCCTTGGGGCACGCCATATGTGCTTGGTAAACTTGTACTTCTATGCTCTTTAGCCGAGTTGATAATAGTTGACTGGGACCTGTTTGTTAGATAGCTCTCAAACCATTTAAGGGGCATGCCTTTTATTCCTATCTGCAGGAGTTTTTTCAGAAGTATGCGGTGAGATACAGTATCAAAGGCTTTAGCTAGATCCAAGAATACAGCGAGGGGTTTGCGACTTTTATCGAGTTTGTCAGAAATTAATTTAGTGAAGTTTGCAATTGCATCTGAGGCACTACGACCTTTGCGGAAGCCGTATTGATTATTTGACAGGATTTTATTATCTTCAAGAAACTTGTAAAGCCTTCGTTTAACTGTTTTTTCAATTATTTTTGAAATCGGACTCAGTAAGGATATTGGTCTATAGTTATTCACAGATGATCTGTCCCCTGATTTAAAGATAGGAATAATGGTTGAATGTTTTAGGGTGGTTGGGAAGAGGCCAGTTCGAAAACTATTTGTGATATGTTGGAGGGATTTACTGATGATTGGCTTGAGGTGTTTAATTAGTTTTGTGGATATATTGTCAATTCCCGTAGAGTGTGTATTTTTGAGTGAAGAGATGATTTCGGTGATTTCTTGTTCTGTTGTAGGAGTGAGGTTAAAAAGGTTATAACTGAGATTAGCGAGAGAGATATTATTTGCAAGGTTATCTTCAGATGTTCTATTTTTTTTTAGGATATTATTAGCTAGGTTTGATCCGATTGTGGAGAAGAATTGGTTGAAATGATTTGTAATTGTTTCTGAGTTTTCAGTTGCACTAAATGTTTTATCTGCGATGGTGATCTTATTTATGGGTGTGGTAACTTTTTCTGTATAGCATATTTCTTTGATAATATTCCAGATTTGTTTATTATCATTAGCAGCTTCATCTATCTGTTTCCCATAATACTCTTCTCTGGCCGTACATGCAATTTTTTTGCAAGCATTTCTGTATCGTTTATAGAATAATAGAGATTCGTAGTCAGTGGGATTATTTTTACAATATTTATGAAGTTTGTCTCTCTTACGTATACAGTGTAGAATGCCATTTGTTATCCAGGGTTTCAGTTTAATTTTATGTCTATTTTGGTGGTTGTTTGGGTTTAATGTGGCATTTTCCAGATGTTTGTGAAGGGTGTTGATGAGCGATTCACATGCTAAGTTCGGGTCACTAAGTTTATAGAAATTTGACCAGTTTTCCTCGGAAACCAGTTTGAAGAGAGTGTCATATGAAATTTTGTATTGTTGTAAAGTAGATGCTGGTGGTTTTGGTATTTTATGGGAAATGGAAGTGATAGTGGCGTAGTGATCTGTAACAGTACATTGATATATTAAAGATTTGATATTTAGTTTGCATTTGGCAAAAACGTGGTCTATGCAACTGGCAGATAACTCTGTTACACGAGTCGGTGCTGTGATAGCTGGGAGAAATCCTTGCAGAGTTAGTAAATTTATGTATTCGTTTGCTTGGGGATGCATTGTATTTATAATATTGATATTAAGGTCACCAATAATAAGGACATTTTCATGTTCTTTAATACATACCAAAAATTGATTAAGTGCGTTTAAAAATGGTGTTATGTTGGAAGTGCTCGGTGATCGGTATATTGATAGTATAGTAACGATGTTTTCTATTTCGAGTTTGAGTAAGTTTGAGTTAGTTATTGTGATTTCCTTTACAGAGTGTTGTATATGATTTTTTATGTAAATAATGACGCCATCGTTTTGAGATTGATTATTCTGGGTGCTGTATTGGTTATAGTTTTTTTATGTTTTTTGGAATTTAGTTATCTTTGATCCAGCATTCGGTCAAAATAAGCAAGTCAAAGTCTGAGTCAAGTTCGGTAAGTAATATCATTAGTTCGGTGAAATTTTTGTTCATACTTCTGATATTCATGGAAAATATTTTTAGGTTAGATTGATTTAGGGTTTTTCGAACTTCTATGGAGCTATTTGTTTCGATACATGGAATCTGCGATATATTGTCCAAAGTATTAGTTATGTTATCTTCCATTTTTAATAATTGATATAGTACATTTTATATAGGGTGTTATTTTAATATTTTGTTCTGGTATTTCTACTATTGATGTTGTTTGTAGTGAAAACAGAGTAATTTGTATAAAATATATAAACGGTTTAGTCACATCGCTTATAACAACGGGTTCTGCATGTTTATGTGATAGGTTGAAATTAACATTTAATGTAATGGCGATAATAAAATTTATGTTCAAAGATAATGCCTTTACGCTTGAAATATTTAATAATAGTTTACTGTCGTTAATAATAGAGATTTTAGGAAAGTGTAAAAATAAATTAATAAAATGTACAAGAAAGTTAATAAAATGTAAAAATATATAAAAGTAATACAATAATGCAATAAAGATGGTTTTGTAGCTAAGCGAGGATTGTTCACTGATGAGTGGAAGAGAGAGACAGAATATGTTTGTTTTTTTTTCATTAATCATTCATTAATGCTGTCATAAACAATCTTCTTACAAAGGTATTTTCTGTTGCAACTGCACTTATAATATGCGAGCACTGTCTTCATCTCTCAACACCTGCAGAAGAACGATTTGGGTCTAAAGCTGGGAATACACTGCTAAAGCAGTCAATATCAAAATCATTATAAATGCAAAGACTACCGTGTTTTTGGTAGTATTTGCTAAAAGCAGTCAAAATCGGTTGCTCGTAGCTGTCCACGTATTCCCAGCCTAAGATAAACTTGATAAAAGGTTTGAGAAATGCATACACTAGTACAAGTAGTTCTGTAAACAGTCAACCTTTCGACCAAAATGTGTCTTTCTAATTTTCTCTTATTTGATAAATAAAAACCAAAATTTTCTCTGAAATCAAAAGAAATGTAAGTAGTTACTTAAGTTCCTAACTTCATTATTATAATTCATGAACACCTTTTTTTCAATTAAGGAGTTATACAATTTGTAAAAATTAACGTCACCACCTCAATGACAATTATTTTTTCGAAATTTCTTCAACTCCACACTCATACGAACTCTAGCGGGATCGAAAGGTGGTGTCCAATATGGCCATCATCTTGAACAGGAAATGGAGCACGCAAAAAAATTACAGACAGGTGAAACGTCAAACGATCGAGTCAAAAATGATGTACCTGCCAACTTTTTTGTTTTTTTGATCAATACATTTAAATGGTCTTTCTTATTATCCCGATGCACTACACACTACACTATTAAATGTTAACTTTCATGGGAGCTTATTTCATCCTGCAGACTGCGAAAGCTCACGAAAACTTTGAAGCAGTTGAATGCAGCCTTTTCTGCAATGTTTTCCAACATATTTCCTGTAATCTTGCATTTATCGACTTCCATTATAATTTTGCACATTTTCGTAATTGTTATCTAGTGCATTTGTGCAATATTTGACTATTCGATGATGAACCTCTGTATTAATCAGCCAATCTGCTCCGAATGTTTTGAGGATGCACATATGTATCCATTTTTCAAAAGAGTTCAATGTTTCGTCTGAGACTTGGTTTATGAGCAATATTACATATTATATTACAACGACCATAGGATCCTTTACATACTTATAAATAAATAAGAAATCTTTAAAATAAAATGAGGAACAAGTTTCTGATTAGTCATATAGTGTTGTTTGATTTCTCATATTTGCCTTAATCAACAATCGTCATCATACGAGTAAATACAAATTTCAGTTGTGTGTCGGTCTGTAAATTCTAAATCTTGGATTTGCTTTGAAATTAAATATCATTTTCAAAACTGGAACTGATTGTAATAAAGAGATTGATAAAGTACCAACTGATATAATATTTTATTACCAGATTTCTTTTGTACAAATTTCTTCATTATTTTATTTATTTACAAATGCTGCGATAATTTTAATATCCCGTGATTTTTCACGGATCTGCGCCATTTTGCGCAATTTTAAATATAATACGGTGTTATGCATACATTCGCCTTATTTGGAGTTGGTGAAATTTCTATGCTTATTTTCTCACAATAGCTAGGATGGCTAGTATTTTTGTGAAAACACTTTTTTTCATACAACAAAAGTTCCGGCCCCATTCATCTTCAACCCGGAAAAGTCGCTCCATCGCGATTCCGTCTCCCCCGTACTCTGCGGGACGTGACGTCACGAAAACAAGCGGCTTTTGTTATTAGAAGTTTGAAAGTTCTAGAAGTCACAC
Source organism: Limnephilus marmoratus (assembly GCA_917880885.1). Taxonomy (NCBI): domain Eukaryota; kingdom Metazoa; phylum Arthropoda; class Insecta; order Trichoptera; family Limnephilidae; genus Limnephilus; species Limnephilus marmoratus. Next base: position 36,170,103 of record OU862912.1, on the reverse strand, counting down.
ACAGGAGCAACGGGGCGGGGCCTGGAGCGCACGAGGCACGAGGCATGAGTGCAGCGGTGCAGCGGTGCGGCGGTGCGGAGCGGCTGCATTGCCAAGCAATGCACATTGCACATAATGCACACTGCGCATTGCCGTGCCTCTCATGTGCATTGTGCATTGTGCATTGTGCATTGCACGGAAATAGTTTTCGGACTTACCACCTGAAAGCGCTGCTCACGTTTCTTGAATGAGCCTAATTTTAATTAAATAAATAATAAAATAATTAAATACTTTGTATAGTTCAGTCAGTAATTAGAATCGCATGTTTAAATCTGCATTTAAGCGTAAGTCGGGGAACCTGTCATTGAGAATAGGCTTTTCTATGGAATATAACTCAAATTTGAATCGACTTCAACGTTCGTTCTATAAATTGACCATAGATTCTTTCATAACGGATCAGGTATGAATGCTGCAATAGGCATAATACTCGTGTGTATTTTTAATTCCAAAACACTAATACAATGGTGTTAAGGGGCGTACTTGACTTACTTTTAACCAGTGATTTCTGACATTATCTGGAGTAAAAAATGTAAATAAAAATTTGGTCTCCGGTGAATTGTTGACGTCTTTTTTTTTTCTTCAGAATCAAACAAAAAAAATGTCTTCCACATGTCGTCACTGGTCACTTTGCCGAGTGACCGCCCGATCTCGCCCCCAACTGTCCAACATCTACTATTTTTTTTTTACGTTTATGTAGAAAATCAAAATTGTCACAGGAGACCCAACTTTAATTTACATTTTTACTCCAAATCCTGTCAGGAATCTCTGGTTAAAGTAAGTCAAGCACTTCCCTTAACACCCTGTGTGCAAGGTGTCAGACTAAAGTTCACTAATTTTGGGAGGTGATTCTAAGACAGACTTCAGGTTTTAAAGTTCAATTATTGTTTGTATGGAAAAAAAATCATTCGGAAAAAAATGGAATTTAAAAAAAAGTATTTCTTTTACTTCTAACATCAGGTAGAATCACCTCCGGAAGTTAGTGCTCTTTACCCCCGGATAACCTGTATTAATTCGATAGATTATTTTTTCCGGAAATTTGACTCGGCAGGTGGTGAATTCGATTCCAACTCGGCATGAAAATAAATTATATCGAGAATAGTAAGACTGTAAATTATGTCTGCTAAATTTCATTGTTATAATGTTGTGTTTTTATGGGAATCAGGGGATAACTCCTTTTTACGAAAGTATTAATGATCATTTTTAGTAAATATTTGTATTTACTGGAAAAAAGTATACATCTTCTCGCATTAAAAAAAAACTCGCTTTTACACAAAATTAAATACGTACGAAAAATAAACACTGATTGTGATATCAAAAGGAGCTTACATTTGAACGACAATACGTTTTCCGTATTTAAAACCTACTTACCAATTTAATAATAAGTTGACGTTAATAGGGGAAATAAATTCATTGCAAAAAATCACAATTCAAAGAACAAGCGATTTTATCCTTGAAAAAAGTGCGGGACGTCCTCTCTGTGGGATTTTAATTCCTGTTCGTTATAATAGGGTCGCGTCAGGGGCGCCGTAATCTGCAAAAAACATTCAATTATCAAAAGTCCTTAGGAACTCGCAGGATTCATTCGGCAAGTACAGTGTCCCATTTTAAGGGATGGTAAATTCAACATAATTTTATAAACGTAAAAATATTCGCAATATTTTCAAAACCGGCAAGGTGTCCAATAATGAGATGTGTAAACAATACTATGCATCCTTTTTTTGTAGCCCAATTAATAGAAAATTCTGGTATCCTTGGGTGTCTGATTCAAGCGATTCTCTGGTAGACTGTAAACTTTCATTGCATGTCTTGGTTTTTCTTGCTCCAATGTCTGTATCTGATTTTCCAGCTTTACCAAGTAACCAGTTTGAAGTTTGCCCTGTGGAATTGCAGAATGTTACCTTTTCACATGACCTTCTGCTGAAATCCTGGGCGCATGCCCAAGCACTGTGTTTTATTCAATAATCAAATTAAATGGGTCACTTTTTTTTTTTTTTTTTTTACAGTGAATACCGCACAAGAATCTCAACTGCTCCCGTCTGGAGCCAGTGAGACTATGGCATCCCCAATTGGGGTATGTTGTGAGGCTGAAGGTAGTGGGGAGGGGAAGGAGGTGGGGAAGAGGAAGGTTGGGAAGTACCTGGCTATTCAGATCTGGTCACTAAACACGGCTAAAGCCATTTTCAAGCAACGTTTCAATTCTGAATGGTGGTCTTACACCAGGACGATACTGATAGTATCTTCCACTCTGGAACATGCCGCAAATATACTATATATTATTTTAAATGAATTAATTGTGAAAACACAAATTAATCAAATAAAATTTATTTGCGCATGCCGGGTTCGAACCCGCGACCTCCGGATTGTGAGTCAAGAGTCTTACCCACTGGACTACGGAGGTCGTCACTGAAGTAAAACTATTGTATCGATTTACTAACAACTTTAAGAAGACCTCGTATTCTAACCCTAGCCTCTCTTTTATTTAAATTCTTAACTACAATTCCGGTCCTACTTAAGTATAAGGAAAGTATGTTATTATTCTTATAATTAACGACTTTTTCGTTAACTGCGATTTTAAATCTCTCGAATGACCGCGAAAAAGTAACCTTAAAATTAACATTTTCGCTGTTACCTATCCGATATGATTGAAATTGCAGTTTACGAAAAGGTAAACGGATTACGACTGGACTAAAATATAAAATTGAATTTATCGATTCCCTGTGTCGCCTCGTAACACCAAAGTGATGTCTATTTATTTACATATATGTATTTCTTTTTATTTTACACATAACTAAATGGAGTTATAGTATAATATATACATACAGTTTATAATATAATATAATGTGAATTATATTATGTAGTGAAAAGTAAGAATGATATGTCCTACAAATGATTTATAGAGTTTCGTGAACATTTCATTGGAGAATCTGTACTGAGGAGGTCACTTATTTTTTTTAAATTATTGTATGTGAATTGATTGTAATTGTCACTATTTTTTTTAAATTATTGTATGTGAATTGATTGTAATTGTCACTATTTTTTAAATTATTGTATGTGAATTGATTGTAAGAAAGACGTAAAAATTTGTATAATAATTTTAATTGTGTTTATTGTGTTATTTGATTTGGTGTTATTAATTTTGAAAAAAATATGAACCTTGTGTATTTATCCAGACGGAAACATTATGTTTAAAGTGTTAATTGATTAAATTTATTTTAGTATGTATTAATGATTTTTTTGTCATATAATGCAAATTTCATTTGTCATTGTTTTTTCTTGTCATCCCTGTGCACCCTTACGGTCACATTTTCAGAAAGGTGCTCAAATGAAAAATAACGACAGAAGACGAGTGTCCTCCGCCACCCACCGAGGGGCGGGAGGCTTTGATGTCAGGACTTAAGTCCCTAATATCTTGATCCTATTAGTTCCCCGCTACAATGACGGTCCGCAGCGGGCTGCTGGAGAAAACTCAACCTGCTGGACGAAGAGATGAAATTTCAAATGCTCTTATAGAAAGTTTTTTATTTGTTATTAGATTTGCACTCATGTTTTGTCTGAAATTCTGTCAGTAATTTAAAAAAAAAAAAAAACAGGTGTTATAATTTATTACAATATTTATTTAAAGTAACTGCGGAGAACAATTTTTCATCCATTTCCACATCACAATATTGGTAGGTATGTTGTATGTGTATTTGTGTATGTTGTTGCTACACTAAAGCGTTTATGATTATTTAATTTGTTGTTTTTTAACTAATCTGTGTAACCAATCTCCTTTTGACAAGCTACTTGCAGTAACTTAGCGGGTAATAAATTACAATCGTATGCAATTTTTAAACAATAATAAAAAATACGTATTTTTACTGTTAAGATTATAATTTGAATTATGCAACCCATGCCCCCCGTAGGTTTTCATTTAGTTTACTTGCCGACAGGTTTTATTTCGCACAACAAAAAGTTGTAACTTTTTGTTGTGCGTCCAGATGGCGCTAGTGTCAGTTCTATCAGATGACAAAGCATTGTTATGAAACATCGTTTCTTGTATCTTCGGTCTCTTTTTATCGCTAATCGTTGAACACTAAGCAAGGTTTGTTTAGCCTTTAGTTAAAGAACATTGGAGGTTATCCACCACTTACCCGCCCTGGTACAAGTAACAGATGGTTACTCCTTTAAGAGGCATTACCAAAGAAAACCAGAAATATGTCATTTTCAAATCAGATTTTAGACGAATTGATTCTTTTCCACAAAAAATTATAAATGGATTTCGAAAGATTGTTCTTTTATCTAGCATTCGCATGTAATAAATTTTGAGAATTTTTTTTAATTTTTAGCATAATAAGGTTATTCCATAGGTCGTTGGCAGATTTGTTAAATTTTCAAAAAAGATTTTGTATTATAACACACCCATTTCAGATAATATAATCATGCAGTAAAATAAATCAATATATTATCTAGCAAAAGCATATTTTAGAATTTTAATTTTAGTTTCAATAAAATCATTAAAAAATATGTACGTACATGTGTTTCTTGACGAAAATTGATCCATTTGTGTATTTATTTGCGCACTTACAAACTAATATAGTACAGATTTTTTTAACGTTCTTATTAAATTTAGACATTATTGAAAAATGATAAATACTTATAATCAAAAAATAACTACAAAAAGTACATGATTTTAATAGTTTTATTATCACGCCTACCAGCATTTTTATGGTATAAATTAAAGCTAATTTGAATAGAAATAAATTCGATATTGAGTTATAATTTAAAAAAGCTCGTACAGAGAATAATTAATCTTTCTCATTGTAACCGCCCTGCACGATCCTAAGAACAACTTTCGACGAAATGTGGATTTTCGTCCGCTGGCTGGTTAAACGCTCTTAAGGCTCTCATTAGGACTCTATTTTTTTGAACGAACGAAGCTACATTTAGTTTAGAACGAATTTAGACCTCCGATGTCCCTGCATACGTTATTAGTATGCAAGTGCTTAGCGGGAAATAAAATAAAATAAAATATCTAGTTAAAGATCCGGCCCTGGATGTACTTTTACAAGCTATACAAATAATTGTCACATGTCGAAATGTTTTAATATATTTTTAACCTGAAAGCCTGTTGTACATGAATTAACTCAGTGAAACTTGTCAGTGTTTTTAATTTAAGACAGGACCCTACCATTTCCTAACACGAGCAAAATTTTTATTAAGTATCTACTATCTTAAATATTTAGAATCTAGTGTTATTGTATCATTATTATCTGAATTGATATTTAGTTATTAAACGTTTATTATGTCAATCTGCGTTAAGTACTCATAATGCTCATTTGGTGTAAAACAGTAGCTAGTGCATGTTGGTGCATAAAATGTTCCAACATGCTTGCAGGTACATGTTGCATGTTGGTAGATAATCATTTTTATATGGGCGCATCTTTTAACGTTTTATTAATTTAATTTGTGTTAATCTCCGTAAAATGTTTTGTAAAATACCCAATCGGCAATAGATAATAAAAGAGGCAAGGAATGTGTGCCAAGACCGGGATGTTTGGCGGTCCGTCCTCTCTGCCTACCCCTGCAGGGAAACGGCGTGATGGTTAGTTAGTTAGTTAGTTAGTTATATTACAAACATCCTTTACAATAAACTGACCATGACTATTTTCATAATAATAACCACAAACTTCCTTCCCATTGCTCTGTAACTACTTTCATGGTACCTACTTACTTCTTTTTGAACATACTTGTTCAAATTTCTATAATAATGATACAACATACTTGCATTGTAACAACTTTGTTTCATACTCTGTTTATTATATTATTTACTAAGTGGTGTACACTTACCTGTATAATTATAATAATGTATCTTCTGCAAATAGTTTGTAGAAGATACTTATAGAAAAGGTATTTGTCCGCGAGCAGATTCATCAATCAAAATAATTAGTAATTAAGTAACATATCCTAATCGGTGTCCGTCATAAATATTAAATTTCTGCAATAAACACACGTATAAATTTGTTGTAGACCACTTTTATTTACAAGCTATTTTTATTCAATAATAGCTTGTAAATCTCGAATCTTCAAAGACGATTATCCTAACCAAAATAAATTTATACAGTCCAATCCTAAAATCCCCAAGTTATACGGGTTTTTGAAGAAACATAAAAACAATAAACCTATCAGACCCGTCGTATCATGTATAAAAGTGGTCTATAACAAATTTATATGTGTGTTTATTGTAAATTATTGCGAGCCACAAAGTTAATGCTTTTTACAAATATAAAATTTGTGCATGGTGAACAAAAACTTGAAAAACATCTTATGAAGCAGAAGCTTACTTTACGAGGTTGGTGTCTTTTTATGAACACATTATATTGCTAATTGCCATTTTTGTTGATATTTCTCCGCGAGTAGATTCATTAATCAAAATAATTAGTAATTGAGTAAGATATCCAAATCGGTGTCCGTCATAAATATTAAATTTGTGCATGGTGAACCAAAATAATTAGTAATTGAGTAAAATAACCTAATCGATAAATATGGAATGCATGGTGAACCAAAACTTGAAAAACATCTTATGCAGCAGAAGCTTACTTTACATGGTTGGTGTCTTAGATTGCTAATTGCCATTTTTGTTGATATTTGTCCGCGAGTAGATTCATCAAACAAAATAATTTCTAGGGATATTTAAATAGTTTTGGGGCTATTTATACACTTCTAAGGTCATATTATTATGATCAGGCTATACGGATAAATTTTCTTAATGTAATAAAGGTATGTATTTAGGTTTCACTGAACCAACAAAAACTTGTATTATTTTCTTACAACACATAGCTGTAAGGAATAAAACCTTCGCTCTCTCTGGAGAAAATGGCATTAATTAAGTCCTTATTAGGTATGGCGTCAGTACGATTTAGTCCTGCGTCATAATATAATAAGCGACAATAGTCGGGGGCTGATGCGAGGGGAAACACTGGCTTATTTATTAAATGAGACAAGACACGAACATATTAGTGGATAAGTCGAGACACGTTTTATTAGAGGAGCGTCTTATGCGCTTAATAATAAAAATATTTTTCTTAACTGTCCTTAAACTAACTTACAGAAGGTAATATTGCATTTTCATCTGAAGTCTTTGCTATTACACATAAATAAGTTTTTATAATAATTTATTATTTTTGTTTATATTATTGAGAACTCAAAATTGACTTTAGTAGATAACCTTAGTGGCGTAGCGACTGAGTAGGCAGCATGGGGTACTGCCCAACGCTCTAGTTCATTTTGACCATATCATTTGATTCGATGAAAATTAACCGAAATACAGATTTTCATGTGCATTTATATACTTTACTCGTTTGTATAATCAGTTGGGTTCTCAAATCTCTGAATTGTCGTCTGCGTGATACCATGCATAATTAAAGTGGGATAAATGTTCTCCGAAAGTTATTAATCATAATAATAATAACAATTATTTATTTTTCCGAAATTTTTGGGGCTAATGTGATTCCATACATCTCATAAAGTAGGTATGCACATATACTTAAGAAAATACAAAATCAAAACAAAAAAATACGCTAACGATCTCTAACTTTAGTGATTGACGGGGACAATATCTTTCTTTAGTGTGCAATTTACTCAACTTGGACTCTCGCTGGATTCCAAGTTGAGTAAATTTCCTTAATCAAAAAATTAAACGTAATTTTCTCTATTTAACCCACAAAAATAATGTGACAGCCTTACTAAAATGACTTCCTCAAGGTCATGTTCTTATTTCTAACATTTTAACCCCTCAGGCTATTTTTTTCCCCCTATCGGGAAGAGCTCATACAGGTCTCATAGAAATCGGTATGTCTCCCTTACTATCGTGGTGAAAAATGTTATCCAAACGGTGTTAGAAGGAGAAAACAGCACACTTCGTTTTCAAATCTAAAAGTTAACCACGGAAATTTCGAAATGCACACCCCTATGAAACCAAAGTATCTAACCTCAATTTAAAAAAATATTATGAAACATTGTGAAATTATTATTAATCATTTTTACATGAAACGACAAAAAGTGAGGTAACAAGAACGTAACATACATTTGCATAATATATAATATATTATAATACATTTGTCTAATAAAATATGTGGGTGTTTTTTTCGTTATCAGTCATTTTATTTACAAAAAACAAACCATTTAAAAAAAATTAGGTTCACATTAAAATATTTAAAAAAATATATATGTCACGTTTTAAGATTTTCACGGCCAAATGCATTTTCGTTATTTGTTTTTGGGATGTTATGCCATGTTGCGCTGCCTCCTTCTTTAGCCAACGTTTCGGACATCGTTGCAAAAAACCATCATCAGGGCAGATCGGCAGATCCGGTAGATGATGGACACTGCAACGATGTCCGAAACGTTGGCTAAAGAAGGAGGTAGCGCGACACGGCATAACACCCCAAAAACAAATAACGAAAAATATATATATATATATATATATATATATATATATATACATCCCGCTATCATTGCTGCGTCTTCTAATGGTCCACTTTCATTCAATCCTGCGTCCGACCGTCATTCTGCGTCCGGTATACGGACGCAGGATTGAACACATGTAATTTCAAGTTTTCCCCACTCCTCTACCCTCAGACAGTCCAAAACCGAAAATAAGCCAGACGCGGTATTGGTACCTAAATCAACTGAAATATGCTATATTAGTTCAGGGCTTTGTCACGCGAGCGGCGAGCCGCGGCGCTGCAGTAGACGAGCGTATATTTTTAGCAAAATATACGTTTCATTGACTAGCGTATCGCAACTCCTACATTTGGCAACATCGCTTTTTAATAGCGTTTCTTCTGATACAGATCAATTATAGTAAAAACATCGCACATTGCAATTAAGATAAGAAAAAACAAGATTTCATTCAAATTCAGCTTGTCATTATGTTATTATTGTACAGCAAATATTTTCGCAACTTTATTTTTTTATATGATCATTTTTAAACAAATATTGGTTATTTTCTTATCCACAATTATAAATTCCTACATTGCTTAATCGTGTGCCACGCCACTCTATTATTATTAAACAAGATAAAACCAATGCGCTTAACATATTAGCAACTTGAAAACTTACTACAAATAAAACAATTTTCTCTGATTTGAAATTAAAAAATATATGTGAGATACTTTGAGATTCACGGAGAATACAAGACTGATGAGTGTAATGAGATAAGAATAGGACTCTTAGATGGTTTGGGCATGTAAAGCCAATTATCTATAATATATGACGTGAACTTGAATGGTAGAAAAAGTCAGGGATGCCCGAGAAAGACATGGCATGATTAAGTAAACCGAATTCTCGAAAGACAGAAGAAAAGAGCGATGTATGGATGTGAATGAGGCATGGAGTGTATGCACAGACCGAGTTGTTTGGCGGTCCTCTCTACGAACCCCTGCAAGGAAACAGCGGGATGGTTAGTTATAGTTATTGTGAGATACTGTTTATTTATTATTAGAGGCATGTTATTTGATGTGTTTACACAGTTTTATGCTTTCGATTTTCCTTTTAAGAGATTTAACATATATTTTCCTCCCAGGAGGCCCGGGGAGGAAAATAATTCCCCTCAGGATCTATGTCATCTTTGGGTATGCTGTGTGGTGGGTCATTTTTAGGAGAAGAAGGAGTGGAAGTTCTGGGAACGAAAATGGTATTGGGGGTGGGTAGGAATCTGGGGGTCAACGTGTTCAGGAGTAACAGTCAAGGAGGCTCTCTCAACCGATCTTTCCCGACTTGGCCTGCCATGCTGCTGGTAGGCAGACGCATCCGCTACCAAGACCCGGACAAATCTCACCCCATTTACCCAGGAACCCCTGCTAAGTCACCAAACGTAGCGAACTACTTGGGATGACCTATGGCAGAGGTGTTGGTTATCCTATAAATGGTTCCTGCGACGGCTGTACCCACACCCTCCTCCCAAATTGAATTAATTTTAATATAATATTCGCAAAAGACGTAATATTTCTATCGATAATCGTGTTGCAGTAATAATTACCCAATCTGCCAAAGCTGCAAGTAATTTGAAAACTATGACTTTTCTTTTTACTCGCAAAACGTGTTAAAATTCATTGTTAGATTAACATTTAAAAATCAAGACAAGTGATGCTGTATTCCGGATTATTTCTAATGATAGAAATAGTATTTTTCCAAGTTCTCCTACTAAACTTAAAACGTTCAGGTGAACTTCATAGACTAATCGAGAAAAACTACTAAGAATTGGCTATTGGCGATTTTAACCAACTGATAAATATTAGTACATTTTTTAACGTGAAGTGTATAATCATAGAGAAAAGACCGGTTCCATTTGATTTAGACGTGCAAGAAAACCCAAGGACAGGAAATAACGACCTCCGTGGTCGAGGGCAAAACTCTCTATTAGCAATCCGGAGGTCTCGGATTCAAATCGCGGCGTGCGCTCATAAAATTTTATTTTATTAATACGTGTATTATTACAAAATTTATTAATTAAAAATAATTGTATTAGTAGCTATATTTGTAACTCCTTCTAGAGAAGATGATAATTTCAGTTTCGTCCTGGTGTAAGACCACCATTCAACAAATGGAGCCAGTGAGTCTATGGCATCCCCAATTGGGGTACCCATGTTGCGGTATTGAAGGTAGTGGGACGAGAAGGAGATGGGAATGAGGTAGGTGGGAAAGAACCTGGTTATATAAATCTGGTCACCAAACACGGCTAAAGCCATTTCAAGCAACGTTTCAATTCTGAATGGTGGTCTTACACCGGGGATTTCAATTCTATTTCCTTTTTTTTTTTTAAAGAAAGACTAACATTCCCGGGCTATGAATAACTCAACAATGTTTGAAAATCTCCTACTGCCACCACACCAAGCAGAAAATGTTGCTTGTGTCGTGATGGAGGACTTAGCCAGCCGAGGAATCGAACAAGCGTTCCCCGGTTGGGACCCAAACGCGATGCCCTCTCAGTCACTGACCGTTCAATTCTGAATGGTGATCTTACGCCAGGGCGATTCTGAGAGTATCTTACACTTTGAAACATGCCGCAAATATACCTTATTTTATTTTAAGTGATTAAATTTCGAAATAATACAGATTAATCAAATAAAAAAAACTGCGTGGAGCTATGTAAAAAAAAATATTAGCTCACTTTGCGATTTGAACCCGTGACCTCCTGATTGCAATTCGAGAGCCTAATACCTCGACCACGGATACCGACAAGGTAGAATACGGTGAATTTCACAGCAGGGTACCTGGCATGGTCGATTGACATAGGTTTTATCGAAAATATCGGTAACTTGTCATCGCTCCTGAGCACGACTGCAGACCGCTAACGAACAAATGAAAGTTCACAACGACTAACGGTTCCTAATTTATTTGACGTGAACTGTTATTTGTTCGTTAGCGGTCTGCAGTCGTGCTTTTTTACATTTTCGATAAAACCTATGTCGATCGACCATGCTAGGTACCCAGGTGCGGTTGATGTCCTCGATAAGTAGGTATCCGCTGTCGTTGAGAGATACTGTACTGCAGTCAAAAATGTCGATTAAAATCGTTATCTTTTTAATGGCATGAACCGTCCATTAGAGTAATCGGCAATACTCCAGAAGACAAAATTAATGAATGAATCTCTTGTTACTTAACGGGTCTCCTAATCCATTATCGAGTTCTAGGAACCACATTTCAAGTGTTTGGATGTGATGTATTTGTTTATAATATTTATAATACAAACAAATTTTTCATTATTAGGTCAAGTTCGTGAACCAGTACACTAAGTGTACACCGTACAATTCTTGATGGTACATCCGATACAATGTTGAAGTAATAATTAACCTTTTTAATTATCATCTGATATCAATGTTTTTCAATCGTCTTTTGTTTAGAATTCATTCTTCAGAACTGGCATAAATAGACTGGCTACAATCAGACACTCAAAAGTTAGCACGTAAGGAGCCGCAACCGGGCTCAAAAAGAAGAAGATGGAGAAATATGAAATTACGAGTGCTAGAGGAGCGCGCTTGTATTTAAAGCGATGAAGTCGATGCAAAAATTGTGAAAATGTTTAATAAAACACGACTCGTTTAAAATAGAGCAAAAATCTCGTGGGGGTTGTCTTAAACAGCATTTAAAAAAACACTGTGATTTTTTTCATACATATAACTTGTAAAATAACTGAAACAAATGTGTTTATAATAATTTTTGGAGCATACGTTCCGATTCTTTTCCATGGAGGGAATTTCATATAATTTGTTTTTCGGCATGGGGAATGTCTAGATATTATCTTCAAGAAAAACATATATATTTTAAAGAGCTTTAAAACTTAACGTTATTGAGGCAAGGAGTGTGTGCCAAGATCGAGTTCTTTGGCGGTCCTCTCTGCAAAGAACAGTGTCATTGTTAGATTTGTATTAGATTTAGTTATTAACTTATTATCCGAAGTCATATTATATTAATTGTTTTGACAGTTTTATGCTTTCGCTTTTCTATTTTCCCTTTTTCCTTTTAAAAGGATTTATCATACAATTTAGTTGTTAAAAACCTAAGCCCCTAAAACCCCTAAAATTGTTTCTCCCGTGAACGAAAATGCATCGTCAAGCATGATAAGAATTTTTTTTTAAAGAAAGACAAACATTCCCGGGTTAACGAATAACCCGACAATATCTGAAAATCTCCCACTACCACCACAGTAAGCCGAAAATGTTGCTTGAGTCGCAATGGAGGACTTAGTCAACCGAGGAATCGAACACGAAGCGCCTGGGTGGGACCCAAACGCGATCCCCACTCAACCACTGGCCGGTCTATAATATAATTCAAAATAATAATATATATATAATTAGTGACCGACCGAAGGTTCGGTTTCGGTTTCGGCAAGTTTCGGCAAGAGTACGGCTGGAGAATCAAAGGAACTCCCTCAACCATTCTGTCCCGAACCGGCCTTCTATGCAGCTGGTGGGCAGACGCATCCGCTGCCAAGACCCAGACAAACCTCACCACATGAGCATAACATATTATAGGGCACATAATATTTCTACTGATAATCGTGTTGTAGTAATAATTAGCCACTTATATCTAGAGAGCATTCTTTAAAATTAACATGAAAAAACTATTTTTGATGAGAAAACAATACAGGATTCCACTGCACTGATATAGTCATAATATGGTAATCACTGTCGTAATCAAAATGGAGAGAAGAGGAAGCATAGGAAGATCCCAGCAATATAGATCTAGTTACTAAAAATAACAAATAAAACACTTCAAGCAACGTTTTAATTCGGAATGATAAGTCTCAAAAAAATCTCATACCAATTTAATAAATTTTACGTGGGCATTACCGCCGGGTTGATTAGAGTCCGCGACGTATGGGCCAGTCATCTTGGCGCCTTCATATTCTATAAATACCTATACAGTCGTCCAACCAAAAACTTGAACAAATAAGCGGCAACGTCGCAAGACCTCGGTTTGTCGTTAACATGAAAATGAATATATAATTGGACGCTATATTGTGGAACAAATTAACGAAAATATACGCAGGATGCACCACTGCATTGAATATGAAAGGAGTTCAGATTGGTGGAACAGTAAAGGGCGTTTTTATCGTTTTGTATATTTTTTAATTAATGTTTTTCAAAAATGTAAATACCTAACTACAATCAAACACTGAAAAGATAGTATATACTTTAGTTAGAACTATGTAAAATCAAGTCCTTCAGATAGACGCAGTAATGTCGATCTGATGAAAGGACGCAGAAATGATAGCGGGATGTATATATATATATATATTTGTATATATACATTTGTATATATACATGTATTTGTTTCTGATGAAGTAGATATGAAAGCTTTCATCACTTTTCGTAAACAGTTATATGTTTCAGATACATTCAGAAAAAATCCAGTTAATTAGATTTTATTGCAAAGCGGAGATAATCTGACCATCATCAGAATATGCATCCAATATCCATCCATCAGAATATGCCGAAACCTGAGGGCACAATAACTAGACAGGTGTAAATTGTGGTACCTAATGGCAAAGTTTAAGACGATAATTTACCCTAAAATATATTCAGAATCTGAACGACATAAGTAAAGAAGCCGTGTATACAAATTGCGACTCGCGAAATGTGTATTGGACGGACCTACTGTCGAATTTGCCCAATCAAAGAAAAGAAGAAGAAGCCAAATAATGTGGGAATCTTAACGACGTATGTGAAGAGAGCGTGTAAACAAATATACGCCCACGGCACGGCGTATTGGACGAACGTACGGTCGAATTCACCCTAGCAGGCCTGGAGATTCGACCTTTCCGCTGCGTTCATTTTAATTAATTCTGAAGAACGGGTTACAAGTATTTAAAATGTGTCTCCCGAAGTTAATAATTCATCGTCTAGAAAAATAAAATCCAGTGCCCATCGCTAACTTTATAGCTGAAAAACGGGTTATAAAGTTTTAAAATCGTTGTACGTAAAATATATTAATGGTGAGGTATTGTTTTTATTTATCTTAAATATAAAGAACTTTCATTCCCATTGGAATATAAAAGTTATTATAGTGTAAAAAATTAGCTGGAAATGATTAAAATGTGAGTTTTGAGCAAACAAAAATACTGCCTTAAGTGCTTCTCCGGCAATACACAGGGTGTTAAGTGACGTACTTGACTTACTTTAACCAGTGATTCCTGACATTATTTGGAGTAAAAAATGTAAATGAAATTTTGGTCTCCGGTGACATTTTTGATGTTTTTTTTTTTTTTTTTCTATAAAAGCATAAAAAAATGGTAGTTGTTGAACAGTTGGAGGCGGGGTAAGGGGTTCGTCGAACACCCGGCTGAGTGACCAGTGACGACATGTGGAAGAATTTTTTTTTGTTTAATTTTGAAGAAAATATTTTTGAAAAAAAAAGTCGTCAAAAAAAATCACCGGAGACCAAAATTTCATTTAAATTTTTTACTCCAAATAATGTCAGGAATTACTGGTTAAAGTAAGTCAAATACGTCCCTTAACACCCTATATACCAGTTCTTCACGCCAATTAAAATACAATTAACGGATACAAGCAACATATATAACACTCTTCTTGATTTAAATGTATTCTTCTCATAAAGATAATATTAACACTGTTTAAAAAAATCTATAGATTTACAATAGGGTGTGTTATACTCTCCAACAACAAATTTTGTGTTCCTTCCTGCAGGTTGCGACCGAACACGGTTTATTGTTTGTAGTAGGCCTTGCCTGATCTTACGGTGGCAGTGCACCATCTTGTGCAGCAGTTAGCCGTAATGTGTGTTGTTTGGACTTAACCGCAGGACTGCCGCCACGTCTATGGACGTCCGCCACCGCTATGGGCGGAGATTATATGAGACCGCTAAATGGCGGTACGTGTCGAAGGAATGTCGTATATTGACGTCATTAAGGAAATTGACAGTATTTGTGGTATATTTAATATAAACAGAAATCATACATACTCAAACTAAACAAAATCAACCGAAGGATTCATGCAAAATTCATTCATGCAAAACATAAAATAAAATACGGATATAATGACTAACACATACACGGTACGAAGTACTCAAACAATTGATTTGTATCATTGTATTATAAAATGTAGTTTATTTAATACTAGCTGGTACCCGGCATGCGTTGCTAAGCCATTTAATAAAGAAATTGTTTCTCCCTGCGTGTCCTTTCCCATTCCCGTTGGTTCCCGTCCCGTTTCCCTTCCGCCTCCTCTTCCTTTCTCGCGTCCACTTCCCCTCTCGCGTTCCCACTCTCCCTCCCTTAACTTCCCTCTCCCCACTTCACTCCCCCCTTTCCCACATCCCGTGAACCCCCTTTCCGATTTCCCCTCCTCCCTCCCTGGTTCCCCTCCCCCGTCCTGCGAATCCCCTACCCGAGTTCCCCTCCCCCTCCCACATTCCATACATTCATTCCCGGTACATTCAGTTTTAAAACAGCTTGCGTGCCACCTATTACAGTTTTTTTTATACAAATTTCATCATGCCAGAACTCTCCAGTAGTTTTATACAAACCTGATAATAATGAACAAACAAAAAAAAGAATCATCCAATTTGGTGCAGTCGTTCTGAAGTTATGCGCGTACATACATTTAGACGATTCATTTTTATTTATATTTGGTGCAGTCGTTCTGAAGTTATGCGCGTACATACATTTAGATGATTCATTTTTATTTATATAGATTATATGTATCTATTTTTTTATTTATAATCGAAGAGTTAAATGACAAGGGAACACTTATTGTAAAAGGTTATTTGCATGAATACGAGTGTCTAATTCAAAAAAATTATGCCTTTTCGGGTTTGAGTCCAAATAAATGAACTAAGAGGGAGGTTTAAAATAAGAAAGAGATGTTAAAAAGGGTGAAAATAATAGTAACACATCCTTCAAGCGACTAATACAAGTCTCCAATCTCGACGTCCCAACGACAATATATAAAAGTTCCCGAAAAATATGAAGGTACTTTTTTAACCAATTTTATTTTAGAGTTTGTTGGCACATCATTATTAAATCAAAGATAATATACAGACCCTCTCTCAATCAATTCCTCCCGGTTCTGTGCTGTTAGGAAAGCCGCCAACCGGGGCGACCAAGTATCACCGAAGTACTGTACGCCAGTGATACTTGGTCACTTCATCGCATTGGTGACCTTCTTCTGCTAAGCATTTTGCCAATGACTGAGTTTCTCCAAATTGGAGTCCTCAGTTTGAAGAGCAACGTGTCCAAAGTATATTAAAATACTCTGTAGGTAGGTAGTTGAAGACTTATTGTGGATGCCTAGCTTTTCCAGAATGGACATATTTATGCGTCTGAATGTGCATGTACTTAAAGATAATATTTTCAACAATACACTGCCATCTTAGAAACATCCCGTTAATGACTAATTTTCGCTTTATTTATAATTTTAACAACGATTTTGTTGAAAGTATATCGCAAATTTTCAATGAATAACAATCCAGCAGTAGTTCCTCGTATAGTGAAGTGGTCGACAGGTTCCCACGCGAAGACTAACGGTAAGTTATTAAGTGGATTATATTGTGATATCTTTGGGCCGAGTGGCTTTTAGGCCATATCCTCCGTCTCCCACTACTGCTGCCCGGGTCCCTAATACTGTCCTGGGCACTGAATAGAGAAATAATAGAAGTGTGAAATTTGTCCTCTCCATAAGTGGTCCCTTGCTATTTTCCTCCAATTCTTAGTCATTTGCTTTCTACTCCAATCCTCTTCCACCCAGTCAGTCCATCTCGTCACCGGGTTTGCCTCTGGGCACCTACCTCCACCTACCATATTTGGTCATATTTTTCATGATCCTTTCATCCGGAATTCTTTTTAACATTCACAGCATGTATTTGGGATCTACAGAATCTGACCATGGTCTCATGCTCAATTAAAAGTATGATCTTTACAGAATTGAAAGAAAATTTAAATCTGAACATTCCCAAAAAATTGATAAATCTAGCTGACCCGGCAAACGTTGTTCTGCCATATAAATTATTTTAACAACATAAAATTTTCGTTCTGATTTAAATACGAACGACCGACACAAAAATACTAAAATCGCGATTAAAAAATGGGAGGGTGGGGGTAGGAGGTTGAAATTTTGGGTTTATTGGTATTTTTTGAAGCAAAAAAAATATTTCAAATAAAAAATAAAAAAAATGGGATAGTGACACCCTAATCACCTACCGGTATGAAATATACTTTACGACCTATTCTCATACCTACCAAATGTACATAAAAAAAATTCATAAAAATTGGTTTAGCCGTTTTGGAGGAGTGCGACCACAAACACCGTGACATGAGATTTTTATATATATTTATACCTACATATTGAGCTTTCTCTTGGCGTACCGACACGCCCACAACGAACTTCTGCCGGTTCGTCTCTTGAGTAGTAGAGGGTACAGTGTACAGGGCGGCCAGTGGGCACTGGGCAGCAGGCAGGCGGCGCTAATGGCCCTCCATTTGTCTCCCGGGCAGAGTAATGAAATTACGGCCGCCCACCACTGCCCGCCACTGACCGCCCAATACTTACGGCCAAGACGGAATAGAAGGGCGCACTAATTACTGTCAGTATTTTGACGGCTAGTTTTACTTATTTTGATACTAAATTTCCCATATTTCTCAAGAGGTTGATAAACTATTTACCTACTACAAATTCCCATAACTCATACTACTTTTGGTCAACGAAGCTTCAGATACCTTGCAACAAGACTTTACAACATTCTTCCAATTAGTGTAAAAAAATGTGATTCACAAAAAAATTTCAAAAAAAACATAAAAATTTGGATAAAAAATAATGATAGAGCATTTACCGGTGCACTCACCCAAATTCGAAATTAGTAATGAACCAATGCTGTTATTATTACCAATGTTATTGTTATTGTTATTGTTAATGCAACCAATTTATTATGTGATTACATTCCAATATAAGTGTAGGTATGTCCACAGCATTATAAATTGATGTAAAATAACTGCCTCAACACAGGCTAGCCTAGTGAGGCAGGTTACGAGAAACCTAAATGTATAATTACAAATCTCTACTCTCTAAGTACCTACTGTTTATATGTATATTGTTTTTTGTTATTAACTTTTGTACTAATGTTACTTTTAAAATATTGTAAGATGTACTTTTGTCTTGTAGTTATAAATCTTCAAATTTTTGTTTAATAAAGATATATTATTATTATTATTACTATATGCCAATCATGATTGGTAAAATTACTGTAGAATTACTGTGCATGAATTCAGTACTTGGAGAACCATTGGTATATAGGAAAGTTCTTAGTACCATGAATAACTAACTAACTAACCATCACGCCATTTCCCCGCAGGGGTAGGCAGAGAGGACGGACCGCCAAACATCCTGGTCTTGGCACACATTCCTTGCCTCGTTTACATTCATACAACGTCTCATACATTCTCTTCTATTATTCTGACTCTTGACATGGCCCGACTCAAGTATCTGATTCACTTGGTCGTGCCATGTCTTTCTTGGGCGTCCTCGACTTCTTCTACCATTCACATTTGCGTCATATATTCTCCTTACACTCCTTTATAATCACTGCCTGACGATTATTTAGTCGGGCTCTTGAAAACAGAGTGAATTACTGAAATTAATGAGGTTTCAAATATGAATATTTATTATTTTTTCAAGGTCAAACGAAATCTAGCCATCTTTGAAATGGCGCCAAGACAAGTCACGAAGTTGGGTAAGAGGACAGACCGCCAAACATCCCGGTCTTGGCACACATTCCTTGCCTCGTTTACATTCATACAACGTTTCATACATTCTCTTCTATTATTCTGACTCTTGACATGGCCCGACTCAAGTATCTGATTCACTTGGTCGTGCCATGTCTTTCTTGGGCGTCCTCGACTTCTTCTACCATTCACATTTGCGTCATATATTCTCCTTACACTCCTTTCCTCGTTCATTCGCTCTACATGCCCAAACCATCGGAGCGTTCCTTTCTTGATCTTACTCATTACGCGTACATCAGCCTTGCATTCTTTGCGGATTTGCACATTTCTCACACGATCACACATGGTTTTACCACACATACGCCTCAGGGATCTCATTTCTACAGCGTTCAGTCTACTTTCATCCTTCCTCTGCCAGTTCCATGCCTCACTGCCATACATCAGGGTAGGTACCAGGACTCCATTATGGACGGCTAGTTTCGCGTCTTTGTACAGTTTTTTGTTGGTGCCAACGGCTTTCAGTCCTCCATTAATAGAGTTACCTGCATTCACCCTTCTTTCAATATCTCTATCAGCCTTCCCATCTCTCGTAATGGTAGAATTTGGTAGTATAAAAAAGGAATCATTAGTATCCTCGAAACTTAATAAAAAATAGCAACAGATAGTACGAAGTGTGATAGGTATGAGCTAGGGGCTTTTTTGTCTGCTTGACTTGCTATAATACTTGTTAGGTTAGGTCCCTAATTATTTAAATTAATTGCAATAATTAAATGCCCATATTTATTCCATTTACTGTTTAAAGCCTAACTAGCAGTTCTGTGGTGAACAGTAGACCTGGCGTCCAAAACAATGTGGTTCCGGCATTCCCTTACATAAAATCCAAACAAACCATGTTCCTCTGAAATCATAAGATTTGTGAGTAGGTACTAAATTATCGAATTATCTACCTTCTTAATTACCGAACACGACTATTACAGATTAAAAAAAAACTTTACAGAACCATTGAAACGGCCACCATCTTGAATCGAAACCGGACCGTAGCAAACAAATTTTCGGAGAGATGAAATGCTAAATGGTCGAGTTAAACAGGACTTCGCTACACTCAATGAACAATTATTTTAAATCGTTCTACATAACAAAGAATGATGATATCCACAACGACTTTCATCTCCCGCTGAACAAAGGAATAAAACGTCACCGCAGAACTATTTAAAAGAATCCAACACAGATGGATGCCTGCGGCCGGCTTGAAATATCATTTCTCCTCTGAAGGTGGAAGCAAAGGGTCGCGGGGAGCTCGAAGCACGAAGCACGAAGCGAGGGGGTGAAGAATGAGTCGAGAACCTCATTGAATTACACGCATACCACAAGCTCGGGAAGTTTCGCAAACAAATGTTTTCATCAAATCTCCCGGAGTCCGCGGAGCGCAGAAGAGTAGAAAGGAGAATGCCTGCTGCAAACTCACAATCAAAACTTTGCGAGAATCTGGACTTTCTTCGCGTCTTCTTATTGTCGTTGCAGATTCCTATGACTGTGTACGTCTTTTGTATACCGTGTGGTCAGCACCCCGGAATGTTCCGCCGAATGAAGTACTTGCGAAACGTTTACTTGTGCCATCGGGAATATTGCGGAGCGTTGCGGAACATTGTCCCTGGGCGGCGGCGGACACATGGCGTCGCATTTGCGGCAAATGTTTGGCGTAATGAAACGGAGATGTTTGTCTGCAATAAGAGATTATATACACAACTACAACATATAAGGCATCTAGAAACAAGAAATGTATCCACTTCAAAGTTTGCCTGTTTCAAAACTTAATTCAATCGTTGAAATTGTAACATTTTTGCCTGCAGCAACAAATATGCTATTATCTAAGGAATCGAAATATAGATTTTATGACAAAAGAATTACTATAAATCTCACGAAACTTAAAGTATCTGAAGAATAAACCTAATTACATTGTTGGATTTTAATTCAAGTGAATTCAACAGGTTCTTCCCTCTCCCAGATCATTTTCCATTTTCCGTCGGAAATCAATCATAATCATTACTTCTGAAGGACTAATAGACCACGCGATAGGAAACGCCTTAAGGACACCCTCTACCTATCCACAGACGTATCCATTATCCACAGCGCTTTCAATATCTCAACTTTCGTTCCTTTTCATGGAAAGTTCTCGAAATATCATAATTTTTGTTTCTGAATGTTTTCTGTATTATTTTATTCTACAAAGAGTTCTATTAAAATGAAATAAGTGTTTTTAATAGATAATTTCTTGTTAAAAGATTTATTTTTAAATTTCTTCGAAAGTAATCTGAAACACGTGGCATGAAAATAGAGATAAAGATATTCACTTCTTCAAACATAGCAAACTTATTTTGTGGTTCCACTTTACCTCAAAATCAATATAGGTACACTTAGTTCTAACCACTGTTATTCCTTAAAATCCAACATGCCTCGTAAACAATGCTTAACCTGTTAAAGTAAGCATAGTTTACTTTTATTGATTTATTTATTTATTTATTTGTAGCTTATACATAAAATATAGAGATACATAATATGTATACAAAATTAAATTACGTCAAGCCAAAAAGGTCTCCTATGTTTTTTTTTTTACAGTGAATACCGCATAAGAATCTCAACTGCTCCCGTCTGGAGCCAGTGAGACTATGGCATCCCCAATTGGGGTATGTTGTGAGGCTGAAGGTAGTGGGGAGGGGAAGGAGGTGGGGAAGAGGAAGGTTTGGGAAGTACCTGGCTATTCAGATCTGGTCACCAAACACGGCTAAAGCCATTTTTAAGCAACGTTTCAATTCTGAATGGTGGTCTTACACCAGGGCGATACTGATAGTATCTTCCACTCCGGAACATGCCGCAAATATACTATTTATTAATTGTGAAATAACACAAATTAATCAAATAAAAAGTAACTTGGAGATGGTGTTTTATTATACAACGTGTCACAAAATTCAGCGATAAGCGGGCACGAGTGGGTGGGCCAGCTCATGACTCATCGAGAAAAAAATAGAAAAAAAAATATTTCAACTTTTTTTTAATTTACATAAAAAATTGAAATCCTTTGAAAATTAAGATATTTTTAACTACGGTGACCACAATTTTTCAAATATTTCTGATTTTTTTTTTATATCGGCAACCTAAGTAGCACGGCTATCTACCACAAGCCTTAAAAATCCATGAATGCTTGTAGTTTTCATACAAAAATCAATCAAAATTAATTAACTAGAAAAACTAGCCACAAAAAAATATAATAAGAAAATCTGAAATATTTGAAAAATTGTGGTTAAAAAATTTTTTTTGTACATTAAAAAAAAATTGAGAAATATTTCTTTTCTATTTTTTTCTCGAGGAGTCATGAGCAGGCCCACCCACTGGTGCCCGCTTATCGTTGAATTTTGGGACACTTTGTATATTAAAATTAATTTTAAGTAAGGAGGAGAGGAAGAGGAAAATAGAATAAGGATAGGAGATTCTCCCGGTACATTCCACACTCATCTATCAATTTTCAATCGTATGCGCTACTTTTATACGGTATTTCTGAAGGATATTGTTAATATTTTATGAAACATGTTGGTTTTTTTGACAATAAAAGTTGTTAAAACTAAAAATGTTCACTTCTCTAAGATGTACCTACATTTACATTTTTTTTAATGTGTTTGACGGTTTAATTACAAAATAAGTAGAACGATGCATAAATAAAAAAGAAAAATACAATATGATGAGAAAACTTCGCTATAATCATAAAAATCATTGAGACAAGGGGTGGAACGTAACAAATAAAAAGCCTCGTACATAAATAACTAAGCTACAATTAAAAAAAAATATATCCAAAGATAAAATCAAATCTATATATCCATTATATGTAAGTAAGATATAAAGAAACCTCCTTTGACATAATAATTACATAACATAACTTATACTGTTTGACAACAGTAACATAACCTAAATAACCGCGTGGAAATCTTTTGAGGAAAATCTTTACCAAAAGCTTGGATTGTTGATGGATACGACCTTCACCGCAGCACCCTTCTTTACAGCCCCAACCTACTCGTACTGTTACATCTCAGATACATCACACAACCTTGCTCACTTCTCAGCTCACACGTGGTGTGGTAAGCTGTATACGTGGGTAGATGATTCATATTGAAAATCTAACCAACCAACACAACGCCAGAACGCTAATCCAAAAATCTGTCGGTTTTATGATTTTTGATGAGATACAATAAATAGTGTTTATTGTTTATTGTTATCAAATTTAATTTGTAGTACTCCTTTTGAAGTGAAAACTTCTTTAGCACCGTTGTGATTTGAAAATCGATGAAACGAAAAAGCGAAACTAAAAAGTGTCAATACATACAAGGTGTTAACGGACGTACTTGACTTACTTTAACCAGTGATTCCTGACATTATTTGGAGTAAAAAATGTAAATGAAATTTTGGTCTCCGGTGACTTTTTTTTTTTTTTAATTTTTTTTCTCCAAATTCTAACAAAAAAAAATTCTTCCGCATGTCATCACTGGTCACTCAGCCGAGTGACAAACCGACCCCTCACCCCGCCTCCAACTGTCCAACGCCTATCATTTTTTTATGTTTGTGTAGAAAAAATAAATAAATAAAACATCAAAAATTTCACCGGAGACCAAAATTTCATTTACATTTTTTACTCCAAATAATGTCAGGAATCACTGGTTAAAGTAAGTCAAGTACGTCCCTCAACACCCTGTATAACTATAGGATTTAATCCTGCGAGAGAATGAGATTGAATAATCGGACTCCTCTTTGTGCGGTGCTTTGTAGCCTCCCCACTTTTGTCTACTTTAGTTTTCTTAAGTTTTCACTTCTACTGCGTGTGAACTGCATACTTGTATTTTTTTTATTTAAATTTTTTCTTCAATAATCAACAGTGTTATTATTCAATTTATAAAAAAACTTAATTTTTAAACGAGTTCTGTGATGTAATTATTATTACACGTGTTTCTCTTTCTGAAGGCTTAATTTGATAATGCCTTTAGAAGGTGAAACAGCTATCACGCATGATAATATTTACATAACAGAACTTATACTGTTTTTTTATAAATTGAATAATAATATTATGAATATCTAAAAGAAAAAATATTTTTTATTTTGTAGGCTTCCAGGTGTACAGAAAAGTGCATTATTGTTTAATATAATCATTAATCACAGTAAACAACGCCACAAGTGAGCATTCTTACAATTATATACGTAAAATTCCTATTAAGAAGAAAGTCTGCTTATAAAATGTTATTTCAAGAATTGTGTCCGAAAATGATTTATAACTAAAACTACATATTTTCAAGTCGACAAGAAATATCCGCCATGAGTGTTTGAGGTTTAAAATACTATCCTAAATATTT
The DNA here is from genome assembly GCA_917880885.1 of Limnephilus marmoratus. Classification (NCBI taxonomy): domain Eukaryota; kingdom Metazoa; phylum Arthropoda; class Insecta; order Trichoptera; family Limnephilidae; genus Limnephilus; species Limnephilus marmoratus. The sequence goes on along the minus strand of OU862912.1, from coordinate 36,145,458 downwards.
CACAGCTGAAACACCTATAAAATATTATTTTTTGTTTATTAAAAGTAACTATCTTCCTTGAAAAACGTATTGAATATTTTCTTAATAATCCATGTATGAACCAAGTTTAAGGCATTTCGATCACATAATAATTGTAATGCTCTTAGAGGGAGTGGGTGAGCGTTCAATCTTTCCAGGATTTGCACGAAAGGGGCACGGAGCAGGATCCAACACGAGTGTTTATCAGGACGGATTGCCCCCCAGAGATATACAGTCTTGCCTTAAAGAAATACAAGTTTTGCACCAACTGCGCCTGTATTTTACAGGTTCCTTTCTACTTGTTATGAGAAATTTATTTGAAATGTTTAGATTCGGATGATTACAATTTGAGGTTTTACTCATAAAAACTTTAAAAAAAACGAATGCCTAAATATTCATTATAAACCACACGATAACGTAAATAAAGTAACTTGTAATGTCGACGAACTCCAAACTTTAATGGTGATTCCTGAAGCGGAAGAAAATCTCAGAATCGCCCTTGTAAAAGACTACCCCTTAGAATCGAAACGTTGCTTGGAATGCTTTTAGCCGTGTTGGGTGACCAAATAGCCAGGTACTTCTCCACCTTCCCTTCCTCATCTCCTACCCCTCCCAACTTCCTTCAGACTACCAACATACCCCGATTGGGTCTGCCATAATCTCCTTAGCTCCTCTCTACTCTAACTCAGTCAGGGTAGATCAGTTGTTGGGTCTTTTGTGCGGTGCTAACCTAAAAAAAGCTTAAGTTTCATTTTATTGCCAAATTTACAATACTGATTGCTTTGTTGGTAAGAATTAATACCTCACAATTTCGAGAACTGCCAGTTTTTTTTGTTCTTCGGATGTCATATTTATGTATGTAACGCGGCAAGATTGTGTCCATGACTTTTAGTTTATACTAATTAGCTAAACATTGACAAAGGCAGTGTTTCATCGAAACCTGCTGGCGTGTAGTTGCAAATTGAGGTGATGTACAATATATTACAGTATTTCATCTAATAATAATGTTTCGATGGAAATACATGTGGAGGTACAGATCTTTCTTACAGTGCTTAAAAGCGCCCTAACTGTTATGATAATATTCTGTCATAATACGCCATGTTATCGTTATTATAAACTCGCAATTTCATATATCTTTCTTTCAACATTTATTAATACGATAGAGTTTATAATGATTGTTAAATTTACAATGTCTTAATTGCCTTGCAATTATTTATCACCCTGTCTTCAAATTCTTTAAGACCCAACATTAAAAAACAAATTGTGTCGGCAAATTCTTTTCACCTTTGTAATAATGTTGTTTGTTTAAATCCCCCCCAAGTCATTGCGCTGCGTTTCTCCAAAGCACCTAATAATCATTTGAAGAATCGCTTCTGCTCCCAGGAACACAGATTAACACGGAGGAGATGTTTTTCAAGCGAGAACTGTTTATTGGGAGCCATCACCTTTATTATTCTTTTATTACTCAATTGTTTTCGCCTTTTAAGCGCGTTTTAAGTGTACCTACGAGTATAGATTGGCTTTGTTTCCACTCCTACATTTTTCACTTCCTTTCCTTTGCTTTAATCTTCATAATCGATTCATTCGTCTCTTTCTTTTTGAATGTTATACACCCTTTTGTCTTCTAAAACTTTTATTTTAGATTGAGAATTTCTAAGAAACTTGTTACTTTCTTGGTTCTGGTTTGATGGATTGCTATTTCCAAGTTCGCAATTGAATAATTTAATTAGAAGTAATTCGATTTTTTGTTGATTTTATCGTCATTGAATATTTCATTGATAAAGCGTAGAGACATTGAATATTAAGAATAACTTATCCTATTTGTAGCATTCTATAAAACTATACGAAACATTTCATGGTGAGTTTATGATTAGCCAAATATAAATCCTTTAATTGGTCTTTTGTAACAGATTTCATCTGGTCTCCTTTTTTCTATTTGATTCCATAATATTTATTGTGCATACTGAAACAACAAATCCTATTTGATCGTCAGGATATTTAAAACCATTATTACAAGCAATAATTATTAGCCTGAAACACTCATCTACATTGAAAAAATCTCCTGAGAAAAGATACATGCCGCCGACGGGACTCGAACCCGCGTCCTTCTGTTATCCGGTCATTTGCTGTGCTACGTCGGCTTATCTCCTACACGCCAAATTATTCAATATATACCTACCATTGTTTCATTCAACAATTAATTACTGCTTATTACATTTTTCCACCTGCAAACAACCAATTTTATTTTTATATGGGAAAGGCATTGTAAGTGCTAAATCTCCCACTAGGTGGCGTCCTTTGTGCTATGCATAAAAATCTCGTCTTAAACATTGGTTTATCAATTGAAAAATATTATTTAAAACCAATTTGATTTATCACGTACACATTTGTAGCTTTAAAATGTGGCATTTTTGTAACATAAACATCTCAGGTTAAGTCAGCTAATGAAGATGGTATGGTCCTGCCTTCTCTATATTTTTAACGTGCTTCGTTTATGAGATTGAGGGAGAAATTACAACCGATATATCAGCGGTATACCTTTAGGAGCATGCGGAGCATATCTATCACCTGCTCAGTGTGCTCAGGCCTCACGTCCCGTTCAATGCGCACGGATTTTTGCATCAATCCATTAGAAAGAACGGCGTCAGATCGCGAGCCAAGAGAGATATAAAGAGAAATTGTTCCCATAAATCAGGGGGGCAGCTTGGTGTTTGTCTCCAAGGGGTAGCGCAGGGGGCAGTCACAACCCCCCGACTCCACCATCACCCCACCCACATCCCCCTAGAGTCGCAAGCCTTCAGGGGAATGTTTTCAGATAAACAACTCTGGCGATAGTGCGTTTCTAATCTATGCGCTTTGTTTTTCTTAGCACGCACAAAATATTGGAAGCTTCAAAGCTTTTGCCAGCTTTTCGAATTCTGGTTTTCGTTTTCTGTAAATCGATGTTTTTGGTGGTAAATTAACATTTACTAATCAAATTTTTTTTAAACTCGTTTTATTCTGATGTTTGACTGAAAACAGCGATTGTTTAACTTCAAGTATGCATGGAATCTTAGGAACCTACGTAACTGCACGCCTTGACGTTCACGTGAAAATCGATGTTTTTGGTGGTAAGTCAACATTTACTAATGAAGCAAATTTATTTTATACTCGGTTTATTCCGTTGTTTGACTGAAAATAGCGATTGTTTAACTTCAAGTACTCATAGAATCTTAGGTAAGTAACTACACGCCTTGACGTTCGCCTGGAAATCGATGTTTTTGGTGGTAAATTAACATTTACTAATGAAGCAAATTTATTTTACACTCGTTTTATTCCATTGTTTGACTGAAAATAGCGATTGTTTAACTTCAAATACTCATAGAATCTTAGGTAAGTAACTGCACGCCTTGACGTTCGCCTGGAAATCGATGTTTTTGGTGGTAAATTAACATTTACTAATGAAGCAAATTTAATGAGTCTAGTTTTTGCACTGATAATTCGTGGTGGAATTCCATTGTATAAGAATTTGAAAAAAAAATTACAAAAGTGTTTTAATTTCAAATTCTGAGGCAAATTGATTTTTTACTCGTTTTATTCCGTTGTTTGACTGAAAATAGCGATTGTTTAACTTCAAGTACTCATAGAATCTTAGGTAAGTAACTGCACACCTTGACGTTCGCCTGAAAATCGATGTTTTTGATGGTAAATTAACATTTACTAATGAAGAAAATTTATTTTATACTCGGTTTATTCCTTTTGTTTGACTGAAAATAGCGATTGTTTAACTTCAAGTATGCATAGAATCTTAGGTAAGTAACTGCACGCCGAAGTTTCGAGCGTTAATCGTATTTCGTAATTATGTGTTCAAAGTACATAAAAATAATAATAAAAAGATTAAAAAATAAGTCACGTTTATACAAACATATTATCGGGCGGACGCAAATAAAAGAGTTAGTTTGATCTTTTATGAAAAAAAAAATTATTCGCATGGAAAATTGAACGCATATATTTCTCGCGATGACGAACAATTGAGAGCAGATTATTTACTCTAGAACAAAGCGATTAATTATTTTCGGCGCAATTTCATTTCAATAAATGTAATGAGTTGAAAACGTTGAATGTAGGTTTATGACTTCTGCCACGAGTTTAATTAGAAGTTTATAGCTCTGATCGATAGTTTATAAAATATATGAGTGCTTTCATTGAAAATATTATCCGTTTCACTAAAATGGTTTTACTGAATCGGAAAGTTAAGCAATTAGAGTCATGGAACGATTTATATTTTTTTGTCATTTTTATGTGACAGCTCGCAAGAGCGCCGCTATCTGTACGTTTTATAACAAAGGAAAACCATATCTCTACCCAGTTGACCAACATTATAAGGCAGATGAAAAGTTTCTTACTTATTAATCGAAAAACCACGGGCAGTTTTTTTAACACAATTTATTTATTTATTTATTTAAACGCCATAGAATGGCTTTTACATTCAAGTAAAAGACCTCTATCGATATGCTTGGTGCAACTCTAAGTGACCAGCTCAGGTACGGGGGCTCCATCGAAACCAGAGTTAAGTTAGCCTCTCAGAAACTGGGCGTACTGTACAGAGCCCGCAGTTTCATAGTATACAACTGCTAACCCTTTGCAAATCGCAAGTGCGCCCCACGGTTGAATTTGGCAGCCACCTCTGGTCTGGAGCTCCAAAATACATAAAAAACCCTTGACTCTGTGCAGAAACGGGCGGTCCGTTTGGTAGATTCTCTTATCTTAACAGACGGACTGCAATCTTTAGAACACAGGCGTCAAGTGGGAATGCTGTCCTTATTCTACCGGTATTACAATGGAAGATGCTCCGAGGAACTAGCGTCATTGATCCCCTCGGCACCGGTGCATAGTCGAGAAACACGCCAAACACGCGCCCAACATTTGTACACGGTTGACATTAGTCACATGAGAACGGGTCGTTTCTATGACTCGTTCTTGAGTTCAACGGCTGGGCTGTGGAATAATTTGCCGGCCTCTGTGTTTCCTGCTTCCTACAACATGGGTCTCTTCAAGACCAATGTTCATTCCTTCCTCTCCTCAAAAAGACCCTCCACACAGCCTCCCAGATGACATAGGCCCTGAGGGAAATTATTTTCCTCAAGGCCTCCTGTGTGGAGTTAATGTAAAAAAAGATACTTTAATAGTACACAACTGCTAACCCTATACAAATCGCAAGTGCGCCCCACGGTTGAATTTGGCAGCCACCTCTGGTCTGGAGCTCCAAAATACATTAAAAAAAAAACCCTTGACTCTGTGCAGAAACGGGCGGTCCGTTTGATAGATTCTCTTATCTTAACAGACAGACTGCAATATTTAGAACACGGGCGTCAGGTGCGATTGCTGTCTTTGTTCTACCGGTATTACAATGGAAGATGCTCCGAGGAACTAGCGTCATTGATCCCCTCGGCACCGGTGCATAGTCGGGAAACACGCCAAACACGCGCCCAACATTAGTGACATGAGAACGGGTCGTTTCTATGACTCGTTCTTGAGTTTAACGGTTCGGCTGTGGAACGATTTGCCGGCCTCTGTGATTCCTCCCTCCTTCAACATGGGTCTCTTCAAGACCCGTGTTCACTCCTTCCTCTTCTCAAAAAGACCCTCCACACAGCATCTTCAAAGATGACATAGGCCCTGTGAGAAGTAATTTTCCTCAGGGCCTCCTGTGTGGAGTTAAAGTTTTAAAAAAAGGTACACGATATTATAAGTATACAGTGGTGCATAAAAGATTATCAATAATAACAAAATAAGAATAAACATTTAACAAAGTATGTGTGATAAAAGCAAGTATTTAGGTATAGGATACTATAATGTGTTACTAAACTACTGTTACTATAATGAAGAAATAATAACAATGTTATAATAACAGAGAACATAATATTTACATAGGATTATTTAGGATAAAAAAGATGTAAACAAAGAGGACTTGTCAGAAAAGTTGTCAACAGTATTTATAGACACTAATATGTGTGATAAAAGCAAGTATGTGTGATAAAAGCAAGTATGTGTGATAAAAGCAAGTATTTAGGTATAAGATACTATAATGTGTTACTAAACTACTGTTACTATAATGAAGAAATAATAACAATGTTATAATAACAGAGAACATAATATTTACATAGGATTATTTAGGATAAAAAGATGTAAACAAAGAGGACTTGTCAGAAAAGTTGTCAACAGTATTTATAGACACTAATATGTGTGATAAAAGCAAGTATGTGCGATAAAAGCAAGTATTTAGGTATAGGATACTATAATGTGTTACTAAACTACTGTTACTATAATGAAGAAATAATAACAATGTTATAATAACAAAGAACATAATATTTACATAGGATTATTTAGGATAAAAAAGATGTAAACAAAGAGGACTTGTCAGAAAAGTTGTCAACAGTATTTATAGACACTAAATAGAGTAAATTTGTATTGAGTTTATTGTTACCTTCAATGTTATCTTGTTTGGAATTACTAAGCAATTAAGTGTTCCTAATTAACTAACTGTTTCAGGGCTGTCAGTTAAAGATTTAATAATAGTTTTGTTTTAAAAAAAAAACATTTTTAATAAAATAATACATTTAAAAGCTATCTCTCTTCAGTGTGATAATAAAGATATCTGAAGTGAGTAGTTGAGAATCTACAGTAAAATATTTATTAATTTTGAATTTCCCGCCCGGCTTGGCTTTTACATGTTATTTTTTTTATTTATTACAAAAAATGATTGCGTTCCAAGGAAAGAGATCACAAGTGGAAATTTTTTGTACGTTCTAACAATATTTCAGTGGAATGTGCTCCGAATAACTCGAGTCATTGATCCCTTGGGTAGCGGTGCCTTATTAAAATAATGCCAAGCATTCGTAAGAAGTTCGATTTTTCTTAAGCGAATGGGTTATTTCTACGAGTTTCTCAGAACTTCGTTTCACGGGCTATGTCATCTTTGGGGATGCTATGTGGAGGATCTTTTTTGGAAAGGAATGAGAGGAAGTTCTGGGAAGGAAAAGGGAATGAAGGGTGGGTAGGAATCCGGGTGTCAGCGTGTCCAGGACGATGGACGTATGAATCCATCCCTCCCAATGCGGTGCAAGGCGATGTTCTGATAGGGTACGGCTGGAGAAATCAAAGGGACTCTCTTAATCATTCTCTCCTGGTCGGGCTTGCAATGCAGCTGGTGAGCAGACGCATCCGCCGCCAAGACCTCGGCAAACATCATCCCATGAACCCGGACACCCCTGCTAAGTCACCAATCCCAGTGAACCACTCGGGGAGTGGTAAATGGTTCCAATAAATGGTTCCCGGGGCGGCGGTACCTATACCCGCCTGATAGTTTAATATTAAAAAAAACAACTCGTATCATCTTATTTGACTTATTTACGTTGCGTAGAGTTTCCGAAAAAAATTATAGGTATAAATAAAAACATTGAGAATTTCGGTAATTAGGCATTTGGTTTAAAAAACCCTATGATTACTCTCATACTCCACGGAGTTAATACATATGTATTTTATATCAATAATTAAATACATCGAAAATTAAATGTCCACCCTTAGCAGTTCAAGTGTAGCATTATTTGTCGACAATGAATGGTGATATTCCAGAAGTGAACCGTTCATCTCCAGGGGTGGAAACACGCGATATAACAAGGGGTTGGTAACCTATGAAACCAGCCCAGCCCTCCACGCTGATTTCTAATGGGCCATTTACTACTTTGTCAATTGCTTTCATAAATCTCAGCGGCGCGCTTAGATCGGCGTCGGAGCACCCGCTATACCAGCGCCTTCACTGGGAGAATTATGCTACTTTGTCGCCAGATATGTGATTTCAATTAGTTATTTATTATGCAGTACAGCAATTAAATGTCTAGTTGGAACTTACTGAGATTATTCTCATTTTTGCTGTTGGGTGGAAAGAGTTTTTCTCATGCTTTAAATGTAACCTTCCATGTTCTATGCTAGTGATTCTGTGAATAGTGGACCTTGCTTCAAAAAACTATTTTTCTAATTTTTTTATTATTATTTAATAAATGCAGGTGCGTAAATAACAACCGATTTAATAAATTATAAACCAAATATATAATGAAAAAAACTTTTTAAAATTAAAATAAGGATTTATGCAATTTGTGCAAAGACAATCTTTTCTGCCATTTCTTTTCCAAACATTCTTCAGGCAATTAGGTACCGTTATATAATAAGGGTTCAAATCCTCGGCATACCTAAATAATTTTTATTTAAATTGAAGACTTCTGTAAAAATATTTAATATTACAAACATTTAAAGAAAATGTAATGAAAAAATAACATAACAACCAATGGGATAATATAATAAGATAACAACCAAAACAATAACATAACAATACAATGGGATACAATATTTTAATAATCTTCCCTAAAAATTTAATAAAATAGCAGATTTGGTATCATTTAAGAAAAATGTACAAATATTTTTAAAAAATTAACTGCCATAACATCACCAATCTTTTTTTTTCTTTCTTTATTTTTTTTTACAGATAATACATAGATTTTTCATTGATAAGCCACATTTTTACAGTTTTCATGCTTAAATTCTCATTTACCTCTAAAGCATTATTTTTGAGCATATTAAAAATCACTGGTACACAGTACTCCAGCGTTCGGCTTCCATACTTATTGGATATTTTAGGTATTTTCAGGCCTTTTTTTCTGTGAAACGTGTGCTGTGACTATGTACCAGTGATCTTATCTTAGTAGTATTATCTCCCCTGTTATCCTTAATGGTAAAGAACCAAAATATACCTTTTATTGCGAGCAGGCCCTCAGCACAATATAAGAGTTGCACATTGTGTCTTTGTATATAGTTTGAGCGTGCTATGAGGCAAGACAAATTTTAATTTATGGAAATTGTTTGTTAGAGCTCTTAACTGGTTACATATTTTAATAACTTGCTTATCCCATTTAAATGTGTTATGTACTTTTAATCCCAGAGTTTGTTATTTCACAATTTATTCATTAAAAATAATAAATAGTATATTTGCGGAACGTTCCAGAGTGGAAGGTACTCTCAGAGGCGCCCTGATGTATGACCACCATACAGAATTGAAACTTTACTTGAAATAGCTTAAGCCGTGTTTGGTGACCAGATCAGAATAGCCAGGTATTTCCCCACCTTCCTCTTCTGCATCTTCTTCCCTTCCTACCTTCCTTCTGCCTCAAAACATACCCCAATTGGGGATGCCAAAAGACAGCCATTTGTTCAAATTTGAAAAATAATCTTTACTGAATCATAAAAACGTCCACCACCTTTAACCAAAAACGAAAAGTACAAATAAATTTATAGACGCACGAAATGCAAAACTGTCGGTTAAAGCTGGACTTCGCTACGCTCAGTCAGTAATGTTTTGTTTATTTATTTAATCGGATATTTTATTTAAACTAAATATAAACTAATAACTGTCTTGAAAAAATGTTTGAACTGATCTAAAGTTCTTTCGGTATTATTAAAATAACGGTTAAATCTAACATTATTGTTGCAGTGAAAGATATTTTTAGTTCGTGTGACTCTATTAGTAACACGAAATTAAATCAATTGCAATAATGCAGGGCTGTCAATAGAAAAATTAATTATTTTTAAAAGAAAAATAATATCAGAAGCCTATCTTCTGTTGGACTGATTTAATAAATTCAGATTTTTCATTAGACCCTCATACTTTGGAAAAGGAGAATTAAGTTTATAATTTGCAGATCCTAAAATTTTTCCTCTATTTTTTCAATGGAATCTGAGTGAACCTCATAATGCGATGATCAAATAGTTGAGTTATACTTAATTTGGCTCCGGACTAATGTAGTGTACAAACATTTTAAAGTCGATATATTAAAAAGTTTTTGGGAATTTTTATTATGAAACTGAACATTTTCTCTGCTTTGTTCATATAATATTTATATGTGACAATAAATTAAATTTAAAATCATAGACTATCTCTAAATCATTTAAGTAATGAGTGAGTAATATGATACAGGTTTCATAAAATCTAAATGGTTTGACGTTTACTCAAATTGATTTGCAATTTATTGATGATACGCCAGTCGAAGGTATAGATTTTCAGATTTTTCGATATACAAATACAGTTGTATACTTCTTATAATTTTATAAATCTTTAGGTCATCAGTAAAAAGCAACACTTCAAAATTGTGAAAAATAGCAACAATGTCCTTAACAAATATTCTAAATTAAATTGGGCCAATGTGTGATTCTTGTGGGACACCTCTCGTGACGATAAATTGATATGACACGGCAGTTTTGATTTTAACTGTAAGTTTTCTGTTTTTAAGGTAGCTATTTAACCATTTAATAAAATTCCCCTTAACATCTATTATTGTGAGTTCATTGTATAGGTCCTATACCGTAGGGGTAGGTTAGACACTTTAACAAATGCTTTTATTAAGTTTGTGTACATTGATTAACATTGGTTTTTAGTTGCCAGTGACTCGAATCTGTAGTTGTGATTAATGCTGAAATTAGTGAGGATTAATCTGGCAGTGATAAAACCATCTTGGTTATAAACAATTAAGGGATTATTTTTGTTCTAATTGTTCTCAAATAAAATTTGTATTATTAAAAGCTTACAATTTGGTTCATAGTTTTATTTTTTTTTATTTCTACATTAGCTCAAAATAATTTCCCTATGGGTGTATATTATCTTAGGGTATGCTGCAAGGAGGGTTTTTTGGAAAGGAAGAAGAGGAAGTTCTGAGAAGGAAATAGGTATGAAGGGTGGGTAGGAATCTGGGAGGGACGTATGAATCCTTCCCTTCAACTGCGGTGCACCTCCTTAACTAGTCTCTCTCGATCCAGCCCGCCACACAGCAGGTGGGCGGATACACGGCCGCCAAGACCTTGACAAACCTCACCGTATAAACCCGGGCACCCTTGCTAAGTCACCAAACGTAGCGAACAACTATGAAAGAGATGTAGGTTATTCAGTAAATGGTTCCCGGGGCGACAATACCCATACCCGCCTCCAAAAATGCATTACGTGTATGTTCTTTTGTCACCATTCTCATGGATGAGTGATGAAAAACTGTGTTTCCACAAGGGAAAATAGCCAGAAGACAATGAATTATTAAAAATTCAAATAATAGATAAAATTCAGTTTTTTTTTATATTGGTGAAAATTTTGCATTCCTGCAGATTTTAAACAATATTTTTTTTTTGGTTTTTTAATAGCTTCGATAAATTATAACATGACATTATGATTATCTGGAAACTGAAAATTCTTTTATTACGAGATATTAAGATTCAGAGAGAGTGACTTTCCATCGCTATCTGTCAACTTGTTTTCTTCTTCTTCAGAATATTTCTTATATGTTATTATGATCTTATGACCACTAAACGATGTCGATTTTGTTAAAAAATAGCTTCACAATCTTAGGAAAATTATTAGGAGGGTTTGTGTTTGACAAAAAAATGATTTTTAAGAAAAGAAAAAGAAAATAAATTACTTTTTTACAGTCAGGTCAATATTTTGGTTGACTTGCAAAGAAATGAACATTTTTTTTCTTTCAGAAAAATGTTTTTTGAAGTTCTTTGATGTTCTTGAAATTCCATTTCAACAATATTTATCAATGACAAAACATAATAATACCTAAAAGAAAGATTTGTCATACGGTTCCAAACACATACTGTCCAAGCGGTTATACAAAAGTGACTACGGTTTCCTTGGTTATTATTCAGTTTATATGATAAGTAATAAATACTGGTTCTAACTTGGTAGCCATTTTCCAAGTTAAACCATTTAGAACTTCGACCAATAGGTCAATGGTTTCGACTGTATTTTTTTCGTACGCCAAGTTCTTACTTTGGGTATTTTATTTAGTCAGAAAATCTTTCCATCGCAATGCTTTTTTGTCAATGGCATCAATGATTCAATGCATTGCAAGAAGCGCCAATCTCCCGGCATCGCCAATCACCCCCATCTTGAACTCTTTGTTAATTCATGTTCCCATCAGACGGGCTACCTGGCCAGCTCACCAGCTCGCCACCTTCCACCTAGCTACCCCACCCCACCCCCATCTCTACCCTCCCCTACGCCTTTCCGCCCCTTCCCTCAACCCCTGTCCACGTGTCACCAACTTTGTTTGGACATGCGGTGAACGTGTGTGTCACCTCTCTGCCCCGTGAAGTTTGTATGGCGAGTAAATATCTCAATGTGTATCGCGCTCGGGGCAGTGTTTGGAGAGAATTCCTGAGAAACTGGGAATTGATGGACAGGGGTTGTTGTCGGGAATAGATTCAGAAACAATTTGAACAGATGTAACTGTTTGCGGTTAAACGCGATCAACAGAAGTTATTACACAGAATACGAATGCAAAAATGATTAATTTATTAACATTAGGTACCCTTCAGACATAATACAAACATTCTTGAATACTCGAACCAAAGAAATATTTCAAATCAAAACTAATTTGTTCACATTTTGTTGAGCTGTCTGGAATACCTTAAGGCTTCAATTTAGGCCCACTTTTGAAGGTGTCCGAAAATAATAATGTTGCTGATAACTTAAAATTCCACACAGAAATAGAAAAGTATGCATTCAATTGTTTACTCTTTTTTGACATGAACAAAAGGGAAGGAATTAATTGAGTCGGATTGATTGGTTTTAAATGTCTCGGAACACTTTTCACAGGGTTCTTTCCATAATTGATTTTAACAAATCACCGAAGATTGAAACTTGTGTCCACTGTGAACATACCATGCATGATCATCGGAACATGTTGGATAAATAGTAGATAGATATTGGCAAAATTAAACTTTCAATAATTTTCACAACAAAAAGGTAGGTAGGTATATGATCATTAATTGCAGATACAATCCGCGATCTAGGTTTTTTTCTTTATTAGTTTTTCTTTATTCTTTACTATTTTCAACATGTAGTGCTTAAGAGTTATTCGCATTTTAAAATATTTTTTGAGAAAATCGTTGGAGTAATTTTGAGGGAACTGTGTCATTCTTGACTTATTGTGTACCTACTTAATCATTTACTTATTAATTGGTAAACCCATATACCTGTCTTAATTAATTTAAAATAAATTATTGCCAAACGAATACCGATTTGACTTTAGTATTTATGAGTAGCCCAAATACACAGTTTTAAAATGTAAGTACTTATCCTTCACTAACTAACTTTCTAGTTTGTCAAGTTGCTTTAATAATAATCACTCGAAAAGTAACTTTTCAACCGGCGAGTGATCCAAAACAAACCCAATCGGAGGTGTTTCATGAATATTCGTCTTAATATTCATTCGTTTGTTTGCAATTAACCTATGAAAACTATCGGCTGGGTTGGTTGCTAACTGTTAGTCAAACAGCCTGGTCAAGTCAAACCAAAGATTATGTTATATCGGCAGAATGATGGATTAGCCGTAACGTTGGCACAATTAATTTATTCTGGCTTAATAAGCACACAAAACCAACCCGGGAAGTGTGGCCTAGTGGTCAGGTTGATACGCATTATTCCTCACCATTCCATCTTTTGTCATTCGTAAGTTTTTCAAAAATAGTTTAGGTCAAATAAGATTTTTTCTTCAATTAATGCAGAAAATCTGAGCGCTGCAAAAGCTCGCGATCTATTTTTACATCCAGATTTTATTGTTTTTTTTTAAGTGAAACTTCTATAGCATAGCTGTGATTTGGATTTCGGATGAAACGGAAATGACGATTACTGCACCTGCGACGTATCAACTGCGCTCGTCGGTCGCTTTGATAATGATGTCACTTTTAAAGGCTGAAATATGAAATGGAAATTACGCGAGGTCTGCGCTCATTAGTCGCTTTGATTATGACCTCACTTCATTGGTATTGGTTTAGATTGTGTTGGTATCGCTTCTACCGCTTGTAAACTGCACTTCAATTTTTTTAAGTAAGACAAAACGTCCCTTTTCCAAAAAGTATTTTTTAATAGCAATGAAAAAAATCCTAGAAAATAGACACGAATTACGGGTTACTTCACAGAATTTGGAGAATTCATTAGATTTCAAAGTTAATATTCAATTTTTGTGAAAATCCTATTCAAGTTCTGTTATTATCCCAATACTGTGAGAAATAAACAGCCCATGGTTAAATAATAATAGAACTTTAATAGGACTTTCATGGAACTTGATGTTTAACATAGAAAATTGATGAATTGTCCAAACACCCCTCCTAAGACTTATTTCAAATTCCAAAAGTGTTTAAGGAGAAAACAGGTTTTGGAAAAACATGTCAACACTTTGAAGAAGCCAAGTAATCTAACGTTGATTGACTATTAATTCAATATTTTGCTATCGCTATATCACTCCAAGAGTAACTTTTCAACCGGCGAGTGATCCAAAACAAACCCAATGGAGGTTTAAGATTATCGTCTTATCAAGACCATGCATAAGTATTCAGTATTCTGTAGGAAAAAAAATAATAGTACTCATACTCACATTCCTGGAAAACACAAAAAATTTATTTGCCCTATCTCCCTTTCAGCGTGATTTAAATAATAAATTGTGCTAAGGAAAGATGTTTGAAAAACGGATCCTCGTTGGGCGTTTGTTGGTATTAATTCGTGAAATAGTGCTTAGGTAACAAAGGTAGTTTATCAGGGAATAATTCGAGTTGGTTAAATCAAACAGGGGGTGGTGATTAATCATTTATTTCACGCAAACACTTTTCTCTTCTTCTGCGCTCCTGGCTTCCGTCTCCTGGACAGAGGTAGTTCTAATAGGGGTGCGGGAGAGAGGCGCAGAGTGGTAGGGGCTGACGGACTTCCAAAGAGTGGCTAAAGTGACGATGGACTGTTTTATTAATGAAAGAAACTCGTCTTTAACGTAACTCTTGGCGGTAAAGCAGGTTGTGACGGTTTCTAAGGAAGTGAAATGCATTTCAGGAAACGTTTATAATAGGTAAGCTATATGTTTGGTTTTGATATGAGAATCTTAGATGAGTTACTCCTTTTGGACTTAAATATGATTCTTGCACTGAATAAGCACGTAAGATTTAACATTTTTCACTACCTATCATTGAAAATATTGTTTTTCAAGCTTTCTTCAGACAGGTAAGTACAAAAAATAAAATTAAAAAGTCCGAATAAACACATTAATTTGACAAATGAACTAGAAACGGAACGTTCGAAAAAATTTACACATTAACGCTAACGGTCGAGTTAAAAAAGGACACTTTTCATTTTCGACATTTGGTTTTGAAGAGTTAATATAATTTAAATATTAATCATTCTTTAGACCCTGGCGTCAGCACATTTTGGATATGGTATTTGGAGGGTGAAATAGCTGTCAGTAAAAACAATAATGCAGCGAACAATTTTTTAAAATTTAAATAAAATTGTATGTGAGGGAGCGGGAGACGGAAATGAAAGTCGTCATGTCGAAGTGGTGAGTCAGTCGTTTATTGGGCTACGTAGCAAATGGTCGGTGGGCGGTAACAAGATGTAATGAGGAATGCCGTAGATGATGCTGCAGGCGTACGGAGGTGGAGATGGTGCGGTGAAGGTCAGCGAGTTGCTCGACACCATGGCGGTGGAGATGACCTATCTTCCAGGCCGTTGCTCGACGCTTTGAATCGCGGAGATGAACGGTGTGTGGCTCGGTGAGCTGAGCCACCAGCAGGTAGTCCTGGCGAGGCGGAGCGTGTTTCCATGGCAGCGAAGCACGGTGAGGCTTCGGGGTGCCATGAAGTGGTGAGCTGATCCCTTGACTGAAGGTGCGTCAAACCTTATAAGTCGCGGGATGGAGCTGATCTCAGGAGCTGAAGACACGATGGGCCTTGTAGCTGAGACGTGGTGATGGACCTCGAGGAAGCTGCCCTGGAGCGTAGCGATACCATGCAGGAGCACTTATTACATGTTGACCGACGATTAATGTGAGACTGAACTGCAGCGGGCGAGCGATCGTCTGCTTATATAGCCGCGGTAGAGTAACTACCTCGCGGTAGGTAATACGAGCCACTTCGGCAGCTGACGAGAATATTCGGCGCCGTACAGATATTGTACGGTGCTGTCTCGAGACCTTTCTAGGCGGGGCGATATTATTATCGTCGGGCTGGCACGGGAGGCGAGAAAGTACATCGCGGCCAGTATAGGTACGAAGGTACCTAGGCAAGTAGGTTTGCCGATGGGCGCGAATATTAGGAGATGTTTCTCGTATGTTCTTTTGATGGCGAAGATAATAATGATGTGTCGCCACACACCCCCTTCCCAGTGTATGGAGTACAGGGTTGAAAGATGATGCCAGGAGTCGCAGGAAAGCCGGGTTGATGCTGCTGGTCGGCGCGTTCATGCTGATGTGTCTCTACCGATTCTCTCATTTTGCGGTGTTACCGGTGCGTCGTGGTAACACTCTTGTCAGGATGTTGCGTGCTGCATGTTCACATCAGAAGGTTGCTTGTTCAAATCACGTCGGGGTCACCAATTGAGGGAGCGCGACGTGGTCACGTCGGGGTCACCAGTTGAGGGAGCGCGACGTGATCACGTCGGGGTCACCAGTGTGGGTACTCAAGGTGTCGGCTGATAGTTTAATGAAGAAATCACGTCGGGGTCACCAGTTGAGGGAGCGGGAGACAGAAATGAAAGGCGTCATGTCGAAGTGGTGAGTCAGTCGTTTATTGGGCTACGTAGCAGATGGTCGATGGGCGCGAATATTAGGAGATGTTTCTCGTATGTTCTTTTGATGGCGAAGATAATAATGATGTGTCGCCACATATGTATTCCAAATATCTTCCATGAAGTCCATAGATGACCAAAGTGTCATTTATAATATTTGTTCTGATGTAATTATGATGAAATAGTAGCTTTATTTTGTACTAGCTGGTTCCCTGCATGCGTTGCAATGCCACATTTAAAGAAATACATTGTTTCTCTCTGAATCTCATTAAAATCCATTCAGTAGTTTTTGAACAAACACACATACATCCATACAAACTTTCGCGTTTATAATATTATAAGTAAGATAGTAAGATTTACTACGGTAGATGGAACTCGATTATTTTTAAGATCAACAATTTCAAAACCTTAAACGCATAAAAATATTAGCATATGTTGTATACCTAATTCCGTTCGGAACATTTATTGCTTTATTTTGTCTAAGCAATATATTAGGTCCTTACAAATGAAATTGGCGTTTTGTATGGGAGGAACATAAAGTCGATTTTTTTTTTAATATAATATATTTATTTAATCAAAGTATGTACCATTGCTATCTATGCACTTTTGCCATCTCATAGGTAGTTCATCGATGCCTTTACTAAAAAAACCATTCGGACGGGAATCAATAAAATCTTTGAAAGCGGTTTGGACTGCCCCATCGGAGTTGAATTTTTTCCCTTACAAGAAGTTATCCAAATTTCGAAAAAAATTGTAATCTGTTGAGGCAAGGTCCGGAGAGTACGGTGGATGTCTTAGACATTCCAATTGAAGCTCCTCTAATTTGGTAGCCGTCTGTTGTGCAGTGTGTGGTCTAGGGTTCTAAAGCACGTTTGTTGATTTGCTTCACTCAATTTGTGAGGTACCCACCTTTCAAGCTTTTTCACCTTCCCAATTTGCTTCAAGTGGATTAAAACAGTTTTATACTAACACCGCAGCTTGCAGCTAACTCGGACGTGGTTTGCGATGGATCCGCTTCCACAATAGCCTTCAATTCTTCATTTTCAACTTTGGTCTCCGGCCGTCCACAGGGCTTATTCTAAAGGTCGAAATTTCCAGAACGAAAACGTTGGAACCAAAAACGCACTGTGTTTTCTTTTGCGGCACCGTCGCCATACACATCATTAATCCTTCGAGCCGTTTCTGCAGCACTGGTGCCACGGTGGAACTCGTACTCATAAATAACGCGATATTTCAAGTTTTCCATTTTGTAAACTAAGTGACGCAAAGAAAAAAAATCAATTAAGGAAAAAACAAATGAAGTATAATTTTTGAAACACAAATACATGAGTAAATAGCTGTATAAATTTGAATTTGGAATTCCTAACCAAAGAGAAGATCAAAGATCAAAGTTGCCAATACGGCAAAACGCCAATTTCATATGTAAGGATCTAATATTATCACAATAATAAAAATATTACAACATTTATGTAATATGAACAAAATATTTCTCTATAATCTACCCTAATAGCACTCCCTCCCCATTCTCCTCAAGCTATCCTTCATTACGTGTAATATGGGGTATGGAGACGAAGTATGAGATGGGGGTTGGTTTGGTTGGCTGACGGGTGGTGGGTGCTACAAGAAATCTGACCGGACGAGCTTCCCGTCAAAAACAATAGCGCCAAATTAATGACCACAAGCTGTACCTAATATGATTGCCGGCAGAAGGCTTACGTGTGTGAGTGTATTATTAAGTAATTTAATGGTGGTTGGCTGCTCTCTAATGAATGCTTGACAGCACATGTTTAAACCAGTATGTAAGATAAAGCGCGAAATATTATATAATCGTTACACGTTAAAAATCCATAGGGTTCTTAGTTACAGAAAGTTCTTAGTTAAACTTTATAAAAAAAATATTTTATTTAAACTGAAAAAAAAACATATATGTATACTCCACTGCCCAACATAAATACTCAACCAGAGCAGTAAGCAATAACATCCTGGTTACTCCCAGTTTGAACACATCTTTTGGACAGAGAAATAATAAATTCCATGCTATGAAATTATACAATGCTCTACCAGATCAAATCAAAAATATAAAGGAAATGAATATATTTAAAACAAAAGTAAAAACATGGCTGAGAAATCAAAGTGATAATAAAATTACAAACATCATGAAGACGATATAAAGACAATCCATAACCAAATACAAATATTTTCAAAAACTACAGGCCACCTCAGAACAGGAAATCCTAGTGAGGAGGTCTGTGAAAAAAAAAAAGAATCTGTACTTATTTTATTTTATTTTTTATTTTGCAGAAACAGTACATTATTACATAATGGGAAATAGTTACAAAGTTATAGAATTAATACAATAATTGGTACCAATGACATGTCGCTGTTATATACTTATGTTTTTGTGAGATAAATAATACATTATACCTAAATTAAATTAATAAATTATTGAAGGAGAGGGGTGTGTGAGAGTGTTTGTATGTGTGAGGGTGCGCGTGAGGGTGAGTTCTTTTAGAAGGGATGTTAAAATTTATTTGAGATAGAAGTTCTGGGCAGTCTATTTCGTTATGTATACTATACATTATACATACATGTACAAACCTTGCTATTGAAACTAATAATAAATAAATAATACTTTAGTTGCAGGCAATAGTTGCGTTCATCAAAATCCATTATAGTATGGAGTTGCGCACAAGAGGCGACGACGCGATAAAAGCGAGAGCAATTTCTAATTTGTATATACACATTCAAAAAAGCCTCCCTAGTGTCGCATGACGTTGCTGTGTAAGCTCTCTTCCATGTACCGTAATGAATTTTGATGCACGCAACTGTTGCCGCAACTAAAGTTGCTGGTTTGCGCCTGCTTGTAGGTGAAAACTGATTTTTTGGTGGTTTTGTGTTTTTTGCATAGTCAAAAAACACTACAATTTTATTCAAATTTTTATAAAGAATTTTTTTAACGCTGAAAAATATAGGTGAATAATATTTAATTATTAATTTAGAATTTCCTAACCATATTTTAGAAACATGTCATTCTTTTGATATTAATAATGGTCTTAAAATTTTACACACTAACACAACGGGTGTACAATTAGATACTTTAGAAATTTTCCTCCCCTTCCGTTTCCACTCCACCTTCCCTCTCCCCACATCACTCCCCCTTCCCCCGTCCCGCGAACCCCCTTCCCGAGTTCCCCTCCCCCCTCCCAGTTTCCCCTCCCTGTTTCCCCTTCCGCGAACCCCCTATCCAAGTTCCCCTCCCTCCTCCCGCATTCTATACATTCAGTCCTGCTACATTCAGTTTTCAAACAGCTCGCGTGCCACCTATTGCAATTTTTTGTACAAATTTCATTATGCCAGAGCTCACCAGTAGTTTTATAAAAACCTTGTCCTGACAATAACGAACACAAAAGAAAAAGAATTATCCAATTTGGTGCAGTCGTTCGGAAGTCATGCGCGTACATACATTGCGGCGATTCATTTTATTTAAATAGATAGAATAGATAACCAAACCTTTTTTTTAAATAGCCATCTAGTAAATTTATTTTCTAATTATTACTTACAATAAGCCACTTGCATCACTTTTTTTTTTAAATTCCGGTTTAGGAAGACATTCCGTTTTTTTATAATCACATTTTTGATGTCGATTTTTTAAACCCTGTCGATTTTTTAAAAATTTCAATCCGAAAAATCAGACCATTTTTTATAAGCCGGAAAGATGGCTCGTAATTTTATGGGTGCGAAAAACGATAATTACATAGCCGAAAATCATTTAAAAAAAAATAAAGTTTTCCACACGAATTGCACAGGAGAATAACGAGGCATACCAAAAATATTATATCTCATAAATATTTTTTTCCTTGATCCATTTTATTGATCATTAATCATTATAATGTTCAACGTCTATATATGATTAACTCCAATGTAATATAATTGTACTTGTAGGTTGTAATAATAATAAGAATATTATAAAACTTTATTTCGTTAAAATCAGCACCATTACCATTACACTTCTAAAACAGGTTCAGAACGCACACAATGTACGGGGTTCTCTTCGTAACGTCTGTCGTAAATTAAAAGTTCGCATAACAATAAATCTAGTGAGTGTTAAATGTCAAATTCAAAAATTCATCTGAAATCAAAGTATTGAAATATAAAAAAAATAAATCAGTGTGGAATTTTATAAAATTAACAGAACATTATCGGATACGGGTCATTTTCATGTAGTGACGTCACGAGCCCAAATAATGGATTTATTTATTTAAAAAAAACTGTACATTTCTAAAAAAAATTACTAACATTTTCGTAATCGTAGTAAGAAAATCTATCTACACGATTTTTTCCAAGTCGTAATGAAATCCATGCAAGTGGCCTATTACAATTATTTATTTTGTTATACAGACTTCCTGTTTTTATTGTTTCTCTCCTTTTTTTATATTTTGTCAATATATTTTGTCATACTTGCTTGTCATTTGTAATTTTTATATTATCTCTTATCCCGAATAAGAAAACATAATTTTTGAAACATGTAGATAATGTTAATAATGTAGTAGTCCATACTAAATTATTTGTTTTCACTATGTCAATATTAACGCCACAAGTAAATACTTTATCGCTTAACTTGACATAACAAGATTATTTTTTCATAATGTACTTTTCTTAGTCCCCTCTAATGACGGGAGACGGTAAAATATCCTCCATAAACGGCTGCTTGAGTACATTTTTGTGTTATTATTTTTTTTTCTAAAAAGTAAAATTATAAGATTAAATATGTAAATAAGACAAAAGAAAGCGAATAAACATTATTGCAATAGTACCACTAAAAAAGGCAGTGAAGAAGAAGTAAACAAAAACCGCAATAAACCTGTTATGCAGTGACCTCTTCAACACATTTACTGCTGAAGCGTTTAATTAGTATAACTCTCCGAAACACCGCCTTGCACCGCAGTGGGGGGGATGGATTCATACGTCCGTCACTCAAAAAACTCTTTCTTTACAAGAAATAATATTTTTTATTTAACATCACAACACTGCAGAAATGTTTTACATATCATCATTCCAAAAGTAGCGAAAAGAGTATAGGCTTTTTTATGGGAATATTGCAAAAGAGTTCAATTGCTCTCAACCGACTGGAGCTAGTGAGGCTATGGCATCCCTAATTGGGGTATATTGTGAGACTGATGAAATCAGGGAGGGGATGAAGATAGGAAATCCGAAAATTGAATAACCCACATTTGGTCTCCAAACACGGCTAAAGCCATTTCAAACAACGTTTCAACTCTTAATGGTGGTTTGGCACCATAGCGATATTAAGAGTATCTTCCACTCAGAACTGCTGCAAATATTATTATTTAAATAACAATAATTATTCAAATTAAATTTACTTACGCGCGTCGAGATTTGAACCCAAAACTCCTGGATTGCTAGTTACAATAAGATTTATATGTTTTATTAAACAACTAGCAGAGATACCCGGTTTAACTCGGAGAGTTGATATGAGATTGAACTGACGATTGAAACTACGATGGATCTTGCTTTATACACTTTATATTAAAAGAAATTATAACGTGTATGGAGAGAAATTATAAATAAATAAAATAAAAAATAAATACCCCTACCAAAGGGTAGCCCCACCCATACAAAAAAGGCTTCGAATGGTTCATAATGTTCCAGAACATTCCACAACATTCGAGAGTGTTCTGGAATGTTGCACAATGATCTGGGATGTTTCCGAATGTTCCATAATATTCCCGAACATTCCAGAATGTTCCAGGATGTTCTGGAATGTTGTAGAATGCTTTCTAATACTCTAGAAGGTTCTGGACTGTTTTAGATATTTCCAGCCCTTATATCTTCGAAAGCACGCCCCTCGAGTAAAAACGGGAACCTTCTTCATGGATGAGGATAAATCGTACCGGGACGTATCGTTTCTAAGTTTCATCGGGACGCACACTTTTATATCTACACACTTTTTTTTAATATATTTTGAATTAAAAAAGGGAATTAGTTTTTTAATGAAGCACATGCCGTAAGCTGTAAAAAGATACACTACCGATGTTAATAACGTACAATATTTAAACTTTAATTTATTGTAGGCCGCTTTGCAGCTTGCTTGTTTCGCGGCTTGTAAAGCTGGGGCCGCGGCCAACCGCTAATACATTCAGGCGCCACCGCGCGGCCCGCGGACGGAGCGTTTTTACGAGCTTACTTCACTTGCATTTTATACTAAGAGCGGAGGAACGGCCGTAAATATAAGGCGGAACGGGGCTCGCACGGTGTACAGAATACAACCAACCACGTTCCGGTTAAAGATTTTTGGAAAACCAGAAAAGTAGAAAAATTATTAAGTTGAACCTTTCTTGAATTTTTTTTAAAGTTATTAGTTATGATATGTTTAGCAGACTCATTTCAAAAATCTTTTGGAACAAAATTTTTTGTTTTTGTTTTAATGTTTATCTTATGCGGAGGCTATTTTTAAGGAAAATAGGTACCTTGTTAACCTGATTTACAGGTAGAAAACAAAAAAGGCAGTAAGTTATTCAACATCCGTATAATACCAGTAATTTGGAAAGCTGGTATGGGTACCGCCGCCCCGGAAACCATTCCTTAAAACTTCCACCACTATGGGCGTAGCCAGGTTTTAATTTAGGGTGGGGTAAAAAAAATCTAGAGTAGGTACCGGAAAAAGTAGGCTTCTAGAACATATTCATGATTTAGCAAAGAATATTAATGTGAGAAGAAAAAACCATTCTATGAAGTGCTGTATATTTGAAAACGCGACTCGGTTTACAATCCCAGAGGTCATGCATTGGCCAGCCTACGCCCATGCTCTGCACAACATCCTCAAAGATCATATAGGCCCTGAAGGGAATTATTTTTCTCAGGGCTTTCTGTGCGGGGTTAATTTAAAAATTAAAAATAAATTATTACAATAACAGTGCGTTAAATCCATTTTTTAAGAATCAATGACACTTCGTTATTTGATGCAACTTTCCTTGAAATATCTGAAAGAGCAATACCCAGCATTCCCAGGTAAGTAACTCACGGTATTTACTGAGGTACCCGGATTACATGGGTTATAGGTATACAAATAATTAAATATGCATATTTTTCAATCAAAGTTAGCGAAATATATAAAGCTTTTCATTTTATCATCGCTGAAATGAAAATATGATAATCCATGTTATCACTAACACGCATTAAAGAATTTGATCACATTCCGAAATACTCCATAAATAAGCATTTCTACCTACAAAGGCCACAGACAAAAAAATATAAAAAAACACTTCACAGAAAGTGAAACCAATCAATAACTTTACCTGTCATTATTTCTCGATGTATGAAAATATTTTTTGAAATAATCATGA
The DNA here is from genome assembly GCA_917880885.1 of Limnephilus marmoratus. Classification (NCBI taxonomy): domain Eukaryota; kingdom Metazoa; phylum Arthropoda; class Insecta; order Trichoptera; family Limnephilidae; genus Limnephilus; species Limnephilus marmoratus. Next base: position 36,121,449 of record OU862912.1, on the reverse strand, counting down.
AAACATATTTAATATTGTAAGCTGAGGAAAATATGTATGATTCGCTCAGAGCGAGATTATTGCGTATTGTAGAAAATATTCAGGTAAAAACGTTAAATATAAACTCCGGCAAAGCGTGTTGGAGCGAAAGGTTGTACTGGAGGAAGAGGAGGTATGGAGGTGGCTGAGGTAGCAAAGGTAGTGGTGCTAGCTGCTGTTAGCTGCTAGCCCGGGCTGCGAGCTACTTAGGCTGGGGCGGTCAGGAGCGAATCAAGGTTCTTGGGACGTGCCTACTTTTAGCAAAATTCCCGTGTATCTGGTAGGCATACTCAAGTCAGATGTTTGTCATCATCTTCTTGTAGTGCCCTCTAATATCCAAGTGTTTTGAATGGCGTTACCTCGCAAACCTTTCAAAACACAATAATTTCTTCTAACTGTAAAGATTATTTTCAATTTTTAGCCCACTGCAAAAATTCGAAGGTTATTCTGCGAAGTCTGTAGAAAAATATTGTCATTTGATCCATCCGTAATTTACAGGTAACAAAAGGTGTATTCACAATTATTATTTTCGTTAGTTTTTTTATTCCGAATGTTTCACGAATTTCTTTTCATGGGTTTTATCCACAACAGCCTTTATTGATGTAAGCCTTAAACGTAGTTAAAATGGAGCTTTGGAAAATCAACCAATCTGAATTTTTGTTTCGTGCTTAAGTAGGTGATAGACGCTCAAGCTATAAAATCACGGTTTTAAAGTTCGCGAATCTACTCGACTCGACATCGGTGATACATCGACATGGTAAAATATATGTTATTCAGGAATTTATCGAGTTAAATACATAGAGTGCGAATGAAGCATTGGCATACGAAAAGAGAGCGTTTGTAATATGTTATTTTAGTAAGAGAATTAAGTGAAGAGAAAAAATATATTTGTAATTATTAGAGTCTGCCTGAGCCGCTGTATGACAAACTATTGTACCTACTTAGTTACACCTATTACGGCTAAACAGAATAATTTTTATATTTTTTTTATTGAATACCGCACAAGAGTCCCAATTGCTCCGTCTGAAGCCAGTGAAACTATGGCATCCCCAGTTGGGGAATGTTGTGAGGCTGAAGATAGTGGGGAGGGGAAGAAGAGAGGGAAGAGGAAGGTGGGGAAGTACCTGGCTATTCATATCTGGTCACCAAACACGGCTAATGCCATTTCAAGCAACGTTTCAATTCTGAATGGTGGTCTTACACCAGGGCGATACTGAGAGTATCTTCCACTCTGGAACGTGCCGCAAATATACTATATATTATTTTAAATGAATGAATTGTGAAAGAACACAAACCAATCCAATAAAATTTATTTGCCACGCCAGGATTCGATTCCGCGACCTTCGGTGTGCGAATCAAGAGCTTTGCCGTTGGACTACTACTATTACTCGCATGAAAGAAGCCATTTCATTTATTAAATTTAGGATACCTTAGGTACCTGGACCGGACCGTCGTGTATAGTCGTAATAAAAGCAAATTTTTCAAAATATTATTTTGATAATTAGTTTTTCAGCCATGCCTCGGTAAATGGCGATGACACACATGCGAGCGAAGGCGGGCTACGAGCAAAATTTCAAACTGATTGGATCACGGACGAAGTTGCTCGACGGTTTTAAAATTCGCGTACTTAGGGAGACACACGAGTGTCGTCGAGCCATAAATACGCCTACATGCTCGTACGTCACCCACTCTAGACCCGACCGATGACTTAAATGACTTTTTTTTAATATGAATTGCTTTATTAAAGATTTTCAACAAAAAAACATGATTCAATCAAGCCCTTTTATATTTTTTTTAACAACAGCTGATTTTTTAACTGCAAAAAATGTTCCACACATTCGGAAATCATCTGTTTGGTCCCTTCCATTGTATTAAAAAATTCATCTGTCAGCCGAACATTCTATCCACCGTACTACTAATCTTCTCCATTATAAAGTACATGAAAATATATAATGATCAAAGGTGAATTAACATTTTTTATTGCGAGCATAAAGTCCACGGAGAAATTCAATAGAAGCCCTGTATACAATTTTTAAATTTTCTACTCGTGCTTACGAAAAATTCAAAATATCTCGAAACGAATTTAATTTGTCAATTATATCCGACCCTGCAAACCTACACAGCCTTCCTCTGCTTGCCGCCTATTCCGAGCTGGGAAAACTTTTTCACCAACACTCTTCCGAGCGAGCAAAAAGTATACGTTGCCACGGCGTGGTGTGTGTAAAAAGTTTGAGTTGAAAGCTCGATCCTTAAAGCTTTGTATACACGTAGAGTTCCTACTATTTCCACGCTTTTCCTCGTCTATCGATCGCGAAACCATTCATGGGAACAATCAAAACAAAGGAGATTTAGGTTATTGGTCGAATCCTAGAAACTAACATCCAAATCAGATGGAAATAAACGACGTAACCCTATGTTTCAAATAAAAAGTAAATAATCTGAAACGCTTTGCAATATTTTCATCTCTTTAATTTGTTTACATTTTAACATTTGAGTGGGATAAAGAAGGGTGTTTTTAACATCACGTTTTAAATTAAAAGAAATTATTCGAAAGAGTTGTCGAAAGTCGAATGTTCATGATTCGGGGTTGTATTTCAATGTGCCTCGTATATTTCAGCTACAGTTTTGTTACAAATTTGTCCGAGTGAACGAAGCCTTAGTATAACAGAGCTGGATGGTTGGTGGTGTGCGTGAAAAGTTTTAGCCGGGAGTTTGAGAGCCGGAGTACATGCTGTATCTGTGTGGGTTCGTAAAAAGTTTTGCAGGGGAGGTTTCGCGCTTGTGTTGGCGCGTTGAATTCACGGCAGTGTGTATGAAAAGTTTGCAGGGAGGCGGTGCGCTGGTGGTGGTCCGGTGGAGCCTTCCTAGTGTACGTGAAAAGTTTTGGCTCGGGTCTGAGTGGCGGCGTGGTGGGAGTTGGGAGTGGGTAGAGGCGGCGTCTGCGCACTGCGGCCTGCTGAAGGCTCTTCACCCAGTCCTTCAGTGGACCTCTTCCAAGCAGGACCCGCGCTCGATGTTCGTCCGTTTTCAGTCACGAGTTATGAAATTTATGACACCATTTGGAACGGAGTTAAAAATTTATGTTTCAGGTTACGGTACACCTTGCAAATATTTTTTTTCAGGTTCGGAAGTAGTCTTAATTCTTAATGCCAAGCTCTCTATACACCGAGATAGTAGTTAAAAGATTTTGCTTATCGCACGATTTTAGTTTGTAAAATTGATTTTAAATTCCTTCCATAAATAACTATATTATTCTTCCTAAAGAGAATATTTATGTCATAAAAACCATTTAAAATTAAACTCTGATTATCTTTTAAAAAGTATGCAATAAATTTATTTATAAGTTTAATAAATTAATAAATTTTAATGTTTTTAAAATTTTTAATGATATCTATAACTCATTAAATAATCTATCTTTGAAAATCATTGAGAAAAAAACCTGCAGATACACATCCAATTTTATTTCGTTTATAGCCAATTCGATTGAATGGGTTGGGTATTATATAACTTTGATTGTGATGTGTTTTTTACTGAATGGGTTGTTTTAATCACGATTTTAAGGAAAAATCACGAAAAACCCTTTTTGAAATATTTGGACAAGTACACGGGTTTCCGTGAATCTTTAATTAATAACTCGTGTGAAAAATAAGACAGTAATCCGAGTAACACGCTTCACCCTGGAGGCAATCAATAGTACCCCCTCTTAGTCTCCAGGGGGGCCCACCCCCACCCGCTCCGTCAGCCTCCGCCCTTGCGCCTTCGGTCATCCTCGGACCCCATCGGCAACCATCGGCTCCACCCACAGACCACCCAACGAAACAACTAAACACACAAACAGCCACCAGGCGAGCTGCCACCAGACTCTGCAGCCTCCAAGTACCGGAGGAACCAGAGACTTGGAACCAGAGATCTGGGAAGATGCTCCGAGGAGGTAAGCCGCTTTGCATTGACCCTCGATGTGGGTCGCCCTTCGGACCTATATTTTGAACTTGTTCGGTGATAAACGGAATTTTTCAAGTCGCCCAAGTTCGCGCAGACTTCCCCGAGTTACTTCTTGTTGTTAGCAGTTGTTGTTGAACTACTGCCGCTGTTATTTAACTAACTTTTTCGCCTGAATCGATTCGGCCGCCTTGAAAGTTTTTGACAGTTGAAAACATTGCGGCTGCAGGTTGATGGCGATTTGTTTATTTAAAAGTTTGATAAAGTTTTATCTGCGTCTTTCGTGGTCGCTGTTTGTTTTTTTCTACCAAAAAAGAGTTGTTCGCCAGCAGCAGGAAGAGCAGAGAAACGCTCTCTTCGCCTAGGCCCTAGCGGCAGCTGGGTAGAATTGGGTACATACTGCATACTGTAAGTTGTCCAATAGTTTCCGTCGGCCGCAGAATATTCCGTTCAGTAAGCGACGGCTCCTGAAGAATACTCGTACTTCTCAATACCTAAACGCTTTTTGTGCGCTCTTCACGTACAATACCTCTTTATAGTGGAATTTAAATTACTAACACAAACATAAATTTACGTTCAAATTATGATTAATTTGTGTATTTCACAATTTATTCATTTAAATAATATATAGTATATTTGGGGCACGTTTCAGAGTGGAAGATACTCTCAGTATCGCCCTGGTGTATGACCACCATTCAGAATTGAAACGTTGCCTGAAGTGGCTTTCACCGTGTTTGGTGACCAGATCTGAATAGCCAGGTACTTCCCCACCTTCCTCTTCCCTTTCTCCTTCCCTCCCCACTACATTCAGCCTCACAACATACCCCAATTGGAGATGCCATAGTCTCACTGGCTCCAGACGGGAGCAGTTGGGGCTCTTGTGCGGTATTCATGTAAAAAAAAATCACGAAAAATCATGAAAAATCACGAATGGGTATCTGATTTGAGACCAAATTAATATTTCATAATAATTTCGTGCAAAAGAAATTACAAACGCTATTTTGAAAAAATATGACTGATCTTACATTTTTAAACATAAAACAAAAAAAACGATTTGTTTGAAGCGTTTGAACCGTGAGCTCAGCTATATACCATCATTTGAAGATTCTTTTATGCAAAGATTTAAATAGGATCAACGTAATTTTTCTAATATTGTAGAAAAATACGGCAGAACGTCAATTTATTTGTTCCGTATGTTACAGGTGATCGTGCCAAGCCGGGTAGTAACGAATATCAAAATGTACTCTAAAGTAACAGTTACCAATTTCAAACAGACGTCTTTGTACGCATTTTTGCAATTATTTTTTTCATAATCGTACATTGTTTAGAAAAATATTTTACTGTGCAAGTAAGACAGAGAGTGTTCTTGGAGTAAAACATGGAGTAGAGTGGGTAGGGAAGGCGTCTACTAATATCTACAGGAATTCCAAAAACTGAAAAAATCGAACTAATATCTATGAGAACCAAAGTGTTGACGAATATCTACAGCTCAAACTGTTGACTAATATCTATGAGAACCAAAGTGTTGACGAATATCTACAGCCCAAACTGCTGACTAATATCTATGAGAACCAAAGTGTTGACGAATATCTACAGCACTGGCGGGGGTTGGCTTTGCAATTATGTATAGCATATTGGAATAACGTAATATTGCGTATGCAGTTTAAAAAACTTAATTTATGGAAGTATGTATGTAAAAATCCCTAATATCGGACTATTGGACACATTTAGCTGATTAATCCAACCTACGCTCTGTAGATATTAGTCAACACTGGGACCGTCATAGATATTCGTCCGACCTTAGCTCTGTAGATATTAGTCAACACTCTGAAGTTCGTAGATATTAGATCAACATATGAGCTGTTGATATTCGTCCGACATACAGGTTGTAGATATTAGTATCTGGAGTCGTGGGTAGGTATACAATGATTAGTAACAAATATAAATGGTTAAGTGGTAATATTTTGTGAAGCGTCTGTGCTGAGGTGTTCTCATGTTTCAGATAAAGTGTTACATATTGAATATTAGGTTATCGGCAGTTATATTGTAGCGGTTGGTAGTACATTTAATACAAAAATTTAGGGAAAGACTAACTTTTCCGGGTTACGAATAACCTGACAATAATTTGAAAATGTTCTACTACCATCATAGTGAGCGGAAAATTGAACTCACGAAGCCTGGGCTGAACCCAGGCACGATGTTTACTCAGCCACTAACCAAGACATAATAATAATAAAATGTTTACTTGACCTATTTTTTGTAATTTGTATATCTTTTTTTAAATACATTGATTTAATTGGTAAAAGGATCACTGCTCAGTTATTCATTCGTGATTTCTCACGGAATGCAGCAGTGCCTTTAATATAATATGTAATGAAAAATTAAAATGAAATAAAAATAAAATTAAAAGGAAATCCAATCATCACAATTCATAACCCTCCGCAACGTAAGCAGATATAAGCGTTAAAAATAGGACAGCAGTCAAGTACAATAAGCGTGTTTATACGTCAGCGCGTGTGTTTCCATAGAAATCGTTCTAACTCCGTTATTGTTTTAGTTACATCCCTAAAACAAAAAGTAAAAGGTCTATAGTAGATCAAGCTACACATTCCTATCAAGTTGTCTATGGAAATACATAACAGGAATCAGCTGTCAGTCGTGTAGTTGACAAAAATATTTACCCGCGCAAATTTGCTACCGGCAGCTCCACCGCGCTCCACATTTTAAATTTTTATTAAATATTTTTATATAAAATGATAAAAAAGTGAGGTGACAAAAGTGTTTTTTACACATATATACAATAGAAAAAGTATTTTTGTTTACATAATCTGTGATTTTAGTACCGTTTTCGCATAAAAACATCACGTGAGTCATTTTTACCTTTTTTTAATGTTTGCATTCTAAATTTTAATATTTACAAATGCTAATATTTATTTGTAATATAATAATTTAAAAGCCTATTTTATAACCTTACTAAAACAGTTTTTACTATTCGGCTACGTTCAGAAATGTTTCATATATAGAGCTTTAATTGTGAAGCGGTAATAACAAAAAGTTTTCGTAAAATGTCATTTTGTTAGAGACACCAAAAGCCAATATTCTCAAAAATTCGGCGGAGTTAAAGCAAATAATACCAAATTCAAAATAAATAATACAAGTACATAGGTATCTCTTTCATTCTAAATTCTATTAATTATGATGTTGTTGGGTTGATTGTTCATTTTTTATGTGAATACCGCACAAGAGTCCCAACTGCTCCAATCCGCCTGGAGGCAGTGAGACTACGGCATCCCCAATTGGGGCATGTTGTGAGGCTGAAAGTAGTGGGGTGGGGAAGGAGATGAGGGAGAGGAAGGTGGGTAAGTACCTAGCTATTCAGATCTGGTCACCAAATCCGTCTAAAGCCGTTTCAAGCTACGTTTCAATTCTGAATGGTGATCTTATGACGAGGCACCAGGAAACTACTAGTATTGAATAGAAACTCGCTGATGTAACTTGTAGGACTACTGACGGGATTCTGCCATCTCAGGAGACGTATGCACCTATTGGGAGTATAAAATACAAATAGATGCAGAAAATATGAAGAAGATGAAGAGACTCCAATTCACTTATGGTACCAATGTCCCGCCCTGGTGGAGCTAGGTTCAGATACCTGGTAGACACACTATAGAACCAGAAGATAAAGTCACATATCCAATGACAACCCTGGTGAACTTTATAAAAGGGACTGGGTTATTGTTAAAAAATTGAGGTAAAATGTTAGATAGCATAATGGGCCTATGGCCCTACCAGAGTGGAAGATACTATCAGTATCGCCCTGGTGTAAGACCACCATTCAGAATTGAAACGTTGCTTGAAAATGGCTTTAGCCGTGTTTAGTGACCAGATCTGAATAGCCAGGTACTTCCCAACCTTCCTCTTCCCCACCTCCTTCCCCTCCCCACTACCTTCAGCCTCACAACATACCCCAATTGGGGATGCCATAGTCTCACTGGCTCCAGACGGGAGCAGTTGAGATTCTTGTGCGGTATTCACTGTAAAAAAAAAAAAAAAAAAAATGGCCTAAGTATTCACGGGAATTATTCGTAAGCCATCTCCGAGAATAAAAAAAAATATCTTACAAATATACCAGGGCGATACTGAGAGTATCTTCCACTCTGAAACGTTCCGTAAATATACCTTTTTTTACATGAGCTTTACACAGGAGGCCATGAGGAAAATAATTTCCCTCAGTGCCTATGTCATCTTTGGGGATGCTGTGTGGAGGGTTTTTTTTGGGGAAAGGAAGGAGAGGAGAGTTCTGGGAAGGAAAAGGGTTTAAGGGGTAGGTAGGAATTTGGGGTTCAGCGTGTCCTGGTCATCCGCCGCCAAGACCTAGACAAACCTCACCCCATCAACCCAGGAACTCCTGCTAAATCACTAAACGTAGCGAACCACTTGGGGTGACCTATGGCCTATGGCAGAGGTGTTGGTTATCCAATAAAGGTTCCCGGGGCGGCGGTACCCATTCCCGCCTCCCAAATTGTTATTTTTAATGATTAACCCGCGGGTATTCGCGCCTTTGAAACTCACACGAGCACTCGCGTATAGAGCATTTTACTCACGTTTTATAAAAAGCTAAAAAGTACATAAATTATTGGATATTTATTTATATTATTACAATAAAACAACCATGTAAAATCAAAAAAAAAATGTTTATTTTTAATATGTAACATTTGTTACGCTATAATATTTTAACAACAAATATAGGAACTAAATTAACATTTCTTAACTGAACGTTTGGAATAAACTTAAAAAAATTACTATCATTAAAAAAATTAAGGAATGAATAACGCTCGAGTTTTACATATGTCACATAAAGTAAAAGCATGTTCTGTACTTAACTCATATTAAAACTTTCTGAATTTAACTAAAAAATAATACTTACTTTATCACTCGCGCGATGAGCAAAATGCCGCACGACGAGACCCGACCAAACAAACCACCTTTACTGAGCGACTGGTACACCCTAAGACGAAAAAACCGTTATGCACGGGACGGGAAAAGAATAAAACTCAGCTATTGGGCCAACGAGGTACCTACGTATGCACATTGTTGCATAAATTGCGCGAATTTTAAATTCAACGTGAGGAAAATGCTCATAGCGCGAGTGCTCGTGGGTTAAATTGTGAAATAACACAATTGAATCAAATAAAATATACTCACGCACGCCACGCTTTGAACCCGCGACTTTATGGTTGCTAGTCGAGAGGCCGACATGTAGACGTAGTAGCAATAGTAACAATGCTGTAACAATAAAGTTAAAAGAAAATAAAAGGAAGTGAACTAAAATAAAAATGAATGTTGGTGATAATAAACTCATAAATATTAAAACATAGTTCTTGGAATTTTATCATAATTTGTTAACCATACGCTGTTTATTAGGATAACAAGCTGCGGCTAGTACCTCGCATGTCTCCTGTCAGCCGATGTAATATATTGCATTCTCTGAACCTTCATGCCACCCCATACCCCTGTAATCTACCCCTACACACTACACACTTCACATGGTTACTGTAAATGTCATTTTTCCGTCCAAACCCGCCGCGTCAAGGAGCAGTGCATACGACGTAAATTCACCGAAGTTCTTGTGGTCCATGGTTTGGTTGTTGACTGAGAAATTCCGCGCAACAGAGAGGACTTCGAACAAATTCTCCTCAGTTCGTAGTTTGCATGGTGCAATAGACTTTGCACAGTTCAAATTATTTCCTCTTACCATCCCTGATTTCATTTATGCATAAAACAGTTATAAAATTAAAGAAATAGAAGTTTTTTGAAGCATCAAAAGCCCTTGAACTGTAAGCTCTGCCGTCGTGATTGTTTTTGTGTTTAATTTCTAAGTTAGCGGAAACATCGGACCGTTATGCCTTCAAAGCCAAAATCTACTAACCAGGTAATAAAAATGGATTAATTAACCAGTAAATGGAAAAAAGGCTGTGACGCGTGGCCTCCGAAATGTAAAACTCGATATTAAACGGAAAAGTAATTAACTTATATATTTCATAATATCATCTGAATTTTTCCGTGAAACGTTTTTCTTATGTCATAACTTTTTATTTGTTTACAGCGTGACAATAATTAATATTCAATGTCAAACCGTTGCGCTGCTGAATATTTTCGAAGGTTATATCGTCGAACATAACGATTATGTGACCTACTTCCTTGCTATTTCATAGCGTTTTAATTAAAGTTATAAATTAATTAATTTATTAAATAGATTAAAGGCAGGTGATAAAGAAGATTTACAAAGTAAAAAATGACAAATATTTTGGTTTTGACCAATAATAAGGCAAAAAATGAAAGTATTTATATTTTCAAGTTTTTTTTTATTCTTCAAAGAGTTTTAAATACAGTTTTTTAAATCCTTTCGACCACTGCACTAGGCACATGTTCGTATTTTTCACAAAATATATGGACGATTTGCTAAGCGCCGTTTTTTTGGTGAAAAATCACCTCAAGGATGTGTTGTTCATGTTTTATAAACGAAAGATTCTTTCGGTGCTTCAAAGCACGTGATGGAAATTGCGTGACGACCTAAAACCAGTTGTGTTGACCTGAAATTTCAACATGACTTCATAACTCATTTGTACATGAAATCGAACAGCTTAGAACGGTACTATTATATAAATATTTCACAATAACCCAAAACAAACAAATTATTTATGCTGGCCAAGTCTTCCATTTTTTATTTCTTGATTTTTGATACACATAAACAAATATTTTTTCCAATAAAAATACAGCGCAGCAAAAAATCCAACAAAAGTGAAGCCTGTGCGGGGGTATTAATGAAATTATTTTCACAATTACATGGTAAGATAAAACGTAAAGTTAAGGTGTACTGTTTCTGTTAAAGACAAATTTTATTTTGAGCCCATTTTTAATGTTAGCAGGTAACATATGAATCTTGTCACATAACGGTATTTTTTCATATTTATTTGTATTCTTAGGTACAATTATTAGTCCTTCAAAATTGATTATCTAACCTATTTATATGTATTTTATAATAACACAAGGTTTTTAATATGCTGAATTATTTTTGTACCACAAAATTTCTATTACTAAAAAATTTTAGACTGATAAAAGTATGGGATATTCCTTTATTTGTTTAAAATTTTATGAGCTAAGAATTAACTAATGAATTTTGAACTGATTGAAATTAACTTGGTGATAAAAGAAAAAAAACTTTATAATTGATATTAACTTTGTAATGGATGTTGAAAACCCTGTTAATTGGTGTACATTTCTTTTTCATGTTTTTTTTTCATTTGCTAAAACCACATTTTTTATTTCCTTCAGAGTCTATCTCATCTTTGATGGTGCTGTGTGGAGGGTCTTTTTGAAGAAAGGAAGAAGTAAGAAACACATCCGAGCCGTTGAACTCAAGAACCAGTCGTGGAAGCGACGCGTTCTCATGGGACGAATGTCAACCATGTACATTATTCTATACTTACGCCAACTAACGGTATCAGAGTAGTAGATACTCTGTTGAAAGACAATAATTTATAATTGAAAGAATCGAAATGTTGTCTAAAATAAATTTAGCCATATTTGATAACCAAATCTGAAAATTCTCCGTTCCTTTCCCATACCCTTCAGCCTCTCAGCATACCCCAATCGGAGACGCCATGGACTCACTCTTTCCAGTTAGCAAGGAGCTGTTGGGACTCTTGAGCGGTATTCACATTCAAAATACAACCTTGATACTATCGCGTCATCAATAGTAAAGTTATACGATTATATAATAAAAGAACACATCCGCACATGTTCTCCTAGTAAGGTGTCCACAAAACAATACTACTAACCTATTTACATACAGTTACTGATCATTAACATTTTTTTTATCACTGAAACTTTTTATCCATTTAAACCACCGTAATAATCTGTATGTTCAAGAAGAGAAATAAAACGATTCCACATATAATAATTATTAGTGTCCGACCGAAACAGGACTTTCTCCCGAAACCGAATCTTCGATATCCGTCTCAGTTTTGGCCGAAACTGAAACTGAAACCGAAACTTTTTTAGACATGTTAAAATCTATTGTTTACTGAAATTTGATTTATTTCTTACACTTATAAAGACAGTGTTAAATGAAATAAAAAATACAATAATTGAAGTGCCTATGTGAAATTATTATTTTTTTTATATAACTGATATAAAACAAACAATAATTATAAAAATTAACAAAACATGTTAACAGCTTTTTGGAACAAAAATTTGTCAATAATCAACACTTACATTATAAAGGAAGGACCTCACTAATTGAGTATTTTAATTTTAATTGCGTTTTCAATCACAACATTCTTATTACACTTGTTAAATGAAATAAAATAAAAAACAATTGAATTGAATTCTTATATGAAAACATTTTTTTGTTGATATTACTGCTATAAAACAAATAAAAATTAACAAACATGTTAACTACTTTTTGGGACTCCAGTTACTAATATCTACAGCCTGTATGTCGGACGAATATCTACAGCTCATATGTTGAACTAATAATATCTACGAACTTCAGAGTGTTGACTAATATCTACAGAGCGTAGGTTGGACTAATCAGCTAAATGTGTCCAATAGTCCGATATCAGGGATTTTTACATACATACTTACATAAATTAAGTTTTTTAAACTGCATACGCAATATTACCTTATTCCAATATGCTATGCATAATTGCAAATCCAACCTCTGCCAGTACTGTAGATATTCGTCAACACTTTGGTTCTCATAGATATTAGTCAACAGTTTGAGCTGCAGATATTCGTCAACACTTTGATTCTCGTAGATATTAATTAGATTTTTCAGTTTTTGGAATTCCTGTAGATATTAGTAGACGCCTCCCTTTTTAAAAGTATTTAACACTTTTGACCGGCCGGCGAACCCAGCTGATGATGGCGGTGACACACGAGCCATGAACTCACCCGGAGTCAGCCGAACGACGCGCGATAATTGAAACCGAAACTGACGCCGAAACTAGTTTTTTTTGCCGAAACCGAACCTTCGGTTGGTCACTAATAATTAGACGTCTCAAACGCTTTACAATATTGCTATATGATCTTAGTTTTCAAAACATTTTTTTTTAAATCGTCTCTTTCGAAAGAGTTCTACTTCAAAATGGTGGCATACGTTTTCTGAGCACAATACTCCGAAAGTCTAATTAAAAAAAACATTAATAAGCAAATACTATATTCGTCAATATGACAAAATAAAAATAATAACATCAGAAGTAATATCTAAAGTTCGTTATTTATCAACACTGCTCCTAATAGCCGCCAACAATGGTCTTTCAAAGTAAGAACTCCGTCATTTCCTCCTCTTCGCCTTCGCGGCGGAAGTACGTCACCCTCTGGAATTATTGTCTGTGACAGGGCGGGAAATAAGTGCTCCTCTGTGAACAATGTCATCAAGAAAGTGTATTAAATAATATTGTGTACTATATTATTATTTCGCCAGTACTGTATTAATGTATTAAATTTTGTGAGAGGTATTATTTATTTGTAACAGACAGGGTGAATGTTGATTGTCTACCATCCTTCATATTTTTAGGTGGAAATAGGGTGAAATTTTGTTATTTATTTGTATTATTTAGGTTTGAAATCTAATTTTTATAAATTTGTTTGGGACAGTTGTAATAGTGACTTAATTAAATAAAAATGGACGATAATTTATAGGTTGAATTAGGATAAAGTCAATACAAATTTGAAGAATTACTGATTTTTTTTTTAAATGTGTAACCGCAAAAGAGTCCCAAATGCTTTCAACCGTCCGAAGCATTGGCATCACCAATTGGGATGTGTCATAAGGATGAAAGTTGTTGAGAGGAGATGGATAAGATGAAAGTACCTATCGAGAGTATCTCCCAGTGATACCTATTGATAAATTAAGCATAGTGAATGATGTATTTTTACAGTTGTCTTTTACCTCTGTAGTCAATCCAAGATAATATAAAATCTGTAGTGAAAAGCACGGATTAATTTTATCTCTTCACAAAAATTGGTAAAATACGAGTAAACAAACCGCACTGTAACTTACTATTGATATATTTGCTGTCAAATGCTCTTCTTTAAAAATTGTTTATAAATTTTGAACTTAAATAAATTTTTTTATCAGTTTGTAGCTTCTTACGGAAATCAAAATGTTGCGAGAATTTTGTGACCAGAGATAAAGTGTATTGTAGGCATGTCCGTTTTCCTGATATAAGCACAATTTTGCCTTACTCTTTGAATTGATCAATCCTTTAATTTTTTTTCTTAAACAGATAAACACTCTCATTGACCTGTAAGAGGGCTAGTGGTCGAAAGGTCTTCTGTAATTAATTGATCATTTTTATTTAAAAAGGTAGAGATCACGCTTCAAGGATCAAGGATTCATCTGTTCGTTGTTCGCCTTCTACATTCAAAACCCAACCGGAATCCTACATTTCTAGATTCCTATATTCAAAACCCAACCGGATTCCTACATTCCTATACGCAAAACCCAACCGGATTCCTACATTCCTATACGCATAACCCAACCGGATTTCTACATTCCTATATTCAAAACCTAACCGGATTCCTATATTCAAAACCCAACCGGATTCCTACATCACTAGATTCCTATATTCAAAACTCAACCGGAACGTTTTTTCACTAATGTATATTTCAGTTGATTTCGTTGTACTAATCTTTCTTGCACTGTCTGAACACTGCTTGTTTTAATTGTAAAAACGTAGCGTTCGTTTGTCCATTGACACTGACCAGTAAGACGCGCCTATTGGTTGAATCTGGGCGGGCGGGGGCGGTGCTGGGCGGGTGATGCACCTAATGCAACCGCCCTGCCTCTCACCTGCCACCCCCGCCCATGGCTGAGTGCTGGTAATCGCTGGCTACCTGGGATTGAATTAAACGTATTTAAATTATTTTATTTATGTTCGGTGCATCTCAGAACCAACAGATTATTATTTTACCCCTGATTGAAAATCATGAGATAGACAGCAATTGATGTCGGAATTTAGAATTATTTCGGGAAGAACAGTTCAGTGTTAAATATTCTGAAATCATATCCGGTATCAGTTAGGAAAGCTGTATCAAGCGATATTTGAATTTTTTCTATCTTCTCTCACCAGGACATCACCGACAGTGTGTCCATAGTTAGAACCAAGTTCATTTTAATTTTTTTACATAATTTTCTTTATTTTATAAATGTTTAAAACACTTTTCATTCTGAAATTGTCTGGTTTCGAAACCTTCAGTAAGAACCTTTAATTGTGGTTGGTAAATATGATGTTTTTCAAATAACAAATGTTTTAATGTTATTATTATTATTATTATTTGTTTTTGGGGTGTTATGCCGTGTTGCGCTACTTTATCCTTTAGCCAACGTTTCGGACAGCGTTACAGTGTCCGTCATCAGGGCAGATGTGATGACACATCTGCCCTGATGATGGACACTGTAACGCTGTCCGAAACGTTGGCTAAAGGAGGAGGTAGCGCAACACGGCGTAACACCCCAAAAACAAATAACAATAATACTTTTGGCCGTGAAAATCTAAAATCATATCTAACAAACGTTTTACTTTGAAATAAATTTAAACACCACAGCTTGTTAAGGAGACCTGCAAATATTTTACTACTTTGACTAACTTTGACATTTTTTACAAATTTTGTGCTAATTGCTTCATTGGAATGACAATTTCTTCTCATTCTGTACATTAAAATCGGCTTGCTGTAGTTTCACATACCCGTTCCTTATCCTGAGATTTCTTATACACATAGGTACTATCGACGCATGTTATGCATCAGGCCGGCGTAGTGCAGCGGTAAGGCGCTTGACTCGCATTCCGAAGGTCGCGGGATCGAATCCTGGCGTGGCAAATAAATTTTATTTGATTAATTTGTGAATTTCACAATTTATGTATTTAAAATAATATATAGTATATTTGCGGCACGTTCCAGAGTGGAAGATGCTCTCAGTATCGCCCTGGTGTAAGACCACCATTCAGAATTGAAACGTTGCTTGAAATGGCTTCTGCCGTATTTGGTGACCAGATCTGAATAGCCAGGTACTTCCCCACCTTCCTCTTCCCTATCTCCTTCCCCTCCCCACTGCCTTCAGCCTCACAACACACCCCAATTGGGGATGCCATAGTCCCACTGGCTCCAGACGGGAGCAGTTGGGACTCTTGTGCGGTATTCATGTAAAAAAAAAGATCACACCAATTTTATTTATATTAAAATTTCAGTGGGGTATTTAATTTAAGGAAAGGGTTGGTTTTCGCAATCTGAACGTAAATCGCAATTGGATAAAAAATCACTTACTTTTTAACTAACTAATCTATATAAATGAATATAACACCTTTTCGTGACAATTAAATACAAAATATCTTCTTTTGGTTTCAGGTAAGTCCCTTATTCTCCCATCCCACCCAGCTGTGTTGACAGCAGGCAGCGCGGTGCACGGTGCAGGCGGTAGGCCGCCCCACTCCATGTAAGGCTAAAGGCTGGAAGGCTGGAAGGCTGTACGGCTGCCAGGTTGGGGGTAGTCAGGTAGGCTTGACATGGCAAATTATTAATATTATCTTGTGCCGCATTAAATAACTTCACAATAATTTGTTGCATGCCATGCTTTAAATCCCATCCTTTATTATTTTCAGTGCCGTAAAATGAGTTTTCTACGAAAAAAGCTTTTAAATCAAATTTATGCGAAAAATAATTATTTGAATGGTAGAAGAACCTTTTAAAAAAATAATTATTAAATACTTCACGAATAATGTAAAATACATGAAATGCCGGTGACCTTGAAAACTCAGAAGTCAGACTGCAAATAACAAAGTTGTCAAAAACAATTTTCTTAATTTTAACTAAATTCTTCAAAACGATTGATTTTAATGTATTCAAAGATGATATGGCATTCTTTTTTTGACAGAATGATTTAACTCTTCATTTTCTCAAAAATAATATAACCTTACGTTCCTTTAGAAAATTCAATGGAAAGAGACAGCTAGGAAATTTTCTCCTGGACACTTTTCAAAGAATGACCAAGTGTTATTGTAATTTAAAAAAATTATAATTGAACATTTTAACATTAATTTCTGATAATTTTTAGTGTAGAATAAAAAAAAAACATCCTCAGTCAAGTTTGTTCATAAATCACTCAAAAAAACAAAAATTTCAAGCAAATAGAAAAGACAAACCACGGCAACGTAATCTACTAAAATCACGCTAGTACATAATAGTGCACGGAGTTCGTAGTTTCCGGTCGTTCGGAATGTCGAATTGGGCTAACCGGAGGTAAAAAAGTGTAAGCATTTTTTTCGCTTCGTTTCTCATCTAAATATACCTAGCACATTAATGGAGATATTCTGAATTCCCGACAAGTCAGTTTCAATTATGAAAATGTCAATTAAAATATATGCACATATAAATATTTTTTTTATATTATATTGTAGCTAATATGATATATTCTCGAAATATATCAATACATTCAATTTATAAAATGAAGCTAAAGTTGAAGCAAAGCTAAAGTTCGAGAGCTAAGAGCTGAACAGGAATTGCAGACAGACGCACAACCGAAAATAATATTTTTAATTAATGATTTTAAAAAAAAATTATATAAAAGTATCTCTGAATCCACGCCACTGCCTGATATAATATCTCACGTGGCTTCGTCTAACAAATTATGCAATGTGCATTCGTGAGTCAAGCCTCGGCAGTCAGGCGCGAGGGGGTGGGACGGGGGCGGGTTCAGTGAGGAGGGGGGGGGGGGTGAGGAGACGTGGGTTGTATCGGATATCGCAAGATTACCTTTGGAGCACTTTCATAAAACAATGTATTACCCCGAACGCTCTCAAAGACCGGCTGAATTATTGCCTTCGATATTGCTTGACTCAAACATGCCCCAACATATCGCTATAGGTACAGGCAACCTCTGCATTCGCGTAAACATATTATTGCGTTTTGTACATCTTATGATGGAAATGCTTTGATCTATCGTATTCTTTGTAACAGTATTTGCAATCCAATAAATATACCGATTTACATTCACCTTCGTAGTAAAGAAACCAATGCACGACCAATTTTGAGGTTTTTTCTCAATGAACAGATGAATTACCAAAAATGCTGATATTGTCATATTTCCAATTTTTCTTGTGGAACATTAGTAAATGAAAAAAAACTACTACAAATAAAAAATCATTTACATGAATTCATTGTAAAGTTTTCGGATATCAATACTTAAAATTAATAAATATCCATTCCACCTTTTACTCAAAAATTTCACAAGTGATGGCTTCCTCAAGCCTTTTTTTAAGTGACTAAAAGTTGTTACAACAAAAAATTGTTTTAATAAAAACTACTCTTTCTAGCCTTGTTAAATTTTTGAAGATATACAAACATTCCCAGGTTACGAATAACCTGACAATTTGTATTTGAAAAACTCCTTCTACAATCGCACTAAACATCAAATTTTGCGGGCATCGTGATGGAGGACTTAGCCAGCCGAGGAATTGAACTCACGACCGATGGGTTTGAACCAGAAGTGATGCCAAATCAGCCACCGACCCTTACATACTCGTATCACCGTCTCCAGTGTGATTTATTTTTCTCACCCCCATCTGATCATCTCTGCTTTATATGTTGTATATCATAATATTCATTTATTTTAAATTCAACTTTCAAATGATTAATTTTATTGTATCTTACAAACAAATATACAGATTGGCATGCATGATTGGTTTCTTAATAATTATTATCGACACATTTCAGAAACCTATTTAGCAGCACTAAATCACCGATTTAGAAATCTATTTAGCAGCATTAAAACATGGACTTCTTGATAACCCAAGTCGGAACATTGCGTGTTGAGAGAAATATAATCATTTTGTCGTACTATTTTACAATGACAGTTATTTTTGTCGTGTCGCCGGGGCAGTAATTCGTTTTTGATATTTGAATCAACGAGTCGGGGTGCATTTAAAATGTCGGATCAAAGCTAATTGGCGAGAACCACGCATTTGGAATAATTTCCTCGGCTTTGACGTTAATTTTGGGTTTAACGTGTTGCATGAAATTTTTGCTTTATGCCAGACTTAACAACAACAATTCTTGTAAATCTTTGGTGATATTATATAATTCAAACTATTTTTTTCCATTCCCATATAAATGTTTTTCTCCATTTAAATAAACAAGTAAAGTGTATTTTAAAACTATTAGCATTAATAGCATTGTCGTCCTTTTTGCTTTTTCTGCGTACGCACCCAACCTACTTACTTATTATTGTTATAAAATAATTCCTTGTATGTTTAACTTCCAACCCCCGCTTTAAGATGATTTTCGTCAGGTACTAAATATTAAATATTTGTTATAACGGAGCAACACCAACGTGCACTATTATAGGCCCAGGGCCCAGATATCGGTGGGAGGGGTAAGCGCGGTCAGCAGGGTGCTGTAAGAGCCTAGCTGGCTTCTTCTGGTTTCAGCTTTTCAACGGGTCGGTCATGGTGCCTTCACCTATACCCTTTGTATTCCAATAGTTGTTTGCAACACGTGTTTTTGAAATGAGAATCGAAGCAAATGGATTAAAAATCAAGTCAGTGATGTTTCCTGACGGTGTCGTCTGTCCAAGTGTGACCCGGTGAGGGATAACGTACGCAAATCTTATATAATGAAGCATTATCCAATCAGCCCTTTTATAATATTTAATAATCAGTAACTTGCAGAGTTCACATGGGGATTTAAGGTTTTTTCCCTAGAAGCGTCGAATCAATGTAAATATATCCATAAGATAATTTGATAGCAACAAGAGATCTTTTAATTTAATATACCACTTCCTGCATTTATTCTATCAATAACTAAATGATAATCCTCTTTAAATGAGTCTATAAACGAACTGCGAACACGAGACCTTCTCGATTTAACTAGCATTGTTGAGGTTTATGAGTACATACGTGTAAGTTAGAATTGTAAGTATGTAAATTGATCATTGTGTCTTTATATGTCCATAAATCTGTATTCGATTGGCTCGATACCGACGTCACATGATATTATCTATAGTACTTATGGGTCGATATAAATTGAACAGGTAAGAGATTATTCCACCCCCCCCCCCCCCATTCCCTATTTATGTAGTACCGCCTCATCATTTTCTTGCATCTAGCCAGTTATGAGCGTTGCAACTGAAAGGGCTACAAGATATTACAATAGTTAAGAGGGCATTACCAGAGAAAACCGGAAATACGTCATTTTCAAAGAAGATTTTAGACGTATTGACTCTTTTCCACAAAAAATTATAAATGGATTTCGAAAGATTGTTCTTTTATCTAGCATTCGTATGTAATAAATTTTGAGAATTTTTTTAAATTTTTAGTATAATCAGGTTATTCCATAGGTCGTTGGCAGATTTGTTCAATTTTCAAAAAAGTTTTTGTATTATACCACACCCATTTCAAATAATAAAATCATGCAGTAAAATAAATCAATACATTATCTAGCAAACTTATGTTTTAGAATTTTAATTTTAGTTTCAATAAAATCATTAAAAAATATGTACGTACATGTGTTTCTTGACGAAAATTGGTCCGTTTGTGTATTTATTTGCGCACTTACAAACTAATATATTTCATGTTTTTGGGGTGTTGTGCCGTGTTGCGCTACCTCCTTCTATAGCCAACGTTTCGGACATCGTTGCAGTGTCCATCATCAGGGCAGATCCGGCAGATCCGGTAGATGTGTGACAAATGTGATCTGCCGGATCTGCCCTGATGATGGACACTGCAACGATGTCCGAAACGTTGGCTATAGAAGGAGGTAGCGCAACACGGCACAACACCCCAAAAACATATAACGAAAATGCTTCTGGCCGTGAAAATCTTAAAACTTATCTAATATATTTCAGATTTTTTTAACATTTTTATTAAATTTAGACATTATTAAAAAATGATAAATACTTATAATGAAAAAATAACTACAAAAAGTACATTATTTTAATAGTTTTATCATCACGCCTTTCAGCATTTTTGGATGAAGGTATAAATTAAAGCTAATTTGGATTGAAATAAATTCGATATTGAGTTATAATTTAAAATAGCTGGTACGGAGAATAATTAATCTTTCTCATTGTAACAGCCCTGCACGATCGTAAGAACAACTTTGGACAAAATGTGGATTTTCGTCCGCTGGCTGGTTAAACGCTCTTAATATTATTATTTAATGTATATTTTTTTATTCAAACATGGAGATTGAGAAATTTGTTAAAAAATATTTTTTTTCAAACTTTCTTCAGCCAGATAGATACTAGATATTATAATACTTAAAAAAATGCAAACATGATAGTCTTACAATAAACAGGACTATTGCTCATTTGAAACAAATTTTTACTGAATTATTAAAATGTAAATAGATTTTTTCTTACATTTAATTTTTTACTGAATAATTAAAATGGTCACCATCTTGAACTGTAAATGGAACGTACAAATTTACAGACAGACGAAATTCAAAACGTTCGTGTTCAAACATACCTCACAGGTTCAACATAACCAATTAGGGAGGCGGGTATAGGTATCGCCGCCTCGAGAACCGTTTATTGGATAACCAACACCCCTGCATTAGATGGTTCGCTACATTTGGTGACTTAGCAGGGGTGTCCGAGTTCATGGGATAAGGTTTGAGATTGGTTGAGGGACACTTTTTGACCTCTCAGGCCGGACACTCTCGACCCATTGCCTTGCACCGCAGTAGGGGAAATGGATTCATAAGTCCGTCACTCCTAGATAGATTGATCCCCAGATTCCTATCCACCTCTCATAACTTTTTCTTTCCCTGAATTCCTCTCCTTCCTTTCCCTGAAAAGACCCTCCACACAGCATTCCCAAAAATTATAGAGGATGCCTAAGGCCCTCTTTTTTTATTGTTATTCCCCACAAGAGTCTCAGCTGCTCCCGTCTGGAGCCAGTGAGACTATGGCATCCCCAGTTGTGAGGCTGAAGGTAGTGGCGAGAGGAAATAGATGGGGAAAAGGAAGGAGGGGATGTATCTGGCGATTCAGATCTGGTCATCAAACACGGCTTACGCCATTTCAAGCAACGTTTCAATTCTGAATGGTGGTTTTACACCAGGACGATACTGAGAGTATCTTCCACTTATGTATGGAGCTTATAAAAAAAACAGTCGCTTTTCATTTAAATATGTATCAGTAGGTAAACCCAAACAAAAAACGACACTTGAAAAAGCAATCATGTTTATTGGGCAATCCATCGCTGGGGGTTTTACAGGAATAGTTTTTCTATACGAACTTAACGACAATATAATATCGTCACTTGACCAAACCTTCCATAGAATGGGATCCGTATGGCCCCCTTGAGGGCTGTTAGGATGGTATGGATTATTAAACTTCCTTGAGAGTTTTGTGTTTTTTCTTTATTTTATATATTTTTACAGAGTGGGGCCCAGAAATTTCATATTTTAAAGACGAATAAAATTAATAAAAATATTAACCTCGGCTTTTAGATATTAAAACATAATTATTTTGTTCACAAGTTGGAACATGCAGAGACGTGCTTCAGTAATCAGTTGCATCAGTGCGTAGAAAACGGTGGGCACTACCTTACAGATGTTTTCTTTGCAACTTCATTATTTAAACTTTAAATTATGTTCTTTCAATATTTAAAATAAATATTGTGTATCAACATTACTAATTGGGCCATCTACACAATACACCTACATTCATGTACCCACCTACATTTATTAACCGCTATACTTAGAAGATAATATTGTTGCATATTCCTAACCATATTCCTACCCTGCTCCTACGTGTACCTGCACCATAAACCGCATTGCCGTCAATTGATTCTCGCCTATACTTCAATGTACATTTGTTACGTTATATTTAAAATTTTCTGCTACATATATTTTATGTTTTAAGTTTGCTAGTAAGCATTTTCATAAAGAGAAAAATCTACAAACCTTTTAGAGATAGTGAATAATCGCTCGGGGTCGATATTTTATGATAATCTTTAAATGCACATTAAATTAACCATTCGATGAATAATGAGAAAACTCAGTACATTTGTGAAATACCTTCTACATTTTTTTGAAGAATTAGAAATAAATCATCTGTTTTATATGACTGGAGGCCAACTCAGATACTTTTAAATAATGTAGATACTTTTTTCACTGTTCGAAAATTTATCATATTCCATAACACATAAGGCTTACACTTAAGGCAAATATATAGATTTAAAAAAAATCTGAATTAGTCGTTTTGTAGACACCTACATGGAGAATAAGAATTTAAAAAAAATCAGAGTGTGCAATTCACGCAGTAGAAGTGAAACTAGAAAGTCGCAAGATGTCGCTTTTTTGCCTGTTTATTTTAAAGTGGTTTGAAGATTGGATATTGATTTAAAAAGTAAAAATGTTTATTTTTCTTTTATTTCGTAGGATCCGAACCTCCGTTCGCTGGATTTCTCTGGCCGCTGAGATTTGCGACGCACTATTCCGACCGCACTATACCGCTGCGCTACGGGACGCTCGCGGCAAGGCGCGAGTTTACCGCATTATATTAGAACCGACGACCGGTCAAATGATAAATTTTAGTGAAGCATTTCATCCGAATTTCAAATCACTAACGGGGCTAAATAAATTTCACTTCAAAAATCGTTTCGGATAAATACTCGTAAAACTGGTTACTCAAATACTAATCATATTTAATACCGATGAAATTATGTCTTCACCGACCTTGTTTCGCTTCCCGGATGTTGCTCGTCGGAGGGTTAAAGAAATAAAGAGTATTTGATTTAAATTCTGCTATCGTTAATAGAGTACAAGACATATCCCCTACCAAAATCATTAAAAAAAATTAAACAACTTCAACCTTCATAAGCGTCATTGAAATTATGTTAAGACCTGAAAGACGTAAAATATGAAGAAACCCGAATACCAATTTCTTATTTCTGGTAAATAAATTTGTATTTAGATTACCCTAACCCTTCAAATCTACATTCACATAATTTCCATTTCTACAGAAGAAATTCCCCTTATTCACGCGTCTCCTTTATTTTGAGAACAATAAAAAAATCGTAATAAAGCAATTTACGTCAAACTTTGAAAGCGTAATGCGCCAATACAATGGAAGAGTTTCCAAACAAAATTTCGCCCAGATGAATTATCGCGTCGCTAACGGCTTTCTTATATCGATAATGCTCTAATAGATTTCACATAATGGCCAAAGAATAATATGTTCTTGTTTCTTTATTTTTAGGTTATTGTTTTGTACTTCCTAAAGAAGGCCACTTTTTTTTTCACTGTTCCTCTTTCTGCCCATATCGTAATTAGAGCATAACTCATTGTACAAAACTAAGCTAATGATGATATAAATAATATTGTGTCATTTATTCTTGATATGTTTTTCTTTTTTGAAATTCAGATTTAAACTTATGACGAAGAGAATGTTTCCAAAAATATAAAACCCATCCGAATTTTCGCGAATATTCGCTTAAGATGTCTCAAACGAAATGACATTTTACGAAAACTTTGTGTTATTACCGCTTCACAATTAAAGTTCTATAAATAAAACATTTCTGAAAGTAGCTGAATAGTAAAAACTGTTTTAGAAAGGTTACAAAATAAGCTTTCGAATTATTATATTACAAATAAATATTAACATTTGTAAATATTAAAATTTAGAATGCAAACATTTAAAAAAAATGTAAAAATGACTAACGTGATGTTTTATGTGAAAACGGTACTAAAATCACAGATTATGTAAACAACAATACTTATTCTATTGTATAAATGAATAATAAACACTTTTGTCATCTCCTTTTTTATCATTTCATATAAAAATATTTAATAAAAATTAACAATGTCGAGCGGCCCGGCAATTTTTACCCGGCAATTTTTACCCGGCAATTTGGCGGGTAAAAATATGTGTCAACCGCGCCACTGACAGAATATTCTTGTTATGTATTTCTATGGACAACTTGAATGGGGATGTACAGATTGATCTACTATCGACCTTTTATTTTTTTTTGGGATGTCACTAAAATAATAACGGAGTAACGATTTCTTTGGAGGAGCACGCGTTGACTTATAAACACGCTTATTATACTTGACTGCTGTTGTATTTCTAACGCATATATTTGCTTAAGTTGGTGACCGGTTAAATATTTCTCAAATAGCCTAACACATTGACAAACTGAGTTGCCTAAAAGAGTTCGTAGATGTTCGAAGGTTTCGGTTAACAGCTATAAAATTAACTTTAAAATATGTTTAAAAGAATTGAAGTTGAATTGTAAGTAAATAAATAATAATTTGACCGCTTTTTAGGTGGTCGAGGTGCAAGGCTCCAGACTAGCGATTCGGATGTCAGGGGTTCAAATCCCGGCCATTTCACAATTTATTCATTTAAAATAATATATAGCATCTTTGCAGCAGGTTCCAGAGTGGAAGATACTCTCAGTATCGCCATGGTATAAGACCACCATTCAGAATTGAAACGTTGTTTAAAATGGCTTTCATCGGGGTTGGTGATGAGATCTGAATAGCCAGGTACATCCTTCCTCCTCTCCGTCCCCACCTCCTCCCCACTACGCTTAGCTACAAAACATATCTCAATTGGGGAGGCCATAGTATCACTGGCTCCCTAGTGAGTTGGGATCATTCACACTTACAATTTTTTTTTAAGTAAAGTAAAATAATACATTACTATTTTTTTCCACACAAACTTCACCTTTTCACTGGCGATGTGTAGGTTTAGCGGGAGTGGGCTATTGAACTTGGGTTCTTCCCGTAAAGTGGATCCTACTCCTATACCTTTCACAAATCGACTACTCCCAGAGAACCCGGACCCAAACCCGGAACTCGGAGCCGGACTCGGTGCCAGAACCCGCATGCCTCCACTGACGTCCCCATACCCGCGGTCGACGCCTGTCGCGAGTCGTGAGGGTGCTTTTCCGGATTCGAGTTCTTGCGTGGGTTTTATGTGGGTGCGGCTCCGGCTTAACCCAGAGTGCATCCCGGTAGCCACAACGGCACCCAGGACCTTCGCATCCACGAACTCGGACCCGGGACCTACTCCTAGAACTCGAGAACTTTTAAAAGGAAGCAGTCATTAGAGGCCTCTGGTAAAATGTAAAACTTACCCATATCTGTACTGTTCGCCTGTTTTCGAATGACAGAAAAAAATGTCATTAATTTTAAGTCAACTGTTTGTTATCCAATAATATATAATTTATTTATGACTATTTGCGGTGTGACAATTATTATTTGATTTTGATTCAAGTTTTTTGCTGTTGAAATTATATTTTATGACTAGGTGTAGGTATTATAAGTTTTGTTTTATCATAAATTTTAAATCATATATTTTATTCTGGTTTAACTACTTGTGGCAAGTACCTACTCGTA
The DNA here is from genome assembly GCA_917880885.1 of Limnephilus marmoratus. Lineage (NCBI taxonomy): Eukaryota > Metazoa > Arthropoda > Insecta > Trichoptera > Limnephilidae > Limnephilus > Limnephilus marmoratus. The sequence continues at coordinate 36,095,079 of OU862912.1, read as the reverse complement.
AGTGAAATACATAATTAAAAATGATTATAAACATTTTATCTCAACTCATTAAATATAATTTATGTTAGTAGTTCTGTGAACAGTAGACGTCAAGTTCAAATAAGTACGTTTCGAATTTTCTCTTATTTAATAAATCCAAACCCAAATTTCCTCTGAAATCTTAAGATTTATAGGTAAGTAGTTATACTTAAATATTTACGTACTTAATTATATGCCATATATTTTTTAGTCGTGAAACATGCCAAACGTGCGAAAAACATTTTTACACAGTTGTCATTTGTCACATGAGAACGAGTCGTTTGCTCGGTTGCGGAATGATTTGCCGGGCTCTGTGTTTCCTCCCTCCTACAACGTGGGTCTCTTCAAGACCAAAGACACTCCTTCATTTCCACAAAAAGACCCTCCACACAGCATCCCCAAAGATGACAAAGGCACTGAGGGAAAATATTTCTTCAGGGCCTCCTGAGTGTAGTTAATGTAAAAACTTTTTTCTATTTCACTAAAGAATTATACAGTAATTTGTCCAAAAAACTTAACTATCTCAATTACAATTCATTTTTCAAATTCTATTCAGGCAGGTATGCATATAATACTATGAATGTGCGAATAAGAAATTTCAGTCTTTACTGAACCATTACAATAGCCACCATCTTGAAACGGAAACGGGACGTACAAACCAATTTACAGACAGATGAAATGAAAACGGTCGAGCTAAAACAGGGCTTCGCTCAGCCAATTATACTTGCAAAAAAATCAGCTTGCTTGGTGGTATAAATCAAGGCAGGAATCTAGGAAGGTTTGAGAACTGGTGTAACGAAAAGTATCTCGAAATTTGTGGACAGTGACCAAATATTTGCCTGTTAAATCTTTGTCACTGCGACTTTCCCGATAAAAAAACGCGTTATATTAATATCAGCCGGGGGTGATTAGGGTTATTAGTTGTAAACGCCACCGCTAGATGGTGCCGATAGTGTGATGGCGTGTAAACACTGGCGACATCGGCACTGCCAGGCACGGCGCTACCCCGACCCCGGCACCCCCGGCCCGGCACGCCACGTCCGGTGCGCGGCGGGAGCACCCTACACCCCATCCCTTGCACCGCGCACCGTGCTCAGGTAGGGGGGCAAATCCACTCATTTACCCCAAATAATGACTGAATTTGCTGTCGTTATTTAATTTGGTACAGGTACCCGATGTACTCATACATAGGGCTATTTAAGGAATGGATGGATGAAGGTGTTTGTTAGAGATATTTAGGATATAGAGAACATGGAAAGCACAAAACAATCTTTCTCACAGTTTCAGTAGAAGGACGTAGGCGTCATTATTCACTATGGACCGATTCATAGCGCTCAGTATATTCAGCTTTCAGCCAGTTTTCTATTAAACATATTTCAACAAACACATTGTAAAAAAGTTAGGACTTAACAGAAGAAGAAGCGGTTGTGTTGTTTTTTTAAATAAAGCACCATTTGAGGAATTGAATCCATTGTTTTTATTGCTATTTTTTGAAGTTACAAGTTACCGACACATAACTTATTCCCCACCCAACGGACAAAGGTTTATTAATACTTTGTTTTCTATGCATGTTTAGTTGGAGAAGTGTTAATTTTTAGCTGGCGTGGGCGTTTTATAGTTAAAATTCTTTTGTATATTGGGAAGGTATGAAGTTAAAAAATGATCACACAATCAGCGACGTCTGATACTGACGCCATCTTTTGCCTAAATGAATGAACTTGTTGATAATAATTATCACCATTTATAATTCATACTTGGTTTGAAACTTAACTAGAAAACTAAACACACATCACAAAACTCATAGTTGAACCAAACGGAAGCTACTCAAATGAGAAAAATTAACCCCAAACGGTTTTCACTTGTTTGAAGTTTGAAGGGCTCTCCTTTTACCCAACACTATCAACTATTCAGATATTATCAGGTAGAAATTAGTAGCCGTTCTACCAGACCATTTATAGCGTATCTTATTGCTAATATAAATCTTATGAGACGTCATCGTTCTAGAGCTTCTGTCTTTTTCGTTTTCAAACAAGACGAGACCGGATCGAGCTCTCGCTGCGACTAGTTTAAATTCATTATTTTTCATAACTTTGATTGTGTAAGGTGACACCGTAATCCACTTACGCCATTACTTATAACGAGAGACGTGGGAACATTGAAAAAGGGCGATTGTATGGTTAAAACGGCAATGAACCATTCTTTAGGCAAGCTTTACCACACCAACGTTAACCATAACAGGCATGTAAGAAGCTAAGAATGTGTTCGATGAAACTGTGTGAATTGTCATCCTTCGGTCCAAAATATCAAAATGGTTATTAGATTTGGATAGGACAGATTCGTAAACATTAATAAAAATGTCATCTGATAATAATTTACACTGTTGCCTAGTTTTGTCTTAATTTTTTTTTTCACTCATTATGTAATATACTCGTAGTATAGATATGTTATGTTCTACATGAAATGTACAATAAATAAAAGTTAACAGAAATTAATAGAATAACATAATACCATATACTGTGGATACATCTGTTAATCTACGATGCTTGTATTATAATCGAAGATTTTATGAATATAAAATTCTATATAGTTTTAACTAAGTACTCAACCTTTTTTAATATGCAGCGAAACTTTGGAATCCCCATTAGGAAAAGCTGTGTTTTTTTATAAAAGTGGAGTGGAGAAAGTAGTTAGGAGTTAGGAGCAGAATAATAATAATATTTGGATGATTTATATAGCGCCGTTTTTGTGAAAAATCACCTCAAGGGCGCTGTACAAACTTATAATACATTTCTAAAATCTAAAAAACTACAAGCTAGACAAACAATTAAAAACAACTTATGGCTAAAAATTACATACACCGGTTCATTGATCACCGATACGAAAATATATGTACAATATTTTGACCAATGAACGCGATGCTGCCTAAAATTTAATAAAAACAGGACCATACTTACCTGAGAGGTCGCTTGAGATTAACACTGTATATTGTCCATTAAAAGAAATTTAGATAGAGTTCGCACGCAGAGGACATTATTGTGAACACATGTTATTTAATCCTGAAAAATATTTTAATATTAATATGTAATGTATTTTGACGTGTGTATTTTGGAAAGTAAAAGCAACATGTAAAGGTGGGTGGTGCAGTAGTACCTATAAGGATTTGATCTTGTTGTGATTCGTCAAGAGACAGATTGATGTGTAAGGAATCGAGTAATTTTAATTCAGTAAGAAAAGTGTGATTAAGACATAGCACAGACAATACATGAATGATACTCTCAAATAGGTATATTTAAATTACGGGTATGAGAGCCCAAAAAGGAAGGTTTTTAGTTTGGACCTAAACTCTGTTGGGCTTGTTATGCATCTTAATTCCGGAGGGAGTCTATTCCAAGCCTTAGGCCCAGATACTCCGAAAGCACGATCTCCAAACATAGTTATAGTAGAATGTTTAAAATAAACTCACAGCTTTTCTGATTTGTTCATAAACAAATAAAAAACAATTTAGAGCCACATGGCCCCAAATAATATGTCGTATTTGATTTCTTTAACTGAAAAAAAAACTTATGACACATTCCCGGGTTACGAATAACCCGACAATATTTGAAAATCTCCTACTAGCACTACAGTAAGCCGAAAATGTTGCTTGAATCGTGATGGAGGACTTCTCCACCAGAGGAATCGAACACAAAACGTCTGGGTGGGACCCAAACGCGATGCCCGCTCAACCACTGACCGGTTTGATATTAATTATTAATATCAAACCAGTCAAAGATTAATCTTTTACCATTTGGATACAAAGTAAGTTCATTTAGTAGTTTTCACTATGTTCCTCACTATGGATTTCTGTTGAGAGTCTGTAATTAATTGTATTGGTATTACACCATTATTTCCTCATCGTCATGTTTGTTCATTTCATCATCTTCATTTTTCTTGACAATATTTGTTGATTTCATCGTCTTCGTTTTGTTGATTTCTACGTCTTCATGTTTGTTGACTTTTAGTTGTGGTGGTGTAATATTTTAAAACTTTATTACGGTGAGTGATCGATTTCTTCATTTTCGTTTTTTAACTTAATGCCTTAGTGAAAAAAATACGTCGGTGTAAAATGCATTTAACTAGAAAGGTACTATGTACTACTATATGTATAGTCTGATTCTCGTGATTTAAGGGCGGAGGAAGTTACTGCTAAGAATGAAAACAATGCACAAGATATGAAAACCAATTAAAAAGATAAAAGAAGTTGTCTTGGCGGGAACGAAACCCACTTTGGCGGGAATTCTTTTCATATTGCATTTTGTTTCACGGCACTACAAATTCTTCTTTTTTCGCTGTCTTTGAAACCTATTTTCAGAAAAATAATTCTCGTTCAATCTTTTAACAAATATAAAAAGAAAGTATAATGCCGAGCCGTAGAAAGAATGCTGAAAAAACAACACGGATTTTAATAAATGCCTACCATGAATTAGCAAAATAAAATCGAATATTTTAGCTAGCCGATCTTTACGCCGTTTTACTTCAGCCGCTCGGCTGTGGCATGATTTGCCGGCTTCCGATTCTCCTTCAAGACGAGTCTCTTCAAGACCCAAGTTCACTTCCTTCCTTCAACAAGATCCTTCACACAGCATTCACGAAGATGGAAATAATATAAAAATTAAATATTTTGAAGAGAGAATGGACAACACAACTCTAATTTTATACTTTTCAACACTCCGTGCTTCGTTCACATTATTACACCGTCCCATCTTGCCTTGTATTGACGTGTCAAAAACATTAAATTTACTTAATAGGCAAGATCTCACTGTCTATCCCCGACTACTTTTTCATCGACTTGCATGTCATAAATTCTTCTGAAACTCGTATCTTCGACCATCTACCAAACCATGCAATCGTCCAGTTCTTTTGTACGTTTATTTCCCCTTGTGCGGGTTCTCAAAGACAATGGTTTTTCTAATAATAATAAAACACTTAAAGATTTAAGTGTACAAAATCCGCCATCTTATGGTTCTTACAAAATAATTCAACGCGGTCCTCCATACATCGCAGCTGGAAATATAATAATTGATAAATGAGAAAAGTTCAACCATAAACAATAACTGCTCGGACGGCGTGCTTCTGGAACGTCCCTACTTCCTTCTTCCTTCTTCCTTCTCCGTTCTTCCTACTTCCCACTTCCTCCCATGCCAACACACAACAGGAAGTGGGAGAGGCTTATTAGACTAGATTCTAAAGCAGAATCTTTTACCTAAATTAGACGTTTCTTTCCAAATATATCACGGGAAGAGACAATAAGTCAAAATAAAGTGTTTTTGCTCTCTGCAACAAAGATAAACATTTTCTTTGATTTTTCTAATAACTTTTAGTTAGATAGTTTTCAAATATCTTTGTGAACTAAATTATCATTTATTTATTTATTTATTTATTTATTTATTTATTTACGGACAATAGTCTTTTAAAAACATAATAATAACACGAATAAAAAAAACAGAGATGACAGTGAAGGGAGAGCACATAAAAATGAATAGCGACGACAATATAAAATATAAAAAGTACATATACAGACACTACAAGTCAAAGCATGAAGAAGCATTTAAATATTGCGTATCGACTGCCGAAAGTTATTTAGTTTTACACCAAAAAAATCAATGCTTTGACTTGCGTTGACAAGTCTCGACATTCTGGATAAGGGAGAATGGTATCCATAATTAGTAGAATGTTGATTGAGGAACAGCAATTAATTATTTCGAAGCCTACGGGAAGGGATGTTAAACTGGATGAGTTGTAACAACGCAAGTGTATCAGTAATACTGTTGATAATTTTAAATATGCAAATTAGATCAGAGTCCTTTCTATGTTTTTCTAAAGAAGACATGTTTAAAATGTGTTCAATTTCATCATATGAGTACTTGCCTCTTTCAAGACCCAACCTCCAAGCAATTTCTCCTACGAAACGATATTGTGCGGATTCGATGTGACAAATGTGGACAGCATAGAAAGGAGACCAAATGACACTAGCATATTCAAGGTGAGGGCGAACCAGCGAACAGTAAAGAGTTTTAAGTGTACTTATATGTTTGAAGTCAGAGGTAGTTCTATGAATGAAGCCGAGTAGTTTAAGTGATTTATTTACGATATTATTAATGTGATCACGGAAAGAAAGTTTGCAGGCTAGAGTGACCCCAAGGTCCTTGATAGATGTGACAGTAGATAGACAAACACTATTTAGTTTATAATCAAACTGAATAGGTTTTTTGGTTCTATGAAAGGACAAAATTTTGCATTTATCAACATTAAGTTCCATGCAGTTAATTTTGCACCAATCGTTAAATGAATCAATATCAAGTTGAAATAGTAAACAGTCAAGGTGGGATTTAATTATCTTAAGAATCTTATTATCATCAGCAAATAGCCAGAAACGTGTGTGAGAAAAAAAATTGTGATATCATTAATAAAAAGGTTAAAAAGAAGCGGGGCCAAATGGGCTGCTTGGGGAACGCCGGAAGTTACATCAATGTTAAAGGATTCAAAGTTATGTATTTTAACCCTTTGTTTTCTATCTGTCAAGTAAGAGTGAAAGAATGATAACAAAGGGTACATACTAAAGTAGGTACTTAAACCTCACTTATTTCGTAGAATACTAAATTTAAAATATCTGTAAGTACAGGGTTAATTAAAATAATGTTCCGCCATCGGTCGGACGGTTTGCGACAGATTTTATCATCGGCCACCTTTTCAGAAAAATTTATATTCGATGGCAAGTCCTGCGATTTAGCAATATTAATTTTTGATGTCGTTTAGAAAGATTCTGAAAATGGTTGTAAATGATCACAACGAAATATTTTCTTTGTACTGGATAAAATTAAACAATTTGTGTTTGCAATTTCGCTCGACCATTCTCAAAGCAACCCAGACATACGAAATACATTCTTCTATTTTAGCGAGATGCCTCTCCGGTACGATCAGGCTGGTACAAATGCAAACGTTTATGATTCTGAAAAGCCATTTGCATTATCTTGGTCCATTTGTGACCCGTTCGACCTCAAGTCCATTCTGATCTCCAAGGGTGCCTCCACTCCCCCTCCATCCCCCGAGACCAGGGGTCTGCAATATGCGGCGGAAGCGTGTTTACACAATCTTCGGAGGTTGTAATGCACACAACAGCATTAACTGCTCCTAATTTCATGCCCGGGCGACAGAGGGTGGAGGGGGTGCGGGTGGTACGGCATACCCAAAGGGGTGAACGCAGTTTCTTACACGATATTCGCATTACTTAGTGGCGGATGACAATAAAATTTAATATAAGCTCACCCTCTGAGATCTCTCGCCTGACCACAGGCTCCCTGCTGCTAATACTGCTATAATTCTGGCTCGACAGATTAAAACCTTGGTTCAACACAACATTAGAGCCAATCTAACAATGCTTGGAGAATTAATCCACGTATAAGCGAAAATCCTGTGATGACTCCTAATTTAAAAAATTAAATATCTTGTACCTTTTATGTAAAAAAAGATAGTTGGTATGGAACAGATAGTTTAAAAATGTATTACATTGGTGAGTCAGGAAACGTTGCAAAATTAATTACATGTAGTTCTTAAAAAAAAATCTGCCTTAAAAATGTATATGGTTTCTGCGGTTTTTTTTGGCTCCCGCCGATCCAAAGCAACCACTTATGCAGGGTGTCCGGGGGTAAAGTGCATTAACTTCGGGAGGTGATTCTACACGATGGTAGGAGTAAAAAAGATTAACAACTTTTTCCGAAATTCCGACATTTTTTTCCCATACAAAAAGAAGTACCCACTAAAAATCCTTAGTGTGAGGTACGACGTTACTTGCTGAAAGCCTGCCGGCACGATTGTGGCTATTGCCATACTTGGTTGTGTTTGACCCGTATCGCAACAGCGGAAAATAATAATGCCGGCGGTACACGCCGGTTTAATTTTATCTTTTTACCACAAAACTACCCCTAAAAGTTGGAATTTCTAAAAAAGTTATTTTATCTTTTTTACTAATAATATCGTGTAGAATCACCTCCCGAAGTTAATGCACTTTACCCCCGGACACCCTGTATATTTAAGTAGGTGTTCAACCCATTGCAATTGTGGATGATCTTGTTAATTGAGATCAAAAACAAACCTTGATGAAATTCAGACCAAAAACATAATAAGGCTACAATTATCATCCTCCTTAAATTTTAATTTTTAAATTTAAATTTTAAATTACAATTTTAAAATTTAATTTTAAATTTAAATTTTAAATTTTAATTTAAATTTCGATTTTAAATTTAGATTTTTAATTTTAATTTTTAATTTTAATTTTTTAATATTTAAATGTTAAAAGTTTCTCTTTCCAAAATTTATTTTATTAATTTTCGAGGGTTTTAAAGAATCCAATATTCCAATTAGTGAAGCCACCTTAACATTTCATTATGTGACATTTGAATTTGAAGTTAACAAATATAAAAATCAGTCACCTCGAACAGGAACTTTTCTACTGTATTTTATTTTTATTCTTATTTTTTAATTTTATTTTAGAAAAATCAACAGTTTACAATGTGATTCATTTCCTCATTATACTAATGTAGTACGTATTTAACATGATAAAAAATATTTTTGTTTTGAAGAGTTTTAATTTTCAATGTAGGTACATTTGTTACTCTAATTTTAAATTTTTTGCGACCAGTTTCGACACGTCCGCGTCCGTGTCATTAACGAGCAACTTAAAACTGTCCGGTCGCAAAAAAAATAAAATTAAAGTAACAAATGTACATTGAATATTAAAACTCTTGAAAACAAAAATGTCTAGAAATTTTTACATAGTTAATGCCCAAGAAATACAAAAATTGATAAAAAACATATCATTTTTACGGTAAAATTTTTGACGAATAGGGCTGTAATTAATGTTAAATGACTATTTCATCATGTGCTAATTTTACTATCACAGTGTGCGTTTCATGAAAAAAGCATTAAACTTTTTTTGCCTGTGTATATAACTGGCATTACCATAATAGTTACACAATTCGAAAGAAATTTACGTTAAAAAGTTACGTTCCCGAAATGTCTATAGAAATAGGACTAGACATTCGACATTTTAGTATCTTCCATCTTTTTTGTTTTCATGCAAAACGTTGAGAAGGAAGATTTTTATGAAGCCTTTTAGGACGATCGTCGATAATATGCATACGAACTCTGCCTATGATGAAGTAATATGGGTAATTGTCATTTTTTAATAAAAAATCGCGTTTGTACCGTAGAAATACATTGGTTTACATGATTGAACGCACGTGCTCGGAGCAATCGAGAAAATTTTGAGGATTTGACTTAGTTTTCTCGCTGCGGCCCTTCCAAATGGTGTTGTCAATTTTGTTGTTTGACAATCCAGGTTAAAACAATTTAATGAGATTATTGTTCTTTTCTTACATTTCTAATATTTGTCAAGAACAGTGCCGTCAACACGCTGAAACATTTATAATTAAAGTCAGAGTAAGGCTCCCCTTACGTAATTTATTTCCTTGCATTTAATTTAGCAAAATCATATTATTACCAATGCGTCCTGGTCGTTCAATTATAATCCCGTCTATAATGGTGCCATCGTATTAAAGCCTGAATTGTTCCCAACGATTTGCTTACCCCTTTGTGAAGTACACCGTGAGGCAGATGGGGTAGAAATTTATTAAACGTTATTTGGAATTAGAAGAAAATTGAGAGATTCATTTGTCCGCAAAATGCAATCAGTCTTAACTAACATCTGCTTAGACACTTCCGCTTCGAGGAAATTTACAAATTGACATGTTTAATCGAGGAGTTTGTGAAATTGGGATGAGATACTTGAAGTTACGGCATAATAATTTCCTTTGATACAAGTTATATAGTATGCTATTTGAATTATTACCGCATCCGTGCATTATTATTTTTAATAATTATGTACATATGAGTCCTATAATTTCAATACCCGTTATATCCGATTTTTTGACAAAATGATCTGTATGACATCTTGTTCACATTTTTGCTGAGTTTAAAAACCTCCCTTATCACGACCAAAAACCATGTTAAAACTGCGAGCGAGAAACAAAACCTTCTATATCATTCAAGAAGTTACTATCAAAACCCGCTATATCGGAATTCAACCAATCACGAGCAGTTATTTTGCCAAGATGGCGGGTGTAAAAACACGCCCCTCAGGTCAGTTGAGTTTCAAAAGCCTCTATATTCCATATGAATCATGAAGTGAGTATCAAAATCCGCTATATCCATTTTAATTATCCAAATTACTTAAATAATTCTAGACAAACATTGAAAAATGAACACTTTTCGAATGTATTTATGTTCTCCAATTCATTATAAAAAAAAAGGAAATTTTTTATTTCCCCTAGCCATGTGACAGTTTTTTGCGGTTTTATCCGAATCAGTGAAAGTTGATATATCGGATATAGAAATTGAACGACTCATATGTACTTGCATTAGCTCAGCGAGTACAAATTTCCGTAGAATGAAAATACAGTAGGTAACAATAATAAAAATTTGAAATGTTTACGAACTGATTTTGTGGTATTTCATAGGTGTATGTAATGACATGTGTAAATAAATAAATAAATATTTCGCCCCTGTGCGAAGTACTCTAAAATAAATCCCACTTATTATTTAAGCACCTATACATTTTATATAATTTTATTACTAACCGTTGACGTCCTCCATGGTCGAGGGGCAAAGCTCTCGACTAGCGATCCGGAGGTCGCGGATTTAAATCCCGTCGTGCGCAGAAAATTTTATTTGATTGATTGGTGTTTTCACAATGAAATCGTATATAAACAGTATTAGGCTTGGTTCGGCAACCTGCAGCCGGCGGCCCGCGAGGCGTCCTGGTGCGGCCCACAAGACTGGAGTGAAAGGGAGCGAGAAAGGGAGCGGAGGGAAAGCGAATGATAGTGATAGGAAAGTGATACAATTCATAAAATCGAATATAATATAATATAATATAAACATTATTAGGCATGGGTCGGCAACCTGCAGCCCGCGGGCCGCGAGGCGTCCTGGTGCGGCCCACAAGACTGGAGTGAAAGGGAGCGAGAAAGGGAGCGGAGGGAAAGCGAATGATAGTGATAGGAAAGTGATACAATTCATAAAATCGAATATAAACATTATTAGGCATGGGTCGGCAACCTGCAGCCCGCGGGCCGCGAGGCGTCCTGGTGCGGCCCACAAGACTGGAGTGAAAGGGAGCGAGAAAGGGAGCGGAGGGAAAGCGAATGATAGTGATACAATATAAAAAATCGCTTTTAAAGGAAAAACTTGGTGGATTAATATGGGGATTTGCCCTCTGAGAACTAGAAGGAGTTAAAATGGTTTACTCAGCAAATAATTACTAGTAAGGTAGTACGTACATTTTTTGGGCAAGCTTTTTCGATTCTGAATTATCGAGAAAACAAACACTGTTCTCGGTTATCGGATTCACATTTAGACGCAATACTACGCGACAAATATTTTTGGGTTTTTTCTACAGTAGCACTCAGGAGACCCTGAGGAAAATAATTTCCCTTATGTATGTCATCTTAAGTGATGCCGTGTGGAGGGTCTTTTTAAGGGAGGGAAGGATAGGAAGTTCTTGGAAGGAAAAAGATATGAGGGATGGGAAGCAATCTGGGTGTCGGTGAGTGCAGGAATAATGGATGTTTGAATCAATCCTTCCAACTGCAGTGCAAGGCTATGGATCGAGAGAGTTCGGCTGAAAGGTCAAAAGGCCTCCCTTTAACGAGTTTTTTTCGATCCGGCCCGCCACGTAGTAGGTGGGCAGACGCGTCCGCCGCCATCACCTAGACATACACCACCACATCACCCCATGAACCATGAACCCAGGCACCCCTGCTAAGTCACCAAATATCAGGTATATGTAATGACATGTGACCCAAGTGCGAGCCGCACTAATCCCCACATAAAATATTTGGCCCTTTTACAACAAACGGTTGCCGACCCATGGTAAAAGGTACAGGTATTTGCGACACGTTCCAAAGTGGAAGATTCTCTCAATATCGCCCTGGTGTAAGACCACTATTAAATTAACTTGAATTGGCTTCACATAAAAAAACACCTGTGAAAGATCGTGGGATATTAAAATAATTGTGGGATTTGTGAAGCTGAAAGTATCTGTAAAACTTGTTTGACTCGGGAACGTTGCCTTTCAAAATAAGAAACGTTTAACCTTTCAAATATTGTACATTTGCATATCAAGCATTTAAACCAAAGAAATACGCACATCGAATAAATAAATAATAAGTGAGTTCAATTCCTGGGCTGGTTACGTCCTCAATCACCAAACAAGCAAAATTTTCCGCAAACAACGTTGGCAGTAGGAGATTTTCATAAAAAAATGTCAGGATATTCTTAACCCGGAATTGCTTGACTTCCATTCATTAAAAAAGCGTGAATAAATTTTAAAAAGTTTTGGTACATGTGTACTTTATAGCTCGTCTGATGTGATTTACACTTCTCCGTTATAAATTTGAAAATTAAAAGTTCATTGTGTTTGAAAATAATTAAATTTTAAAATAATTAAATTACGCGTCCGGCAGGAACTTGGAGGAATATTTCACATCACCCATGCACCGACAACCGAAATTACCACATTTAATGTTTAAAAATCAAATGGTCCTATAAAATAATAATATATTGTAAAATAACTATACTATGATGAATTATATGTAATTGGTGTTCATGATGATTCTGATACTTGAATATTTTGCTTCCACGATTTTGTTTTATGTTTATACTTATAAGGATTGTTTAACCCAAATATATTTACATTTCAATATCTTTGGTTTACCCCAATCCACAGATTTATTTATCTGTCTATCAATCTATCTTATTATTATATGAATAACCAGCTGGTCCCAGCATGCGTTGCCATGCCATTTAATAAAGATATTGTTTCTCCCTGAGTGTCCTTTCCCATTCGTCCCGTTCCCCTTTCGCCTCCCCTTCTTCTCCTGCGTCCTCTTCCGCTCTCGCGTTCCCACTCCGTCACCTCCACCTTCCCTCTCCCCACTCCACTCCCCCCCTCCTCCCCTCCTTCCCCTCTCACCACCCTCTCTCCCCCCTCCCCCTCCCCACTTCCCCCCCCCATCTCCCGCACCCCTTTCCCCCCTCCCCTTCCCCCTCCCCCCCTCCCCCCTCCCCCATCACTCCCTCCCTCCCGCTTTCCATCGCAATAGCCGCTTCCTCGCGTGCCACCAATAGCATTTTTTTATACAAATTTCCTAGAAGCCAGAGCTCACCGTAAGTTTTATAAAAACCTTGTCCTGACAATAACGAACACACAAAAAAAAAGAATTATCCAATTTGGTGCAGTCGTTCGAAAGTTATCCGCTTAGCAACACATTCAGCGATTCATTTTAATACATAAGAAGATATATGAATCGCCTAAATGTATGTACGCGCATACCTTCCGAACAATTTTACCTATTTCATTCAAACTTTGGGGATTTGATGTGTGCATGCCCGCAAAGGTTTCTATATGATATACTGGTGAGCTCTGGCATTATGAAATTTGTTTTAAAAAATTGCAATAGGTGGCACGCGAGCTGTTTGAAAACTAAATGTACCGGGACTGAATGAATGGAATTCGGGAGGGGGGAGGGGAACCCGGGAGAGGTGAGGGGAACTCGGGATGGGGAGGGGAACTCGGGAGGGGGTTTTGCAGGACGGGGGAAGCGGGCAAGGAGAGTGGGGAGAGAGAAGGTGGAGTGGGAACGCGAGGGTGGAAATGGACGCAGGAGAGAAAAGGGAAGGGGACGAATGGGAAAGAACACAAAAGGAGAAAAAAAAATTCTATGTGAGATGGCTAAACCATTAATCCGATTGCGATGAAATTTTGGGGATTTGAGCTGAAAGGGGAGTGGGATAGGGAACGAGGCAAATGGGAAAGGACACGCACGGAGAAACAATTTCTTATTAAGTGCCGGGAAAGCTAGTTATATATAAGAAGAAAATTGTATTCACCTCCTTCAAATAGGAAAGCCAATTTAATTGCCACAAATAAAGGCTTTAAACGCCGATTCCAACGCTCCGCATAATATCAACAAGAACAATTCCAGAAACAGAGCGGATTCTCAGTTAAATGGGCAGAATTGGCTTTTAGTGGTGCTTTTCTTAACTGGATGAGGATTTGAAAGAAATCACCGTGGAGCAGGGTGGTCTGGGCGAATTTCACGGAAGATAAACCAGCCCTTGATGCGGTAGGGTGGCTCGGTTAGGGCTGGGAGAGGCGACACCTCGCTTCTTTACACCTGGGGTGCCAGCTACCTACGACACTGTAGTACCTGTGTCTGTGCTCTGAAGGTGTCCGACACTGGTACGGGGACGGGTCTATTAGACGGTTACTTGAAAGGCGAAGAGAAATAATAATAACCAGAATACAGCTTCGGAAAGAATCCTATTAATGTTCTTACAAAAAAGGATCCCGTAAATTTAAAATTACGTAATAAATAGCTCATTGTGTAAGGTGTACTATTTATTTATACTCGAAAACTTCAAAAAATGTTAAGAGGAGCGGCTGCACAACCCTTTTCATGAGAAACTTAATTTTGGATTTAAGGCCAAATTTTTTAACCAAACTGAAAATTATGATTTATTAGTTGCTATTATATATTGTAAAACAGGCTTATTTATTTTATTTTAGCTTGGAATAATTCTTCTTCGAGTGCCCTTGACCGCATTATTAAAGCACAAAAATTAATCATAAACCTAATTCTTAAACGTTCTCTTTCTGCTAGCACTGCTACAATCTTCAATACTATCAACGTTATGGATATAAAACAGCTCTTTACAAGATCCATCTTAGTTAATTTACACAAAAAAAAATATATATAAAGAAATTAATATATAAAATGATTTTAATTTAATGTGTTAATAATTGCATAAGAAAAAAAAAATAATCAAGGGAAACTGAGACATATTATTTTACTATAAATTTTGATAAAAATTTGTATAAAAAGGTATATTTGTATAAAAATTTGTATAAAATTTGTATAAAATTTGTATAAATTTCGTGCATGGGTTCATACATTTCTAATGAATAAAAATATTTTCAGAAGTTTATGTTTTTTTTTATAAAGTATATGACAATTTTATTTTTATTCTAATCAAAGGATAATTAATTAATAATTACTTTAATTTATCATAATATTATTTTTTATATTCATATTATATAAACCGATTCGTTCTGAAGGCTAATAAAAAATAGTGATTTAGCATTAAGTTTTGCAGATGTTTATAATGTCAGGTTTTTTAAATTTAATTAAAATTAAATCTAACAATGTTATTATCAGGTTCTGCAAGCATTTTTGTTTGAATTTTTGTTACGGCTATTTCGGCTTATAAGGCCATTTGTAACAAAAATAAAAACAAAAATATTTGCAGAACTTGATAATAACATTGTTAATTTTAATTTTAATAATATTTTTAAAAAATTAATGGAATTCTACGAACCAAACACAAAAATAATTAATATATAATATCGTAATATTCCGTACAGCGTCAATTAATTTGATGGTTTTCAGGTATCTTTTATATTCACAGTATTAGTAAAGAATGAGCACCAGCCTACCCGTATTTTCCATGTATTGGTTGTGCTTGTATTATGCTCAAGGCTCGTTGTTAGAAATAAATTTTCTCGTCTCTCTCACACGATGGAAGCCTCAAGTGAAACCACTGCATCTAATTCGATTTCTGTAGTGCGCTCACATAAACACAGGGAAAGCGTCCTCACCTAGGCACATCCATGCAAATACATACACCTTGTACATTATCACAAAATTTTTATATGTTTTTGATTTAACCGTTATGTACAGTTACGCAATGTCATCGAAAGTACAACAGAAAACTCTGTTTAATTAATGGAGCCGGTTCCGTGCGTTTTCATCCCACGACAAAACATCTCCCGACAAAATATCTCCAACAAAATATCCTACGGACAAAACACCCCCCAACAAAATATCTACTAAAACCTAACCTAACAAAAATGGGACAAAAATAATACAGTCATCTTCTAAAGACAATAAATTATTGTTCCATTTCATTTGGGAGGCGGGAATGGGTACAGCCGCCCCGGGAACCTTTATTGGATAACCAACACCTCTGCCATAGGTGTGATGTTTCACCTTTCTACTCTTTTAAACTTGATATTAAATATTTTTGCAATTCTTTCATCCCTTCAAGTTTTCTTGAACTTTTCTTTTGGCTCTGATCGATATTTAAATTTTTAAGGCTTTGCATGTGTGTAGTAGGGACGGAAAATTCCTCCCCTACGTCACACAAGCCTTCATGAAAATTGGACCCTTATTTTCTTTGATAACTACAGAAAGCTACTTAAAGCTCCCTTGTACTACATACCTTTAGATATATATGTACTTAACTAATGAATACGTTATTTACGACCTTGAACGTAAATATTTTCGTATTTATGTTGTAATTAAACTCCATCAAACGTTGTGTAATTTTTTTGATTTATGATATGGGACTTTAATTACTTTCATTTTTGTGGTAACCCTTTGATTCTAAACAGAGCGTTGAGTTTCAAACTGTATTGGTCTCTCCCTTGCAAATCTAACTTTAAATAATTTCTCTAAATGAGCTAACTTTCCTTTGTCGCTTATTATGGTTTTCTACATCCTAACGAACTCGTAAATAAACTGTACTAATCGAAATTACACATGTTTAATTGAAGAGATAATTAAGTATAACTCAAATGGTTAATTGTTAGCAAATTTGATCATGGTTGTTTTATGTCTGTCTGGCACCCCTCCACTATGATTCAGCTGCTATAAGGTACATATAAAGATGGGTTTAGTAGGTTAGTGTAATTAATAGATTGCATATTAGACGAACTCAGAATACCCTTTTTCTGCCGAAAATTTGGCTCCTATCCTCCTGCAAGTAAACCAGGTGATCAGATTCTTACTAGAAATTCGCACAATCTTCTGGCGCGGATCGGCTGATTGATACCTAAGTTATCGCGTCCCAACCGTCCTTCCTCTTGCCATCATGCACTGCCTTCAGGTCGTCATCCGAGCCTAGATACCCCCAAATTCCTACTCCTCCAAGGTCTACTATTTACTTAGGGCGAACCGGTTTCGTCCTATATGCAATCATATACTCACGGTGTTGTGTAGAGTTACGGGTCGTGAATCCTCCCTCCACGTACAAGAAATGATGTGAGAGTAACTCTGTCGAGTCTAAAACGCTAGCTGTAAGCGGGTCCACATCAATCAATGTACAGTACATAAAAAGATATATATGTAAACTTACGTTTGGGTAGGATTATAACTCACAATATGAAACTAGCTAGTCTCATATTCCGAGCTCGGATTTCGTGAAAAGGAATTCTGCACAAAACCTTAGCCGATGACCGAATATATACATAGAAAGAGTGGGAAATATTAATAGATACTAATAGAATAAGAAATTATTTTCGGTTTGTTCTGGAGTGCCGAAAATTCCAAGCTTTTTGATTTGTTTGGTTGACAATTTTATTTAAGAGATTGCCATCTCTATTATGTGTTTGGTTAATGGTCCTTGGGTTTTTTAAGGAGCGACCACTGCCTCCTATTGTTGAACTGTTTTCTAAATTTTCCCCCAAGGTTCAACTTTTGGTAAAATTTTTACTATCCCGTGATTTTTCAACTGCTTCTTGTAAATGATTGATGTCTATGAGAGTAATTACTCCACAAAATTTTACTCGAATCTTCCTTGTAATTCTTCAATACTCTTATATTTGACTATCCCGTGATTTGTCAACTGTTTCATGTAAATGATTGATACCTACGAGAGTAATCGTTCTATAAATTTTTCCTCGAATATTCCATGTAATTCTTCAATACTCTTTTATTTGACTATCCCGTGATTTTCCAAATGTTTGTTGTACCTATTATTTGTCTAGCTATAATAAATCTGTTTTCTTTCAACTGTTCAGTTCAAAATTTATCTCTTCATGTTCAAATTAAAGATTGTGTTTTAAACTTTTTCTATAATTGCGCAACCTCATGGCTTTGTCCCATTCTAAAAGTTATTACCTATACTAATATCTGTCAACTACCTATTAAAGACCCAGATACATCTTCCTTTAAAAGCATCTGACCCAGTGCCCCAATGACCGAATTGTTTTATAAACAATTTCAATTATGTAAACATTCCCGCTGGCCCCGTGACCTAGATTCAACGTGTGACATTTGTTTACTTTTGGAACATCCCTGAACGCGAGCTTATATGGTCCTAAATTATTTTTTCTTTTGAATTTAATAGTGGTAATTTCTTTTTCGCAAATGTCTAATCTATTTCCCGATAAAAATAGTCACAATGCATATATATATACATATATATTTTGTCTCGATAAATAAATATACTGATAAATACAATTATATTTTAGTTGAGATAATTCTAATATCATAACTCATTTTTTTATCATTTTATATTAGCTGAAGTTATAATAAATAGTACATATACTAAAATAAATACAAAACTTTGACTTGGAAATTTGTCAAACACATAACTATCTTAAATAGTTACGGATAAATTCAAAGATAGGCATTCGAGATCGATACCTTTACTTTTTAATATAAGTGTGTTTCTTTTTGATTAAACTTTCTTGGAATATATGTATATATATATATATATATACACATATATATATATCTATTTTATATATAATATTTTAATATAGGTGCATATCACATATTAAGCAAGTAATATCTTGTTATAAAATTAATTCAAATACCAACTGTTTGCTGCATACCGATCTCTCCTTGGCACCTGAATTTTTTTTTTTTTTTTTTTAAATAAAACTTACCCCTTTAAGGTTTTTATCCGACCGGGAGCTACACGGTAAAACCTTGTTATGTTTTCCTTACCTAATACCTATTCTTATGTTATCAACTAAATTCAAATAAAAATTTTCCGACTTCAATTTTATTTTATTCCCGTTTAATCTATCTAAATTAAATTATGTTTATCGTTCTAACTGCATTTTATTTCAAAACCCGTTGATTAAATAACTTTTTAATGTTAGTTACTTCACGATTAGTTTCGAAACGGTAAATCGTTACTTTTATTTAGCAATAAAATATCATCATGTATTATCATTCATTTTATTTTAATTTAAATTTTTTTTTTTTCAAATTTTTGAATCTAATAATAGATTAACACTTTGTGGTAGCAATGTGCCGCCCAATTGTAAATTATTTAGCCGAATTATTCTGATGTAAAATTTTATCCATTTAATTAAATCGGAAATTATTATTAAACACTGTTTTTTTTATTTTTATTCTGCTACATCAACAACACTTTGACTATAGCACTTTATTCTCCCTAAATTTTATAATTTTTACGAGTAGACTTATTTCGACTACACTATTTTTTTTTTAATTAATAAAAGACTGATACTTAATTTAGACACTCAATTTAATTAAAGATTTTCGTTGAACTTTTCCGTTTAAACTGAACGTACATTATTTTTTTATAACTTTTTTTTTTTTTTTTAATTTGCACTATTTTAAAATTAATTGATTTAAATATTTGATATTTAATATAACTCTTTCCGTTTAAACTGAACGCACATAAATTTTTTATAACTTCTTTTTAATTTGCACTATTTTTAAATCATTAATATAAATATTTGATATTTAGTAGAACTCTCTCCGTTTAAACTGAACGCACAAAAATTTTTTATAACTTCTTTTTAATTTGCACTATTTTTAAATCATTAATATAAATATTTGATATTTAGTAGAACTCTCTCCGTTTAAACTGAACGCACATAATTTTTTTATAACTTCTTTTTAATTTGCACTATTTTTAAATAATTAATAGCAATATTTAATATTTGCTAGAACTCTTGCCGTTTAAACTGAACGCACATAATTTTTTTATAACTTCTTTTTAATTTGCACTATTTTAAATAATTAATATAAATATTTAATATTTGCTAGAACTCTTGCCGTTTAGACTGAGCACACGTAATTAATTATCACTTCTTTACTTTTTATTATTCATACATCACTTTATTTATTTACCACACCGACACTTGTCGCGAAATTACTAAGTATCAAAACATGATATTTATTGATTATAAAAACCGAATTTACCACTGAACAAATTGTATCTATCACAGCACCTTTAACTTTTCACAATTAAATAAAACGTAAACTTTATTTCTATTTCCACTGATTTTAATTTCTCAAATCTTTATAAGACACTGGCTCGAATACGAAATTTTTTCTAAGTTCTGCGATTCTGATTAATTTGAATTTTTCCACCAGTAAATTACCGAACGAATCGTCGCGTCTCACCAACTTCCACTTTTCAAAAACCGACCGCAGACTCCATCTTATTGCAAAGTCTTAAAATTTATAACACTTAGAAAATTTTCAATTAATAACCGCTTTATACGTCACATCACGTAACTTCCACGTTTGATAATCCGACGATTGATCCCCCAAATGAGCCATGTCCTAGATTATATACCCATCCCAGGATTAGAATGGCCTATCTAAGCTATCTTTGATTCACGAATTTAACTTCTAACAACTCGAGATTTCATATATCGATTCTGTCATTTTTATTTAACTGTCGTTAGCCCCACCTTTCATGACCAGCCTTCATGCCCTATCTCGTCTAACATTTTTCCAGGATCGGACCGGCGATATTACGTCAAAATGCCCCTTATTCCTTTGTCTGCTGGTCTTACGAATTTACCTCAAATATCATGATTTTCGTATCCTTTTTTTTCTCAAAATATAATAGGTACGTCTTCAATAAACTGTATATAATTCTCAATTTTGTTTATCGCTACCAGAACATAAACAAACTCATGCCAAAACTTTTAATATGCATGTTCCAATTTTCTTTTTACTAAATTCCTCCATATCTTCATGCCACCTATATGGATCAATTCAATTTTAAGCTGCATCGTCTCTACTTATGTCGTAGACTCGAATTTTCCTATTTTCTCTTATTTTCCTTTTATTCACGATGTTCTTTCTTTGATTTTCCTCATTCATTCTCATGTAACTTTCCACAATTATATGATTAGTTACATTCCAAGCCAAATTTATTGTTTTCATCGATACTTCTGAATTTTCATGAGTTTTCCTTACGGAATCATCTTTTAATTGTCTTTATTTTCTTTTTTACTACCCCCCGTTTCGTCTTCGATGTATGTCACCTCTTAGAAAATTTCATTTTCTATATACTACTACTTTTTATGTTATTTTCCACATTTTTTATAGGAGGAACTTCCACTTCGGCCCCTTAAATATATGTCAATTTTTATTACTTCATATGGGTCATCCCCCAAATTCCGTCCCTTTCTTACCGAAATCCACATTAATTTAAAATTTGACATGTGTTTAGGTCTGGACTTCGATGTACCGATCGATAACTCAGCGTTTATTCGAGGGTAATAAAATATAATGGTTTTTTAGTTAAGTAAACTGTCCATAAGACCAAAGATAATTTTTATCGTCCTAAAAGCCATTAAAATGGGTTTAATCACCTAATATCATGTTTGTTTTCTTATTGTTTAAACAACAAAATCACGTGTGAGATCGTCAACCCAAATAATGTTTCATTTTTCCTTGCAGTCTGTCCTATCTCCCATAGAATTCTCCTCAAACAATTGACGTAAAACAACCCCTTCCGTTTACTTTATCTAACGCAATGTGACTAGAATGACCACCCTATTTCAAATATATAACGTTATCTATTTAAACTCGTCTGAAAATGCAAAATTAAGTCGAAATCTTATATTGTTCAATAAACACTTCCGTTTAAACGTCCATTTTTTCCATTAGCTTTTCTTTTCAAATCGTTTTCCAGGACTTTATTGCTTCATCTAAAGGTGACATTCCTAATTTCCAGCGTTTTTCTTCCTTTTAAATATCAAACGTACGTTTCTCTCCGAATCTGGCCTCCTATTGTTGATCACGTACTCGTTATACAACTGAATGTTCCTGCAGTAGTTTTTCCTATGTTTCCCACGTCTTTTCTTTATCTACCTGTTATTATAATTTTTCTTGTTATTTTCTTGCATAATTTTTTCAACATAATATGGATTAACTTGTTCGTTTCTTGCGGTTGCCGATACCTCCATAGCACCGAATGTTTATTTTATCTCTGGGGTCATTGTATCCAATGCACCGGGCGTGAGACCCTGTTTACATTATAGTGTATTGATCTTTCGGTTGATGACGATATTTTTTTCCATAAATCTCTGATTAATTGCCTAGTTCAAAGTCCATCTCTTTGTTCAAAATCTGAATACGCCCTCCATTCTGTGATTGGTTTCATTAATTATTTATAGCTTTCTGCCTCTACCTGATTGGCTGTTGGTTTCAACTATTTATTTTTGAGCCTAAAGAAAGGATCTTTCCCTGTGTCGTGACGATTTTTAATACCATCTGTGATTTTTTTCTTAATACTGATCTCAATATCCTTAATTGTAGGTCCCTATCGTCAACAAGAATTCAATTTACTTTGAACCGATAGATGTCGCAAGTGTGTCCGTTTTATAAGTAATTGGTATTTTCTTTTTAAATTAAAGGGGTAGGCTACGATATTTTCTAATTTTCACTGTCGATTAATGCAATACATCACATAGGTCACCCCAAGTGGTTCGCTATGTTTGGTGATTTAGCAGGGATGCCCGGCTTTATGGGGTGAGGTTTTTTTTTTTTTTTTTTAAATTAAGGAGAAAATACAGATACAGATGTCAATTGACAAGAATTAGAGTCAAAACAATTAATAGAGAATTCACCTGCATCCAAACTATTTCTCACGAATTACATTAACAGCAGATAAAAACATATGCAAATATTTAAATACGGAAAAGACGTATACGGAAAAGACGTATATATATACGTAAGAATATTATTTTACAAATAGAGAGATAAAAAAAAATGTGCGCAATATCCTTATAAAAGTTTACAAATTGTTTTTGTAATTTTAATGGGAAGACCAAAAATATATAAAAAAAATATATAAATATAGATAAAAAAAATACATAAATTTGAAAAAAGAAAGGTAGTTCAAATTATAAACCGAGTAATGTCTAAGTTATTGTACTTTGTAGGAAAACAGCCTTCAATTTTCTACTAAAGGTACTGCGTGTATCAAAAAATAAGTCGGAATCCTTGAGGTTTTGATTTTGATTAAACGATTCGCACATTCTTCTGATTGGATCCCTGACACCAGCATTTGTACGCGTCCGGCTAATGTGGAATAAGTCGTTAAGCCTTGTTACTCTGGGTGGTATTTTGAAGTTTATTAGTTTCAGTAGGTCAGGACAGTCAATAATGTTGTTGCAGATTTTATATAGAGTCATGAGGTCAAGGAATGTTCGCCGGTTAATTAGAGTGGAGACGTTATAATTCGAGAGCATATTTATGTACCCCCGTTTAGGGGCGCTCATTCTGTAATTGAGGTATTGCAGAAATTTCTTTTGAATACTTTCAATGTTGTCTTTATAGACACCGTAAAGTGGTGTCCATATGGAGGTGCAGTATTCAAGTTGAGAGCGGACCAGCGAGTAGTAAAGTAGAAGATAAGTTTCCGGTTTTCGAAATTCGCGGCTGTTTCTGATGACAAATCCTAGCATGCAGTAAGCTTTATTTACAATATTCTCAATGTGCGCATCGAAATGGAGTTTAGAATCAAAAAGTACCCCTAGATCTTTTATACAGTAAACGCGCTCGAGTAAATAGTTACCAATACAATAATTGTGTATAATAGCGTTGTGATTTTTAGTGAAGCTTATTTGTTTACATTTGTTGTAGCTTAGGTAAATTTTGTTTTCATTACAAAATGCTTCGAACCTTACTTAGTCGCTTTGGATGAGCAGACAATCGTTTAAATTTCTAACAATGGCAAATATTTTTATATCATCGGCGTACAAAAGAAATAAACAATGCACGAAACATTTAGTAACAGTGTTAATAAAAAGTATAAATAACAGCGGACCCAGGATTGACCCCTGTGGCACGCCAGAAGTAACTGGTTCCCACGTAGAAGTATGTCCTCGTAATGACACAGCTTGCTGTCTTTTTGTCAAATATGAGACAAACCAACGTAATAAGTTTCCCCTAATTCCGTTGAACATTATTTTTTTAATAAGAATAAGGTGGTCAACCTTGTCGAAAGCTTTTTTGAAATCGCAGTATATTGCATCTACCTGGTGGCCTCGATCCATGCCATGTAAGTGGAACATACAGTGACGACGCAGCAGATCTGAGGAAATGTGTCGGTATTCCATCGTGACTCGCACCTTTGTTTATATCTAACGACATTAAACTTGATTGGACTTCTTGTTCCGTTAGTTTAATGGTGTGAATGTGCGTAAGTTCAGAGTCCCGAACGGCCTCAAGTTGGTCGATGTTAATTGTGTTATTGATAGAGGAGGGTTCAAATGTTGACTTAAAGAATTCAGAAAACATATTACAGATTTCTTGGGCATCATTAGATTTGCGCCCTTTGAAGATCATAGTAGCAGGATATCCATCAGATGATTTTAATGAGGATATGTATGACCAAAAACATTTAATATTATTTTGCAATGAACGTTCGATGTTGTCGAAAAATAATTTTCGAGATTCACTAGCCAATTTTTTGTATGTAGCACGTAAGAAGGAAAATTTACGATAGTCAGAAAGACTTTTATATGTCTTCCATTTGAGCCAAACTTTATCTTTTTTCCGTGATATCCTAATAAGTTCGGGATTAAACCATATGGGAATTTGTCATTTCGTTGTGCCAATACTGGAATGAACTTATCAATCACATTATTTATTATTAAATAGAATCGATCTACTGCTTCTTCGGCTGATAAGTTTGCGGTTTCAGGTAACCAATCAATACAATTAATGTCGTTATTAATCTGAGTATAATTAGCTTTCCTGAAATTGCGCTTACGCTCTTTTTTGTTATTGATTTTTGGTTGAGCGAGGGATATATCGAATTCAAGGGCTGGGTGGTGTCTGTCCTCTGAAAGCAGAGGGTCGTTGCTACGTGTAACATTTGAATATGAGGTCTAAGTATTTTTCATGGGATACAATTATATTTTTTTTATTTTTTTTTTTTTTTATTTATTTGTTGGCTCGCCAACAGAATATATCACATATAATTATTACATCAGTTAACAATTTTAATATAGTTACAGTGATTATTCCAATAACAAATTATTGCAACAAATTCATCAATGACATTGTTTGAAGCAAAGTTTGCGATGCAGCCGTGTTTGAGGAGGCAAGACCTTGACTGCAGCCTTCGAAAAATGACCAAGTAAGAGAAGGTAGGTTCATATCTCCTATTACACAAAACATATTATTTGGTTCAGATGAAAATACAGATTCCAGGTTTTTGGAGAAAATATCATAAATCGTTGGTGGCGAGACAGGAGGTACGTATACTGCACATATGATGAGATTGAAAGACCTTACCGGAAAAGATACGAAGATTTGTTCGATTTGACTGTTTTCCCAGTCATCGAGCCGGGAAGCTGCGAGTTCCTTGCGCACTGCTACCAGCACACCGCCTCCGTCCATCTTACCAGTAAGTATACGGTCCCTATCTCGTCGGAGCACCATGTATCGCGAATCTATGAATTCAGCTGTATTTACGCTTGCAACAAGTTTGTCTAGGTCTTGCAGGCGGATGACCAGGATACACTGAACTCCAGATTCCTACCCATTCCCTTAAACCCTTTTACTTCCCAGAACCTTCCTCTCCTTTCTTTCCTTAAGAAAAAACCTCCACACAGCAACCCCAAAGATGTCATAGGCCCTGTGGGAAATTATTTTCCTCAGGGCCTCCTGTGTGGAGCTCATGTAAAAAAAAAAATAAGAAAGAATTCAGCGTAGTGGAGATACATTTTGTTGAGTTTAATTTTATAACCTGAAGATGCTTGTGTAAAGCGAAACCGTTCGGTACATAAAAAATAAATAATTAAATCGTGGTTACAAACTAAGCTATTGTTTTATTTCAATTAATGTGTCAAACCACAAAGTGACTGCTTTCTATCAAAATATACATTTTGTCCTTGGGATATTATATCGAGGGATATTTTGTCGGAAGATATTTTGTCGGGGACTTTAGTCGGGGGATGAAAACGCGCATTATGTTTGGGGGCGTCTCCCACAACGAAATTTTATATTTTTTCATTCAAATTATGAATTGTATTGACTCGTGTTTGATATTTTTTTATTTTATTTTTTTTTATTAGTAATAGAAGGTACATAAATTACAAATAAATTTTACACAGTAATTAATTACATAGTAGAATATTTGATGTACCCCCATAATTAAGCAAGGCTTGTGTGTATGGGTGGGTGTTATTGTATTGCTTTTTTAATATCATTCAGTTTAAGTTTTCAGTATAAATTTTTAGGTGAGTTTTAAAACTTTTTATATTGGTATTCATGTTTCTAATTTTTTCTGGTAATGAATTAAAAAATTTTGCTCCGAGATATTTATGACTCAATTGTCCAATTTTTTTTTTACATTTTGGAGTGGGAAGTATTGATGTTTGTCTAAGACTTCTGTTATTTTTAAAGGGTGCAACTTGATTTTTAATATTATCTTTATAAATTTGTAATGTTGCATGATAAAAGTATAATGCACTTAATTTTCTGACCTTAAATTGTTTGAATAAAAGTTCTGACGAATATGAGTAGGGTTTTTTTTAAATTGTTTTTATTATTAGTTTTTGTGATATGTAAATTGTTTGTGTTTGATTTTTATATGTACCGCCCCATCCTATAATGCCGTATTGTATAATTGATTGACAGAAAGCGAAGTATGTGGTTCTAAGTAATTTTTCGTTTAAAATATCTCTTAAACATCTAAATATATATGTTAGTTTCCTTATTCTGTTGTTCAGAATATTTATGTGTGGAGACCATTTTAAACGCTGGTCTATTGTTATGCCCAGGTACTTAATATCAGTTTTGCTTTCTATTTTTGAACATGATATATTACATTTGTGGTTTTCTGTATTTGTCACAGAGTGGATTATTAAGTTTATTTCTTTAGGTGTTTCTTGTTTTTTAATGAAAAATGGTAAATAATAGGTTTTTTTATAATTTAAAGTCAACAGGTTTTTATCAAACCATAATTTTAGTGCATTGATATCTGTATTTGCCATTTTGTTTAATTCAGACCAGGTGTTTGTTTTTAGTAGTAGGACTGTGTCGTCAGCGTAGGAGACAATGTCTCCATATTTAGAAATATTGAATATATCATTGACATATATAATAAATAACAATGGTCCCAAAACTGTACCTTGGGGTATTGAAAAATCGCTATATTTTGAATCGCTGACTTGATTTAGTAATTTTACTTGTTGTGGTCTTTCATGTAAATAACTAGCTATCCATGCTAAGACTTTCCCATTAATTCCTATAGATTTTAATTTATTTATTAATTTTTTATGTGATATGCTGTCGAAAGCTTTTTTCAAGTCTATAAATATTCCGATACATTTTTTATCGGAATCTAGGGCCGTATATAAATAGTTGGTTATTTTTGCTATCGCGCCGTGAGTACTTGTATTTTTTTTTTGAAGCCGAATTGATTATCATTAATTATTTTATTTTCATCTAAGAATGTCCAAATTTGTTTTTTTACAATTTTCTCATATATTTTTGATATATTTGATAGAAGGGAAATCGGGCGGTAATTTTGTGGATCTTTAGGACAGTCTGTTTTATAAATGGGAGTTATAATTGCTCTTTTGTAATTATTGGGAAACTCGCCATTTGCTAGACTTAGGTTTATTATATGTGTTATTGGGAGAATTAAGTATGTTTTCATCGCTTTTATTGTCTTAGCATTTATGTTATCAAAGCCGGGGGCAGAACCTCCTTTTAGTTCCGAAATAGTTCTGTCAATGTCGGCTTCTGTGACTGGCTCAAATTTATTTATTTGACATTGTGTTCTGTGTTGTGGATTTGATATATTGGTCGAATTTATGGATTTTGCTAGGTTTTTTCCAACGTTATTAAAATGGTTATTTAAAATATTACAACATTTTTTTGTGTTATTTTGTACATTATATATTAATTTCCCATCTGATATTTCGGATATGTGCTTTTATGTTTTATTTTTATTTATTATTTCATTTATTGTTGACCATATTTTTTATTATTGTCTTTAGCTTCTGTTATAATTTTTGAGTAATAGTCGTTTTTCGTTTTTCTAATTAGAGTAGTTAATATATTTTTATACTTTTTATAATATATTATAATTTTATTGTTAACTAGTGGTCTTTGTGTTATTTTATAAAGTTTATTTTTTTTCTAATGGCTTTTATTAATCCTAGAGTAATCCATGGTTTAATTTTCTTTGTTTTGAATTGGGGACGATCTGTGTTGTTTTTGTTGCTTCTAAAACGTGTTTAGTTAAAGTTTTTTCAAACAGTAAGGCACTTTGGTTGGTGCATTTATTTTTTAAAACTTCTTCCCATTTTTCATTTATTAATGATTTTTTTAATAATTCATAGTCTATTTGGGAATATGGAAGATTTAATTTGGGTATTGTGTTTAGTTTATTATTTGTCTCATGTAATATAAGACACGCGTAATGGTCAGTTATATTAGTTTTCCAAACAGTAGATTTAATATTTTTTATTTCATTCAAATGTATATTACACCAGATATGGTCTATACATGATGGAGTTTGGTTTTAAATTTCTCGAGTGTTACTATTAATACAAGATTTAAAGTTGAGGTGTGTCATTATGTTAATGAAATTATTTTTTTCGATTGAGTTATGGTTAGCAGAGATGTTTATATTGAAATCACCACATACAAAAGTAAGAATTTTCGATAATTTGCTTAGATATTCATATAGTTCATTTATGAAGTTAGTTATGTTTGATTTGTGTGTTCTGTACACTGTTATAATTCTGTATAATTTGTTTTTTTAATTTTATATCTATTTTTAGACAATTTACATGTTGTATATCAATTTCTTCAATGTTAATAATTTCACACTCGTCATGAACAAATATAATTATACCACTATTTTTATTAATTGGTGTTGTTGTTGCGATGCCTTTGTAGTTGGGTAGTGCATTAATGTGTTGATCGTTATTACAGTGCGTTTCTGTTAACACTATGCAGGCGGGCGATAAAAACAGATCATTTATATTTATCAAAAATTCATCAAGGTTTTTTGCGATGCTTCGAATGTTCATGTGTAGTAATAAAAAGGGGGAACTGTTTGTAACGCACCACTTATTAACTTCTTTGATATTTTGACATATTTCTTGGTTTATTTTGTATTTTTCGTCAATTTGTTTTACTATGTATTCGGTCATTTTGAATTATAATTAATTTTTTCTTGAGCAAAGTTAAGCATTTTCAATCTGTGTTTGCATTTTTCACTATTTGATTTGTGGTCTGTTGGAGTCGTAGTATTAAATTTTAAATTAAGTTCTGTGCAATTAATGCATTTTGGTATTTCGTTCTTATTGTTGCAGTTTTTTAGGTTATGTTCACCCGCACAATGAAGGCATATTGGTTTGTTCGGTGGTTGGAGGCAACGCATTGCTGTGTGACCATATTTTTGGCAATGGTAACACTGCATTAGGGGGTTGCAATCCTCTACTTTAATTTGGTAAAATCCTAGGTTTACGCTTTTTTTCGAAATTACAAGATTTCTGAGATTTCCACTGGTTTCGAGAATTATATTTTTTTGTTTAAATTTTTTAATTTGTATGGTTCCTTTTGTATTTTATCTGGTTTGGGTCCATTTCGTAAATAATTTTTATGTCTTCATTTTGCAGAATCAAATCTGATATAAATTCTTCTTGTGTATATTTTTCGTCTATTCCTTTAAAGATCATGCACGGTCTTTTTTTATCAATGCTTTCAACGTGTATTCCTTCAAGTTTTAACTTTGTAATTTCATTTTTGATGTTGACCATATCATCCGCTTTTTGTAAATTTATTATTAATTCATTTTTTGATGTCTTCCTGATGCTACTTACTCCGATTCCTAGTTTAGATATTTTGATGTTCTTCGTGATGGTTTCTTTTATGTCTTCGTTATCATTTTGAGTTTTAATTATAATGGGGTATACAGGAATATTGGGTGTTGTGTTTTTTCCACTGGTGATGCTAGCGTAACTTCTCGTAGTAGCATTGTTTTCCAGATTTTGATATTTTTCTAAGTTACTGATATATTTTCTATCACTGCTGATAATGTTTTCTTGTAATTCAATTATTTTATTTTGTAATGACAGACTCTCAATATCATGAGACAGCGTTGCATTGGTACATACGAGTAAAATAAAGAACAACAGTGTCTTGAGTGCGTGTTTTGTGATCCAAATATTTTAACAGAGGCTTAAATTTCCAATACAAAACTGTATTTACGAAATTCGAATATTCTATAGAGCGTAAAGAGACGGAGCGACGTTCTATCGGGCTAAATAGAACATTTGTTTCCATTCAAATTTAAATGCAGGGCACTTCTAGTAAAAAAAAAGATTTTGTGCAAAGATCTGTTCTACCCAAATTCACTTTGAAAGCTTATAACTTCGTCATTTTTTAAAATGTCTAAAAATTAATTTTATTGTTTAAAATAACACTCTTAATTAAAAATATTATTTATCAATAAAATAAAATAAATAGGACACGCCCTTATTAAGTATTATTTTTCTATTTTTAAAAGACTTTCACATAACTTAGCTACGCCAAAATCATTCGACATTTTTTTCTTATAGAAAAAATGAAAAATGTTGATTACATATTATGGCAAGTTAAATGAATATTTCAGAACTCCAAAGCACGATGGAAATGATGTTGAAACTGAAAAATCATTCCGTTTCACAATACAGACAGAAAAACTGTTAAAAGTCTATTCAAAACGCATTTCTTTTTCAAAATGTTTGAATCGTGCACGATGCACGAGGGTTTTAGAATAACCTTGCGGCTACTCCTTGCTATATAAAACGCTTATGGACTTCGATAAGAATTATGCCCGATCACCAAACAAGATCCGGTATACACAATTAAGCAATACTCACTGTTGTGTCTCGTGGCTTGATCTCCATTCGGTGACGGTCACAGGTGTATCCAAAGGCGTACGATAAGATTGTTCGGTTATTAGAACCACGATAAAGTTGAGTCGTGAGACGAATACACGATTCATATAAAGCATTCGATAAAACACGACGATATAATGCTTCACACTTCCGATTGATAGAAATAACATTTCAACGTAGAGCGAAACGTCACGTTACGATTTGTTTCGATGGTTGTTAGCAGACTGGCGATATTGCGGTACTTGACTTATTCCACCGTATAGGTAAGAACACTTAATGTGCGGAAGTCCAAAATCTGGATTCCTCCGATCTGCATGGTCAATTGGAACACAAATACGTATGAAATCCATCAGGGTTATGAAACAATGTTTCTGCTTCCAGCAAACACATTTTTGTTTAATGTTAAGAAAGATAATTCATTTCGATATTGTAGATTTTAATTTTATTTTATTGCACAAAGTTTTTCATTTTACCGAATCAGAATAATAACGTTAACCTTTATGGATATAACTTGAATAAATGATTCCAGATATACATAATAAAGCCTATGAGTCGGTTGTTGTTCATTAGTTTCCATGTGAAATTATGGTAATATGCCTTCTATAATCATTAAGCTGTCCACACGTATGATTTGCGCTGCACTCTCGCACCTAGCAAATCCCACATCCATTTCACGGTTGACACGACTCCTCTGGGGTAATAATTTAGTACCTTTACACCTCCCACCCCGGGTTTAAGGTTTGCCCACCCCTTCGCCGTTCTGCCCCCGCCGACACGGCGGCTCCAAAACGTTATTTATAAGTGTAAACATTAGCATTTTCTAATGAAAGTTATAGCCTTCTAAGAAGCTCACCGTTACTTACCAGCGTAGATTATTCCAGACAACCGCCGCGAAGCGGAACTCTGCTCGCAATTTTAAAATAACACGACTGGCTTACTTGCTAACAATATAATATTAAAAAGTGTTTTCGTTGCCGCTTAACTTTCTTATCAAAATTAAAAATTTTGTGTATCAAGTCAATAAAATCTGAACATTCCTCTGACCTTAATATTTATTTGGTATTTTGATTTAAAGCACTTGTACCGCACCATTTTTGTGAAACACTGCTTCAAGGCCACTCTATTGAATAAATAAAGCTAATTACTATGAACTCACAAGGAAAACATATGTGTTATTACTATATAAATTATCTAGACCCTAACTAGGAACACTCTTAGAAAGTAAATACTGCGAAACAGTACAAAAGTATAAATCTTACATCTTTCGAGTCACGTTGACTTCTAAGCCATTGCAACACTGTTTCAAATTTCACATAAACAATTGCATCCTAATGGCATATTTTTAGTTAATCTGGCGTCATTGTTGCCGGGTATCTAATACCCGACTGTTTTTAAAATTCTAATAACTTGAAAACAAAATACGCATTATTTGGCGCTCTTAGTAGCTGCGGTCCTTGGCCTGTTTGAGTGTATTAGCTATTCTATTTAGTGTCGCAGCGGCTATGGTGGAATTTACACATCATCTGTGAAAAGCGCGAAAAATAATGAAAATCGAAATGCACATAAAGCAAAAAAAAAGTTTTTCGATTCTCTATACAGGGTGTTAAGGGACGTACTTGACTTACTTTAATCAGTGATTCCTGACATTATTTGGAGTAAAAAATGTAAATGAAATTTTGGTCTCCGGTGACATTTTTTTTTCTACAAAAACATAAAAAAATGGCAGTTGTCGTACAGTTAGAGGCGGGGTAAGGGATTCGTGGGACACCCGGCTGAGTGACTAGTGACGACATGTGGAAGAAATTTTTTTTGTTTGATTTTGAAGAAAAAATTTGAAAAAAAAGTCGTCAAAAAAAGTTACCGGAGACCAAAATTTCATTTACATTTTTTACTCCAAATAATGTCAGGAATCACTGGTTAACCCGGCGGTACTCGCTAGGTATTTATGAACATGAGCACTCGCTACCGGGTAATAAATACCACAGAGTTTAATTGCCGTTATTTTCAAAAAGACGCTTGAGTTTCAATGTTTGACAATATATTTGTGTTATTGGTACTATTGTTCATAAATAAAACTACAATTTTTTTTTTAATGTTTATTTATTTGTATTAGAGTTTATCCTAAAAAACAATCAAAGAATATTTTTTTTCTTAGTAATCTTACGAAAATCAACAATAATATTTTATTTTTCTTACGAATTTGGCAACATTGAGATCGGTATCGAAAATAAACTAGGTACACACATAATGATACCTACATACTGAGTGAACATTGAGATAATCAACACTAAACAAACTGTTTCAAATATTTTGCTAAAAACGAAAATTCTTCACTCTATCATAGCAATCCTCACATTTTGGGGTTGTATGCTCACGGCATAACTTTTTGGAGCACAATTCGCAAACCAACTTCTGAATCTGAAGGTAGATGGTCAAAAACATTTTCTGAACTTGAGGGCGCGCCTGAACTATCAGCTTCCTGTTCAGTTTCA
Source organism: Limnephilus marmoratus (assembly GCA_917880885.1). Classification (NCBI taxonomy): domain Eukaryota; kingdom Metazoa; phylum Arthropoda; class Insecta; order Trichoptera; family Limnephilidae; genus Limnephilus; species Limnephilus marmoratus. Next base: position 36,061,491 of record OU862912.1, on the reverse strand, counting down.
CTTTCGTGTTCACTATATTCCTCAAAATCTTCTATTCCTGACACATTTTCTTCTCCGCTGTCTTCTTCTTGAAGCAGCTCTTCTATTGTACTATCACTTTGAGGAATATTCATTTTATTATAGCTCTAAAACAAAAAGCATAGTCATTAACATATCGGAAATTAATGGAACAAGGATCGTCGCTACCGGGTATTTTTTACCCATACTCACTTTACACGTCTATTATTAACAAGCGCCGTGTGCAAACTGACTGCCCCGCGGGATGAGAGCGTGTGAACTATCGGTTTGAAGGTTCTTAGAATCTTGGGTTGCCAGAACGCGTAGAAACAAAAATACAACCAATTTTTTGTACTCTGTGGTATTTTTTACCCGGTAGCGAGTATCGCCGGGTTAAAGTAAGTCAAGTACGTCCTTTAACACCCTGAATTATGTTGATTAACCAGTTTCTAGCTTGTATTGCGAGTTTCAGAACACCGTAAATAATACTTTTCTCACAGTTTTAGATACCATTTATATGTTCTATAAAAAATTAAGTTCTTAAAAATTAAGCGTTTTATGAAATGCGACGGGAGTTTGAAACATCCTGGATTCCAAATCTGACGTTATAGGATAGTATATAATATATCAGTATTATAATATATACATTAATAAGTTAGCACTTTTGAAACTGAACATTTTAACATAATTCGTGGAAAATGCACTAAAGCATCATTTCTTAACAATCCACGAGTGTTCGTATTTCTCTCGCATCGAGTATCTGGCTGTTCGCTGTTCGCTGCAACATTCTGCGCGCCCGTCAGTATAAAACCACCTTGCATTTCATTTTAAAATTAAGCAGCAACCATGTATAATATACTGAAACTTCTCTATCCCCGGGGCGCAGGAGGGATGGGGGCGGTAAAGAGGTAGTATATGGGGGGGGGGGGCGATGTGCAAGGTATTTTATCATAAAGTTAGGAGGCGTTTTACGTGGCATGAGCACTGTTCTCAGAGCGCTTTAGATTAATACCGAGCCGCGTTGATGAGGTGAAATTTATGGGTTTCGGCTATGAAATAGCGACGAGTTTTTCATTAGTGCAAGTAATAATGTATCGAAAACGAAGGTATAACTTTGGAGTATGTGAATATTTTGAGATATTGTTGACTGTAATCGAATTTACCTTATACCTGTCGTACGTATTATTTTACAAGCCACAGAATATTTATATTATTAGAAATATTCATTATTTTTCTCGTAAAATATTGACAATAAAAATAATTTAAAAAAAATAACAACAAAAAAATAGGCACGCAAAAGCTGTTACAAGACAGCTTGCCTACCGTTTTTTCTTTTTTTTATTACAAACTAGCTGGTCCCGACATGCGTTGCGATGCCATTTAATAAAGAAGTTGTTTCTCCCTGGGTGTCCTTTCCCATTCGTCCCGTTCCCCTTCCGCCTCCCCTTCTTCTCCTGCGTCATCTTCCCCTCTCGCGTTCCCACTCCGCCACCTCCACCTTCCCTCTCCCCACCCCACTTCCCCCCCCCCCCCCCCCTTCACCCGTCCCGCGAACCCGCGTTCCTCTTCCACCTTCCCCGCCTTCCTTCTTCCCTTTCCCGCTCCATATATTCAATCCCAGTACATTCAGTTTTTAAACAGCCCTCGTGCCAGCTTTTACAATTTTTATTCAAATTTCCATTTTTCATGTATATTAAATTTGGTACCTAACATAGGTACCTATTTAAAATATCTAAAATTCTTGATTCGATTCAAACATAAGGGGAGTACTTACTTTAAATAAATGTATCAACTTAAAGATTTTCAAAAATAGAATCCTGATTTAGCAATAATTGTTTTGCAAAATGTCATTATCAAACACGCGAACTGTCAAACGTGCGATAGTCGTTAGGTTTTCTGAAATTATCCAATTTTCTGCGCAATTTTCTTAATATTTCTCTCCGTAAGAACCATCCTGGTACTTCAAGAAATATTCTAAAAAAAGAGTTAGCGAAATCGGTTCAGCTGCTCTTGAGATGTGAGCTTTGCAACACATTCAGCGATTCATTTTAATATATAAGAATAACACATAATCGCTTTCTTGCTGAATTTAGTTAAATTTAATTTGAGTTCAAATAAAAAGTCCATAAATATGTAATACCCCTGTGCAATTTTGTCTTCTTCGAGTGCCTTCTTCTTTTGTAATTTATACAATAACTAGCTGACAAATAAAACACTTTGTAAAATCCAACCTCTGTAACCACCGCCGTCTTTGAGTTCATCGCGAAGAGATCATCAGTGCGGTTTGCACGTGAGGTACTCGTAGCTTGTCGCCCATTTGATTGACTTCGACGATCTACTATGTCAGCTTGTCTTTTCATTGGCATATTAAAACAGTAAATAAAGTTCTCACGCACTGACGCATTCCAATTCTAGATTACGTCGTGCTTCTGAAAGTAGGTAGAACTGTTTATATGAGAAAATGAAATTTTTGTTTTTACTATCTTCCTCACAATTTTTTCATATTATCTCACCGTTTAAACCTTCCCTGGACTACGACAAACATTTTAAAATCAAAATCACCTAAATCGGCCCAGCCGCTCTCGAGTTTTAGCGAGACAAACAAACAGCAATTGATAAGAATAATAAGATAAGAAGATATAATGTGTATAGTAAGCTATCCGTAAAAGATAGATATATGCCTTTGCGAACTTTTTTGTAGATCTATAAAAGAGGAATATCCCACCATTAATTGTTTTGTTATATCCCAAAAGGATTAGGCAGCGTTTTCGATGAAAGCTACCAGGCGGCTGGACTTTTTTCCGACACTTTAACAATTATCGTTATGTTTCAACCAATTTCCACAAATCCTTGACAAATTACATACCTAAACCTTTCTCACGAAACACTCTATTGGTGAAAACCGCATGAAAATCCGTTCAGTAGTTTTCGAGTTTATCGCGAACAGACAGACAGACAGACGGCGCGGGGGACTTTACTTTATAATATGTAGAGATAGAGATTTATGAACTACCAAGGAAATTCACAATTGCACCGTGTTTTTCAATCTTTATTTTTTTCGAACGATTAAATAATATGCCATCAACTCATACTTTTAACAGTTGTTTGAATATTTCATAGCTCCCCAGAATATGACTGAATTAATATTATAATATTAAAATAATTATAATAGTATAAATAAATGAAAAGAATAAGAAGAATTTATGCAAACGCTCCAATGCGATGCTCCCAAAATAAGCAACCTAAGAATATCATTTAAATATGTGGATATTTGAGATGAATTTATTTCGAAGTGTGGGAAAGCGAGAAAAAGGTGCATTTATGGGGTAGAAGCTCTATGAAACTCAAATAGATCTAAAAATCTTTTTTTTACCATAAAGCATTTATTTTCAATTTCAATGCGAAGTTTTTAAAATCATCCAATTTCAGAAAAATGCATGTGTGTGTGTGTGCATGAATACGGCCGAAAGCTGATAGGATGCATTGTCACCAAAGAGGCGTCGCACAGTGATTCGTTTCATACAAGCTAGACGCTAATAAGTCACTTTTGAATTCCCAAACAATGACGTCATGGCGACATTACCAGATAGACAGGATTAATTGGGGGGATTAGTGCACGCATCTACTCATACCAGAGGCCTAAAGTCGGATAATGTGTTTTGAAATTATCATTTGCATTTATTCGCTCGTTGCAGCTCGACGTTTAAAATTGTGTACTTCGTTTGAAAAGTGTTTTTTTTCGGTTCTGTAAAATGGAGGCTACTTTGGAAGGTACGTTTTAAAGTTTTTTCTTAATACTATAGTGTAAATAATTTTAGTTGTTTTTTAAATAATAAATAAGTTTTGTGTTTTATTTGGCCTAAAAAATGTTAAATTTCTAACTTCTCGAGAGTTTATCTCAGAGAGTATATCAAAATCGCAAAAAAAAAATCTTTTTTTTAATAGTGCAACTAATATTCTATTCATATCAGTTTCGATATTAACCCACACCAATCCACATTATTACTCTTTTTTCATTTTACAGGAACCACATACGAGATTTCCAGGCTGGAATTGTAAGTGACATGAAAGAGCTTGCCGAAGAAAAAAAGGCTTGAGGGAATGTTTAACAAAATTTTAAGTATATTTGAACTTGATAAGCTCAGTGCAAGTGGTGAAAAAAACCAAATAAGGCTTATATCTTTGAAAATAAGCCTAAATTTAAGCGTAATTTTAGCAATTTATTACACTCAAAATACACTTTTTTTACTTTTTACATATGATTGTTTTATTATAAACCTCAAATACTCTATTAACACATTATTTAAAAATTATAAAAAAAAAATAATAATAATAAAAAAAACGAAAAAAAAAATATTATTTTTAGTGTTGACTACACCTCAATAGAGGGTTAAAAATAATTTAATCACGTGTAAGAGTTTTTAGCGTCTAGCATGTATGAAACGAATCACTGTGCGTCGGAATATGGATTTAAACCACATCCAAGATTTGCATTTATCCTTTCGCGAAAACAAAGTCGAAATTAAATAGATGTATTTAAAAACGTATAATTATCATATTATGAGTTAATACTAAAATTCATAACCTAACATTAATGTGCACCATATTTTTTATACTTTTTACTTGATTAGCTGAATCTCGCACGAGTCATCTTAGCGCTGCTGTAGATCTGCTGTACCCGGTGGGGGAAGCGGGGGCAAGACGGTGGGACGGGGCAAAGCGTTCCGCGTCATACATCGTGTCTTATAATAATTGCCGTTATGCAAGCTGCGAGTGGGGGCATTCTGAAAGGCTGTTTCTTCATTAAGTTTTACACGTGTCATAAAAAGCCAACATCATTATGCGCTGCCGTGAATAGAGTGAGAATTTTGATTAATAAATGCGAAGCTCAATTTTGCTCAAGCATGTGTTTGTAGACTTGGTCTTCCATGAGATACCTGCATAACTTTATACGATATTTTACCCAGACTTGTACCTTTACATATAATAATTTTTAGTTTTCCATTATTACGTTTGGTTTTTTAAATGTTCCTACTAATGTGAAATTAATATTTAGTTAATATAGTTTATATAATATTATATATTATTTATTTATATTATATATTTTTTTTAAAGAAAGACAAACATTCCCGGGTTACAAATAACCCAACAATGTTTGAAAATCTCCTACAACCACCACAGAAAGCCGAAAATGTTGCTTGTGTTGTGATGGAGGACTAAGCCAGCCAAGGAATCGAACACGGGACGCCCGGATGGGACTCAAACGCGATGCCCACTCAACCACTAACCGGTCTATATATTATTATTACATATTATTCGTGTATAAATATTATTCAAATTTATAAAAAAACTTTATATGGCCAAGATCACCCATAATGGGCGAAAGCCAAATTTATAATGTATTTTTTAAATACTCTCGTTTTATTTATCGAGCTCATTTGTACAACTTTCCGTGATAGTGTGACTACATAGGGGCCATTTATTTATTACATAAGACGATGTAAGGGGGGAGAGGGGTCTACCATGTCTTATTTTTTCTTACAAGGGGGAGGGAGGAAGTCTCGATAGTTCTTACGTAAGATCACAAAAATGCGCAAAGTTAAAATTATACTTTTAAAAAGCGCGGGCAACCGCGCGTGTGCCGATTTTCGCTCGGATGCGTATAGGTAAACGATTTCAATTTCCATGGCAACGGACCCGCGCAAATCAACATTAAAACAAACCAAGCGTGTTTTCATTTTTTTTCCTTTAGATTCTTACGTAAAAAATATTAAACAGGGGGGAAGGGGGTCGGCCTATTCTTATTTTTTCATATAATAGAGGGGGAGGGGGTCGAAAACTAGCAAAATTCGTCTTAAGTAATAAATTAAGGGCCCCATACTCGTTTTGTACCTACTTATATATTTTATACTTTTTTCATGTGCACCTTTTATCGTTGATTAATGTAGCTATTTTCCATAAAACATCCAATCGGGTGTAATAAATGTTTACTTATTACAAACTTGTTTCACAATAACACACTATTCATGTTCATGTTTATAATAATATCAAGTAACTACACTATTGTAACTACTTTCGTAGTACCTTAAGTACTCAAGATACCCTTTTGATTCATGATATGTTTACACTTATTGAACTCCTTTGTGTAATTTTACATAATAACTAAACTACGTACCTACTTGTATTGAACTTACTTCTTTCTTTCAAGTTCTGTTTATTATAATAAGTTATAGGTATTCACTTATTATCACACTACTGAATAACTTGCTTATAATATATACGTAAAAGCCTTCAAGGCTTATCATATTATTATATCACGTGCGACCCATTTCATGAAGTCAAAAGGCACATTTCATGAAGTTATGTGGTACTTACACCATTTTAAGTTTCCGGTATATATTTTTATCACGGAACCTATTTTAAACTGCATACGGATCTATTGAATCTTCAGTCTTTAAAATGTGTGTCATATAAAGAGTTTATGTAATTAACATTAGTTTTTGATCGACTTTGTCACACCGAATCCATTTATCCATTTTGTTTGTGAAAATCGAAATAATGCTTTCTTCAAAAATTTGTTTAATATTGAGTAGGTAATCAATATTATTTTTATTGAAATGAAAAATATTAAAATTCTTGCACGTGCGGATACGCTGACGAAGGTACCTCGCTCCAGGTTTGTTGTATAGCATGCGAATTTTCCTTAAATTTCGTTATATCTTAATGCAATTGTTTGACTTCATTTTATTGGTAACCAGACACAACACACCGTGAAATTTAAAAAATGGAATTTGAGCCCGCGCAGACAGCAAGCGTTCCGCGTTCGGAGTTCCGCGTTCTGCGTTCCGCGTTCTTTGTAAGTAGTTGACCACTATAGCGCCGCGCAGACACATCAGCAGTCAGACCGCGCCGGTCAGTGTGAACGCTTACGTTTTTGCGTTCTATTGTCAGAATTACAAAGAACGCGTGGAACGCCTCGCTCGCAAGATGACCGACACCGAAAAATTAATTGATTTAGTAAGGGAAAGGCAGTTTTTTTATATAATCTTAGTGACACAGACTGTATAATTATAAAAATATTTTTATGTGCACCAGATTTAAATGTCCGGGTTAAATTTTCCGCACAGGAAAAACTAAACCCTTTCACACACTTCCCCAAATGATCATCTAGTCAATCCACGCTATGCAATTGCACTATATAAGTATTGTAAAAACAAAATAATACAAGAACAACATGTCGACCTACCAGAGACCAAATGGGAAAATAATTCTATAAATAACTATATATTTATTATTTTATAATTATATAATTATAATTATATTTATTATATATTTTTATATAATTATGCAATTCATTAAAGCTATTTATTGACATTCGGAAGTAAATAAAAAAACGTTCTTCATCTTTAAGTAATTCAGGAAAAAGAATAAACTCTCCTTTTCATTTCGCTCAGTGTTAATTGGATGCACCCAGTGACTTCTTTTCTTTTTACACTCTTCCAAAGTCAACAAAAGCAATGCTTCGTCTTCTGAAGACGAACTATCAAAATACGTGTTTCAGGTACAAGCTTTTTAGGAAAATGGAACGCAGAATATTTGACCGTGTGCTGTGTGAGTTAGAACTCGCGTAGAACGCAACCGGCAGAACGCTAGGTGAACGCCAGTGAACGCTGTACGCTGAACGCTTAGCTGTCTGCGCGGGCTCTAAATAATAATAAATAAAAATGTTTTCACTGTCAAGTTTTCTTGACTCAAATATTTCATTTTGGTTATTAAGAATTGTACCATTAAGTGAAATCCTTATCATTTTTCGCAATATTAATCAGTCTCTTTTGATTTGAAGAATGTATATAATGTTTTAAAAACACAGGTATTATTTGCCCAAAATTCAAAATAAATATTCGTAAATTATTGTTATTGATTCTTCCCCCTGACCTATCTTCCTCACAGGGTAAAAGGGGAGTAAGGGTCATCCGGGGTAACCCCAGTGTCCGAAGTAAATATCTTGCCAAAGGGACCGGGGGGGTGAAGTGGAGAGGGGTAGTGGGAGGAGGGGGGCAATGCAAACTCATCAGCAACCAGGCAATATATTATCCGTGAGGTTCCCAGTAATGAGCCGCAGCCCCTATCGCCTGTGGGGGAGGCTGCTTCGAGGCAAAAACTTTTCCTTACTGTTTGTCTGCAGCCGGCTTGGCCCCGCACACTTACCCCGCTTTACTCACTTTAAGCCATTTACTGAATGCTATTATGCATATAATTTTACTGTCGAACCTGTCAACCATTTTTTTATGTGATTCCGTTTTGATTAGACGGACTATACCAAAAGGTAAAATACTTCCTATGTCCCCCTGGAGAGGGACAAAGATCGTATTTTTTACAGAAGGCCCTCGGGGAAAAAAATCACTCAGGACCCATGTGATCGGAGAGGCTGTGTGGAGCGTACGTTCTGGAAAGGAAAAGGGTATGAGGTGTGGGTAGGAAACTGGAAGTCAATGTATTCATGAGTGATGGACGTATGAATCCATCCCTCCCACTGTGGTGCAAGGCGAAGGTTCGGGAGATTCCGGCTGGAGAGTTCAAAAGGTCTCCCTTAACCAGCCTCCCTCAACCGGCCCACCACGGAGTTGGTAGGCAAACGCATCCACCCTTGCTAAATCACCAAACGTAGCGAAACACTTGGGGTGACCTTTGGCAAGGTATTGGTTGGCGGGGCGGTATAGGTACTGCCTAATTAGTACCCATCCATCGACTACCTCTCCTTCTTACCGTAAGATATTTTATTTTCTAAATAGAATACCTAAAAACATATTTTTGCATCAAAAATCGAATGTCTCCAGATTATATTACGTTTTAAACCTAAGATATTTTTTGATGAATTAAACATACAATTAGTAACATAATTTTGCTGCAATCAGACTTTCGGTTATTGGCGTTGAAGTCTTCTCCGGGAAAAGATATTTTTATTTTTTGTTTCAGTGTTTGGGATTTTTTGGCGAATAACTGCAGTGTTCTTCAATAGACAATAAAAATGTGCGTGTTTTTGCTATGTCCCTATAAACCGATATCTTTTAATTCTCTACTATGAATCTACAGCTTGACCCAAAGAGGTGTCTAACTGATTTAAATTGCCAGCAAGAGATGTAAATTGCCAAAACTTTTGAGTCATCAGAATATCCTCTTAATCTGCATTCGTTTGAACTCGCTTAACCCCGGGTGGCGCTGGTCCCACCCCCTCCCCGCTATTCCGTTATGTATCTTCCCCACACTGCCCCTATCCCCTTTCTCTCCACCTTATCCCCCTCCCGCTCCCCCTCTGGGAGCACACTAGGCCCACCCATCTCCACACTAGACACTCTTGACTTCTCTTCAAAATCTATTTTGCCCCAAATGAGTAGGTGAATTTATGAGAATGCCACGGAAACTATAGTGCAGTTCCGGCTTTAGAAAATCTCGAAATATCAAAAAGTATTGTAAAAACATAGCGAACCAAATTATGGCAATAGTTCGCGAATTGATTTCCTTGACATTAATGTAACATCTTATTGTTTTTTGACAAATAATATCTAAATGCTTTTATTATCACAAATTATTGAATATTGTCGACATTTGTTACTGAACTTCTGGAATGACTAATTATAAAAATACATAATCAATCTTAGTTTGGGAGACGGGTGTGGTTACCACCGCCCCGGAAACATTTATAGAATAACCAACACACCTGCCATAAGTCACCCCGTTGCGTGAGTTTTTTTTACTTAGTCACCCCGCAATTTAAAGGGCTGAGGTTTGCCTTGGTTTTAACTTCTCCAGCCGGACAGTGAGAGGGATGAATTCATACGTGCGTTAGTCCTGGACACATTTATCCCCAGATACCTATCCACCCTTCATACCTTTTTACTTTTCAGAACTTGCTCTCCCTAAACAGACCCTCCACGCAGCATTCCCAAAGATAACATAGGCCACTGGAGGAATATTTTGTCCTCAGAGCCTCCTGTGTGGAGCTAATGTAAAAAAACGTTTCTTGATTTAAAAAAAAAAAAAATTATGTTTTTGTGTAATATATTTTGTGTCTATAATTCCTTCCTAATATTTTAAATTATATTATAAACTTAATCTATTTCCTATACTATTTACTTGCATTCTCTAAAAAAATGCTTTTATTACCACTGGAGTGACAGCGAAATTTAAAAGTTTTTTCTTCGATTGTTCGAGATTTTTTGGTTGAATATTTTCCACCCACATTAAAAAAAATCGTACATCCGAATTTTATTACGGACACATACAAACTGATTATAGTTCTACATAGCCAATGAATTCATCTATCTTTTGTCGATTATCACATATTTGTAGGGTTTATATAAAATCGTAAACTTCTACTTAATTACTTACAAATTAGGAAAAATTTGCCAATATTGGCAGCAAAACATTCCGAGGTATTTTAATTAGTGTCATATTGTGACAAAAAGCGCTCCCGTGGTTTTGTATCTTATTTACATCAAAATCTGAATACCTACAGTGAATGTACTTGTATAATACCAGAATTTTTTTTTCGAGTGTCATCTATCCTTTGTCAGTCGATAACCGGCCCTGTAGCTTTTTTTTTTTTTTTTTTTTTTTACATGAGCTCCACACAGGAGGCCCTGAGGAAAATAATTTTCCTCAGGGCCTATGTCATCTTTGGGGATGCTGTGTGTGTAGGGTTTTTTTAAGGAAAGGAAGGAGAGGAGAGTTCTGGGAATGAAAAGGGTTTAAGGGGTGGGTAGGAATCTGGGGTTCAGTATGTCCTGGTCATCCACCTCCAAGACCTAGACAAACCTCACCCCATGAACCCGGGCACCCCTGCTAAATCACCAAACGTAGCGAACCACTTGGGGTGATCTGTGGCAGAGGTGTTGGTTATCCAATAAAGGTTCCCGGGGCGGCGGTACCCATTCCCGCCTCCCAAATTGCAATTACACGCAGCGATGGGAGAGTTATTATCGCTCCTATCCAAAGTCTAGCCGCCTAACAATATCTGCTGGCGGTAATATGTAATAGTGCACGCTGCTGGCTCTTTTCCGCATTCTTCGGTCGCCACCCACTGCCTTCCTCGTCTACTTCCTCCCGCCCGCCGGCCACCTGAAGCTACTGGGCCACTGAAGTCCGCCGCAAGGGAGGTTTAATGAATACAGCCTGCACGTACTCCGCACACAATAGACTACTGAGAATTAATTTCGTCTATCGAGTACAAAAAGTCGCCTTTTTCCGAGATTGGAAAATAAAATTTTAAGCATGAAAAAAATAATACGGTGTTATTAATCTTTATATAGAGAACTTGAACTGGTTGATCCACAGTATTCCCAAATATACCACACGTTCTTTAATTCAACCTCTGAGTATTAATTATTATGGTGTTACATTTGTATTAATTTATTCACAGTGATATTGTTTCATATCCGTATTTACACGGATTCAGAAAACTGTTGATGTTCTTCTACTGCAAAAAATTATGTTGAACTAATTATAGTATGCATCACGTGCATCGTCTTTATTTATGTCTCTTGATTTCTTGGTTCTATATGTATTATGTGTCATTTGATTGAACTTTTATAATATAATTTTATTTCTTCTAATAGTGCAAAATTATTTTGTGGAAACATTTTAAATTCAAATTAATGGATAACTTTGTATTAACCACTTAATTATTTACAAAAACCGACAAGTTTCGTCAGCAAAGCTGAATTTTTCAGGGAACTAATTTTAAAAGTAGACATACATAGGTAATAGAGAAAAATAATAGACATAAACAATAATAAAATTTGAAAGAAAATAATGTGTAGGAAACGAGGGGCAAAATAAAACAATTAAAAATTTAAAAGAATAGATTTAATAATGGGTCATTTTAAAACAATATTTGATTACTAATAATATTTAAATTTGCATTAAAACTCTTTCTAATCTCTAAAACTTATTGATATGTTTTTTTATTGATACAGTAGTATCAATAAAAAACCCAGAAGAAGTGAGCATTGCTCACGAAACATGATGGTTTTGTAAACAATAAAAGTGGTAAAAACGAAGTAATTTATTAATTTAAATTATTTCATTTGTTTTGTTCTTGTTTTTTAATCTTTATTTAGATGTGTAAGCAAATGGATTTTTTCAAATGGAAGCAAGTAGATTTTTGTAACTGTACCTATCGTTGAAAAAATTTGAAGTGTGACTTCTTTAGCCCCGTTAGTGATTTGAAATTCGAATATAACGGAAATGCGTCATAAAAAAAATATATTATTTGACGGTCCTCGGTTCTAATATAATGCTGTAAATTCACGATTACGCGCGGGCCTCCAATAGCGCCGCGGTATGAAGCGCCTGACTCTCAGTGCCCAGAGAGACATCCAGCGAACGGAGGTTCGAAACCTACCAAATACAAAAAAAAACATTTTTTTTTGGTAAAATCAATATCTAATCTTCAAAACCACTTTAAAATAAACAGTCAAAAGAAAAGAAAGCGACATCTAGCGACTTTACGGTTTCACTTCTACTGCGTGTGAATTGCACACTCATTATTTTCTCCTTATTTTTCCATTATTTCTAAATACATTTCAAAAATAACTTTTTACATAATTTCTACTTAGAGTAATGTACTAATATTTTTCTTATTATTATTAAGTTAAAAGAAATATAATATTACGCTTTCTTAACTTAAATACAGAGCATATATATAGTATTGTAGTACAAGTATAGAAGTAATATTTTTAATTTTGTTCCAACATCTAAAGTTTAAATAGTTTTTTTAAAGGTTTTTACATTCTTTTCCGTTTTTAGGTTGTCTGGAAGGAGATTATATATGTGAAATGTGAACTCCCTCGTGGCCAATACTTCTCTTGCCACTTTCAGTTTTGACAGTATTTGTGTACAATTTATTGTGTCGTCTAGTATAATGTTCGTGTACTTGTGATGTTTTTATAAATGTTGTGTTTGTGTGTATAAGTCCATTTTGTATTTTGTAGATTAAAAGACATATGTTATATTCATAGAATGTTCTTATTTTCAAAAGGTTCATTTCCTGGTATAGTTTTTTTGTGGGAGTGTCTGGGTTATAGTTGAAGAGTTTTTTTAATAACTTTGTTCTGTATGATGTGTAAGTCGTTTAAGTACGTAATGTATGTGTTTCCCCATATTTCTATTAAATAATTTAGGTGGGACTGGATTAAGCTAAAGTATAAGCCCCTCTTTACCTCTGTTGGTAGAAGATGAGCAATTCTACCAAATACACCAATTAATGGGATGATTTTTGTTTTTAGTTTTTCTACGTGCTGTTTAAATGTCAAATGTTTATCAATATATAAGCCCATGTATTTTTCGCTATCTAGAATATGTAGTTCTCTTTCTTCTATTTGTAATGGTTTATGCGATGGTATTATTCTTTTAGTTGAGCTTAAGATCATAAAACCGGTTTTATTAATATTTATTGTTAATATATTTTTTATTAGCCAATCGTTTAGTACATTAAGATCCGTTTGAGATTGATCTAATAGACTTTCTAAGTTTTTGCCGAAGTAAAAAATTGCCGTGTCATCTGCGTATAAGAAGATTTCACCATGTAGTTTTAGCTGACAGATGTCATTTATGTATATTTGGTATAAAAGTGACCCCAGTATTGATCCTTGTGGAACTCCATAGTTTATACTCTCGAGTTGACTTTTTTTATCTCCTATGTTAACACATTGTTTTCTGTTGGACAGATAGGATTTTATTAGTTTGATAGCTGGACCGGTTGCACCTGTTTTTCTATTTTTTTAATCAGAATTTCAAAAATATAAGACAGAAGGAATGTAAAAGTTAGGAAAAAAATATAAATATAAGACAAAAGTAGATAATGGGAAACCACTAAGCCACCGCCTGTGTGGGCGTAATATAATCAAATATGTTAAATTACATCAACAAGTGCATAGGTACGAGTATTATTTATAAACTAACCGAGCTTTTATTACTGGATTGGTCTCTCATAAATGAGAATACGTATTTATTAAATAAAAAAAAGAAGTTATTAAAACCATAAAAATCCGAAAACTTCAATATCTTGGACATGTGATGAGACATCCAGAGAAGTATGAGATCTTAAATCTCATATTGCAGGGAAAGATTCCCGGAAGACGGGGCCCTGGAAGACGGAGAACCTCGTGGCTGAAAAACCTGAGACAGTGCTTTGGCCAGTCTACTGTAGAGCTGTTCCGGGTCGCAGAAAATAAAGTCCGCATAGCCAACATGATAACGTCCGTTGAACGGACAGGGCACAAGAAGGAGAAGAAGAAGAAAGATATTTGCATGCTAAGAGGGATTCGAAGGAATTTTACGAAACGAAAAGATGTTTGCAAGATTCCAAAAAATATTATTAATATTAAGGAATTAAATGAAATTAAAAGTCATTTGCGTGAATCCATTTAAGGAATTAAATCGATTTTTTTTCGAATTTATAATACACTTTTAATAATATCTCACAATTTATACCACCTTTTAACTTTTATACCACCACTGTTAACCTGTTGGAATAATTTTACCGGTCTGGAGATGGCAGGCTAAATCGGTGAATGGATACTCTCGTACATATATTTTGCAGGTAAATAAATAATAATAAATGCAAATAATACAAAAAAATGTTCCCAATGAAAAACATGGCGGTGGAGTGTGAAGTGTGTATGTAAATGGTTATGTAATAATGCTTTTTTTACACCTCACTGGAGAATCCGTGCTGAGGTGTTCGCATGTTTTAGATTAAGCGTTATTGTGTTTTAGGTCAGTAGCAATTAAAACACTTCTTAGTGTGATGCACGTCGTTAAAACTCGGAATCAGCCCGCTAACAATAACACTTCATACATAGATGGTGATAAGGTTTAAATTACCGTTTAATAACACCAGCCGCCTGTTTTGATTTATTCACGACAAAAAAATCGCCAAGAAACGAGCTCTATTTTATTTGGCGAAGCTCAGGTACAAATATTTAAATGTTTCACTATCATTTTCTAAAGAATTTAATTTTCCACATTATACAATAAAATCATAACCGAAAAGAGATTCGTAAGTAGTAGATTTTGAACTATAAAGCAATGTTTATAGGCTTGATAATTTTTTTTCAGAGGGGAATAATCAAAAAAATTCTCGATAATCTCAAAGGCAAATAAATATGTGTTCTACTCGTAGTATTTATTAAAAGTTCAAAAATTTTCCAATCTAATTTTCAAACCAAAATCACATGATTTTGCATTGCTTAGTATTGCATTATCATAATAGTATGTAGACATAATAACAATAGTAACAAGGTAAAAGTAGTTAAAAGAAAACGATATAGGCGATGCCAACTCAGCCACTGACCATTAATGAAGCAATTATGAAAAAAGGAGAAGAAAAATAATGTACCTGGGTGATAATAATTTTTGTAAGCAAATTTGGGAGGCGGGAATGGGTACCGCCGCCCCGGGAACCTTTATTGGATAAGCAACACCTCTGCCATAGGTCACCCCAAGTGGTTCGCTACGTTTGGCGATTTAGCAGGGGTGCCCGGGTTCATGGGGTGAGATTTGTCTAGGTCTTGGAGGCGGATGACCAGGACATACTGAACCCCAGATTCCTACCCACCCCTTAAACCCTTTTCCTTCCCAGAATTCTCCTCTCATTCCTTTCCTTAAAAAAAACCCTCCACACAGCATCCTTAAAGATGACATAGGCCCTGAGGGAAATTATTTTCCTCAGGGCCTCGTGGAGCTCATGTAAAAAAAAAAAAATTATCATCATTATAATATTATTACCAATTATTATTGGTAACAATAATAATTGCGAAAAAAATAGGGAGTGGATACATTGATTTTCTGAAACATCACTAATGAAATCTGGTCACTCAACTTACTAAACAACGTTTTAGTTTTAAATGCCAAATTCAATCCAAATACAACCATCTTTGTTTTTAAATGCGCATTTCGTAGAAAACTAGGCCATCGATTGTTTCCGACAGTTCACAGTATCTAACTATAGAATAGCAATATTTATTATAGAAAGACTTTCTCAAAACCATAATAATCGATTGCTGTCACAGTCAGGTATAACGTAATTTTCTTCAACAGTTTCCAGCAAAAACATTGTGACAAGTATTTAATCAAGCTTTTTTAACAATGTTTACAAACGCCCACGCATAAATTGAATTAAGGTCCTGCTTAAAATAACTTTCTACTTTAACGGATCAAATACTTCCAAAAAACAAAATGAATTAATAATTTCTTTAATATTGTTAATCTCTTGAAAACAATTAAAATTCAAAGACTCTTGTAAACAATCAACATGATTAAATACTTTATTATAATTCTGGCAAAATTGAATTGATGCATTCAAGTAAGATTAAAATTTCAAGAATCCCAAAATATTTGAGCCAGTACTCGGATTTATTTTTAATCGCCGGGTTAAGGTCTTCCCTCGCCAAACAAATAATTGTTTAGAAATCCCTCTCGCCAAAAACCCATTTGAAAATTTCATCCCTCGATTTTGTAATCTTCGAATACCGTGCGATAGAACAAATTCATATTTATTCCTTTGATTTTATGTTATGTACTTTATTTAACTCCGTCTAGGTGGGACCTCCCTGATCTAACCCTTTAACAGTTGCTTGAGAAGGGATGGAAGGGGTTTTCCCTACACCTCATCCCCTGGAACCCACCACCGCCACCCTGCCTAGGGTGTACGTACATAAAATGCACCCACTCTAATAAAGCCTAATATTTGCTGATGAAAATTGACTAAAAAGGTAAAGCTCTTGCATACACGTCTGAGCCCAGAGCCCGATTATATTTGGTGTACAAATTTAGTATGCTGAGAACTATTCGTATAAAGCTTCGTATGGATCGTCTTAAACTTAAGACGTGTCTCTACGATGTCAACTTAAAAATAGTTTGTTTAATGTTCAACTAGTTCTTGGATTAAAAGAGACGTTCTATGGAATTAATCAACAGAAAGTTTATTTTATAATACCCACCGGCCTTGCCGTATATCAGCGGGGATTTGCAGAGATAATGACCGCCACCCTTCTTGCTTTAGTCACTTTCATACATCGTCTTCATTAATTTAACAATTCTGAAATGTATGGAATAAGCGATACAGAGCTTTAATTCATATTTTGTCAACGTTTAAAATTAAAATAACAAAGATTTAATCATAGAACAAACAATGTTTCGGGATTTTTTTTTTTTTTACAGTGATTACCACACAAGAATCTCAACTGCTCCCGTCTGGAGCCAGTGAGACTATGGCATCCCCAATTGGGGTATGTTGTGAGGCTGAAGGTAGTGGGGAGGGGAAGGAGGTGGGGAAGAGGAAGGTTGGGAAGTACCTGGCTATTCAGATCTGGTCACTAAACACGGCTAAAGCCATTTTCAAGCAACGTTTCAATTCTGAATGGTGGTCTTACACCAGGGCGATACTAATAGTATCTTCCACTCTGGAACATGCCGCAAATATACCATATATTATTTTAAATGAATTAATTGTGAAATAACACAAATTAATCAAATAAAATTTATTTGCGCATGCCGGGTTCGAACCCGCGACCTCCGGAATGTGAGTCAAGAGTCTTAGCCACTGGACTATGGAGGTCGGATGAAAATAGTTTGCGTAAAATTCAATACATTTCGCAAATACACACATGACACCATTATTAATATTCGCTGTTCGATAATTTTTCTCACTTAACACGAACAGATTTTCTGCTCGATAGTCAATACGAATAATACGCAGACTGGTGCAAGCAGTCGATATCGACAGCTTCAAGCAATGGCTGTATAGTGCATAGTTCTCATAGAAAAAAACATTCCAAAACAGCACTGTTTTGTTAATTGGGTTCCTTTAAATATCAAGGCAACAAGAAATAACAGTAATATTATTCATGATTTCATTGTTTGTTTATCCCACGTTTGACCACGGGGTAGGTTAATATATTTAAATATCCGTGTTTCACCATGCAAGTTGTTTTTGGATCTCGTGTTTAGTCTGGCCGATTGTTTTGATAGAACAACTCGTTCCGACTAGCGGAGAGGTTATGTTGTTTGTAGCTCGTGGATTATCATATGTCCGCAAACATTGTCTTTATGATTTCTATTGTAATCATGTTTGCCTCTCTTATTATTAGAGCAGGTACACCATGTTTAATAATATTTAAAGTAATAAACTGAAGAAGTAATTTCATATATTTATAAACATTCAAAGGTACAATAGTCATATCTTAACATTATTTCTTATCTCTAATTTTATTATAAATAAAATTGATCGTCCGGTTGATTAGTGAAAAAAAATGATAATTAGTCAAGTCAAGTCTTCGAAAAATTGATTTTTAAGTTGAGTAGGTATGCAGTTATATGTAAAAGTGTACCCTCTATCTGGTACAATATTCAAGTTGATCATAAACACAACCAAATCAATTATAATGCAGAAAAGCTTAAACTCCCCTACTAATAAACGAGTTATTTTTTTTACACAATTGAAAATCTACCATTTGCTATACATTAATGGTTGTTTATAGGCCAGTGCAATTAGCGATCCGCGATCGTAATTATTCCGGTAGTCCCAATTTTTTTATGTTTTATATACTCACCTAGTGATGTAAAATCTGAGTTTTCGACCTTGGGTCACTTGAGCTTTCGACGCCATTTTGAAAAAACCGGCCGAAATCGCGCCAAAATCTAGTTTTTCTCAAATATCTCGTTTCCAATAAAAATTTTGGCTAAAGTAGCTTTACAAGTTTAATAGAGCATAAAATTACCTGCAACTTTAATGTAAAAAAATTTCTTCTATCTCTAATAGGTATCGAGATATGCAGTCGTAAAAATGTGTAAAAGTGTATAAAAACAGGTAAATTGCTCGACTTGGTTTTGTTTTTTGTGCGTATCTTTTTACCAGTACAATTTTTGTGAAAAAATTACTGATATGAATTTTGTAAAGAATAAAATTTTATAAAAGGCGTAGATATATGTATAATGTTTATATCGCAATTTGGTATCCAGGTTCTTATACAAAAATTTCACAAAAATTAGGTAAAAAAATGAATCAGAAGTGTTTCATCCTTCGCATTCCTTGATTATTCTTTTTTTTAAACAATTAATGTTGAAATAACGTGTAACATACATAACAGCAATATTGACCACCAATATAATCATAACATATAAATAAAATTATTAATTAAGGTTCATAGTACATATATGTGGTAAAAAAAGGAGAAAAAAATTTATTTTCTTAAAAGGAAATCCATAATTGGTTTTATTTTGGCTATACAAACATGTACAAACTGTAAAAATGTAAACTGTCGATTTCCCGAAAATAAATAAATAAATAAATAAATAATAAGTTTAAAAAAAAAAAAAAAAAAAAAAAAAAAAAAAAAAAAAAAAAAAAAAAAAAAAAAAAAAAAAAAATATATTTTTGACTATTGCCTTAATTTCTTACTGCCACTTACGGGTCCCGAAAAGCTTTAATATAGTCATCCCATGTCTCATCAGCCGAATTTGTGATGACTGGGTCATTAAATTCCTCGTTATTATCATGAACGAAGGCTGCCACAGCATTCTCGCATGAGCTGCCATTACAGAGAATTCAGAGTAGGGAGCATTTCATACCCGACTTTCTACATGTGCACTTTCTAGCGCAACCTTTTTTGCATTGGCATGATATAAAGTTCAGCAACGCCTGAGGTGCAGTCTCCTTCATCATTGGTACTGGAGTTAGTAACCCAACAGCCTTCTTCTTCCACCCCCATTCAGTTGGATCTTTATGGTGACGAAGCCAAATCTGCACTTTTAAGTATGTGGTAGCCTGGATAAATTGAATTTGTTCTTTTTCACTCCTTTGACAAAAATAATGTACCTACCTTAAATTTTCCAAATTTGATTTCTCTTTGCCGCCATAAAAAAGTGCAAAGAGTTGTTCGGCAGCCAAAGTGATTGTTTCTCGCTTTGCTTTTGGAACTTGAAATACACAAGTTTTATTCACTGAGTGGGTCTTGAGAAGAATATTACAAAATTTGTATATACCTTGACCGAACGGAGCACCAGCTGTGTTGCAGCCACTTATGGTATAAATGAATAAAATGTTTGCAACTATTTCAATGTGTTTAAAACATTTGTTGGAGTACAACGCGTCAGGTGATTACCTACACCAACTTTTTGGTAATATGCGTTTGGAACCAGGTCAATATCCGTACCAATGATTATGACTGCATCATGTTGAGATGACAACGAGTTTGTTGTGGTTGTTATGAGAACATCAGCATCCTCTTCAGCTTGTACTGTCGTTATTTACGATTGTTCAAATGAGGCTCTGAGTAGGGAAATAAAACGAGATTTGTTCTTCTCATTTCCCAGAAACTTTTCCTTAGTGTTTTTTTTTCAACCGATGATTTTGTACATAGCTTGACATATTGCTAAAAAATGTTTGAAAAGGGTTGAGCACGACCCCGTACAACACTGTGCAGTAAATATCCTCCATCGACTACGTGCATTTTACTGCTTTCCAATTCTGTGTTATTTGGTAAAAAATAAAATATGGATTTGTTTTCTTTGCTCATGCCTTACTCTGAGAAAAGAGACAGTGGGACAGGAGATAGTTCATATTCGAAATATTCTTTATATTCTTTATATTCAATTTCACACTTTTTGGCAATACACATACGATGGAATAGCATTGATGGATCTATTGTCACAGTCTGCTGGTCACCGCCGCAAGAAAAAACTATAGCTTCCTTACATTTTAAGTGTAGGTTTCCAAAGTTAACATAAGAAATTTCCCCATATTTTCCCATTCTTATCATCGTACCACTGCTTATAGACATAATCACGTTCGTTTTAGGAAATAGTTCATAGCAAGCAAACCAATCAATGATAGTTTGGACGACTTTGTCATCCCTCTTAATTCGTGTAGGCCTCATCTCTATATGTTGCTCTGACGTTCCTGATTCAACCCCACAGAATGACTCAATACCCTCACAAATTTTATGCAGATAAAGAAATCCATAATCCTATAAGAGCTATAATTCTGGATAGCCTAAATTATGACCGACAAAAGTTTCATGGGAGCAGGCAGCTATAGAGAACTTATGAGAAAAAAACAAAGATTTCAATATAAAAATAACCGATCCCCAAAGAAATAACTCTTAAAATGTCATTTTTGTTTATGATTTTTGAATAAAAAAAAAACTAAATTATCTTAAAAAACCATCTAAGAAGCTAAACCACATTTTTGGAACTGACGACCTCAATTTAGAACTAAATGACACCCGATGGCCAGTCCTGGAGTGGCTAATTGGCGCCAACTGCAGGGAAGGGGGGGGGGCATGTGAAAAGGGTAGAGGGGGGGGAGGGGGTGACCCCCCACTCTCGTTAATTTATTTATAGTTATTATTGTTAAAAACGTAAAGTGAACAAAAGTCGAATGACGTGGTAATATCGTGATAATTTTTTATATTTTCACCTACCGATATTTGTTTATTCATATTTTAAATCAGTAAAAACAATACAAAAAACATAAAAATCACAATTCTTTTTAGAAATTTTATTCTCTACAAAATTGAAATCAGTAATTTTTTCACAAAATTGTACTGGTAAAAAGATACGCACAAAAAACAAAACCAAGTCGAGCAATTTACCTGTTTTTATAAACTTATACACATTTTTACGACTGCATATCTCGATACTTATTAGAGATAGAAGAAAATTCTTTAATTAAAAATTGTAGGTAATTTTATGTTCTATTAAACTTGTAAAGCTACTTTAGCCAAAATTTTTGTTGAAAACGAGATATTTGAGAAAAACTAGATTTTGGCGCGATTTCGGCTGGTTTTTTCAAAATGGCGGCGAAAGCTCAAGCGACCCAAGGTCGAAAACTCAGATTTTTCATCAGGAGATGAGTATATAAAATATATAAAAAAAATTGAGACTACCGGAATAATTCCGATCGCGACCCCCTTTTTTGCGCTAATTGCACTGGCCTATTATTTGGAGTGTAAGAATTAAAACACGTTTATTAGTAATGCCTTTGTGTGCCTAAGTGAAATAATGCCGAATATTAGTAAAGAAATATGTCGAAGAAGATTTTTTATCTTTCTGTTTCATGAATCAATGATTTTGGCAATGGCCGAATTTGTAATGGCACCCGCCCGCGTATTTCCAAAGCCTGTACCGGTTCAGTCGCGGTAGCGACGATTTACATTTTAAATACACCTTTGTATGGTTATTTTTTATCACTTTGCAAAAACAAAAATTGTTCTAAAATCTAGATAAAATAATCTTATCACATGTTACCGCGTTTCAGTCGCTTTAAATTTTCAATATCAAAATTTAAATATTTAGAAATAAAATTATTAATTTCTAATATACACATTGGAAAGATTATTTTATCTAGATTTTAGAACAATTTTTGTTTTTGCAAAGTGATAAAAAATTATCCATATAGAGGTGTATTTACAATATGTGGGAATAATATTAAAATTTAAATATTTAGAAATAAAATTATTAATTTCTAATATACACATCCGAAAGATTATTTTATCTAGATTTTAGAACAATTTTTGTTTTTGCAATGTGATAAAAAATAACCATTATAGAGGTATATTTAAAATGTAAATTGTCGTTACCGCGACTGAATCGGTATAGGTTTTGTAAATACGCGTCCCGGTTAGACGAGATATTCTGGGTTCGTGTTCCAGTTGCGAACGTTATCTTTTTCTATATTTCTGTATCTTGTTTTCTTTCATATTTTCGTTTAGATTTTTAGTGTTATTTTCTTCTTCAATGATAATTTATGTTTTCTTTATCGCTTTACTGCATTATTATTTTTATATTTTAATTGGTAATCTTGGTAGCTTTATTACTACTAATACATTATTTGGTTGCTTTATTACTTTTAGGACTTAGTACATGATTGTGAGTCTGAAAATAAAGTAAATTGCACTTGGGCCATAATTAAACTAAATTTAACAATTTGACAGTCCTATTACAGGAAACCTTCCTAATTGGTTCCATATACTGCCTTCCTAGCTTGCACATACTGTATTTTTGTATCAAATATATTAATATGTCTCTTCTTCTTCCTTGCGCTGTCCCAACTCATTGCCTAGGTAGGCTGTTGGGGTCGGCTCTTCTCGTTCTCAGGTTGTAATTTCTCCTGTTCTGGGTATCGCCTTCATCCAGGCCGTTTTTCTGAAGAATTTTGGCGCATTGAGTCATCCAGGAGTTCTTCGGTCTTCCTCTGGATGACTGTCGATGAAGCTCCGTAGACATTGCCTGCCTCACTGTGTGGTCCGATGGTCTCCGTCTTATGTGTCCATACCATCTCAACTGTCGTTCCTCCAGCTTACTATTTATGTCTGTGACACCCAGGCTACCACGAATGCGTGAACTTTTCATCTTATCTTTTAGTGATACTCCTGCCGACCATCTAAACATTCCATTTCTGCTGTTTCGAGTTGCCTAGAGTAGGAGTTGTACATAGTCCAGCATTCGGAGCCATACATTATTGCGGGTCTTACAATAGTCTGATATATCTTTCCTTTAAGTTTTACGGGCGTTTTGGAGTCACACAATATTCCTGTTACGGATCTGAATTTAATCCATCCCACACCTATTCTATGGATGACATCCGCTGCACATCCTCCGTCTCTGTGGATTAGTGAGCCCAGATACTTAAATGAATCACAGTTGGCTAATGTTACTCCATCCAGTTGCATCGAAGGAGTTACAGCATTTGTGTCTTCAAATGGCAAATACAAATATTCAGTCTTTTTCCTGCTAATTTTTAGGCCATTATCCTCCAGAATCTTTCTCCACCTTTCCAGGCTATTCTGTAAGTCACAATGATTATCTGCTATCAGTATTACATCATCTGCAAAAAGCATAGTCTTGAGAATACTAATAATAATAAATAATTTTATATAATGCATCATATTTCAGATGATTGAGAAGATTCATTTTGTAAAACTTTCCCTCATTGTATGAAAATCACATTAAAAGTTTTTAAACATGTAGTCGCAGATGTAAACAAAACCTTTTGTTTATTTTTTTTTATTAATTTCTATTCAAATATACTCGTAATGTATGATAGTTTATCAAAGTACTCTTTAGTAGAGATTCCTGTTCCAATCGGACTGTAGTTGGTTATTGTTATTATTTCCTCATTTATATGTTTGTTGACTGTTTATTATTCTCAACATATAAACAGTTCACATATATTGTACCTAAATTGTCATCCACGCTGGCTGGCTAAAGATAGACAGTATATAAAAAAGAGTTGCATTTAAAATTAAAATGAAAATCGACTCAAAGTTTTAACAAAATAAACAAAGTAAAACTTATGAGGATTGCAACCAGTTCCATATATCTTTTCTTGTATTTTCTAGAGGTTTTATAGATGTTTTTGATTGTGTTGGATGTGAATTATATAGCTTTATAGCAGGTATGTATGGTGTTTTTATACAAAGGATTTGTATGTTTTAGGTATTTATAGTTGGTGTAGTATTTTGTGAGGTGTTAAATGTGTTTATTTTCTTGTAACGGAAAGTTATTACCAGTTACCATGTTTTTCAAATTTCAATCCTCATGTTTGTTGACAGTAGATTTTGTTAGTGTTACTTCATAATTTTATGACTTCCTCATTTTATGATTTTCCCTGTCAAAAGTATTATCGTGATTTATTTTTGGGTTATTGTGTCGTGTTGTGCCTCTTCCTTATATAGCTAACATTTTGTACAGCACTCAGTGTCCATCAAGGCAGATGTTTGGTGCTGAACACTTTTTATATGACACATCAGCATAATAATGCTGTTCGAAACGTTGACTAAAGAAAGATGTAGCACCAACAGGCGTAATCAGTTATTTTGCCTGTGTGGTATGTATTATTAATAACCTAAAAATCACAATAATTCCCATATTCATGTTTGCTCAGCCAGAGTCCGTCTGGAGAGGTCTAGGTTAGGTCTCTCTCCACCAGTCTTTCCCAATCCCAATCCAATCAGTAGATGGGCAAACGCATTCGCCGCCAAGACCTAGACAATTAACTCGGGCAACCCTGTTAAGAGGGCATTACCAGAGAAAGACGGAAATACGTCATTTTCAAAAAAGTTTTTACATGTATTGACTCTTTTCCACAAAAAATTATAAATGGATTTCGAAAGATTGTTCTTTTATCTAGCATTCGTATGTAATAAATTTTTCGATTTTTTTTTTAATTTTTAGTATAATAAGGTTATTCCATAGGTCGTTGGCAGATTTGTTAAATTTTCAAAAAAGGTTTTGTATTATACCACACCCATTTCAAATAATGTAATCATGCAGTAAAATAAATCAATACATTATCTAGCAGAGTTATGTATTAGAATTTTAATTTTAGTTTCAATAAAATCATTAAAAAATATGTACGTACATGTGTTTCTTGACGAAAATTGGTCCATTTGTGTATTTATTTGCGCACTTACAAACCAATATATTTCAGATTTTTTTAACATTCTTATTAAATTTAGACATTATTGAAAAATGATAAATACTTATAATCAAAAAATAACTACAAAAGTACACTATTTTAATAGTTTTATCATCACGCCTTTCAGCATTTTTGGATGAAGGTATAAATTAAAGCTAATTTGGATTGAAATAAATTCGATATTGAGTTATAATTTAAAAAAGCTGGTACGGAGAATAATTAATCTTTCTCATTGTAACCGCCCTGCACGATCGGAAGAACAACTTTCGACGAAATGTGGATTTTCGTCCGCTGGCTGGTTAAACGCTCTTAAGTGACCAAACTTAGCGAACAACTTTGGGTGACCTATGGAATTGGTGTAGGTTTTCCAATAAATAGTTCGCAGGACGGCGGTACCCTAAACTAAATCTTTTTTACCACAATGTAAATACACATAACAATTGAGTACGTATCTAATCAATATGTATGATAATATATTAATTTTTGTATTTCCCTGAAACTTATTACAATATTAGGTATCAATGTTAGTTAGGTAAAACTGATTCTTAACTAAATGAATAAATATAATATAGAAAAATATATCTGTAATAACAGACGCCATAAAGTACGACAGAATTCCGCAAAAACGTTAATAATTGTATGCGTAAACTTTCTGGTTTCTAGATATAAAAAGGACTTATTCGAAGTAATATAACAACGTATTCACCGCTATTTGCATACATTTTAATAGAGGCCGCGAGCAGAGCCGCGTAATAAATTATTTTTAAAATACACCGACAAAACCAAAGAACCATTTGACGCCCATTAAGCAGATGGTTCGCGCTCGTGAGGCTCCACATTATTTACCTCGCAAAAAATATATTCCCGCCAGGCGGAGCAGATAGACGTAGACTTTGGAAAGAATTAACTATGAAATATGTATCTGGAGCAGGTAAGGGATGGCTCGTGTGATTTATGGGCGGCGCCCGCTGTGCGCCCCCGCCCTGGGCGCCCGGAGCCGCCCAAGAACCGCCATTCGCGGACACTGATTTTTTCCTGGCTCTAAATTATTTTTTAATGCGTTGCTCTGTAATATATTGCCTCGGGATGTGTCGCTTGCAATTACAGACAAGGGATGTCTCGTTTACCTGTTGGGTACAAGAAGGCAGTTGCTGGGTTCATTTCCCTTTATGATGCGACCATCTAACAGAGATTAAGAGATTGTAATGCATTGTAACCAAAAATGTACTGCTCTGATTTTTTAAAAATTGTATTAGGGAGAAAAGATATGTACAGACTTCAATTAACAAGAATATACACGGTGTCCGGAAACTCGTAGTACAAGCAGGAAACTGGTAAATCTACATCACATTCGGAGGCGATTTGTGATATACCTTTTTTTCGAGTAAATCGGGTCCGAAGTTGGAATTTTTCTTGTTAAATTTGAAAAAGTTGTTCACTAGGGGGTTGATTTCAGCTGTGTAATGTCTTATAAAATTCATCGAATGGTAAACCGGGCTCAAAAGTTTTTTTAACCCTTTAGTTGCCGGAAAAATGGAAAAATAGATAAAAAATAATATTAAAATCGAAATACTCAGATCGAAAAAAATAAGTTTTTTGGATTCTCTACGTGATGTAGATTCACCAGTTTCCCGCTTGTACTACGTGTTTCTAACGAATTGACTTAAACAGCTGACATAAACTTTTACGAATATTTTCACTTTTAGATAAAAAAAAACATATACATAAGAATATTATTGTACAATTAGAGAGATAAGAGATATGCGTAATTTTAGTGGGTAAGACAAAAAAAATATAGATAAAAAATAATGTTATTATACTTTGTAGGAAAACAATTTTCAACTGTGTGTTTCAAAAAATAAGTCGGAATCCTTGAGGTTTTGATATTGATTAAACGATTCGTACATTCTTCTAATTGGATTCCTGACACCAGCATTTGTATACGTCCGGCTAATGCGGAATAAGTCGTTAAGCCTTGTTACTCTGGATGGTATTTTGAATTTCTTTAGGTTGAGTAAGTCAGGACAATCAATAACGTTTTTGCAAGTTTTATCTTGATCTTGTAAGTTCTTGAATGTTATTTTTTTTCTGTCAACTCTTACACTTAATAAAATACTGCAACAATTCAGTAATCAAAGTTCGCAAACCTGAGTCGGTAACTAAAATCACTGTATCAATGGACTAATGTCAGTAAACTAAAGTCAATAGATTAGAAGTAGAAAGTAGAAAGTAGTAAATAGTAGAAAAATGGAGATAGTTGACTAGGGCCAGCGTACTAAAATACATAAGAAGACGCATGTGCGTCTATTCCATTTCATAATATGTTGGTCTTCAATTACTCCAAGGTAGGTACTTTATTTCAGTTTCTGTGGGACGTAATTATTTTTATGTTGAGGTTAGTTCTGAACCTCCCTTTTATAATCTTTACAAGGCGACTGTTTTGACGTTATTTATTTTTAGGGTTTTATGACTTCTCTCGCTACCTTCTTTTTTAGCCAACGTTTCGGATAGATTACAGTGTGAGAGCAGATGTGTGCTACGCAACACGGCATAGCACCTTAAAAATATTTAAAAAAATGAGTGCAGTTCATACGCGGTTGAAGTGAAACCTTTGCCCACATATTCTCAACCAATAGGAGCCTTGAAAAGTGCGATCATAATCAAAGCGGTCAATGAGCGCAGTTTGAAGCTTCGTAGGTACTGTAATGCGTCATTTCCGTTTCATATCTCAACCAATAGGAGCCTTGAAAAGTAAGGTCATAATCAAAGCGGCCAATGAGTGCAGTTTTAAGATACGTAGATACTGTAATGCGTCATTTCCGTTTCATCCGAATTTCAAATCACAACGGGGTTAAAGCAGTTTCACTTAAGGCGGTACACAATTCCAATAATTTTTGTACGCTCAAAACTCACATTTTAATTATTTCCGGCGAATCCGTAACTATAGTAACTTTTTTATTTCCATGCCGCACAAGAAATGTGAGTTATTTATATATCAGATTAATAATAACAGTACCCTACCATTAATATATTTTACGTACTACGATTTCATAACTATATAACCCGTTTTTCAACTATAAAGTTAGCGGTAAGCATTACATTTTATTTTTCTGGACGATGAATTAATAATTTCAGGAGGACAACATGGAGACACATTTTAAATATTTGTGGCACGTTCTTCAGAATTAATTAAAATGAACGCGGCAGAAAGGTCGAATCTCCAGACCTGCTAGGGTGAATTCGACCGTACGTTCGTACAATACGCCGTGCCGCGGCGTTTATTTGTTTACATGCTTTCTTCACTTACGTCGTTAAGATTCCCACATTATTTATCTTCTTCTTCTTTTCTTTGATATGGCAAATTCGACAGTAGGTCCGCCCAGTGCACGGATCGCGAGACGCAGTTGGGGTTCACGGTTTCTTTACTTATGTCGTTACGATTCTGAATATATTTTAGGGTGTATTGTCGTCTTAAAAATCTCGTTTTGTTATGAATAATAATTATTGTACTGTTTATTATCTTCCCGAACTGCTGGCAATAATAATTTTACTCACAGATGTACTTTGCTTGTTCCGGCAACGAAGGCGAGTTGTAACTAACCCTGAATGCACCAAGTCCCAAGACGCTACTAGATTCAAATAATCAGATCCCAGTGCTGCATTGCTTCAGTATGTGGAACCGTTGGCTGCCCAATACATTGCAAAGCCATTATTCAAAATGCTTATTGGTAACACTGTAGTACAAGGTGAGTAATGGAAGGTTGTGGTTAAGACAACGAGAATAATTATTTTGTTGTCGAAAGGGATTTTATTGCATTGTTTATTAAAAATGTGGATACGAACCAGGTCCTACAACTTTCTAGTAAATCATCATCAGTGTGTGTCTTTATTTATTACTAGCTGGTACCCGGCATGCGTTGCAAAGCCATTAAAAAAAAAATTGATTCTCCCTGCATGTGGTCCCTTCCACCTTCCCCGCCTCCCCCCTCTCTCGTCTCTTCCCTCTCAGCAAACCCCACCTTCTCCCTGCCTTTCCTCCCTGCCGCTAAAATATATGAAATACACACATTTTCATGTAAACAAATTTCATAACGCCAGACCTAACCATTATATACAGCCTATTTACTCGCTGATAATGTAGCTTTCTATTGGTGAAAGAATTTTTAAAGCCGGTTTGGTGGTTTAGGCGTGAAAGCAAACAAACAACAAACAGCGTAACAAACAACATACGCACTTTCGCATTTTTTTTTTAAAGTTTCTTTATTCTTTGAATTGTTCATTACATGAAATGGGGATTTTTCGACCACCATACTAGGCACATGCCTGTGTTGTGGTAGTCGATTTATAATAATAGTATGGATGGATTTGTTATAGAAGTTACTTTTTATGTGAGCTTTTTGTAAAAATGACTCGACACAAATAAGTAATAATTTTTATCAATTTGGGAGGCGTATGGGTGTTGTAGGACGTGTCGAACCACTGCCCCAGGAACTATTTATTGGTTAAACAACACGTCCATCTTTAGTCACCCTGAGTGGTTCATTATGTTTGGTGATTTTAAGGTTCATAGAGTGAGAATTGTCTAAGTCTTTCCCACCTACCGCGTGGCGGGCCGGTTCGAGAGAGACTGGTAAAGGGATACCTTTTTACCTCAAAAAACGCCCGCCCAACACATGTAAACGATTGTCATTTGTCACTGAAAAACGAGTCGTTTCTACGACACGTTCTTGAGTTCAACAGGTCGACTGGGAACGATTTTCCGGCCTCTGTATTTCCTCTCTTCTACAACACGGGTCTCTTCAAGATCCATGTTCTCACCTTCCTCTCCTCAAAAAACCCTCCTCGCAGCATTCTCAAGATACATAAACCATGAGAAAAATTAACTCAGGGCTTCACTTGTAGAGTTAAATTTTTTTTGGGAATCTTACCAACAGACAGTCGAATCAAAATATTAGGTCATTACATTTGAAATTGGCGTTTTGTATGGGAGGAACATAAAGTCGATTTTTTTTTAAAATAATATATTTATTTAATCAAAGTATGTACCATTGCTATCTATGCACTTTTGCCATCTCATAGGTAGTTCATCGATCCCTTTACTAAAAAAACCATTCGGACGGGAATCAATAAAATCTTTGAAGGCGATTTGGACTGCCACATCGGAGTTGAATTTTTTCCCTTGCAAGAAGTTATCCAAATTTCGAAAAAAATGCTTATCTGTTGGGGCAAGGTCCGGAGAGTACGGTGGTTGTCCAATTGAAGCTCCTCTAATTTGGTAGCCGTCTGTTGTGCAGTGTGTGGTCTAGCGTTCTAACGCGCGTTTGTTGATTTGCTTCACTCAATTCGTGAGGTACCCGGTTCAAGCTTTTTCACCTTCCCAATTTACTTCAAGTGGATTAAAACAGTTTTATCACTAACACCGCAGCCCGCAGCTAACTCGGACGTGGTTTGCGATGGATCCGCTTCCACAATAGCCTTCAATTCTTCATTATGAACTTTGGTCTCCGGCCGTCCACGGGGCTTGTTCTGCAGGTCGAAATTTCCAGAACGAAAACGTTGGAACCAAAAACGCACTGTGTTTTCTTTTGCGGCACCGTCGCCATACACATCATTAATCCTTCGAGCCGTTTCTGCAGCACTGATGCCACGGTGGAACTCTTACTCGTAAATAACGCGATATTTCAAGTTTTCCATTTTGTAAACTAAGTGACGCACAGAAAAAAAACGATTAAGGAAAAAACAAATGAATGATAATTTTCGAAACACAAATACATGAGTAAATAGCTGTATAAATTTGAATTTGGAATTCCTAACCAAAGAGAAGATATTTGAGATCAAAGTTGCCAGTACGGCAAAACGCCAATCATATATGTAAGGACCTAATAACTTCAAAACCCATACCGTCATAATTATAACACCGCATCATTTTTCTTCGTTGTGCTTTCATGCACCCGTTGACACACTTCTGACATTTTTTGGCTTCTGAATCACGCTTAACGTCACGAGGTTTTAATAATTAAAGAAATAAATTGCATTTATTTCGTTCATGGTGTCGCTTTGCGTCATTCAAATATATTTTTTAATGAAACGTGTTGGAACTGATTGGAAATTTTTTATTAAACCTAAATTACACGATTGAAGCGTGCAATGGCATACAAGGTCAATATTTTTCATTCGTCTTGTTTATCACGCTTTTTCTTTTTCAAAGAAAAGAAAACTGTTCCTAGCTGGAGGTAAAAAATATACATTTCACAATTATTAAAATAACTACTACGACTACGTCGTTTTAGTCACAAATTTAAATATAAAAAAATGAAATTCCCGGGTTACAAATAAACATAAAAAACTCCTACCACCTTTCTTCTAAGCGGAAAAACCCGAGCATGGTTTCACCGTTGACAACTGAACCGATATTGACAGGGAATAAATGTGAAATCGATACATGCTAGCAACGCTAGAGGTATTTTACATAATAATCAATAATTTTTGAATGATTTTTATAGCGCCATTTTCGTGAGAAAATCACCTCAAATCAATCAATCGACTTTACGAAATGTTGTAAAAATATCAATAAATTGGCGATGTTGAATTGAAATGGTAATCTAAATATGCATTGGACGTCCACCTTTATTTTTTCATACTAAACGGGTTAATTAGTTAATGAGGTCTTTGGTCATATTTCAATCACTTTATTTCTTTCAATTCTAAGAGTTTTGTTAGTTGAACTCCGTCCATATAAGCCAGTAATTTTGCATAACAAACGGCATTATCCAAATAAATGCATAATATATTGATAGTTAACCGAAACTTATCTTAAACTCTGGAAGCCGGGCTAAAATTTATCAATCGTCGCGTCGGTCAAAATATCTGTCGGCATATTGATAACTGACCGTAGATGACGGATTTAGTCAATATCGTATTGCTATAGGGATTTATCGACCGTTCATTCTAGACCTGCAGGTCTGAAGTTTTTTTACGATATTTCAATTGTTAAAGCCGAATAAGTGTTTTTTTTTTTTAAATTGGAACCGATATTTTTAAGTTCTCTGACACGTCAATGTTGCTTATGTTCTTGGCCTTATGGCAATAGCGTGCACGCTCTCTTTGTCGCGGGTTACCTTTGACTTGATTCTTGTGACACTTCGCTCACCTGACTGGTGACACGTCTTGCACCTTTCCCGGCCAACTTACCAGTTACCTGAATACTGAACACTTACCTGTAGAATAACGCCCGCGCCGGCCTGGGAAGTGACGACGCGGCGCTAAGTGACTTGGCGTCGCGACGCCTCAAAGGGCGTCACTCAGCGCCGAGAGCTTTCAACACTGCGGTGACGATGGCGGCTGTTTCAGGCGGTTGATTGCTTTAGTTTCGGTTTTTTGTATTGAAACATGCTCATACTTGTTCGTTAAGTTACAGCCACGTGTACCACGAATATGCGATCTGAGATTTACTGCAGAATTAAATAAATACTTGAATTTCAAATGGATCGAATATAATATTCAATTAAAAATGTTTAATGTTTTTACTAAGTGCTTGCCCCTAATACTTAAATTTAGTATATCATTAGATATGTTCTGCGAATTTGTATCGCATATATTTTGTCTTGGTAAGAATTTCATTCCCGCCATGCAGTAGATGGGTGAATCCGGTTACCCCGGCTAAGTCACCAATCGTAGCGAAGCACTGGAGACTACGTAAGGCAGGGGTATGGGTTATCCAAATGGTTCCCGGATGGTTGTACCCATACCCGCCTCACATTGTGTCTAAGTTAATAATATTATTGAATTTTCATTCAGAGTTTGATAAAAATTGTAAACTCAATGACGAAGATTTTCTAGAGCGTGCCGAAAACATACAATATATTATTTTTAATGAAATAATTGTGAAATAACACAAATTATTCCAAAAAAAATTTTTGCTCGCGCCGGGATTCGATCCCGCAACCTTCGGATTGGGAGCCTTACCCCTCTTCCATAACTTCTTCTTCATTAGTAGTTCTTAGGGCATAAATATCGATTCCACGACAACTCAACAAAGTGACATTTCAACACGCGTTTGAAAAGTCAAAGGTATGAAAAAAATAGCCCGTAACCTAACCTAAAGTTACCTATTTAACCAATTTTTTTCACCTTTATTGACTATTCAAAGGAGGTGTTGAACTTGCATGTTGTTGAGTTGTCCGATCACCATAAAAATCATGTTTTAGTAGGTGGGTTACCACTATTAATCACATTATATGACTAGATGTCTGCGCAAAATTACACAGGCGTGAACTTCACGTGCCATTATTACACTGTCAGAATTACAAATGGTTGACATTTACATTACATTTACTGAAATTACACACATCCAAATAATAGTTTTAACCCCTCTGGCTAATTTATTCGCTTTTGGGAACGTCTCGTGTAGATCTCATCGAAATCGTTGTGTCTCCCTTATTATCATAGTGAGAAATATGATCTAAACGGTGTAAGAAAGAGAACACTCCACGCTTTATTTCCAAATTTTAAGTTAACCAGAAAAGAATTTAAATAAACACCTTTCTTTATTAAAACAAAGTTTTCGACCGCAATTTCGAAACTTTGTAAAGTTTTCATTCATTATTTTTACATGAAACGACAAAAAAGTTAGGTTATGATTACTTTTATTTGTCTGATAAAATATATGCGTATTTTTTAATTTTATTCGTTATCAGAAATTTTGGTTCGAAAAAACTCAAAGTGAGCCATTTTATAAATAAAAATTAAATTTTAATTCAAAATTTTTGTATTAAAAAATTATATGTTTATTTATAATAATTTGAAAGCGTTTTTTACCATCATTCAAAGACAATTTTTAGTTTTCGGATTCAAACAGAAATATTCCATTTATTTGGATTTTACTGCAAAGCGGAAATATTTTGACCTTCTGACAGAATATATACGAGATCTGAAAGCTTAATTTTTGTTTTATTTGAATATAAAGTTTTAAACTAAATAAATTTCATATTTGAAAAGAAAGTTATATTACATTAGTTTTTTTACTTGTGTAATTCCAGTGGGTGTAATTTAAGTAAGTGTAATTCTCTCCGTCTGTTATAGTGTTCGTGTGTAATTGTGTTGATGTGTAATGCTGGTAGTTTACTATTGATATGTGAAATTCGTGAAAAGCTCCTTCGCAATATAACCAATGTGATGTAATCGTTGTTTAGTGTAAATTTCCCGTGGAAGAGTTTGTCCCGAGGTAAGACTCTCTACTTACAATCCGAAGGTCGCGGATTCGAACCAGGCGCGGCGTGCGCAAATAAATTATATTTGATTGATTTCGTGACATTTCACAATTAATTAATTAAAAATAATATGTAGTATATTTGCGGCACGTTCCAGAGCGGAAGATACTCTCAGTACCGCCCTGGTGTAAGACCACTATTCAAAATTGAAACGTCGCTTGAAATGGATTTAGCCGTGTTTAGTGACCAGATCTGAATAGCCAGGTATATCCCCACTTTCCTGTTCTCTATCTCCTTCCCCACTGTCACTGTCTTCAGCCTCACAACATAGCCAATTGAGGATGCCCGCCTAGAACCTCACTGGCTCTAGGCACGAGCAATTGGAGATTCTTGTGCGGTATTCATGTAAAAATTTTAAAAAGATATTTATTTAATAATTATGGTTTTAATTAATGACTTATAATTAAACCACATAATTGCATCGCGTATTCG
The DNA here is from genome assembly GCA_917880885.1 of Limnephilus marmoratus. Lineage (NCBI taxonomy): Eukaryota > Metazoa > Arthropoda > Insecta > Trichoptera > Limnephilidae > Limnephilus > Limnephilus marmoratus. The sequence goes on along the minus strand of OU862912.1, from coordinate 36,026,310 downwards.
TAGTGACTTCCTTTCTTCCCTTCCGAAGCAGAAGCTCATTCAATAGTCCGCTATGGGCTCCGTTCAGTTCGTCCACTACACAATAGTAAATATACGTGCACATTCACCTGACCGACCAAACAAACCCTCCATACATTAACTTTACTAATAGGGTGCCGGGCGGGACTTTGTAAGACTTGCCAACTATTACCAACGAATCTTATTCAACATACGGTATTCTAATAATGCTTTATCGAGGTTTGGTTAACGCGGTTAGATATGAATCCAATATATTTTATATGCAAGGGTTAGTAAAATCACATGCTTTTCACATCTACAGATTTTAAAAAAATTGTAACGAAACAATTAAGAACTATAACTTCGGTTTGGAACGGGTTGCTCAACCAAAGTCATTTTAAAATGCCGTGAAATTTGAAAAATTTTTACCATGTAACCACTGAACCAATTTATTTGCGGTTTTTGCAAATAATGTAGTGAATCCTTCCTAGCAACGTTGATTTTTTTCATTGCATTGGCTGCATTGCGTACACCCTTCGTATTGTAAACAAGAATCGTTGATCACACCTTTTGAAAAGCTATGATCCGAAGGAATTGCAGTATTAAAAAGGACAAGGTATTTATGTTTTTTCATATATTTCTCCGTTTTTATTTATAGTAAAACCTACATTCTTACATATTATAATGAAAATACAACAAAAAAATTGATATAATATTTGTTTTTATCATCCTAAAATATCGTGTCATTTCATAACGACACTGGTCGTTTGAAGTTATACTATTTGACTATTTTGTATGACTATTTTAACTGATAACTAATAATATTTATTATGTGTTATATGTGTTTTGATGAGAAGAACACATCAATAATACTTTCAAGTGATAAGTAGGCATGACCGGTCAGTGGTTGAGTGGGCATCGCGTTTGGGTTCCACCCGGGCGTCCCGTGTTCGATTCCTCGGCTGGCTAAGTCCTCCATCACAACACAAGCAATACTTTCGGCTTTCTGTGGTGGTAGTTGGAGATTTTCAAACATTGTTGGGTTATTTGTAACCCGGGAATGTTTGTCTTTCTTTTTAATTTTTTTAAAAATTTTGTGATATTATTTTTAATTGATGTATTTTTTGTGAATATTCTTTGCAGAACATGGTCCATTTTTATAGTCATACATCATACATCAGTCATACATACCTCTTAGAACCACTGTCGTTTTAAAATGACGTTGAATATTTCCTAAACTATCAGTTAAAAAAAAACTCTAAAAAAAATCTAATTGTTCAAGTGCACATAATCATATATTATTTATTTTTTTATATCTGTAGGAATTAATTTGGATGAGAAAGGGTTTTAATAGAATTTGAAGAATTTATCAATGTTAATACTCAGTTCTTTGAAATTTCTATTAAAGCTTTCTTATTAATCAAGTATTGTGAATCAACCGACCCATGATGAAATACAAACTTGAATTGTGAAAAAAACCGGTCCATAAATTAATAATATTTCATAATTAACTTAAAAATAACAAGAAAACATATTAAAAAGGATTATAATTTTACATATATTACATATACTTATTTGAATCTTTAACACTGTAGGTATTGTGCTCTTGAGGAAGAAACGGTTGTTCCGAAATCGGTCGGCATTTAAAAATATGGGTCAAAAAAAAAAAAAAATCTTTTAATTTATAATCGATAACAACAAAGTTATAGCTACATTTAAAAGCATAATTATTTTACATTTAGGTAACGTAATAACTCTTTAAAATTGTACTGCAAGGATTTTGATCGTATTGAGTGTCTATCGTTTATGAAAATATCGTAGTTCATGTTTTAAAAAATGTGAATTTTAAAATAAAATTATATTATAAAGCTTCTAGAAGCATTATTCCACACATGACAAATTAAGAAAAAGATGAATAACAATCCAATAAAACATTAAAGCCGATATAAATTATATTGAACTATTGTGAAAGTAGCAACATGTCTACAGAAGAATTATTTAATAGATATTCTTAGTTTTCTTCTAAATCGTAGGTCTGCAGCTGTTTAAGAAGAGGACTGCGGGCGAGTTTACAAACTATTCTGAAACTATACTCCAACCACTATCGGTGTACACAAACAAAATCAAATGTGCGCTTTTTAAAACGATGCGTCTGTATGTCTGTACTTTCTGTTATATATACTGCAGTTCAAAGAATACAATTTGTATTAATTATAAAATAATCATTATAAGGGTACAATATCAAACCACGAAGTGATTCATTTTTATAACAATATAAATAAATATTTCAAGATTGAAATTTTATTGGGTAAAATTGTACAAGCCCGCCTCACGGATAATACGGAATGTTCCTTGCCGAAGTCCGATACACGGATAATACGGAATATTATCTGGAATGGGTACCGCAGGCGGGAATGGGTACCGCCGCCCCGGGAACCTTTATTGGATAACCAACACCTCTGCCACAGGTCACCCCAAGTGGTTCGCTACGTTTGGTGATTTAGCAGGGGTGCCCGGGTCCATGGGGTGAGGTTTGTCTAGGTCTTGGAGGCGGATGACCTGAACACACTGAACCCCATATTCCTACCCACTCCTTAAACCATTTTCCTTTCCAGAACTCTCCTCTCCTTCCTTTTCTTTAAAAAAAAACCCTCCACACAGCATCCCCAAAGATGACATAGGCCCTGAGGGAAATTATTTTCCATTTAAAAAAAAAAAATCCTTTTTTTAAATTAATACATGATCAAATTGGATACTTGGTTGAAGTACTTACCAACCTTATAAAATAAATTCTCGTCGAAATAAAAACAAAAAAGTACCTATTTCGAATTATTCCCAGTACTACTAGGTTGAGTTCAAGCTGCGAAAGCTATGTGTCATCCATCAATAAGATATACATCCCAGGTTTTGAATGGTTTGTATGGCAAGCAGGGTTTGTCTAACGGGTATGTGTAATTATTCTAATACCTTTCTTTCCATGTTGCGGACTTGTGTTATTAATACAAGTTCAAACTTGTCAATAATGCATTCACTTCATAACATTAATAAATTATTGTTTTATATGGCAATAATATTTTTTCTGTGATTGGCAGCATCTATTTTCCGTGAAACGTAATATAAATATAAAAATGGCGTAGCAAAAAGTTCGTATACCTCGTTCGTGAATTAATTTTACCAAAATTAAAATGAAACATGTATATTTTTTGCATATTTTTTTCACTAGAAGACTTAAAATATAATTTATTATTAAATATTCTAAAAATACACACACTAGAAGACAGACATAAAATAAACGACTTAACATTTTTATTCAAAATACTTAACTCAAAATTTGTCTGTTGCGAACTACTGCAACTCATAAACTTACGAATACTGACAGTAACTACACGACAAAATACACTATTCTACTGTAGCATTCATAAGCGAAACTACATTGCCCACTCTCCGATACAACGATTTCACACTATGGGAAATCAGTACTTAGGTGATATTGACATATTTAACATAAACTTGGCGAATTTTGTTGATCTTGTAAAAAACTTATTCCAAAACTATTCCCAAACATATCTGTATTTTTGTGAACCTATGAAATATGCTGTATTTTTGTATTTTTATGATTTGCGTGCTTTTTTAACTAATTTTATTTTTATTATTTCTTTATCTGTTTTATTCCTAAACATATCTGTTTTTCATTTTTGTATTTTTATGACTTGTGTGCTTTTTTATCTAATTTTATTTTTATTATTTCACTACCAAACATATAAAAGCCCTTTGGGCGTTAAATAAATAATTTTAAAAATATATTTTTTCGTCTTCCCAGACATAAAAACTCACTTTTCGTGATAATAAAACTAAATCTAACTGTTTGAATAAGAAATATTCCGTATTAACCGAGAAGCGGAGTAAGACGTAAATAATCGCAATTTAATTGCCACTACATTATTTGACATATCCATCTAATTACATCAGTTATCCATTCCACCTTGATCCTTTGCATTCCAAAACTGAGAGAGGTACTAAATGACCATTCAATTCCTTACCCTGTCCCGAAACATGAAAAGGATTATTATTATTTGACATTCACGTTTATTTCAGTCATGTCAAAGGAGAGGCTTGAAAAAGACCTAACGAGCGTGATCCTGTTACCACGATGAATTTCTATTTCTTGACTGTTGGTAGTTTGTATTACATTTATATTTTATTATAATATATTTTCATTTTGAACGTAGGCTGCTCTGCCCATTACTGCCATTCGTACGTTTACCCTTTGTAAAATTCTGCAGAACTGGAGGTATTTTATATTAAAATTGTTTGAAGTGGAAACACTATCCGTGTTGAAATTTGAATCAGCCGCACTACAAAAAATAATTACATTTATGAGACCTCTAGCAGTAACGAGTTATAACCGAGTTTCTGATTTTTTTTTAAATAAAAAAAAACTAATAAGTAAAATTTTCAAAATTTTAAGCAACCCCCACTCAAAAAAGCTAAGTACCATTTCGATCACGTCAGCTTTAAAAAAAACCGTATCGTAATCGGTCCATTCGTTTAGGAGCTACAAAGCCACAAACAGACACACACACAGACATGCAGACACACAGAAAATCAAACTTATAACACAGCTCCTTGCGTTGCGTCGGGGGTTAAAAATAGCAAACAATTTCCCATACCTATCGTATATTTTCATAGTGGGTACATTTTTCAAGGCTTCATAGGACATGATGGAAAACATGCTTACTATACGCAGTTGCACTGACATATAAACTCCAGATAGAAGAAGCGGTGTACATTGTTGACATTGCCATCTGAGCTCAATTGTGGAGACTGCTAAGTATTACCAGAGAAAACCACAAATATGTCATATTCAAATCAGATTTTAGACGTATTGACACTTTTCCATAAAAAAATATAAATGGATTTCGAAAGATTGTTCTCTTTTCTAGTATTCGTATGTAATAAATTTTGAGAAAAAATTTTAATTTTTAGTATAATAAGGTTATTCCATAGGTCGTTGGCAGATTTGTTAAATTTTCAAAAAAGATTTTGTATTATACCACACCCATTTCAAATAATATAATCATGCAGTAAAATAAATCAATATATTATCTTAGAATTTTAATTTTAGTTTCAATAAAATCATTAAAAAATATGTACGTACATGTGTTTCTTGACGAAAATTGGTCCATTTGTGTATATACAAACTAATATATTTCAGATTTTCTTAACATTCTTATTAAATTTAGACATTATTGAAAAATGATAAATACTTATAATCAAAAAATAATTACAGAAAGTACATTATTTTAATAGTTTTATCATCACGCCTTTCAGCATTTTTGGATGAAGGTATAAATTAAAGCTAATTTGAATTGAAATAAACTCGATATTGAGTTATAATTTAAAAAAGCTCGTACGGAGAATAATTAATCTTTCTCATTGTAACCGCCCTGCACTATCGTAAGAACAACTTTCGACGAAATGTGGATTTTCGTCCGCTGGCTGGTTAAACGCTCTTAAGGAAACAGATTTTCTGTTGTATAGTTAGGATAATAGGTACCAGAAATTGACAAAGGTTAAATAAATTTCCCCATTTGCTACATCTCGAGTACTGAATTCGGTTGACGGATAACATGAGATTAAAGTCATCATAATAACAGCAGCAGCCTATAGCGAATCAAAACCAATTTGGCCATTCCTGTTAAATACTTGTCGAATCGTTTCAATTCCCAGTTCTTATTTTTCAAGAGGCATTTCCCTCGGCGGCTCCGCTCTCATCAGAAAATCTTGGTCATAATTAATGGCAGGCTATTTAAAACATTTATGCACTTTCCATCACGATCGGGGGGGAGGTTCCGCATCCCGCAGTGGGTGGAGGGGTGGGCGCAGCAAGGGCGAAAATACTTCGATAAACTCCACAGCAGCAAAAGGGAAAACTTTTCTATCAGGGAATCATAAGAGCGAGCCTATTTGACAGCGGTTATGGTTTGGGGGTGTATATGGGTGAGTTGGGGGTGGTTGGTTGGCGGAGTGACGGGTAATGGGTGTACAAGGGGGGGCTAATATATTTTTCGTCGATGTAACACGATTTCTTGTTGGCTCCCGGTTACGTGATGGATTAAGCTCGCGCTAGTGCGGAACCTAGGCCTTCTGTAGATTAACAGCCGGCACATATACAGCGATGGCAACACACCAATTTACTCATTTTGTTTGGATCAACGAACAAGACATTATAATCATCGTAATGTTTTGCAATTCCATAGATCACGTGTTAGCTAATATTTTATCTTTACGCTACATTTATTTATTATGTAAGTAAGCAGTTATTTACATTAAGTAAAATAATTGCATTATAAACAAGAACATACGATAAAATTATTAAAATAATGGCGGAATTGGTAAACGCGCACGTCCCGGTTAGACGAGAGGTTCTGGGTTCGAGTCCCGGTTGCGATCATTATCTTTTTTCTGTTTTTTATGCCTTGTTCTCTTTCATATTTTCGTTTAGGTTACTATTGTTATCTTCTTCTTCAATGGTACATGATAAAATGTTTAGATTCCATTAATTATCTGCATGTATAAACAAATTACGCATGGATACATTTTACAAAGTAAAGAAAAATAAACAATAGAACAAATAAACAATTAATACGGTAGGCACCGTGCATTTTCTTCCCGCGACAAAATATCCCCGACACAATATACCCCGGCAACATATCCCTTGACATAATATCCCAAAACATCATCCAACAATATATCTACTAAAACCTAACCTAACCTAACTTTATTTGACAAATTACTATTTTTGGACAGTAATTTATTGTCTTTACAGGATGTCTGTATTATTTTTGTCCCATTTTTTGTTAGGTTAGGTTAGGTTAGGTTAGGTTAGGTTGGGTTAGGTTAGGTTAGGTTTTAGTCGATATTTTGTTGGGGGATATTTTTTTCGTAGGATCGTTTGTCGGTGATATTTCATCGGGGGGTATTTTGTCGTGGGATGAAAGGGCGCGGAACCAATTAAAACAGCTAATACTCATATTACACTTGTTCTTAAGTCGGTTCCTTATTGCTGAGGATCGTGATGCCTACTCCAATTTTCATGGTGGACAAGACTCCTCCATTCCTCGCGGTCCTGCGCTGCATGGAGAGCTGTCGACACCTACGTACCGAACGCCAGTGATACTTGATCACTCAGCACATTTGTGACCTTCCTCCTTCCATATGACACCCATGATTAAGACGTTATCCTAAAATGATTTAGAGAACTATTTAACAAATGCAAATTCCAAATGACACCAAAAAGGTTATGTTATTTTCTAAATATTAACATCGTTTTTGTACATGAACAAATTTGTGACATGATAGTAAATACAATATATCGGAACCAAACAAATATAATTTTGAAGATCCGTATCTTTATCCAAATTCAACAATATTTTGTTGTGGTCTTATTTTATAATTCTTGGTACCTTCATTCGCAATGGTCCCTTCAAAATCATGTGTTATAATTTGTTAAATTGGGAGCTTTGTTCCGAAAGTATTTGTTTAAAATCTTGACAAGCTCCTGGCACTCATTTCAGGGCGGGGAACGTCCCAATTAGTATTCTCCCACCAGCTCTTAACCCTGTACAGTAAACACAGAGATTCCTCTCCGTTCGACAATCTCCGTCTTAGTGGGATGCTGTTTAAAAATCAAGAGTGGTTCCTGGCGGGATTAGGGCTCGCGGACGGCATTATACTTACCGCCCGGGGATTAGGTGCAGAAATTCAGGATTAGCTGAGGAGACCCGAGGAATAGGAAAACGAAATGAGCGGACGGGGGAGGCCGATATACGCAGGCCGCCTCCAGCCTCGTGGGGAGGGGGCTTGTCGATTTTATGAAGATTGGATTCCAGATTAGTGAGAGACGTGATTCATTATGATAGAAATGCACTGAATCGTTGCCGGCGTATTAATGATTCGGTTAGTGGGGATGTGCGCTCGTGCATTCGACTCCAAATAATAGACTTCGCTATATTCTCCAAACGCCGAATAGTGGAAAATAGGTTCCAGCAGTACCTTCTCCGTTAAAGGAAACAGCTATAATATATTCTTAGATTTTACAATGAGATTTCAACATATCATCAAATGAATATTCCATTTCAATGCTCTTTGCAGGTTTCAACGAGTACCCAATGTTGAACGATTCATTAGTTTTTTACCGATTTTTTGACAATCGTTTCTACAATTATCGTGTTATATTAAAACTCTGTCTATGAGAAGGACCTTTTCACTCTTTCATTCTTCGAAAGGATTCCAATATATTTCAAATCAAATAAATTGATATACAAAAGAGATATGCTTTAATGTCGGCGCATCTGTCGCCGGACCTAATCGGAGTAGTTTGCATACGAAAAGAATTTATTAATTTCGTTGATTTTTTGAAGGTGTGCATTAGTCATCATCATCATTACTATTGGCTCTACAACCCCTGGTGGGTCTTGGCCTCCTCAAGAGTCTTCCTCCACTGGTGTGCATTAGTATTGGTTAACAATATAGTTTTAGTACGGAAAGAATTCGTTAATTTAGTTTTACGTTTGTTAAGTTTAGTGTGCATTAGTATTGGTTAACAATATAGTTTTAGTACGGAAAGAATTCTTTAATTTAGTTTAACGTTTGTTAAGTTTATGACATGTCATCACAGACGACCATAAGGACATCGAGGACATGGAAAGGCGGAGAAGAGCAATATCAGTTAGAGTGGGTATGCTCTCAAGACGTTTTTACTCCTGCAGCCCCAAAGTAAAAATAATACTGTTCAACGCTTTCTGTACCTCCCAGTACACATCAGAACTGTGGGTTGACTACACTGCAACCCAATGGCATAAGTTAAAGGTTACTTACAATAACGCATATCGCCAACTTTTTCGCCTACCGAGATACTGCAGTGCTACGGAAATGTTCCTGGAGGGACGAGTGCATACTTTCCGTGCACTTCTCCGCCACCGCATGGGAAGTTTATGGCGCAGACTGCGCCATTCGAAGAATGCGATCATCACCGCCATGACTGCCTGGATGGAGTCTCCCCTGATGGCCCTCTGGAGACGGGAGATGGTGAAAAACCCCCCGAAAACGGCTTTTGCCTTAATTTAAGTGCTTAATATTTCATTTCTTGTGTTTATTTGTTTTTTCATTTTATGTTGATGTTAATTATTTTTTACCTGATCTTATTATTTATCTTTCTTTTGTTATTTAAAAATATGGAATGTATTGCATTGCACTTCCCCTGCATACATTCTGGAATTAACGATTATGATTATTATTATTATTCGTTCATTTAGTTTATTTGTTAGTTGGTAAACAATATCGGTGACACCCAGAAGCGCAGTACCACCCAGTAAAAACTGCGGATAACACTTCCCATACATTTCAATACCTTTGTTTAAAATCGCCAAAGTAATTTAGTACTAAATTTCTACTCTCTGCATTTAAATGTTAAATTTTTTCTCATCAATGCGAGATGATTCGGTTGTTTTTAAAGATTCTATTAATCATTTTGTGTATTTCGATCAATTTCATAATTGTATTTCAACAGTTTGGAAATAAGCTATATGTTTTTTTCTACATTTCATCAAAATCGTAGTACATACAATATTGAACGCTCCTTTACTGCTGTTAGCGTGTTTCAACCATTATGAAGAATACTTTGTATGAATATTATGAAAAATATTGTATTGGTTTTATTAATTATTCATTCGTGAAAGATTGAACTGAAAGTTGTATCTTCAGTGAGTTGATTTAGGAATAAAATAATAATGAAGTGCGGTACTTGCGTAGATTGTGAAGTATTTTAAAGTGCATTAAATCAAGTAGAAAGGATCCACAAAGAGGGTGTATTGACTCAAGTATTAACAAGCCAGAATCAATCATAAGTAAACGAAGATCGTATAAATATCAATATTCCAGTAACCTCATTTCATACAGCAACTTCGTTTTAAGTGAATATTAAAATCGAAGTGTGTGCTTTAACTTCGGCTCTAGACTTCTCAAAAAGTTTCTCTCTCGTAATGAGTCGGAGCGATGTTCTAAGAAAATATCGGGAGTTCCTCGCTCAAATTAATTTATATTTGCATTGCTTTCGCGTCGGAGCTTTGTAATAAAACCGAACCGCAAAGTTGTCTCTACTGGATATTGGTTTTTGATCACGACAAAATGTTGTCTCTTGTAATTGGCAAAATATGAAACACGTACGGATGTTGACTCGGTAAACAGGAGCAGTAAAAGTTGGGACTTCTTCCACCTTCCACCTACACCCCCGCCTCCGCACTTCCGCTTCCGCTTCCGTTCCAATGGCGGATTATCTTCTAGGATCGGATTCTAATCTCTGAATTAAAGCAATAATTTTTATCCCTCTCTCATCCAAATTAATTCCTACAGATATAAAAAATAAATAACATATGATTATATGTAATTGAAATATTAGTTTTTTTTAACTGATAGTTTAGGAAATATTCAACGACAGTGGTTCCGAGAGGTAAATGACGTAATAGTATGAAAATGGACCGTGTTCTGCAAAGAATATTTACAAAAAATACATCAATTAAAAACAATATCATGTATATTTATCACTTGAAAGTATTATTGATGTGTTCTTCTCATCAAAACACATATAAAATGAATATAATAATATGTTATCAGATAAAAAAGTCATAATATTTGAAAATTGTTCTCATATGTGTGCGCTTGATAGTATAAACTTAAACGACCAGTGTCGTTTTGAAATGACACGATATTTTAAGATGCTAAAAACAAATATTATATCAATGTTTTTGTTGTATTTTCATTATAATATGAAAGAATGTACGTTTTACCGTACATAAAAATGGAAAAATATATGAAAAAAACATAAATACCTTGTCCGTTTCCACACTGCAATTCCCTCGGATCATAGTGTGTACGCAATGCAGCCAACGCAACGAAAAAAATCAATGTTGCTAGGAAGGTTTCCCTAAATTATTTGTAAAAAACCGCAAATAAAATGGTTCAGTAGTTTCAAATTTAATTTAATTAATTTAAAATTTCACGTCATTTTAAAATGACTGTGGTTGAAAAGGGGTTATCGGTCAAAATCAAAAAAAGATTATTTTATTTATTTGTATTTATTTCCATGTATTACAGTATTTACTTGTTATTTAACATTTTTACATGATAGATAAATTTTGAAAACATTTTTACTTAATATATTTTGCAATTTTATTATGCTGGGTGTAAGGTAGGTTTGTGAAGGTGAAACTGTGGATAGGTATTGTTGTAAGTTTCGTGAACACCTCACTATTATAAATGTATTTGCGTCAAATTATTTCAAACATTTTTTTGACTACCAGTAGTTTCAACATATAGATGAGCATGTATTAGTGAAATATCATCATTACATAGTATAAAATGAAGTCGCTCAAAATGTATGTGCGCAGAGATCTTTTGAATTAAGCAACGGATTTTCATAAAGTTTTCACCAATATATAGAGTGATGGAAGCGGAATGTTTATATGTATAATACATGTAAATTATATTAGAGGAAAGCCGAGAAATTCAAAGAAAACATATTTTTGTGTGATTTAAAACGGCTGGCGGGCCGTACTATAGTCACTTTTGAAATTCGTTGTACGGAAGAAATTGTAAAATAGATGTCCTAGAGTAAGTAGGTATTTGATTTTCCCTTTTCAAATATCCAGTGTTTCATTGCAAGCATTGTATAATTAGTGGCGAGTTAATTAATTTATATGTATAATACATGCTTATTGTAGTAGAGAAAAGCCGATAATTTTAAATATTCAATTCAGGCAGCGGGCAGCGGGCAGCTGGCAAGCGGGTGGTGTGGATTTTATAAAGATTGGGTAATGGCGTTGTGTTTCGTTAGCCACAGCAACGTGTGCCGGATCTGCTAGTATAGAATAAATGACACGGAGCATTATTAAATTTCACAGTCTATATTCCCCATATTTTGTTAGAAAGTAGAAAGTGGTGGCAGTTCAATAGGAGATTAAACAAGGGAGAAAAAATCACCAATCGATGTTGGTCTTTTCTATGTTTATAAATATTTTTCCCTGGATTTAAGGAATTTCATCATAAGCACTGCACCAGAGTTTAGCGACTTAGCATTAAGACACAATTTATCAATTCATTAAAGCGTCTGTGGCTAGTATAATGTCGAAGTTTATAAAAGTTTTTTTTTAATTCAAATTCTCAATTTGGCGTTAACAAATCTCATAGTCGCTACGCACCCGTGCAGCAATGTTCCCGCTGAGGCACCAAGAGCATTTTGTTTTTTACATTAGCTCCACAAAGGAGGACTTGACGAAATAATTCTCTTCAGGGCCTATGTCATCTTTGGGGATGCTGTGTGGAGGGTCTTTTTGGGAAAAAAAAGAGGAAATTCTCGGAAGGAAAAGGGTATTAGGAATGAGTAGGAATCTGGGGGTCAGCATGTCCAGGAGTGACGGACGTATGAATCCATCCCTCCAACTGCGGTGCAAGGTAATGTTACAAGAGAGTACGGCTGGAGAAGTCAAAGGGATTCCCTCAACCATTCTCTCCCGATCGGGCCTGCCAGGGCAGACGCATTCCCCGCCAAGACTCGGAAAACCTCACCCCATGTACCCGAGTACTCTGCTAAGACACCAAACGTAGCGAACCACTTGGGGTGACCTATGGCTACGGTGTTGGTCATCCAATAAATGGTTCCCGGGGAGGCGCGCGGTACCCAGACCCGCCTCCCAAATTATGTTTTATATGAGCATGGTTTACATAGAAACGAAAATCTCATAGTCGCTGATTTTAAAACGCACGAATGGGATTCGTTAAAGACGAGCAGTATTAAAAAGGAAGGATTTATTTTTATTACAGAATTTAACAGCGCGCTCTTTAAAGTGTGGTTAAATTATAATACAGGTAATATTTTCTTATCTTTTGGAAGTGCACCAAGATGTTGTCCAACTATAATACAGCTCATAAACTATAATACTACATATACTAATTATATACTAATTTGGGAGGCGGGTATGGGTACCGCCGCCCCGGTAACCATTTATTGGACAACCAACACCCCTGCCACAGGTCACCTCAAGTGGTTCGCTACGTTTGGTGACTTAGCAGGGGTGCCCGGGTTCATGGGATGAGGTTTTTCTAGATATTGGTGGCGGATACGTTTGCCCAACCACTGCGTGGCGGGCTGGATCGAAGGAGACTGATTGACCTCTCCAGCCGGATTCTCCCGACCGTTCGCCTTGCACCGCAGTGTGAGGAATAGATTCATACGTCCGTCGCTCCTGGCCACACTGACCCCCAGATTCCTACCCACCCCTCATACCTTTTTCCTTCCCATATCTTCTTATCCTTCCTTTCCCTTAAAAAACCCTCCACACAGCATCCTCAAAGATGAAATAGGCCCCTAGTGAAATTGTTTTCCTCGGTTCCTCCTGTGTAGAGCTAATGTAAAAAAAATAAAAATACGATTTTAGATTTTCACGGTCAAAAGTATTTTTGTTATTAGTTTTTGGGATATTATGCCGTGTTGCGCTACCTCCTTCTTTAGCCAACGTTTCGGACAGCGTTACAGTGTCCATCATCAGGGCAGATGGGCTATAATACTACATCATTCTTCAGGACGACAATCGACGAATTAACTACATACACTCATAGAGGAAAATCATTTCCGTTTTCCGTGCCCAGTTTTCAAAGAAGAAATAAAAAAGGTTCCCGAAAGAAGGCATGAAATAAATCCGAACCATGGTAGAATTTTCCTAGCAAAGCCTTTCGTAAATCGAGCAAGTGCCTAGTAATTTAAGAAAGGCTCTAAAAAAACATAGCGTCGTTCATCTCAGCCGAATTTAGTGCGGCGCGCATAAAACCGTCGTAACATTATTTCGGGCTCACATTGACAAGGTAATGGGCAATTGATAGTGAATTGAAACATAAAGTAAAGATGCATTACCATGTGAGCCCTCCGCGCTTCTGCTCTCCTGCTCACGATACTTCATATTCCTCGAACATTTTTGTAGCTGTAACGGGCGGATTTACATGACGAACGTGGTTTTAATTTGTCATTGCTTTCTGAAATGAAAATAAAAGTGCTGTTTTAATAAAATAATAAAGATTTCAATTATTTTTTGAGTAAATTTTTCCACGTTTATATCTACACTGGTTTTCAAATCAAAACGGGTAGATTTACATGGCATACGCATACGGTTTTAATTTATCATTTAGATACTTTCTGAAATGAAATTCAAAGTACTATTTTAAATAAAATAAAGATTTTAAAGTCATTTTTATATTTATTGTTATCAAGTTTAATTTGTAGAACTCCATTTTAATTTTTATTTTTTTATTATATAATAAATAATATTATTATTAAATTAATAACAACAGTTTATTTTCAAACAAGTTCTGCTGTGTAATTATTATAACGCGTGACAGCTTTTTCGCCTTCTGGAGGCATTGTCAGGCATTATATTATACAGGGTGTTAAGGGACGTACTTGACTTACTTTAACCAGTGATTCCTGACATTATTTGGAATAAAAAAGTAAATGAAATTTTGGTCTCGGTGACATTTTTGATGTTTTTTTTTTTCTACAAAAACAGAAAAAAATGGTAGTTGTTGAACAACTGGAGGCGGGGTAAGGGGTTCGTCGGACACCCGGCTGAGTGACCAATGACGACATGTGGAAGAAAATTTTTTTTGTTTGATTTTGAAGAAAAAAATTTTGAAAAAAAAAGAAAGTCTTCTAAAAAAGTCACCGGAGACCAAAATTTCATTTTCATTTTTTACTCCAAATAATGTCAGGAATCACGGGTTAAAGTAAGTCAAGTACGTCCCTTAACACCCTGTATAATAAAAAATAAAATAAAAAATAATAAAAAAAATAAAAATATATAGTCAAATTGTATTTTTTAAGTAAGTCTTGAATTGGTAAGGCGTTTATCCCGGAAAGACAGTTCTGGGTTAGAGTCCCAGTTGTAACCGTTTTCTTTTTATTTTTCTATGTCTTGTTCTCCTTCATGTTTTCGTTTAGATTATTAGTGTTATCTTCTTCCCCAATGATTTTTTAAATAAAATTTGTTTATATTATCGTAGATATCTCTAAAAGTTTTCAAATCACAACGGGCAGATTTTCATGGTACGCCAGGTTTAAATTAAAATTAATCAAATTAATAAAGATACTTACGTGGGTTTTCAAATCAAAATTTTAGGGATATCATATTTTTCAAATCAGACTGATACATGTGTCCCAAAATTTGTTTTAATATTATTCTTAATATTGCTACTTAGCAATCCCGATAAGTAATTTTAGTTTATTTTAGTAATTTTAGTTCATTTTTTTATAATAACTAAAAAAATAAAATAAAAAATAAAATCAGTATGTTTTTTCCATATTTTAATTTTAATTTTATAATAGCTGAAAAAAAAAACCTTTTTCACTTATTCTACTTATAAAATACTAACTTTATATTTTATATGTTTTTTAAGTCTATTTTATACTTTGTGTGCTTAGAAATATAGTATTTTGTTTTAATATTACCCACACTCAGGCAGTGCCTTAGTGGGTTTTCATTTCTTGTTCATACTATTTTTTATTATATATTATGTTATAATATGGATACTATTTGCTATTATACATTATATGTACAAAGAAATGAGAATAAATAAAGTTTAAAAAATAAATAAATTATAATATGAATAAAATTATTTAAAAATCTTAAATCAGGTACTGCCCAAATAATATGAAAAACAAATTCAATCGTTTTGTTAATAAACACATTTTTGTAAAAATGGAAAACAAATTTTTGATGATTATTTATAAAATTGAGGAAATCCGTTTCTATTTCCTACTCTAGAAGGCAATGAGAATCCGCACGCCATCCCCAGCAGAATCAATTATAAAACCCCATCCGAATACGGCCTCCGGAATGAAATAAGTCATCGCGAAATTACAAAATGCTAAGAATCACCATATCACCTGTCAAATTATCAAAACGCGAATGAGAGAAAGCATCTGAGAATGACGTTCCACATGGCGTGCGACCTGCGCCCCCTCCGGCCCGCGCCCCCGTGCACAGCCCGCGGCCCACCCTCAACACAACACCCTCATCTCAGGTATTAAAATTTCATCAAATTATTTACATAAATATACGGCGGTGTACGGGTATTTGATATATGATTATGTCTTAGGAATTTGTGTGCATTGAAATTACTGAAGCGGGTAAATTAGTTTAAAATTTTGAATTTTCTCTTCCCGTAATTCGCGGTAGGTGTTTTGAATCTTAATAAAGTACCAATATATACAAAATACAGTGCATTGTGTAGTTTGTGGTATAGTTACTGTCGATATTGGATCCAGATTTTTTTAAATAACCCTAGAAGAGTCCCAACTGCTCTCGTCTGGAGCCAGTGAGACTGGTATCCCCAATTAGGGTATATTGTGAGGCTGATGGTAGTAGGGAGTGGAAGGAGTTGGTAAAGAGAAAGGTAGGAAAGTTTGTGTTTTCATATCTTTACCAAACACGACTAAAGCTATTTCAAGCAAAGTTTCAAATTTAAATGGTGGTCTTACACCAGTGCGATACTGAGATTATCTTCCACCATGGAACGTGCTGCAAAAATGCTACATGTTATTTTTAAACGACTTCGAAAAGGAGGAGGTTCTCAATTCGACTGTATTTTTTTTTTTTATCTAATAAAATTGTGAAATAACCCAAATTAATCACATCGATCTCCGGGATTTGAAACCGCGTCCTCCAGATTGCTAGTCGAGAGCCATATACCTCCACCACAGAAGCCGTCTTTTAAAAAAGTAAGTTATATCTTATAGCTCACTATGTATCTGAACATCTATAAAAACTTTCTTGCTTTGCCCAAGTTAGCAATTGAAAAAAATGATACCAATAATTTTTAGGGGTCTTATCTTATTTTGGGACAATAAAATAGACATTCTCGCCAGTCGGGAGAGCAGTCTTGTTTTTAAATAAAATCAGTTCGAATATCGATATGTTTAACATCAATGAAGCACAATTTAGACGGCAAGCTTTGTTGGTGTTAGTCTGATTGTACTTCAATGATATTAAATTCTGCTTATCTAATCTTCATGTTTTCTCACTTTTAAAAAAGCTTTGAAATTTTAATTTTATAATGTTTTTAAAATGAATAAATTGAATTTAATTGAATATTTCACATCCGTCATAGAAAACAAAAATTTTGACAAAACAAAAAAAACGACTTTAAAAAATGCACTAAAAAGTAAAAAAATAATTTCGTATTCTTCTACAACTTCATAATCATCTAATTTTTCTAATCATCAATACGTAGGTACGATTGTTACTTTTGAGGTCGGTGTCAGTCAAGGTAGGTTTGTAACTACATACATAGTTATAGGTGAGATGTGCTTGTGTCGCACAAGCGACTTGACGAGGCGAGAGGCGAGAGAGGGGCCGCGGCGGGAGGGGAGCTGTCAAGTGAACACGCCGGGCCGGGTACCTTTGCTGACACCGGCTCCAAAAATAACAATCGTACCTACGTATTGATGATTAGAAAAAGTAAGTTGATTATGAAGTTGTAGAAGAATACGAAATAATTTTTTTACTTTTTAGTGCATTTTTTTGTTTTGTTAAAATTTTTGTTTATTTTTTGATTTTTAGTGAATCTGAAGTACACTAACTAATTTTGTCTGAATATGGGGTAAACCTACTAAACGTGCTGCTCATATGAGACTGACATAATTTGACCATAACGACGTTAGGGTCAAATTAAGAGATTCGGCCGAGTTTCGTTAATTTGTCATGGATCCGATAATCAGAACCTAACCAAACTCTCATCAAATTACCCTTGAAGTACATCCTTTCCAATAAAAAAAAAGAATCATCGAAATCGGTTGGCGTGATATTGAGTTATTCGTCCATTTGTCGCGCAGATACTTAATGCAAATTTAAGACTTGTATGGTTTTCTCATGGATGCCATTGTCGGAACTGGACCAAATTAAAATGGGACCACACGGGAAGCACCAGCTTTCAAATAAAAAAAAGAATCATCCATATCGGTTCACCCAGTCAAAAGTTCTGAGGTAACAAACAAAAAAAAAATACAGTCGAATTGAGAACCTCCTCCTTTTTGAAGTCGTTTAAAAATGACAATTAAGCGGAAAATAGTGTCCAAAAGAACTAAGCTAAAAAATACATAATTTCATAACGCTCGAGATTGGTGAGTTTTAGTGAACCTAGGTATATAAAACATAAATAACTGTTATAAAAGATAAATATCTCAAGTATTGATAATAACCAAGCATACATTAAAGAATCTACTAAGACAAAAATGTCCACTTTTATATCATTTAAGCACGCAATTTTCTTCAAAGTATAATACCAGTTTATATTTCTGTCTGATTATCCTGGGCCGTCTTATAAAATTGCATTTACATAACAAAAGTACGCAAAAAAATCACAAGATATTGGAGGTCCGCGGGACTTACAAAAAACCGTTACCGCGTTCCTAATATAAATATCATAATTTGCATTCTATAATGGAGATTTCCCACCCCATTTTTTGGGTTGTTTTTCATAACAGCCTCCTCATCGCTTTTGTCCGATTCGGGGTTCGATTTCGCATAAAGCTAATGTCGTTCAGATCTTGTTCGGTTCGCCCCGCTATGCGGTGGTACAAGTCGCATGTGATTAGTTTTACATCTCAGACGAAGGGAATTAATGAGGCTGTGCCCCTCTGAGACGTGCAGTGCTTTAGGCGCCTAATTATTCAGCGGTCGTGCCTTGTACGGGGAAATAAATCTTAATTTTTTTAAAGATAATCTTGGGGTGGTAAAATAATGCTTTTATTTTGAATTTGGTCTCAGATTAACGGATTTTCAAATGTAACGTGACTTATATTAATTATTTTTTTTATTTATTTTCATACGAAGCTGATTGTTTGTTATATGAAGCAAACAATTTATTTTGAAACACTGATTTGAAAAATTTCATCGTAAAAATATGTCAAACCACAAAATGATTGGTTTTCACGAAAACAAATAATAATAATAATAATAATTGGATATTTATAAAGGGCCGTTTTTGTGAAAAATCACCTCAAGGGCGCTGTAGTGTGCGAAATTATATACAGGGTGTTAAGGGACGTACTTGACTTACTTTAACCAGTGATTCCTGACATTATTTGGAGTAAAAAATGTAAATGAAATTTTGGTCTCTGGTGACATTTTTTTTTTTTCTACAAAAACATTAAAAAAATGATAGTTGTTGAACAGTTGGAGGCGGGATAAGGGGTTCGTCGGACACCCGGCTGAGTGACCAGTGACGACATGCGGAAGAAATTTTTTTTTGTTTGATTTTGAAGAAAAAATTTTTGAAAAAAAAAAAAAATCGTCAAAAAAAGTCACCGGAGACCAAATTTTTTTTAACATTTTTTACTCCAAATAATGTCAGGAATCACTGGTTAACGTAAGTCAAGTACGTCCCTTAACACCCTGTATATCCTACTAATATTATAAATGCGAAAGTTTGTATGGATGTATGTTTGTTACTCTTTTACGCAAAAACTACGAATGGATTTTAATGAAACTTTACAAAAATATAGCTCATACATCAGAATAAGATATAGACTATAGCTCAGAGCTCCGGCATTATGAAATTTGTATAAAAAAATTGGAATAGGTGGCACGATTAGTAAGATATCTATAATTCTTTATTGATATGGGGTGGGTGTAGGGGGGGAGGGGTTGGAAGGGGGAAGGGGGGAAGGGAGAGGGAGTGGGGGGAGGGCGGTAGGGGGGTGTTAGGGAGGGGGGGAGGGGTGGAGTGGGGGGGAGGGAGGGGGTGGGAGGGGGGAGGTAGAGGAGGTGGAGTGGGAACTCCCCTAATACCATGAGTGCGAAGCCGCGGGATAAAGCTAGTATATGTATTTTTTTTCATTAACCCCACACAGGAAGAGGAAAATAAATCCCTTCAGCGCCTATGTCATCTTTGTGGAAGCTGTATTGAGGATCTTTTTAAGGAAAGGAAGAAGATTAAGAATTTCTGAGAAGTAAAAAAGTATGATGGGTTGTTAGGAACCCGGAGGTCAATAAGACCAGGATTGACGGAGTATATAGCAAAATAAAACGATGAGTGAAAGAGATGGATCTGTCACGAATAAGGTGACTTCGTTTCTATTTCCTTCTCATTCACTCATTGTTTTATTTTCTTATATATGTATGTAATTAGCTTTAGTTAATATGATCAGCCCTGATGAAGCTTGAGCTAAGCGAAACCCGGTCGACTGTTAAATATTAATAATATAAATATGCTTGTTTGGGTACATGTATTTATGAGATGTCTATGTATTGCTATATTAAGCATATGAATTGTTTGAAATTTTCAAAATACGCCGTTCAAATTTCTGTATTATTACAACTACATGAAGATACACCTGAAATTTTTTTTAATCATCACAAAAACTCTTGCGAAACTGTCAAAAATCTCACAATTTGAGAATGACATTTTGCAAACATCGATTATTCAATCAAAATTCAATTTTCGAATAAACTCTTTAAATTAACGAATTTAATGGAAGTACTCTCCTATGGTATCTATTAACCAAAATCGAATACTTTGAATCTAATCAAGAATTATGGATATTTTAAATAGGTGGGTACCTTTGTTTGGTACCAAATTTGATTTTTTTTCTTACAATATACAAAAATGAATATTTGTAATATATGAAAAAAAAATTGTTATAGGTGGCACGCGAGCTGTTTGAAAACTGAATGTACTGGGACTGAATAAATGAAATATAGGACCGGGGAACGGGAGAGGGGAGAGGGAAGGCGAGGAAGGTGGAAGAGGAACGCATGAGGAGAAGGGGCGTGGGAGGGGAACGGGGACGCACGGGAAAGGACATGCAGAGAGAAACAATTTATGAATATGGCATTGCAACGCATGCCGTGAACCAGCTAGTTAATAATTTTAGGGAAAAAAATAATTTACGAGTCTTCTTCTTCTTTCGTATGGTGGGGGGTCAGAGGGGGACATCTAGGTCTGCGAGCCAGTCTAGGGCCTCAGGCGTTGCCCTGTGGACCTCATAAATCCCGCCGGGGAATGAATGGAGCGGGCATTCGTTGACCACATGTTCGGTGGTCTGCACCGCACCGCATTCACACGTCGCCGACTCTTTAAGGCCCCATCTATGCATCATTTGCGCACAACGGCTATGGGAGCACCTTATTCTATTGATGGCAGTCCAGAGTTTGCGAGGCAGTGAGAACCCAGGCTGTCTCTCAGTGGGGTCTTGCACGAGATCGGCGTTTTTGACGTTGGCTGATTGCCACTCAAGCTTCCACCTATCTTCTGGGGTGAGAGGTGTTCGAAGGAGTCTTTCTCCTTCCGTCCAGAAGGGTTTTCGAGACTTTAAGCGGCATGCCGGGTGAGAAACGACATCATCGTGCAAGGGTATTTCGCTTTTTTGCAGCGCCTTCTTGTATTCCCTCAGTGTTGCAATCTCTCGCCTGATATTTGGCGGGGTTATATTTGCAAGTACGGGGAGCCAAGGAAGAGGAGTCGATTTTAAGGTTCCGCTGATGGTTCGCATTGTGGCATTAAGCTGAACGTCGACCATGGAAGTGTGGGCGCTTCTGGCCCATACTGGAGCACAGTATTCAGCTGCTGAGAAAACCAGGGCAATGGATGCCGTTCTGAGCGTGTTGGCGTCGCATCCCCAGCTAGCACCAGCCAGCTTAATGACTAAGTTTAGTCTTGTCCTGGTTTTTTTGCCCACTGTTTCCATGTGTTTCCGGTAATTCAGGCTCCTGTCCAAAGTTATTCCAAGATAGCGGGGATGGGGGTCATGGTAAATATTTTTTCCATCAAACTGAACACAGAGTTTTGCGTTTGCCTGTGAATTACTGAGATGGAAAGCTGTCACAACTGTTTTCGACCCATTTGGCTTTAGTCGCCAATTGAGGAAAAATTCTTCCATAGCCTTGAGGTCAGAATTAAGGATCTCTTCTGCTGCATTGAGGGTTTTGGCTTGGACTGTGATGGCGAAGTCATCTGCGTAAGCAAATTTTCTGCCTTCAGTGTGAGGAAGATCTCGGGTATAGATATTGAAGAGTGATGGGGCCAGCACTGAGCCTTACGAGTATGTAACGAGATACGAGTCTCAAAATTAATTCTAATTAATTACTCATCAGGATTGCTATTTAAACAAGATACGAATAAAATTATTTTTAAAAATTAAAACAGATTACCCAAATAATACAATAAACTAATGCAATCATTTTGATAATTAACACTTTTTTTATATTTTATATTAAAACTTTTTTCATGACGTGGTGTATTACGAAGTGTATTTTTTCGTTTATTATATTTTTCACTTATTTTCATTAGCTTCCAGTATTTCGTTTTTACCATAATTTTTTTGAAGAACTCAAACTCACAAAAAGATATTGAAATTCACATAAAATAATAAATAAAATTTGGGTACAAAGGTGCGATAGATTCGAATTATAAGAATTCAGTAAATTACTCGTGCAATAAAATACCAAAGCAATTCATCGTTAATTTTATAATATTCTCCAGGTAATTGACAAATAATTCGATCTGACCGTCCGCGTCTTCCGCATAGGAATATGATTCATTCCTTGACAATATAAATTGAGCTCCACCCCACAGAAATATATACGCGTCCTTCAGGTTATAAGGGTCCCGCCTGCAACCCTTTCACGAGGTCCCCGAAGTTGGGGCTATGGAAGTTATGACATACAACCAAAATCGATGTCATAATAAATCAATTAATGGTTTCGCTCTCCGGCCCTTTCGCCTTTTTTGTTTTAACATTCTTAGACGTGGGACATCCCTAATTACCGGTAGTCTCCAATATCTAAAATAGTGAGACACTTAAGAAAAAATCATGCAAAATTGTGGCACGTATGCAAAAAAGGCAAGCTTTCTGTTCTCCTGTTATATTGGCAAGAGTTTTTAGTCGACATTTTTGATGAACTTGCACCTGCTTTTCAAGGGTTTTGAACTATTCAATATTTCTGGTCTTTTTCGTATAGCTAAATTGGGTTTGTCCCTTTGCTCCCCTGGCGCGGTGAAGGGTTGGCACGCTTAAGGGTTGATGGAAGAAAATTAGTTTTTTCACCGCCGCGCAGATAACGACCGACAGCGGTAATTTAAAGGGCAGTTATATGACAAAATAAATTGTGTAATTAACTCGTTTCTGGAATAAATTTTCCATTGCTTCGTTTTGTCAATGCTTTTGCACGGCTTTGTTTATTCTGAAAATAAATTTATATTATTCTTCTTCAAGTTAGCACATCATTTTTATAAAGGGGTAATTTTATGAATCATAAAACCGCACTTTATTTGGACTCCCTATAATACACACATATAATACAGGGTGTCCCAAAAGAAAGTTCATACTTAGTGGATCAATTTTAAAAAAAGTATGGGTTCTATCGAAAAAGTGTTTATGAAATACTAAAATTCACGATTTGGGAATTTATTTCTGAAAAATAATATCATCCAAATGTAAACCCTCACGTTCGCGGCATTCAATCTAAGAATAAAATTTCTTATGATGGCTCGCCAGGTAGGCTTCGTGATGGCTGCCATTTCTTGACGGATATTTTCTTTTAATTGCATCAGGGAAGTCGGATTTTCGGCGTACATTTTAGATTTGAGATAACCCCATGGGAAAAAGTCCATAGGGTTTAGGTCAGGACCACGAGGAGGCCAATTTATGTCACCTCTCCTGAAGATCAATTTGCCAGGGAAAATTTCACGAACTCATGGCAGAGACGTATGTAATGTTGCTCCGTCTTGCTGGAACCGTGTTCTTTGGTTATAGCCAGTGAGTTTGTAGGGGTGTAGCATTAGGTATTTGTGCAAAATGCTGTGTAACAATGAGCTATGCACATTTAAAGCACTTGCGCGCTTCCGAATCGAAAAGTTTGAGTCGTCAAGAAAAGACTGATAAACACTCTCTACGTTTTCTACCGTTCTCGATGACCTTAGTCGCCCGGAATTTTTATTTTGCCAGCGTTGTACCAATCTCTTCAAACTTTTTGACCCATTTTCGAATGATAGGAATGCTTGGCGCATGATTGAATTGACGGAAACCTCAAATATTGCAGAATCTTCTACGCGCTACAGTCGCCGAATCACCATTTTTGTAAAACTCACGCACGCACAACGCGAAGTCGCTCCCGAGAAATGCTTCATGGCGACTAAATTCCCAAGAGCCAGACTACTGATTGACATACCCCCCGCGCCCCTCGAAAAAGTTGCGTTCGCCCAGAAAGCAAAACAAATATCAACTTTCTTTTGGGACAGCCTGTATATAATATCATGAGCCATCAAACAATCTAAATAAATATTTTCCATCAGAATTTAAATTTTCAATAAAGTAAACTGTTATTTTAGAATATGTGCATTTGTCAAACGCACATTGATCCTATATTGCGCATATAAACGAGGTGCGCTAATAAGGTGCGATTAAAAATTCATGTGCAGTACTTAATAATTTAACTGTTATTCGGGTACATTCAAGTCGTACGATTACATTCACAATTATATGCCCATTAGCTTAATCATATTCTTACCTTTCATTTACTATTATTTGCTAAATTGGCTAGTTTTGAGGCCCAGCATTCTGAATACTGTCGGCCTTACTAATAACCGCCGTGGATATTTTAAACAATTGGTATTGTGAACACCTTTCAAATAGAAACAGCATGAACTGGTTCCTGGAAACATATAAATTATTTATATAGTCAAAGATGTTTGTTTATCTGTTATATAAACTGTTAATATTAAATTCCCATCGATTTTCGTATTTTTTCTAAGCTTTTTTTAAATGTGCTATATACGTAATGTAAATATGTCCTAAAAAATAATACCATTTTAAAAATTAGTTAAAAATACTTTTTAGATATCGGTATTTGAAATATACCTTAAAATTTATAACATACAATATTTTATTATCGAAAAAAGCAAACACTTTGAGGCTTGACATTATGCAGAATGAAACAAGTTCTTTCTTTAAAACCACTTTATTTTAATTTATATTTGTCGACCGGTTTCAGTTGACCTAAACCTTCCTCAGGACAATAAACATATAAACTTGTATGTTTAATAAATTAAACGTATAAAGTTACATTATGTTTAATAAATTAAACGTTTATTGTCCTGAGAAAGGTTGAGGTCAACCGAAACCGGTCGTCAAATATAAATCAAAATAAAGTGGTTTTAAACAAAGAACTGGTTTCATTTTGCAATATTTTAATTTCGAACGAGAAAATGTCGAAAAAAAGCTTTCTACAAACATTTTCAATTTCGAAAATTACTAAAATTTAAAAGAAAAACAGTATTTTTCCTTAAGGAATTTGCAAGAAAGCTGTCACTTCACTTTTTACCCCGTTCATATAATAAAAAAATATTTTAATATTTTGAAATATTAGAAATTCCCAAAAAAATTGACACTGTGAATGTATTACTTCAACACAAAAAGCTCTCTTTCAAACCATCTTCAGAAATCTTCTTCTTTTTTAGCGCTTATATTTTTGTGATAAAATAATACATAATAATAAATAGATTAAAAGGTTGTATGTAGTACACACGTGTACCTATTTTACTTTCATGGATGAAAGTATATTAATTCTCAGAATCATTTTACATTCAGCTGAAATTAATATCTGTGACTAATTTGAAGTGATTCAAAGAAGTAAATCTCCTAGTAATTGAATGAAGATCTTCTTTCGGTGAAATCAGGTCACTTTGCCGTGCCAGAGTCGCGCTCGTCTCATATTGCTGGAGAAAGGAGCACGTGATTTGTGTTGGAAACTTTTCCAACTTTCCACTTCCTTCTCCTTTCATTCCACTACCCCTTTGACTCGTGCTGCTTGTATTCATCTTCTCTTCTTTCGCCTCTTCTCAGTTCCTTTCTGAATTCCGTTCCTATTGTCTCAGTTGAAGACGCAGTCAACTAAAGGCGTTCTGTCTACCAATTTCAACACTTTGATCTCTATCAACTCTCTCAATTTCAATTAATATGCTTTAATGCAAGAAATAGATTGTATATTTCTTACCAGCAAAGTAATTTTGTTCCTGCCTGTGTATTTATTATTATTATTATTTTATTTACGCTTTGGTACGCCGATGCTCCTTTTAAATTGGGTACATTGAAATGCTATTAACAATTTTTTACACAAGGGGAATTATAAAAAATGGTTGCAAAAAATAATACGTTACATTATAGAGGTTTTCAAAAATTGGATCAAACATTAAAAAATAATAACAATATCTAACTGAAATTATTAGAAATAATATCTTGACATAAACGAAACTATTCAAGTAGATACGTTTAAAATGTCGAATTTGTTATACACGTATTAAATGCAAATTTTTTAAGTGAAACTTCTTTAGCCCCGTTGTGGTTTGAAATTCAGATGAAACGGAAATGTCGCATTACAGCACCTGCGAAGCATCAAACTGCACTCATTGGCCACTTTGATTATGATGTCACTTTTCAAGGCTCCTATTGGTTGAGATATGAAACGGAAATGACGCTAGGTCTGCGCTCATTGGCCATTTTGATTATAGACCACACTTTTTGAGGCTCCTATTGATTGAGATTGTTTTGGTAAAGTTTCGCTTCTACCGTATATAAACGGCACTCGATTTTTTTTTTAATTTATCTGTTTCTATTTCAATTTTGAATTAATGAATGAAAATCTTGGAAGTGGAAATTAATACATTTTCCGAAATCCGATCGAGCTTAAACTCGGCAAACAGATTTTATCGACGACAGTGATTTCTATCGATTGGTGGTACCCATACCCATGCACTTGCATTCTTATGAAATTGGATGACATTATGTTTGAAAATTTACAACTTTTAACTGTTATTCGAAATAAATCGCAGTACCATCCAATTAGGATTTGGTTAAGGTGTTATCGGTATTCGCTCATTTTAGTCAGTCCCTGGGAAGGAAGGTTTATTCCTCAGTCAAAGCAAAAAACGCAAACCGCATCTAGGTCGAAAATTGAAAATCAATGTTAAAAAACTTTCTGGTTTACGGGTGGTTATTACATTTATTCAACAAGTAATTACAACAATAATTATATAATTTGTAGAGCGCCGTTTTTGTGAAAAATCGCCTCAAGGGCGCTTTACAATTTATTATGAATTCTTAGGGTTTATCTAATTTTATTATTTACAAATAGATAGAAAAACATACATACCTGGCAGGTCACTTCCGTTAAACACGCTTTATTAGAATATTATATCATTCACAGAAAATGTATTACCACAATGTGATAATGATGTACCACGCACCATCATGATAAAGATAGTTTTACATTCGTTTACTATTTACGTTTGCCACACAATCTGTTTGTTAAAGGTGAAATTCAAATACGTCCTTATGCCATGTATTGGTATGGTTAGTACGGTAAGGTTATTATTATGTATGTAATTAATAAAGTAATCGATGCTTCTCGAATTACGGCTGTTTTTTCTCGTACTCAACTTGTCGTAATTAACTGTGAACTTAAGAATACGCCAAAAATACTACATAATACACAAAATTCATATTAAATTTTTTTATTTTATTTTATTTTATTTTTTACATATTATGAATAAACCCTCAGTAAAATCATGTTATAATGGAAGTAGTTTTTGCTGTATGACAAATCTTAAATTATTAATTTATTTATTTTTTTCAGGTTCTCCATAAAAAAGTTATACACCAAATTATTACGGAGAAGATTACAAAATTTAAGAGAAAAAAAGTCCCATGGGCAGTTTCACTATGTTGAGACGTATGTCAAAAGATAGTTACTGAACTCTCTATAGATAACATTGAAGATATCGATGCTCAATGCAGAATCGTTAAGCAGTTAAATTGCTTTGTTTAATGGCACATTCTGAAAGGAAGAAGTTCTCGCTTTCGGAGCATAAAAAAGTGCGTGGGATCTCCCACGAGTATACGCATTAGGGACATATAGGTTAATCTCCTTCAACATAGGTGGATTCAATACAGTATCAGAGAGCAGCTTAAAAAAATGTTTCCCCAAAAATGTTTTTCGGCGGGCTTCTAAGGTACGAGTATTAAGATCGAGCATTCCTGTTAAGAACAACGATGGATACAGGAATGGGTAGTATGTATATTCCCTCATATACAGGTAACGCATAAACCTTTTACTATTTCTATTTCTAGGATATGGTTATTGGGTCTTGGTAAAGCAAATTATATTATAAAGGAAAATTAAATTATATTATAAAGGTAAATTAAATTATAGTATAAAGGTAATTTAAATTATATTTATACTTTTGAATGCAGCTATAACTTTGTAGTTATGCGTTATAAATTAATGAAACAATGTTCCTTTCTTTCGCCTTCATTTATCATTTTATCTCCTCCCTCCATTTGTCACAATTTTTTTTTATTGTAATATATAGAATGTGAATTACATTTGTAAATAATATATATATTACAAAATCATTGACATTGTTTTGTAATGTCAAAATTAGTACATTTTGCCCTAAAAAAGGAACGATTCTTCCAAAACCGGTCGTTGTGCGTAAAAAAATTAAGTAGTCAAACAAAGTAATATTGTTTTTTTTATCAAATTATTTTCTTTACGTAAAAAACATTCCCGACAAAGAATAACCAAAACAGATAAATGAAGTGATTCGAGAGAATGCGAAATCCATTTCCATATTTTCTGTAAATATGTGTATTTTTCCGAATACATATTTTCATCCACTCCCCTAAAAAACGGGAATCGCCCCATTGACAGCCTCCAAACACCTCGCATTATCCCCCCCGGGCGCGAAAAACCAAAACCACCATACTTATAACGGAAATTGAAAATAATTGTGGCATTTCAACGGGCCAAATATCAGAAACCTTTCCGCCTTGAGCTATATATTGGGGATGTGGGCATTATCATTGGATATGGGGTAGGTACCTGCCATCTTCCTACCTACCCTTAG
Source organism: Limnephilus marmoratus (assembly GCA_917880885.1). Classification (NCBI taxonomy): domain Eukaryota; kingdom Metazoa; phylum Arthropoda; class Insecta; order Trichoptera; family Limnephilidae; genus Limnephilus; species Limnephilus marmoratus. Next base: position 35,997,303 of record OU862912.1, on the reverse strand, counting down.
AATATAATATATGAATGTGGGTGTTGAGAAAAAATACGTTTGGCCGTTTTAAAAATATTTGTTTTTTCGTTTTGTTTCTTGTTCATTTCGTATGTAATTTAATTTGTATGGATTTGTTTTTCAGGCAGTATATGTGTTTATAAACTTAATTATTACAATATTTTACGGATTTTATTGCATGTCCTCTCTCTAATTTCAATCATAGGATTGGTTTGCAGGAAATTTCCTCTATTCGTCTCTTCCACTCTTCCCTGTCTTGGGCGGCTCTTTTGAAGTCTGCATGTTATGAGCAGCGCACATCTACCAGAAGGTCCTCCAGGTACTCTTGGCGTGGGCGTCCCCTAGAGTTTGTCCTCTCGGTCATACCCTCCATTATGGCATGCAAGAGGCCTTCTTGTCGTATTACAAGACCGATCCATCTTGCACGCCTTTCGGACAAGGTCCGGAGCAGGTGCCTTCCTCCTTCGATTCTTTGAAGAACCTCCTCATTTATAATGTGGTCTCTCCAGAAAATTCCTAATAGTCATCTATAGGACCACATCTCAAAAGCCTCTAGTCTCCGTTTATGTTTATTGCATGTAAGTACTACGAAATCTGAAAATGATACAGTAATTGGAAATGTGTTTTTGTTCACTAGATTTTTGGATGATATTTCTAGTGCTAAAATATTCCGTGGCGGCACGTGGCGGTATGAATAGTTTCAGCAATAGAATTTGTCAACGATCAATTAATTTGTCTCATTATTATCCATAACCATGGAATGAAATACCTTCCATGTAGATTTGAATGGAAACCAATTTTGCCACTGACTTAAAACCTTTTGATTCTAACCAATTTAGCACGTGTTCTGTCTCTCTTACCCTTGCCTGACAACGTATATCGCCATCCAATTTGATCGAAATAAAAATATCGTAATTACGAGGAAGAACGTTTTATTTTTTCATTTATAATTGAGGAACCCGCATTCAAAATTTCTACCGATTTATAATATATTTTTCTTGAACACTTTAAGTCTTTAAGATCTTAAAAAAAAAAAGTTATATATTAAGATAATATTTGACGGCCGGCGTAGTCCAGCGGTAAGGCTCTTGACTCGCACATCGAAGGTCGCAGGATCGAATCCCGGCGTGGCAAATAAATTTTATTTGATTAATTTGTGATATTTCACAATTTATTCATTTAAAATAGTATATAGTATATTTGCGGCACGTTCCAGAGTGGAAGATACTCTCAGTATCGCCCTGGTGTAAGACCACCGTTTAGAATTGAAACGTTGTTTGAAATGGCATTAGCCGTGTTTGGTGACCAGATCTGAATAACCAGGTACTTCCCCACCTTCCTCTTCCCTATGTCCTTCCCCTCCCCACTACCTTCAGCCTCACAACATACCCCATTTGGGGACGACATAGTCCCACTGGCTTCAGACGGGAGCAGTAGGGACTCTTGTGCGGTATTCATATAAAAAAATATATTAAAAATATCTACACATTTAGTTAGTATCTTTTTACTCTTGATTTAAAAATAAACATGAAAATACAATTTGTATTTTCATGTTTATTTTTTGTTCAGTTTTATGTACTCCTTTTTCACTTTTCATAATATTTTAATTTTTTGTATCGTTACCCGTCTCTGAGCAGATATCGTCTTGTGAGGCGGGTAACTTACTTGATTTTTAAAGATTATTTTATCTCAATAAACGGCCGAAAAATAATTGCGTGAATTTCCGTCCATAGAAAAATATCACTAAGTATGCTCCGAAAATCTTTTAAAACACATTTGGTTCCGTTATGTAACACGTCATAGGTATGAAAAAATTCACAGTGTCTTTTTAAGTGCTACTTAAGAGATTTTTCCCTCTGTTTTAAATAAGTTTTTAATATTTTCGCATACGCGCACAAATTATAATAGTTTTTTTTATATGTCAGCGCGCTCCTTCTATCATCCGTATTTACATATCTTCCTTTCAAACCTGCCTCTCTTTCTTTTTGAACCCTTACTACGGAGCCTTAAGAAAAGCGTAGTCAGCTTTTGGATCACGAAACAAGCCCTCATTGAATTTATTGTGCTATTTACTCGTAGTAGAAAAATACTGGAGAGTTAAATTCCAAGTGGTATGCGGTAGTTGTATTCGGATTTTCTGTGCTTAAAGTAGAAGGTGCAAAAAAATTCGAAACAATTTTTTTATGCGTGTGCCGCACAAGAGTCACAATTGCCCTCAACCGCCTGGAGACAGTGATACTAAGGCATTCCCATTTGGAGTGTTTTGTGAGGCTAAAGGGAAGGGAAAGGATACTGGGAAGAGGAAGAAGGTAAAGTACCGGGATATAAAGAACTGGTCACCAACACAGCTAAAAGCCAATTCAAGGGCAAAGTTTCAATTCCGAATGGTGATCTTACAACAGGGCGATTCTGTGAGTTTTTTTTCCATTCTTGAACATGCCGCAAATTTAAACGAAGAGTCAAAAATTCCTTTAAATAAATGTATTTAATCAATTTCTTTTCTGTGCGCCACTGATTCGCTCATGGCATGCACGCTGGAAGGCAGAAGGTCGGTTTCTAATTCAATATTAGTAAATCCTTTTTGGGTCCATTTCTTAAGGCTTGAGCACACGCAACGACATTCTGTTTTCCTGTTAGAAATGCGGGCCCAGCCTCCACCTATAGCTATAGTGGGTGCCTACCTAGAATAGGAATAGAAGCGTGCATGTAAACAGGGCTAATTATAAGAAAACCCGTATGGTGTGTCGTGTCGTGCTGGTTTGCGTGGTTCATAGAGCTGGGTCCATCCGAAGCAAAAGCTGGGTAAAATTTAGAAGAAGTATAGAGTGTTGCAAAAGGAAAAGTTAGTCAAATTTTATTATTTGATTATTATTGGTTTCAATGAATTCTAAAAAAATATTATAACTTATTTATTTACATGATATAAACCATACCTCCGTATTGCTAAAGTAAAAGTAAGTGAAAGTCAATCATTGCTACGATGAACTTTGGGACACGAGAAGTAGGTACTCCAGGAATAAAGTTATGCAATTTGGGAGACAGTTATCATTTATTATTATTTTTGGTGTTACTAGTATCAGATTCAATTTAGTCTTATAAACGCTTACCACCCCATTACACCATATATTATAGAATTGCCCAAATGCAAAGGTAAGGAAGGAATGCTGGGATCCACAAAACTTACCCGTGGTCTGTTTGGCTGCTTCTCAAGGCCTTTCGCATGGTCCACAGCTGAGCACAGCTCTTTTATCAAATGATTGTCTTTCAATTGGTGACACAAATAATAATACAAACACAAATATATTTTATTGCGTTGGGGGCGGATTTGGTAGTTATTACAACGGTGGCTATTTTAACTGTTTTCAAATTAAAACAGCGGAGCGTTTATACGTCAAACATTTCAAACCATATTCAAAACACTTCCACGGCGTTCGACCAATATAAAAGTACTGAGATTTTTTTTGTGGATTTTTAGGATTTTGAAATAGAACGGAAATAGGAATGCATATTTTAGCCAATATGTAGCAGTTTACTCTGACAATTACATCTACTTGCCCCTTTTCGCTACATTAAATAACGATTCAACAACTGACATCCTCAGTATGGCCGATTGGCAGCCTAAAAACTGTGGTAGCTTGCTGCAATCTTCAGTTAAAATCTAAGCAGCAACAAGGAAAGACCCACGATGGGACACCAAAGCGATAATGGCGGAATCACGAATTCGTAATGTTAAATCCTCAATAATATTTATTATATATTTATCATGGTTTACCGTTAGTTTAATTATTTCATTTGTACGTTTGATTTAACGTCTGGCGCCCTTGTCTAATTTACTTTTTACTTATATGCACTAGAATTTTAGTATCATTAATAATGTTACCGTTATAACCGTCTATTTTACCGTTGGAAATTACTCAAAGATTAATAATCAAAATTATTACTAAGAAACCATCAGATTATTCAACCTCTCAACTTTTTCAAGACTTTCAAGTCCCACCTCTAAAAAATACATATATAAAAAATACACTGCTTCAAATACACAAAGACTGTTCTAATAAGTCGCACCACGCCATGGTCCGCGTTGAGAGCAATAGGCAAAACACAGTGGGTCGCTTGTGTACGCCATTAATGCATACCAGTTTTGCACAACACTACTACATGTACAATGGAGTGGTGTGGTTTAATCAACTAGCAATAGAGCTGAGATTAGAACCTGACTACAATAAATTCAAAAATGAATTAAACAATAATATCTTAAATAATTTAGCCACTTAGAACCGCATTAACCTTTAATTAACAATACTTATTCAAAAATTTATTTTATATTATTATATTTTTTTAATATTATTTTTTTTACACATTCGATTTATGTAAGTACGTAAATATAATGTATGTGTTATAATTTTTAATTTTAATTTTTTTAATTAAAAAAAATATATATTTTTCTCTTCCCTTTACACACTCGTAAAGGTTATATATTATATACATATATATGTTTACACTGTTTCTAATCAATGTTGCATGTTAGTATTTAATGATTTGAGTTTAATCCGTTTGTAACCTGAAAAGGTAATTACTCATGATTATATTACATGTATATGTATATAAAAAACTAATAAAAAAAATTGATATTTATGAATTTAATCTCAAGAAAGTTTCTTCGGGTTTTTGCACATCCTGAGAATTAATTAATAGGCCACTTGCATGGATTTCATAACGACTTGGAAAAAATCATGTGGATAGATCTTTTTACTAAGATTAAGAAAATGTTAGTAAAATTGTTTAGAAATGTACAGTTGTTTTTATTTTTAAATAAATAAATCCATTATTTGGGCTCATGACGTCACTACATGAAAATGTCCCGTCTCCGAAAATGTTCCTATTAATTTTTAAAAATTCCACACTGATTTATTTTTTTTATATGACATCACTTTGATTTCAGGCGAATTTTTGAATTCGTTCACTAGATTTATTGTTTGTTCTCTGCGAACTTATCATTTGATTTCACTTTTTGACAGATGTTCTGAAGAGAACCCCGTACATTTTAGATGTACGGGGTTCTCTTCAGAACGTGAAGAAGATGTTGGTACGTGTTTTAGAGGTATAATGATTATGCTGCTGATTTTAACAAAATAAAATTTTATAATATTCTTATTATTATTATAATTTACAAGCACAAGTATATTACATTGAATTTAGTAATATATACGCTGTACAATATAATGATTTATGATCAACAAGATGGATCAAGGAAAAAAATATTTATGAGATGTAATATTTTTGGTATGCCTCGTTATTCTCCTGTGCCATTCGTGTGGAAAACGTTCTTTTTTTTAAATAATTTTCGGCTATGTAATTATCGTTTTTTCACACCTATAAAATTATGTCCCGTATTTCCGGTTTATAAAAAATGGTCTGATTTTTCGGATAAAAATTTTCAAAAAATCCCTAGGGTTTCAAAAATACGATTAAAAATAATAAAAAAATACAGAATGTCTTAGAATATTTGCCTAAACCAGAAAAAAAATTTAAAAAATGTGATGCAAGTGGCCTATTACTATTAGAGTCTATGTCAATCCATCAATTTATTCTTTAATTGTACAACCTCTGGTTTTATAATTAACCATTATATTCTATTAACATTCCTAAATTTTATTTCGTTGATTGATTGACATTTTGTTAACATGCTCTGATCATGCATATTATCTATAATATAAAAATGAATCACTTAATTTGTTGGTAAGCGCATATCTCGAGAGCGGCTAAACCGATTTCGCTAATTCTTTTTTTTTAATATTCCTTGAAGTTCAAGGATGGTTCTTACGGAGAGAAAAATTAAGAAAATTGCGCAGAAAATTAGATAATAACAGAAAACATCGCACGTTTGACAGTTCGCGTGTTAGAGAATGACATTTTGCAAAACAATGAATGATTTTTCAATCACGATTCTATTTTTGAAAAGTTGAAAAATTTATTTAAAGTAGGTACTCCCCTAATAGTTTGAATCGAATCAAGAATTTTAGATATTTTAAATAGGTACCTATGTTAGGTACCAAATTTAATATACGTGAAAAATGGAAATTTGAATAAAAATTGTAAAAGGTGGCACGCGGGCTGTTTAAAAACTGAATGTACTGGGATTGAATATACGGAACGCGGGAGGAGGGTTGGCGGGACGAGGGCGCGGGAAAGGGAAGAGGGAAGGCGGGGAAGGTGGAAGGGGAACGCGGGAGGGGAAGGGGACGTGTGAGGGGGGAGAGGAACTCGGGAGGGGGTTCGCGGGATGGAGGAAGGGGGGGAGTGTAGTGGGGAGAGGGAAGGTGGAGATGACGGAGTGGGAACGCGAGAGAGGAAGAGGACGCAGGAGAAGAAGGGGAGGCGGAAGGGGAACGGGACGAATGGGAAAGGACACTCAGGGAGAAAAAAATTCTTCATTAAATGGCATAGCGACGCATGCCGGGACCAGCTAGTACACAAATAATAACCATTACGTTGTTACAACTACAAATAGAAAATCAATTAATTTAAAGTAATTGCTAAACTGGCGCAACCATCCTTAACTGAATGAGTAGTCGGATCCTTAATAAAATAATGTGCATACCTATTTCAGAATTTATTTTCTAATTCAAGGAATGCGTACGAAAGTAACATGCAGGGATTTAATTTCGAAAAGAACCCTTTATTCTAGTGCCGCCTCATTTATATCCTTTTGTAGCTTCATTTAGTCCTAAGGTTGGGTTTAGCCCCTTGCTCCTGGTTGTGCGACGGATGTACCCGGAGCTACCCTACACGGTGATGTTACCACGTAAACACCTACGTTTACTTAAGGGTGGATATTTCAGTGTGGAATAGGCTCTGCTGCAGGAGAATAAGGGTAATAAGGTGCTGTTCCAACACGACCTCTCGCCTCTAGGTAGAAAGATTCGCGAAATGAAGCTTAATGAAAATGGTGAAACATGTTTCGCGCGTATTTACATTGTAGAACTACGAAGCTTGTTGCTTTTACGTGAATTTTCTGAGAAACTTAAAATGCTGTGAAACTTTGTGTTGATCGCTAAAACCATGTTTTGTAAAGGTTTTGTTAATGTGTTTTGGCAGTAGATTCATGCTTTTTTGAACTACCTATATAAGTTTTATTTATATTAGCGAGTTCCCGGTTGTATTGACGTTGCAATGCCACTAAATAAAGAAATTGTTTCTCCCTGCGTGTCCTTTCCCATTTGTCCCGTTCCCCTTTCGCTTCCCCTTCCCTCTCCCCTATCCCGCTTCCCCCGTCCCACGTTCCCCCCTCCCGCGTTCCCCTCCCCCCATCCACTTTTCCTTCCACCCTCCCACGTTCCCCTCCACCCTCACGCGTTCCTCCCCTTCCCACGTTCCATACATTCTTACATTCTTCTTCTTCTTCTTTCGTATGGTGGGGGGTCAGAGGGGGACATCTAGGTCTGCGAGCCAGTCTAGGACCTCAGGCGTTGCCCTGTGGACCTCATCAATCCCGCCGGGGAATGAATGGAGCGGGCATTCGTTGACCACATGTTCGGTGGTCTGCACCGCACCGCATTCACACATCGCCGACTCTTTAAGGCCCCATCTATGCATCATGTGAGCTCAACGGCTATGGGAGCACCTTATCCTATTGATGGCAGTCCAGAGTTTGCGAGGCAATGAGAACCCAGGCTGTCTCTCAGTGGGGTCTTGCACGAGATCGGCGTTTTTGACGTTGGCTGATTGCCACTCAAGCTTCCACCTATCTTCTGGGGTGAGAGGTATTCGAAGAAGTCTTTCTCCTTCCGTCCAGAAGGGTTTTCGAGACTTTAAGCGGCATACCGGGTGAGAAACGACATCATCGTGCAAGGGTATTTCGCTTTTTTGCAGCGCCTTCTTGTATTTCCTCAGTGTTGCAATCTCTCGCCTGATATTTGGCGGGGTTATATTTGCAAGTATGGGGAGCCCAGGAAGAGGAGTCGATTTTAAGGTTCCGCTGATGGTTCGCATTGTAGCATTAAGCTGAACAATAATTTCCCACATAGCCAACATTCTTACATTATTACATTTTTTTATACAAATTTTATAATACCAGAGCTCTCCAGTATACATACAGAAACCTTCACGGGTGTGCTCACAGCAACTCACTAAAGATTCATCGTAATCGAATGAATAGTTTAGGAAATAAATTCATAACGCCAGAGCTCACCGCTATATATAGAAACCTTCGCGAGCGTGCGCCACCGATTATTCTGTTTTAAACTACCGGTCAGGATTCACTTGCGTATCGTGTTTGTTCGCCCTTCACATTATTATTTTTGTTAATATTTAAATATAGAGGAATTGCGTGTAAGTTGTAAATTGTTATGAACCTGTAAGTAATGTACCGACATCTAACTTATTTGCTTTACCACGCCCTTTACACACTTTAAAACCCATAACACATACTCTTTTATAGATTGTTCAACGCTTGAAGAAATGTTGACGACCTCCGTAGTCGAGAGGTGTTATTTCACAATTTGTTAATTAAAAATAACATGTAGCATATTTGCGGCACATTCCAGAGAGAAAAATACTCTCAGTGTCGCCCTGGTGTAAGACCATCATTCGGAATTGAAAAGTTGCTTGAAATGGCTTTAGCCGTGTTGGTGACCGTCCTCTTCCCTATCTCCCTCCTCTCCCCACTACCTTTTGCCTCACAACATACCCGAATTAGGGATGACCTAGCCTCACTGGCTCTAGACGGAAACAGTAGGGACTCTTGTGAGCCATTCACATAAAAAAGTTTAAAATGCAAAGCGGAAATCTGCTTGTTTGTAAAAAATCATAAATATCTTTAGATGAGTAAGCTCTAAATAAAATCCACACATTTTTTATCTACTATCCGGTTTATCAGTTTTTGAATTACCAACTTTTTTCATCTCAGAACGCCATTTTCACCCTAAAGTACAGAGCTGTGCAAATTTCATTTACATCCCAAATTATTGCTTATTGCATGTTTTGTTAGTACTATTGTTGATGAGAAGAAGATGTCAAAAACACGATGTTCATCTATTATCTAACTAAAGCTGCAGTTTAACTTACTTTACTAACACTGTCGCAATACATAATATTTCAAACCGATTCATATCAGTTACGCCACAATAAACCCACGCCAACCACACAATATCGTATGTAGCTTGACTCAATACCGAGTTCAAATACCTCAAATATCCCATTACAAATTAAAGAACTCCCTCCGCACGACAGACTACCGGTACGGCGTTCCAGACGTGAGCTGGACCGCTTCGAGCAGGCACCACCGCCACTGGCTCGAGCGAGCACTCGCTCGAACACCGGTCCAGAAGTTCCCGGCTCGGGCATGAATTGGCTATTAGCGGAGCCCAGTAGACACAGTGGCCTTAATGAGGACCTTTGGTCTCTCCACGCTTCCCTTCGTTAACGGGCCGCCTCTGCCTCCCTCACTCCGGCTCCTTGGGGCGGCCGCCAGCCGCAGCTTGCCCTTTACGTTCACTATACTCGTTTGTAGCCTAACTAGATTAGACGGTGCTGCTGTATGGCAGTTTAATTATCGTATTTACAGAATAGTTGGGACAAGATTTCCTGCACACTATTTTGTTAAAGCTGTCAATAAAAGCAAGGTTTTATTTCTAAAATAAAGTGCTTTGATAGTAAGGTTTCAAGGTTGATTTGTTTCAATTTTTTCACTGTGGCAGGAAAATTGAACGCTCTTTTCAATGTGCAGAGCCCATGCCAAAAAATTGTCTTACATCCTTTCTGAAATCTTGCACTGTAATATAATGCAGAAATTCACAAGAATCACTTATTTGAGAAACCTCACTCGTCCGCCCAACCTAATTCTAAGATTGTTCGGTAAATTAAACCTTAAGAGGGCATTACCAGAGAAAGCCGGAAATACGTCATTTTCAAAAAAGTTTTTAGACGTATTGACTCTTTTCCACAAAAAATTATAAATGGATTTCGAAAGATTGTTCTTTTATCTAGTGAAGTTATGTAATAAATTTTTAGAATTTTTTTTAATTTTTACTATAATAAGTTTATTCCATAGGTCGTTGGCAGATTTGTTAAATTTTCAAAAAAGTTTTTGTATTATACCACACCCATTTCAAATAATATAATCATGCAGTAAAATAAATCAATACATTATCTAGCAAACGCATGTTTTAGAATTTTAATTTTAGTTTCAATAAAATCATTAAAAAATATGTACGTACATGTGTTTCTTGACGAAAATTGGTCCATTTGTGTATTTATTTGCGCACTTACAAACTAATATATTTCAGATTTTTTTAACATTCTTATTAAATTTAGACATTATTGAAAAATGATAAATACTTATAATCAAATAATAACTACAAAAAGTACACTATTTTAATAGTTTTATCAACACGCCTTTCAGCATTTTTGGATGAAGGTATAAATTAAAGCTAATTTGGATTGAAATAAATTCGATATTGAGTTATAATTTAAAAAAGCTGGTACGGAGAATAATTAATCTTTCTCATTGTAACCGCCCTGCACGATCGGAAGAACAACTTTCGACGAAATGTGGATTTTGTCCGCTGGCTGGTTAAACGCTCTTAATATATTTATTTATGTTTCTTTATTCAGTGCATTGTTTATTATGGATGTTGAGAATTTTTCAACCACCATGCAAGGCACATGCTCGTGTTGTGTTAGTCGAAAAATTATTTTGAAAAAACTAAGTACGCAAAGGGATCGCAAATGAATTGTCGATTTATAAGCGTTCATTAAAAGAACATGGAAAATTTCTGGAATCCGAAAACTTTTTTTTTCTTTTTAACCCCTTTTTTATTTGGTTTCCTTTTTTAAATTTTTATTTAAGCCTTCAAAATAAAATATAACCTAAAATATGATATTATGAAGATGCCTGTATTTTTCTCTAACATTTATTTATAACAAAATTTTGGATGATTTCATAGACAAAATTAAAATATTGGAAGATTCATATAATAGTATTGAGAACAGGACAAGATGAGTTTATATGTTAAATATTTGTCTCCTTCAACTAAGAGAAATATGGTATTCAAAACTTTTTTTGCCAAATTTAGTGTGGGATATCTCAATTCATCTCATTATTTGTTACTTAATTATTAGATAAATTAAAAAACTAATGGTCTTAAAAACTTAATAGATAATCATTTTAGGGTTTTTTAAATTAACGCGAGTACAAAAAACAATCTTGAAATAAATGAATAAATAAAATAACAAACACCTTAACTGTACTCATACATTGCTGTCAAAAACAAAAATGGAACAGGAAAATTTTTATGGTCAAATTCTGTTGTACTTTTTGTTATAATATAAACACGAAAGGTCTCATTTATCAGGAAGTGACCATCTTGCTGCCTTTTCGCTTATGTCAGCAGTATGATAGGTAGGTATTAGGTATGTATAAATGTGTTTTAATATGTGTCAAATGTACCAGTCAGATTGGGCTGTATATTTGCCATGGATGAGGGAAACAATAGTGCTCCCGCGGTTGAGAGCACTGTTAAACTAATTCAAAATAACCAGCTAACTACTAACTAGTCCCTCTTTTGGGCACCCGAAAAGTAAGTACATGTGTTATAATTTTTCAATACAGACATTTTTAACAATACCCTTTAGAAGTACCGAATAGAAGTAACGTGTACGATCGAAAATTAATACAAGAGTTTGGAATGTATCGGGAGAATCTCCTATCCTTATCCTATTTTCCTCTTCCGCTCCTCCTCACCAAAAATTAATTTTAAGGTGTAATAAATAAGGTGTGTGTTTCCGACTAATCTAATCTCAAGAACAACTACTTATAACTCAGTTTCCAAGTGATACTCTGTTCTTCAAATAAGTTAAATTTTGTATTGTTTTTAGCAACTAATTACATATCACAAAACTTACAACTTATTGTTTTTTACATTCACATTGTAATTTAAGAACTTAAATATAGCATTAAAAATGTACACTACTCTTCCAGACACAAGCTAATGCTTCTATGGAAGAGTGGTATTAACGTATTTTAAAATGAACATGTACGCAAATTACTACATTATCTAAATGTATATTATATTTTATATGCTAAAATAAATAAATTAAAAAAAATAAAAAAAAAATAAAAAAATAAAAAATAAAAAAAAAATAAAAAAAACTCCATCTCCAAAAAACTTTAATATAAGAGACCTTTTTGGGTTGACTTAATTTTTCTTTGTATGTATGTATCTTTATATTTTATGTATAAGCTGTTCGTCCCTTACAAACAAATAAATAAATAATGAACTATTGCTCTTCCTATTCCTCTTCTTCTATCGTATTGGGAGGAGGAGAGAGGGACATCTAGGTCTGCGAACCAATCTAAGGCCTCAGGCGTCACTCTGTAGATCTCATCAATCCCGCCGAGGAATGAATGAAACGGGCATTCGTTGACCACACATTTGGTGGTCTGCACCGCATTAACGCATCGCTGTAACTATTAAAGTTCATAACGCCGTTCTCCTCCCCATATAAACCTTCCATCCATTACCGTTTATAAGATACATGAATACGTACGAGGCTACGCTGTTCACCTTAGCATCTTCGAAATCACTGAGCGCCTAAGCAGAGTCGTAGAGGGACCACCGCTGTGTATGTAGAAGTCACCGCAGGATCTATCACCGAAACGGAAGACAAATAGGTTCCTGTGGGGTCATATTAGTGAAACGGTTGGGTGTTTAACAAACCCAGGGGGGTGCTTTATTGATGTTAAGTAACAGAGTTTTATTTACGTGCTTTTATTTACATTTTTTTAAGTCGGAATTAAGTTTTTTTAGTAGTTCTGTGAACAGTTGAGCTCGCCAAAAACATGTTTCAATATTTCTCTTATTTAAAAATCAAAATGAAACTTTCGTAGGTAATTTAACAACTACTTACTTAATTATGAACCATATGTTTTGTGTAATTTTTTTTATTTTGTTTCATGCAAAGAAAAAGGAAACGTCACTATCTCCATGACAATTCTTTTTTCAAGCACTTTTCTGGCAGTTGGGAAAGATTATTTAGACAAATATAATAACTAAGTCAAAGTTAGCCACCTAGTCAAAATTTGCCATTTGGTCAAAGTAAGGCTTGTTTAGATAATAAAGTGGATGCAGTAGATTTTCAAAATTGGAAACGGAACGTAATAACAAAATTACAGATACATTCTCTTCTAAACGGTCAAGTTAAAACAGAACATCGCTAAGCTCAGTCAAATAAATAAAAATAATAAAAAAAACAGAGTGTGCAAATTATACATGGTTGACGTGAGATCTTCAGAAAACTAAAGTAGACAAGAGTAGGAAAGCTTCGAAGCGCCGCACAAAGAGGAGAAAGAGAGACATTACACTTTCTCATTCTCTCACAGACTAAATCCTATAGATGTATGTGTTTGTCTCTTTTTAGTGTCGCTATTTATCGTTTCATCCAGTTTCAAATCAGGTGCTAAAGAAGTTTTCACTTCAATAATTACGAGAATGCATCAACCAAAGATATTCAAATACAGAAGAGATACGCTATGGTGTCCGCGCAACTTTCGCCGGACTACGCGCTAATTAGCGTAGTTTTCATACAAAAAGAATTTGTTCATTTCGTTGATTTTTTGAAAATGTGCATTAATATTGGTTAACAATATATTTTGAATAAGGAAAGAATTCGTTCATTTAGTTTAACGTTCGTTTGGTTTATTCGTTAATTATTTGTTCTTTTAGTTTATTTGTTAATTGGTAAACAATATCGGCGACACCCGGAAGCGCAGACCCACATATTAAAAACAGCAGATAGCACATGTACTTATATTTCAATATCTTTGGCATCAACGGATGAAATCTTTTTAGCAAGCCTTTCGTTGAAACCAGAGAAACGATCAATTCCTTTATTGCAATGTTTTGAAAATGATTTTATTTTTTATTTGTAAGCTTTTCACCTGAAAAATATGTTTCTGTCTTTCAACAGTACCTACTCATATTTTCTGTAAGACTCTTAATTTATTTTTTATAATTTTTTTGTTTTATTACTTCCTCTTGATATTTTATTTTACTCCCAATTCGTGTCTTGGTATTGAGAACTAGGTAGGTAAAGTTACAATTATTACCCACGAAGACAGCGCGAACACGTTTTTAAAACTTTAAAACCCGTGTTTCACAAATGGTTTCCTGAAATTATTCGTCTCAGGTTTAATGTCTTTTAATGGGCTAGTTTCGTTTGCATGCTGTTTCATGCATGCAATCGCAATCATTAAGATTTACTACTGCATACAAATCATCATACATAAAACAATTTACAATTAAATTAAATTAGTGCACAAAAGGAAAACGATCGCAAAATCGATGATTAAAAAAAGGAGTTTAATTAATAAAGTCATTGTTCGGTCGATCGTTTACATTTTTTTACTTATTATAAGTACCTAATAGGTAGATGAATCTATTAAGAGCGTTTAACCAGCCAGCGGACGAAAATCCACATTTCGTCGAAAGTTGTTCTTACGATCGTGCAGGGCGGTTACAATGAGAAAGATTAATTATTCTCCGTACCAGCTTTTTTAAATTATAACTCAATATCGAATTTATTTCAATTCAAATTAGCTTTAATTTATACCTTCATCCAAAAATGCTGAAAGGCGTGATGATAAAACTATTAAAATAATGTACTTTTTGTAGTTATTTTTTAATTATAAGTATTTATCATTTTTCAATAATGTCTAAATTTAATAAGAATGTTAAAAAAATCTGAAATATATTAGTTTGTAAATGCGCAAATAAATACATAAACTAACCAATTTTCGCCAAGAAACACATGTACGTACATATTTTTTAATGATTTTATTGAAACTAAAATTAAAATTCTAAAATATACGTTTGCTAGATAATGTATTGATTTATTTTACTGTATGATTTTATTATTTGAAATGGGTGTGGTATAATACAAAAACTTTTTTGAAAATTGAACAAATCTGCCAACGACCTATGGTATAACCTTATTATACTAAAAATTTTAAAAAATTCTCAAAATTTATTACATACGAATGCTAGATAAAAGAACAATCTTTCGAAATCCATTTATAATTTTTTGTGGAAAAGAGTCAATACGTCTTAAAACTTTTTTGAAAATGACGTATTTCGGGTTTTCTCTGGTAATGCCCTCTTAAATGTTAAGTTCGATTTTCTTGATTTGTTTATTCTTGGGGTTTTGGGTTCGATAAGACGAGTATTTAATATAGGAAGAGGAAACTTTGTTTAAATTTAAGACAGTTGTTATGTTATTTTTAAAGTTTTATAATTTATTTTTTAAATGGTGTGTTTGAATTTTTATTTGTTACATTCTTATAATATTTTATTATTGTTGTTAAATGTTGTTTATACAGCATATCGAAAGAATCCAGTTCAAATTGTGCTGGATGGTGTTTAAATCAATCAACGAAATGGCCCCACCTTACATCTCTGAACTATGTGTCCCGGAAAATACTGGTCCGAGGCAGTCAACTCTTAGATCGGCAACATCATCAGCTATAGGCAGATTAATGGAACCTAAACGCAAGCCAAACACAAAATTTGGAGATCGCGCTTTCCGAGTGTCTGAACCTTGGAATAAACTCCCTCCGGAACTTAGGTACATAACAAGTCCAACAGAATTTAGGTCCAAATTAAAAACCTACCTTTTTGGGTTCTCATATCTTAAATAAAAAAATACCTATACGAGAGTATTATTCTTGTTTTGCCTATGATATACCTTAATCACACTTTTGGATTAACATTATTCGAACCCTTACACATCAATCTTTCTCTTACCAAGGAACGAACCACATTTGGAAAGATAGATATTCTGATCAAATCCTTGTACTATTGTACCGCCAATCATAAAATTTTGCTTTTTACGACGAAGTAACATTTTTTTCCTTTACTGCATTTTAAATATCCTTGGTCGATATTATTTAGCCACCTTTCATATAAATTGAACTATTTCGCTAAATAAATAAATTGAATTTTTCATGGATGTGAAGAAAATATGCCACAAGTAACGTAATGCTTTTGGATGAAAACATTATAAACTAAAGCGCATTAATATTAAATGAACAAATCCTTTTTTTTTAATTTTCATTATCTTACAACCAAAATGTAAGCATTTTCTTGCTATCTTTCTTCCTCTAAATCCACCATAAGCTACTCTCTTGAGAATGCTCATCCCTTGTTGAATAGGCTCATCAGTTCTACTAAATTCTGAGAGAAGAAGGGACCCAAACTCGGTTGTTGCTACTCAGGGTGCGAAGCACTGTTTAACATGAAACTAGCTTTATTTCCTTCACCGTTAACTCGAATAGAAAAATATATTAGCTATTCGACAACGTAAAATAAATTAAATTATTGTTCACTATTAGCCCGCTAAAATGGCTGGAAGTTTTGAAAAGAAAAATAGATTTCGTGATTAAAAAAAAAAATAAAACAAAGGGTTCATATTTTATATTTTGTACCAAACTTATTTTTCATTCCATAATTGCAGTACAAAGAACCAAAAAAAAAATTTAAAACATATGTGATGTGTTGGTTAAAAATATAAAAGAGGAAAATAACACGTTTTCTGGATAAAATCAGAATTCTTGTTGACTTAATTGTATTCATAAACTTGAACTTTTTTTTCATTTTTGTCAGTTATACGCATTTTTTAATAACAAACAAACGTTTAAAGGTTAAATTACTGAAAAAAAAATATTAAAAATTTATAAAAAAATGGTTTTAGGTTTGTTTTCTGATTTTCAATGCATTTTAGCGGACTAATAACCATTTTTAAAAAATAAATTTAAGGTTAGTTCTCATTTTCTTTGTACGACGCAACTTTTGAGACCCCGGGCGTTTCTGTATTCAAAAGTTGAAATAATTGACACATCCTACTGTACAGTGTACAGGTTTCTGATTTTTAAAAAGTTTTGGAAAGGCTTCTGTTAAGATTGAAGTAACGAAAAACTCTGCCATAGATCATTGCGCACATTTCTTGGCTTCATTCACATTCATACCTAGTAATTTCTTTTTCTGGCTCAAGAATTTTCAAAATAAATGGCTAAAAAGAAAAATAAATCTGTTTTACATGATATGTTCTACATTAGAGTAATAAATACGTTTCGTAATCTCGTATTCGTGTCAATCATTTGAATCAAACGTTAAGGATTTACCCCGCTACCCTTGTGGCGCGGTAAGGCGGTCTCAGTAATTACGAGAGGCAAATTAAGCAGCAATGCAAGTGTGGTCTTTGCCTTTAGCTCAGTCCCCCAGGAAGGGGTTGGAGGAGGTTGGGAGATGAGGAATGGAGGAGGGAGGAGTTCGTTAGCCCCTTCCCTCGCCCCCAAAGGGCTGAGGGCCCCGGGAGATTCTCGCCTTTCATGAGATTATAAAGCCCTCCAACCTCGAATTTATCCTAAATGGCTAGACCACATGAGCCTGTGTTGTCTTAGTACACGGACAGATAATAATCAAAATACATATTAATATTTCTATTTTTATGAGTGATAATTTATGGTAGAATTCCATTATAATATATTATATAATAAAACGAAAGATTCGGTAAAGACAGAGATGTTAAAGTTCTCCATATTTGCAATATGGAGAACTTTAACATCAATAATTCTCTTTTCTTTAGCAACAATAATTCTCTAACCAACTATCACACACATGCATCAATTTCTCGACTTCACACACTAGGGAACAAATACACCTCAAATATCGATGTGTATTTAATATAAGTTTTCCGTTATTCAAGAAATATCTGAACAATATTTTATGTAGAATATTTTGATATCTAAGGAGCATCACCTAGGGTCTATTACATATAGGTATTTGTGTATTTCTATATTAATCTACAATGTAAAAACTTGTTAACGTTTTCTTTTTATGTATCTTGCATTTTGTCATGTATTATTCATGACATTTAATCAGTCACCTGTAAATTTTGTAATTGCTACCATACTTACCTACTAGTTTATTTCTACGTCATTTACAACTTAGAAACTTTCTCTTTTATTGTAATGCACTATCATTCCTAAATTTATCTGTATGATGTTTACCTACTAGTTATATTTTTATAGTTTATCTTTTTTATTCAAAAAAACTGTCTCTGTATTATAATCTTGTCATGTAAAAGCCCATCAGGGCGTTGAAAATTAATAAATAAAATAAAATAAATAAATAAATTAATATAGGCCATAAACTGGATAGACCGGAATCTTTAGAAATTAAGCGCTTAACTAAAAAAATAGAACCTAACTTTGTAATGAATAAGCAATAAGAATCATTTGCTAAGTCTCCGCTTTTGTATCCATTGTAATTTTCATAATAATTTCGATATTAAAATATGTATTTAGTTTAATTTAACTTTATTAAAAAAAGGAACCTTGTAATGAATAAGCAATTAGAATCATTTACTAAGTCCCCACTTTTGTATCCAGTGTAATTTTCATAATAATCTCGAAATTAAAATAGGTATTTAGTTTAGACCATTCCCACTCCAATGTAAACATGTATCCCTTCAAAACAGCAATAAAAAAATACCATACTTCATAAATATAATAACGATTTAACAATAAAATTAGGTTATTGGTAACTCGCATTACTTGTAAGGTTTTTCCCTAATCATCATTGAAGTGAGCTACAAACCCAAAGTAATTAGCTTACTGGAATTACCAAAATATTTAGAAATTCGACGGTCTAAAACGACTTAGAAACAAATATAATTATTATAATTGATTAAAATCCTTGTAGATCACCCCTCTCCCCCTCCCCAATATGTTGCGTATGTAAACCGTAGACTAAGAATTATTTGTACCAGTCTGAAGATGGCTTTGACGAGAAAACGGTTACGGTCAAATAAAATTAAGTGGAATAAAGTTTTATATTCGTTTTATTATATAATATATTAAAATACAAATTGAAATCATTATTTGAATATTTTTTCCCTAAAATATGTTTTCAGTGAAGATTGTAAGATAATATTTTATTGTTAATATTGTTTATCTATCTAATCTCGTACACCCAGTTTACAGATGTTTGCAGTTTACCTATCAGTAACACAAAAAAAGTTCCTAACATGAAACACAGCAGTGGAATAATCACTAACTGTACGTAAATGGTTAAAGAGTAACGTTTTGTGAAGAATCACTAGAGGAGTATCAGTGCTGAGAAGTTCGCACGTTTTAGATGAAGTGTTATTTTAGTAAAACCACAGCACCCTTGAGAATCTCTAGGAGGATACTGTGCTTCTACCAATGATGGCAATATTATACAACGTGTCCGGAAACTCGTAGTACAAGCGGGAAACTGGTGAATCTACATCACGTAGAGAACCCAAAAAACTTATTTTTTTCGATCTGAGCATTTCGATTTTAATATTATTTTTTTTCTATTTTTCCATTTTTTCGGCAACTAAAGGGTTAAAAAATTTTTTGAGCCCGGTTTACCCTTCGTTGCATTTTATAAGACATTACACAGCTGAAATCAACCCCCTAGTGAAATTTTTTTTCAAATTTAACCTAAAAAATTGCAACTTCGGACCCGATTTACTCGAAAACGAAAGCTCAAATCAAAAAAAGTTAAACCACAAAATCGACTCCAAATGTGATGTGGATTCTCCAGTTTCCCGCTTGTACTACGAGTTTCCGGACACCTTGTATATTAGGTTAGTAGCAGTTAGCAGTGGAAGTACATCATAATAATATGCAGTCATAAGTAACAATCGCAGCAATATGGAGAAAATAAAATAAAAGGATACTTCATAAAATGAACTTAAAGAAGCAGTGAAAACGAATAGAGAATAAAACAACAACAAAAGTACATCATAAATTACGTGAGTATTTGAAAATATGATCAAATTATTTATTCAAAAATAATCTCTTTTTATGTTTTCGGTACACTAATGAGAGAATAACCGCAGACATGACCGAACATATGTCATTTTTAAATCAAATTGTAGACGTGTTGGCTCTTTTCAACCAAAAATATAAATTGATTTAGAAATATTGTTATTTTATCTAGTAAATTTATGTTTTAAATTTTGAAAAATATGTTTTTTTTATTAAAACAATGTTAAACCGTTGGTCGTTGGCAGATTCGATAATGTTTTAAATAAATTATTGTATTGGGATACGTTTTAAAATTTTCACGGCCAAAAGCATTTTCGTTATTTGTTTTTGGGGTGTTACGCCGTGTTGCGCTACCTCCTTCTTTAGCCGACGTTTCGGACATCATTGCAGTGTCCATCATCAGGGCATTTCCGGTAGATGTGTAATTTATAGTGGTGAAGTGTGTGCTTATTTACTTCGAAGCGATACCGTGTCGCCAGCTCCACTAACTTTCAACGGTACAAAATAATCGTGACAAGCAGTGGCGTCATTGCCGCGGAACGGAATACAAAGTTCACTAAAACGTATTATTTGGCCATATAATACATTATTTTCAGGTAAATTTACCTGTATACCTACCATCCATATTATTTTTATCTTTTTTATGTAAAAACTGTGTTCCAGTATCAGTCACTAATCTCGTAAAAACCCATCTGGATGCAGAACATTAAATTAAACAAATAGAGAAAATAATTTAATAAATAGGTACTGATACAAACTAGCAATCATTACATTTTATAATTGTGTATACATACTTCGACTACCATAATACGGGCATGTGCCTAGTGTGGCAGTCGAAAAACTTGAAAAACTGTATACCTGAAAAAATATATGTTTATATTTTTGTCATTTAATTTTGGGGTGTTATGCCTTGTTGCGCTACCTCTTCCTTTAGCCAACGTTTCAGACAGCGCTACAGTGTCCATCATCAGGGCAGATGTGTGACGTAATAACAAAAATACCCTTGGCCATGAAAATCTAAAATCATATCTATGTGTTTATATAAAAAAAATATAAAAAATATCCACGCTGTTTCTATGAACTAGTCTAAGACAAGTCCATGTTGAGCGTATAGTACATAAAATTATATAATATTATGGAGCAGCCAGTACCTACCTGGGAGCGTAAATGAATCTCATCCCGCATCTTGCAACACGGAGAAAGCAAATCTTACACGAGTCTTTGGTTATCTAAATTAGCGTACAAGACGTACTACCCAGAACCTGGGAAAGTACTACACACAAGCAGGGATAGGGACCTCACAAAGCAATGTGGTCATTTAATTGTTTCTTTATGTCGTTTCGGTTCGGAAGATTGGATTTAGCCTGCGAGAGAATGTGATAAGATAATCGATCTCCTCTTTGTGCGGTGCTTCGTAGCCTATCGGTCTCCTCCTTGTGCGGTTCTTCGTAGCCTCCCCACTCTTGTCTACTTTAGTTTTTTGAAGGATTCACTTCTACAGCTTGTGAATTACACACATTTTTTTTTTAATTTACTGCAGTAACTACTGTGCACAGTAGACCTCGAGTCTAAAAAAGGATATTTCTAATTTTCGCTTATTTAATCAATCTAAACCAAACTTTCCTCTAAAATCATAACGTTTGCAAGAGGGTACTTAAAATACCCGCCTAAAATTTGCCGAAAGAAAAATGTCACTATCTCGATTCTCAATAATACTTTTTTTAAACTTTATTAAACACGTTAAGTTTTAAAGCTCTTAAAAATGTTATTCCTGAAGATAATATCTAGACATTCACCGCGCCGAAACGCAAATTATATAAAATTCCCTCGTTAGAAAAAAATCGCAAAGTATGCTCCAAAAATTATTATAAACACTAATGCAATGTACACTGCTCCACCCCTACCATAATAATACATTGTTCCCATCCATATTTCAAAACCGTCAAATCAGTATACATTTGCCCTGATGAAGGAACGGTCGTTCTGAAACCGGTCGGATTTACTCAAATATAAAAGTGGTGCAAACAAAGTTAAATTGTTTCATTTATCTATTATAAACACTTAGATATATTTTAGTTATTTTACTGGTTATATGTATGAAAAAATTCACAGTGTTTCTTTAAATGCTGTTTAAGACAACCCCCGCGAGATTTTATGCTCTATTTTGAACTAGTCATGTTTTATTAAACATTATTACAATTTTCGCAACGATTTTGTCGCTTTAAATACTAGCGCGCTGCTCTAACATTCGTAATTTCATATCTCTCCATCTTCTTCTTTTTGAGCTCGGTTATGGCGCCTTAAGGCAATCCAACTAATATTTTCAGAAAATTTGCATTACATTGCCAATAAACAATTTTTTTTATTATTTCTATATTACTATTTTTCATTTTGTGACATGTAATCAGTTCTTATGGTATATGTATACCGTTGAAATTAAATAAATAAATAAATAAATAAATACCGAAATCCCTCTCGCTAACATTAAATAATTGCAAATCTGATTGAATAATTTTTTTTTTTTAATAAAAACTTAATATTGTTTGTGCGCATCCTGTAGGTCCTAGGCTTACGGCCGCAGCAGGCGTGTTGCTGCTCTATGCATAATAATATAAATATCTATGCCCCGTCTTGATAAATATGGCGGGCACGTTTATTGGTGAAAATATTTTGTTTGCCTACAACATCTTCCTAATTAGGCCTCCCTTCCCGTCTCTTCGTTCATCCTAATTCACTTAGTTAACGTAAAATAATTAGGATGAATAAAACCTCTCGTATGATAAATTTGTTTTCGTCGGCAGCCTTCCGCGGAATGCAATATGGAAACTGAGGAGAATTTTAATCACATACATCTTAAGTTTCTTAGATTTTCTTTCGTTTATCCATTTTTTGTCATTGGTTAATTGGGTTAGCTACTTGGGTTGTCTTTTTGTAAATAAAAATATATATACAGTGTGATACTGTGACCTAAATTATTTTTGATCAAATTGAAAACAAATAAACTTCCACAATCCCCGAAAGAAGAAATATTTCCTTGAACCAACCTCTCGTTAGTTAAACTTGCAGATATTATGTTTAAAAAATTACTAAGGATTTGCGCTCGTATCAGATGAATGGCAAAATCGAAACTATTATTATCACATCTAGAAACTATGATATATAAAATTAGTTACTTAATTGAATAACGATCATTTTTCTTCAGATTTTATGCCCAGGTTAAATCTTCCCAACAGAAAAAACTAAACCCTTTCACACACTTTTCCACAAATGATCATCTTGTCAATTCACGCTATGCAATTGCACTATATAAGTATAATAAATACAAAACAATACAAGAACAACATGTCAACCTACCGGAGACCAAATGGGAAAATAATTCACCGACTCCAGATATTTTCATATCAGAGGGTTCTGCTCGGTAGACCTCCTAATTGAACCTATAATTCTTACTGATCTCTCAATATAAATATTTAAAAAATCTTTTGTAATCCTACATGTATGTATTTAAAATGACTGATTTTTGCGTTTTTATATATAAATTCTTTGACAAATCTAATATGCCTAAATTTTGAAAGAGAGATCTAGGTATAATGCCAGTAGCCGAAATAACAAATGGTAATATTTTTATAGTCTGAGAATGCCAAATTCTTTTAATCTCATTTTCTAAATCTGTATATTTTCTTATTTTTTCAGAAACAGATTTTTTAAATATTACAGAAATTTGGAATAGCGACATCAATGATATAAGTTATTTTTTATTATTATTATTATTATAGCATATTATTAATTCTACGTTTAGAAAAAATGATATAATCTTTCTAATTAAATTTAATTTGTATAATTTAATAACTTATAATTTAATTGACCAACCATATCATGAATTTCTAATCTGTAAACTACACCCGCCATAACATAGGGACGTCCCTAGCATGGCGGATGAAACAACACAAAAATCTGTACAATGTTCAAAATCGAAATTATTTGTATTGGTCTAGTTCGATTTGCGTATTCAGCATACGCTTTTATCCCTTTATGCACAATATGCACATATTTTAAGATCATATTAATTGATCATTGAAGAAAAAGATAATAAAGGGTCCGCCAAATAACTTTTTTTTTTTGAAAATGCTATAAAAAAAAAACTACTGAATATTTTCTCAAATTTCTTTTTTTATTTGAAAATACAATCCTTCCGGTTAATAATGGAAAATAATTTCATTCAAATGGCTGCCTCGGCTGGCCATGCAGTAGCCTACACGATCGGTCCAATTTTTAAGTTGAAGCCAACTGACCATCCAATGCGTTTTCGCTTCGCTGAGTGGGCCTGCGATCGACTTACAGAAGATGCCGATTTTGCCAAAAAAATCATCTTTTCAGATGAAGCTCATTTTGATCTTGGCGGGTATGTAAACAAGCAAAATTGTCGCATTTGGGGCACAGAAAACCCGCACGCATACATTGAAAAGCCGATATACCCAAAACGAGTCACTGTTTGGTGCGGATTTTGGTCCAGAGGCATAATTGGGCCATTTTTCTTCGAAAATGAGCAAGGAGTGGCGAAATTGGTGAAATACAGCTGCACACAATCGATAATGTGCTTAAAAATTGGACCGATCGTGTAGGCTACTGCATGGCCAGCCGAGGCAGCCATTTGAATGAAATTATTTTCCATTATTAACCGGAAGGATTGTATTTTCAAATAAAAAAAGAAATTTGAGAAAATATTCAGTAGTTTTTTTTTTTATAGCATTTTCAAAAAAAAAAGTTATTTGGCGGACCCTTTAATACAAATCAAAACGAAACATGAAAACGAACAACACAGAAAAATAAAAAGATAACTGTCGCAACTTGGAAACGAACCCATTATTTGTCCAAATTATTTAGAAGTCACAAAATCCTTCAATATCCCTCTATTCTGTGGGTTTATAAAACTCTTATGAGATGCTGTTTACCTATGACGTTACATACTTGTTTAACTCAATGAGGCACCAAATTACTCACTAGATATTGTAAAAGAATACCATGAGCAAAAACATACCGACACCAAAAAACTTTAAACTGGGTCTCTTCTTCAAAAAATGCATTGAAGCTTTCCTCTGAAATATTATATGTCACATGCTTATAATAGATATGTGTGATGCAACGTTTTTTTTAATAACTTGCATTTAACCATTTAAATCATTTTATTACAGTAAATAAAGGACCGCTTTCATATTATTGCGTATCCTTACTTCAAAAGAGTTAAATCGATCTAAAAATTCACCATCAGCATTTCAATCTATTACAAAATTCCTCTATTTCACTCAATTTATTTTCGGTTTCACTTCGGTCCGGGCCATTTGAAATAAAACAGTTACCTGTCCACGCGTGCAAATTACACAATAGACATTGATGTCGAGTCGAACAACAGCAGGGCTATCTTCCGTGAAATGACGCCGAGGCACCCTCCGATGTGATTGGTAATATTACGTCAGCCTCATTTAACACGAATCCATGCACAAAAGAATCCGAAAGAAATAACAAAGGGAGATCCGCAAATCATCTGCCGTCGTAAATAGTACGAAATACGGTAGATGGGAAATTTAAGGCAACGAATTCCACTGTGGGTTCTAAATAACTTCGAACAATACTACGTATAAAGACAGTCATATAAATAGAAAATAAATGAACAATAAGTACTACACCTGATACACATAGTTTTTTTTCCCCTGGGGGGTCATTGTTTTTATTTTAAATATATGAATTATAATATGAGTCTGGATTAACCTTTAACTGCTGACGTGGGGTCGCTCAGGCCCTGCAATAAAAATAATATCGAAATACTCCCCTCCCATGCGCGTGACGCATACGCCGCTTCCAGTAGCTTCGAGTTTAGTGACGCCATAGCTGTAAGTTTTAAACTTAAAATTTTTAAAGCTGAATTTCTGGAAGTAAATTCATTTCAATTTTTTTTGCGGGCCTCTCTGACCCATCGTCAGTACTTACGTGACTTTTTAAAGTTTGTTATTAAAAATTTTAAATTTAAAAAATAAACATTAACAACTTTACTTAAGTTTTATTTATACAGATGTTTATTCGAGACACTATTGAAATATTATAATAATAGTGAGTTTATTGTTTTTATTTAGTTTAATAGATAATACAGACTGATTTCTGAACTCAAGTAATTTTTGCCAAAAATTATTATATACCTAATATCCAAATTGTTGTTTACTCGTATAAGTTACTTAACAATAAAAAGAGTGTTTCATTTTATTTTATTTTATTAAAATATATTTAAATTGTCCAATAAATAATAATTTGAATCCCAAAATTTTCGTGGATCTCTAATACAGGGTGTTAACGGACGTACTTGACTTACTTTAACCAGCGATTCCTGACATTATTTGGAGTAAAAAATGTAAACGAAATTTTGGTCTCCGGTGACATTTTTGATGTTTTTTTTTCCTACAAAAACATAAAAAAATGGTAGTTGAACAGTTGGAGGCAGGGTAAGGGGTTCGTAAGACACCCGATTGAGTGACCAGTGACGACATGCGGAAGAAATTTTTTTTTGTTCGATTTTGAAGAAAAAATTTTTGAAAAAAAAAAGTCGTCAAAAAAAGTCACCGGAGACCAAAATTTCATTTACATTTTTTACTCCAAATAATGTCAGGAATCACTGGTTAAAGTAACTCAAGTACGTTTCTTAACACCCTGTATATAAACATTCAAAGTAACGGGCCGCCCAGGCCCCACGTCAGAGAATACGTAAAAAAATCACGTCAGCATTTAACGGAAAAAAAAAAAGTCGAATGCAATTTTATAAATGTTTCAAATTTGTATTTGAACTAGTGAGGAAAGCGGCCATGGATGATTGAAATATGTTTTTTTTTCAATATTGTTATATCATGAAATTTTATCGATATATACAGGCTGTTAAGGGACCTACTACACTTACTTTAACCATTCCTGACATTACTCGGAGTATAAAATGTGTGGAAATTTTGGTCCCCTGTCATTTTTTTACGTCTTTTTTTGTACTTGTCCTACACAACCCCTTATTCTGCCCCTAACTGTCCAACACCTATGTTTTTTTTTAGATTTATTTTGAAAAAGAAAACATCAATAATGTCACCGGAGACCATAATTTCGTTAGGAATCACTGGTTAAAGTGAGTCAAGTATGTTCCTAAATAATATATGACTTGCAAAAAATTTTGCAAATTCCAATTCATTATATAAGATGTTAAATTTATTTTATACATTGTTTTATTTTTTCTCTAGTGAATAAACCAGATTATCGCATCAATTAATGAAATCAATTAAAGCAATACTACCACAATATTCAATAAAATTAAAACTTTCATCTTACATAATTTTTTCTCTTATCTACAAATTGTCACATAAAAAAGTATGCTATAATCACAAACGTGGTATTAAAAATATATAATATATCTTGTAATATTTTGTGATCTTTCGTGAAATTTGTATCCAATTTTAGATGGGTATTTCATTGGAATCATCTCAAATGTTTATTTGTGTTGTTTGTTTGTGTTTTGCCAATAAACTGCGATTGGTCATAACTCCATTCGCGTACGTCAATGCCTTTATTCTATATTGGGATGAATTCTGTTTGTTTGTGCGATTGTCGCTTGCAGTGAGAGAGGTTATTCCTTGTTGCAAAATATCTCTCAGTAAACTTGTAGCACAATAACATGTTTAACATATTGGATAAATTTGTCGTTGCATCACAAATATATGTTGCAACTAATTAACTATCTATTAGTCAAAGCTCGGTTTTACTGTTAAAACCAATGATGGGTCTATTTTCGTGCTTTTACAGTACCAAAGGCTGCGATGTTCATGCGAGCCGAACCACGAATGATAATTACGAAAAGAAACGAAACAATCGCAAACTCGTTTATTCATTAAAAAATATATATTTGAGAACTATATTATATCAATTCTTGAATAAAGTTGAATGCGGAAAACTATTTGAGTTCTGCTTCGTTCTACCTCTTCTAACTGGAGTAGGTGTATTAGAAATTTTATTCCTGTAGTGTTCTGTTTTTTGATAGACACACTAGCAGATTCTCCAACACACTTTGGATGCAGATTACTTCTTGGGAATAAATAGATTCTGGTTCGTTTATCTGGTTTTATTCAATACTTCGCGTATTACAATAATGACCTCGTTAGTCGACCTAATTAGGAGCTGGCTAAATTGGTTCTAAATAGTGTTTACAGAAAACACCCACTCTCAGCCTCCCGTCCCTCTTCTGGACAACTTAGGTACTAAGCTACCTGCCATCTAGCGAAATCTACCGACAGTTCTTATCACCGCCATCTATGTCTAAAAGCCGGAAGCTTTTTAGATACACAACATTAACATTGTGCAAATTTATAATATTTACGATGGGAGTGAGATCACGAATGTAAACTTTCAACCTTTAGTAGTATTTAATGAACTTCTGCGTTAATTGGGGTTAAAAAGCTTCGCTTGATAAAAACATCATCAATAACTATGTATTTCTTTCCAACCTCCAGAACACACAGTTATCATTCTAGACACTGAGAAACGTTATATTGAGTGAGCACTTTATACATAAGATGAATAGATAATATTTGTGCGAACAGCCCTCCTATATGTTGTTGCTAAGTCGCGGCATACCACTAAAGCAGGCGTTCCTCAGATATTTATTCAATTTCCGACTCACCCAGCTTTCTAAATGCAAGTTACGAGTGTTTCTCGGTCGCACTTATCCATTCATTAATCCGGTACCTACCGAAAACAAACGATTTTCCGAATCTCGAAGCTCGAAGCTCGTCCAAGTACAGCCCGTATAGGTCTACCTCGAATCGGGGTCGGGCATGTTAAAATGTTAAGTCCTGGCTCGGGGTGTCTCGACCCTGGGGGTCTCTTGTCTCCAGGAGTGGGCTAAGCTAGTGTTTTATGCCGGGGCCGGATTTATGGGGGTGTAATGGGGCCAGGGGTGGCCGGCATCACCATTTTGTCGCCCCGAATGACCCCGACCGCCCTCTTTATCACTTCATCCCCCGTCGGTGGCTGCGGCTCTCTAATCAATTGGGATTTGTATGTTTTGCCATTTGGCCTTTGTGTTATGTGTGTCTTGCAGCCAGCCTTGTTTGGTGAAAATTTACTATTATACCCACTACAGACTAATGCGATGAAAGAGGCTGGGCAATATAATGGCTTAGTTGCATACTTCTTTCATTTACCTCTGGTTCTAAAAATTACCACGTTTTCCTTACTGATTTTCTCAAAATGTTTTAACTGGTTTCACGATATTATAAAAATTTTGACAATTGAAGCAATAATTCCAAATAAATTACACGTCAGTATAAATCATCAGTCACATAACCGGGAGCTTATTTTTTTAGTTCATTCGCTAAATGTGTTTTAAATGTTGGGTTTACCCGTTAAATCGAGATTTACCTGAAAAACCCACTTGAATAACTAGAGCAGATCAGTGAAAAATTATGTATATATTGTAATTGTAGGATTTTCGAAGTTGAAAGAATTAGTAAAAGAAATATTTGTTTCAGGATTATTTATTCGCTTTAAAAAACAGTGTCAATAATAGAGACGAACAGAAATTTACTTTACGAACGAATACACATTTAAATTAAACATAGAATTAGTTATCTGTATACAACGTGTCCGGAAACTCGTAGTACAAGCGGGAAGCTGGTGAATCTACATCACGTAGAGAACCCAAAAAACTTATTTTTTTCGATCTGAGCATTTCGATTTAAATATTATTTTTTTTCTATTTTTCCATTTTTTCGGCGACTAAAAGGTTAAAAAAAAATTTGAGCCCGGTTTACTGTTCGATGCATTTTATAAGACATTACACAGCTGAAATCAACCCCCTAGTGAATTTTTTTTTCAAATTTAACCGAAAAAATTCCAACTTCGGAGCCGATTTACTCGAAAACGAAAGCTCAAATCAAAAAAAGTTATACCACAAAATCGACTCCAAATGTGATGTAGATTCCCCAGTTTCCCGCTTGTACTACGAGTTTCCGGACACCTTGTATATAAAAATCAAAATATGTATTTATGTGAGTATGTATATGAGATGTCTATGCGTTGCTAAACCATTCATCCGATTTTTTTTTTTTTTATTTATTTATTTATTTCTATGCTCTTACATACAGTATAAATACAATGACATAGAGTTAATAAATGCAATGACAATTACATAAGGTGGAAGTTTAGTAAAACAAAAAATATTCTTAATATGAAACATAGTAGGTAGTAGAGTGAAATATGATCGGCAACTGTATGTAATTGGATTACGATGACACTTTGGGGATTTGATGTGCGTATGCCCGCGATGGTTTCTGTAATATATAATAGTGAGTTTTGGCATCATGAAATTATGCGTTGCTAACCATTCAATTTGGTGAGTTGTAATGAGCACGCCCGCGAAGGTGTCTATATGTACTAGTGAGCTCTGGCTTTATGAAATTTGTATAAAAAATTTGCAAACGTGGCACGCGAGCTGTTTGAAAACTGAATGTATCAGGACTGATGTATGGAATGCGGGAGGAGGGAGGGGAACTCTGGAGGGGTGTTTGCTAGACGGGGAAAGAGGGAGCGGGGAATGGGGAGTGGGAATGCGTGAGGGGAAGGGGAAACGAGAAAGGAAGGAGAGGCGGAAAGGGAACGGAACGAATGGGAAAGGACACGCAGGGAGAAACAATTTCTTTATTAATTGGCATAGCAACGTTTGCCGGGAACTCGCTAGTTTAAAATAAAATAATTTTGATGCCTACTTTAGCGCCTATCTCTTAGCGAGTCTTTTCCACATCATTTTCAATTTTGAAAATCAATTCAAATTCCCGGTTATAGAGTTCATTGAACCCAAGTTACACTTCGACGCAGAGACACGGAGAACCTGAAGTAACCAATTTCCTTCGGGGCCTTTGTCCTCTTTGGGTATGCTGAATTGTGGGTCTTTTTGTGGAAAGGAAGAAGAGAAAGTTCTGGGAAGAAAAATGAGGCCTGGGTAGGAATCTGGGGATCAATGTATTCAGGAGTGACGGACGTAAGAATCCATACCTCCCACTGCGGTGCAAGACTATGGGTCGATAGAACCCGGCTGGAGAGTTCAAAAGGATTTTCTCAACCATTCTCTCCCGATCCGGCCAGCCATGCAGAATATGGGCAAACGCATCCGCCGTCAAGGCCTTAACAAACCTCACCCCATGAACCCGGGCACCTCTGCTAAGTCACCAAACGAAGCAAAGCACTATGCCAGGGGTGTTGGTCATCCAATAAATGGTTCCCGGGGAGGCCCGGAACCATACCCTCCTCCCAAAATTGATTAATTGTTTCTATTTTTTTGACACCAATGAACAAATGTCAAACCATATTTTTAAGCCTTATCGTGATTTGTTTTTGGGGTGTAATGCCGTGTTGCGCTACCTCTGTGGAAGGCGAACAAGCCAGCGATCTTCATCCGCGCAGCACTCCTATTGGTTCCTCAGACGCCAATTGGGGCCGCAAATTCTCACGAGCCACACTTGCCCCGCGACAAAAATCGACAAGATCATTCTGTTATAAACTGCCGAATTACTAACAGCCTTGTATTATCCCCACTTGTTCGCTCCCACTGTTATGAACAAATTATTCATATGAAATATTAAATTATGGTGTTAATTGGATTTAAATTGTTCTATAAACTTGTAAGTACTGTATCAAATGCTTATTTGATTTATCACACATCTTACACGTAAACATACCCCCATCCATATCTCCTTCTTGTAATACTTTTGGCCGTGGAAATCTAAAATCACTCTATTATATTGATTGTTTTCAATATTATGAAAAATGTTTTCATTTCAGAAGTCAGGTTTTAAAAAAAAAACGAGTGTGCTTTAGACCACACGACTGAAATAAAACTTCATTAACTTCCCTCTCAACTCCGTTCGCCTCGCCCGATCATACTTTTCATAACGCTCTCGTCCCGCATTCACCAGCTTACTACCCAAGTCAAGCGTGCGTATAGAAGTTTTACCTTAAAAAAACGAGTGTGCTTCAGACCACACAATTGAAATAAAACTTCTGTAGCTCCATCTATATATTCTATATTATGATAGGAAGAGAGAAAGAAAACGTGCGCGCGCACTGCTCTCTCTTGCTCCTACAGTGTGATACAGACAATAGGCCTGCACTGTGTAACATAACTGGCTATGAGAGAAAGAAAGAAAGAAAATGTGTGCTCGCACCTCTCTCTTTTGCCCCTACAGTAATAAATACGAAACGTAGCTCTCTCTCTTTCTATCTTCACTAACTTATATCTCCCTCTCAACTACAGTTCGCCTCGCTTTTCGTAACGCTCTCGTCGCATTGGCCAGCTTACTCCCCAAGTCAAGCGTGCGTAAAGAAGTTTTACATAAAAAAACCAGAGTGGTCAATTCACACGTGGTAGATGTGGAACCTTCAGAAAACTAAAGTAGACAAGAATGGGGAGGCTTCGAAGCACCGCACAAAGAGGCGACCTATTATACTATCTCATTCTCTCGAAGGCTAAATCCTATAGATGCATGTGTTTGTCTCTTTTTAGTGTCGCTATCTTTCATTTAATTGAGTTTGAAATCACAACGGTGCTCAAGAAATTTTCACTTCAAAAATATAATAATTATATTCACCTTTTTATTTCTAACATCATTCTTGACAAAAGTTGATACAAAATCAGTATTTGCGCTTACAACACCCGAGTTTCACTTATAAAAATAGTTGGTATAAAAATATAACATTTGGCCTTGCACGTCTTAACCACTGCAAAACAGCATTTAGTTGCATTCCATACCGCATTAGTGGTGCCAATGCGATACTCGGATCTCTTGGTGCGCCAGGCCGCCCGCACCACCCACCCCTAGAACCTAGAGCCAGAACGAGTGTGGTGACGACGACACGCGAGCGGGGAATTTGCCTCGCCGCGGTAACCCGAGCGGCGCGGATACCCTCGACTCAGTCATGTCAAAAGCGAATTATCGTCCCGTCCTTGCACTTGTTATGCTACTGGTTTGTTCATTTCGTTTGCTGCATTGAACTTTATTTTTCATAATAATGCGCCCAATGATATTTGATATTTTATGAAGAAAAAAACATATTATTTTGTCACGTAACAAAAGTGGGCATCTTCAAAAGTAATTTATCGTCATCACAATATTTAGTTAATTTGACGGCCTCCGTGGTCGAATAAGTGCGTTCATTGGCTACGAAGACGGAGGTTTCTAGTTCAAATTCAAGAGTAAATTTTATATTTCACAATTTATTCACATAGGACTCATAGAAATCAATATATCTCCCTTACTGTCGTGATTAGAAACATGATCTAAACGGTGTTAAAAGAGAAAACACCATCCTATATATTCGAATTAGCGAAGTTAACCATAGACATTTAAAACGTAAACGTTAATGAAACCAAAGTTTTCGACGGCAAATTGAGAAAAATTAATGAAATTTCTTAAACTTTTTTATGAATTATTTTTTTATATAAGCGACAGTAAAGTGCGGTTATAACGTTTATAATACATTTGTCTAATAAAATATTTGTGTGTTTTTTGTTTGTCGTTATCACTAACTTTTAGTTTAGTCTAGGGGGTATTTTAGTTTTTTTTTTTTACATGAGCTCCACACAGGAAGCCCTGAGGAAAATAATTTCCCTCAGGGCCTATGTCGTCTTTGGGGATGCTGTGTGAAGGGTTTTTTTTAAGGAAAGGAAGGAGAAGTGAGTTCTGGGAAGGAAAGGGGTTTAAGGGGTGGGTAGGAATCTGGGGTTCAGTACGTCCTGGTCATCTGCCTCCAAGACCTAGACAAACCTCACCCCATGAACTCGGGCACCCCTGCTAAATCACCAAACGTAGCGAACCACTTGGGGTGACCTATGACAGAGGTGTTGGTTATCCAATAAAGGTTCCCGGGGCGGCGGTACCCATTCCCGCCTCACAAATTGTTTACTTGGTTTGAGGTATTTTAGTTTCCGGAAATGGTAAATAAAACATTTTTACAGTTATTTCGTTCAAATTAAAATCGATTGTTCACTTGGCGGCCATAAATGTGAAAATTTTAAGTTAGTTTTTTTTTCGTAAATATATTTTTTTGATAAATTGAATTAACATATTTATTACATTATCTGATAATGTGGAACTCACTAAGTGCTTTACACTTGCTTACGCCCCCATTTCACATTTAACAAAATTCAATCAATAGATAAAATGACTTAATATATTCAAATAAATGACAATAAAACTGAAATGAAATAAAATACAAAAATACATGCGGTAATGAAAAAAAAAATACAAAAATTAAATAAATTTTACACAAAATATATCTAAGAACCTCTTCTTAAAGTTCTTTGTTTGGGTCTAATTAAAAAAATATATAATAAAATCTCAAAACATGACGTGAAGAAAAGATGTCAAATTTTCCGCTTTTTAATTAATTAGTTAAAATGCTTTATTTCCCATCATCAGTTACTAAAATAGTTGATTCTCATTATAATTTAATTGATTGAAAGTGTTTTTAAAATAAAATGACGGTCAACTGTTTTTAAAATAAAACTGTTGACCGTCTCCGGCTTTTCTATACAGGGTGTCCCGGGGTAAAGTGCATTAACTTCGGGAGGTGATCCTACATGATAGTACAAGTAAAAAAGATAAATAACTTTTTTCGAAATTCCAACTTTTAGGGATAGTTTTCTGGTAAAAAGATAAAATTAGACCGGCGTGTGCGGGCGGCATTATTATTTTAAGCTGTTGCCGAATCCCAGCTGCAAGCGCTCAGTATCAGCGTTGAATTCGAATGTAACAATTTTATTCGCGTAGTAGTGTTTCACATTAAAAACTATTTATCTTGTGTGTATTTATTTAGACTGACTAAAAGGAACAACTTTATTCAGTGCGTGTTTTTCTCAGACTTACTTTTATTTATTTAGTTGTAGACTTTCCTAACTGTAAAAATTGTGTTTATTTAGTCAATGCCTTACTTTACCAACAAAGAACGGAAACACATTCATTCATGAGATACGCCACAATGTACGAATTGATAATAATTATTAGTTTACGTTTACATGCTTGCTTACAAGCTGAAGGTGGATATTTTGAAAATTTGTTAAACTAGTTAAAAGCGATGACATTAGTCAAGTGTTCAATTAGTTTATAACAATTTAATCGTTAAAATCGTGCCTTCAATTGTTATTTAAGTGCAGTTAGCTTTTAAAATTTGGTTTAAAACATACGATTTGTATAAACGTCAAATTCTCGGTCTTGTTATTGTTTGCAAACGGTTTCCATGGATACAGGCACACCAAATAACGTTGCAACAATTCGTCGCCTCAGTTCTTATTTGTCCCACAGACCATTTTAGTTTTTGTTCAATACTCACTTTAAAATTAAAAACAAAGTATGAAAAATGATAGTTAATCACTTAACTTAGAATTATTTAAACTAATTGGACCTTTACCTTTACGGAAATAGGGTTATCTTAAACACCTATCATAATGTTTTATTGAAATAATTAAAGAAAACCTTCTCCTCCTGAAAAATTTTCTAATGGACAAATACGAACTAAAGCGACGAATTGCGCCCCACAAGCTAACAGCAACTTTGTTGGGTAAGTGCTGCCTTATACTGAGGATTTTTAGTAGGTATGTCTTTTTGTATGGGGAAAAATAGTTGGAATTTCAGAAAAAGTTATTAATCTTTTTTACTCCTACCATAATGTAGAATCACCTCCCGAAGTTAATGCAGTTTACCCCCGGACACCCTGTATCTGTATGAGTCACTCGATAAATGTTCAAACGTTGTTAAATTTTCATTAATTTGGAATATCAAGGTAAACATTTTCATAAATCGTAACGGTTCATTATAATTGGATTCTCTTGTCCAATACCTTTCGGGTTATAATAACCCATGTAATCATCCCCTATTGCAACCGCAGAAATCCCATACAACGTGACACTTATAATCAACTTTCTCATTAAGACACCGCATTCCCTAATGACGTCAGAACTCGGCTTGCGCCACAATAATAATTTATCATACTCAATTTTAATTCGCAAATTAGACGCTAGATGCCCCCATCTACCCTCTCAGGGTCGGCAAGTGGGGTAAGTCGAGGTAGTTTGGCGGGGGGCATGTTTGGTATGGGGCAGGTTGAAAAGAGGTTGGGGCAGAGAAGACCCAAGGAGGTGCTCTATTCCTCCGACACATTCGGATGGAACAGTGGAATTAGTCTCGGCTGAATGAACGCCATAATAGACCAGTGTTTCGGCAAATTATACCCGGCACGCCGCGCCCCGGGCTATTTGCACTGTGGGTTTATACGCCCGAGGGGAGGGCGCCCACCTTTATGCAGCATTACATCAATTTCATCTTAAAGAAATCACTACCAACATCTTCATTATACGTCTGCCAACAACTGAACCAAATACCCTAAGATCACACAACCAATACATATGTTGGTACTTCAAATTTTATTAAATATTTGAATCCGTGAAATCTTTACGATTATTCGATTAAATCATCGTGACCCTATTTGACCGTAAAATGTATTTAAAACTTTGCTGTTTTGCTTCTAATCTCAATTTTTCCCCTTCCTCTGCCCTCTGATTCATCACGTTCACCAGTTCACAGTTCCCATAGAGTCCTTCTCGCTCCGATACTCTTATGTTGGGATGTTACTTATGGGGATAATATTTTACTCAAAAGTCCGATCAAGCACATTGCCAATTAACCTTTTGGAGTTTTTTTTACCTGAGCTCCACACAGGAGGCTCTGAGGAAAATAATTTCCCTCAGGGCCTATGTCATTTTTGGGAACGCTGTGTGGAGGATTTTTTTTAAGAAAACGAAGGAGAAGAGAGTTATGGGAAGGAAAAGGGTTTAAGGGGTGGGTAGGAATCTGGGGTTCATTGTGTCCTGGTCATCCACTTCCAAGACCTAGACAAACCTCACCCCATGAACCCGGGCACCCCTGCTAAATCACCAAACGTAGCGAACCACTTGGGGTGACCTATGGCAGAGGTGTTGGTTATCCAATAAAGGTTCCCGGGGCGGCGGTACCCATTCCCACCTCCCAAGTTGACTTATAAAAATAAACTAAACGAATATAATCAAAAATTGTAGACACATTTATCATATTAAGGTTAGTGTTAGTAAATAAATGACAATAAATTATTTTAGAATGAATGCATATTGTTTGCACTCAGAAAACCCTGAGGAAAATAATTCCTTCAAAGTCTTATGTCATCATTGGAGGGTCTTTATGGGAAAGAAAGGAGAGTAATTTCTGAGAAGGAAGAGGTGGTTGGAATCCGGGGTTCAGTGTGTCCGGAGAGACGGACGTATGAATCCATCCCTCCCTACTACGGTGCCAGGCAATGTTCCGAGAGAGTTCTGCTGGACGGACATACACGGGTAACAACGACAGAGACAGCAACAGTTGAAATATCTATTATTCAAATTTCTCAGCGTGTTTCCTCTTAACATATTTTCATGTTTCCTATGCTTACCCTCGGATAATCTATCCTATCATTGATAATTCATTTATGTACAGGAAAAAATAAACCATTCGATCATGTATCATAATCATTGTAAATATTTACAATTAAAAATGAAAACGAAATTTTTATAATGAAAAGTTTTTTTCTAACGATTTATTGAATTTAAGTTGTTTGTTTTATTATTAGGTTCTTATTTAGGTACATAATATAATGGTTATGTTGTTTTGGGATCCGGTCGGCGGTGGCAAGGGGTGGCCTCCGAGAGTGGTCGGGGGCGGGTGTGGAGCACGGGGCTGGTTTAAACCTAAATTAATTCTATTGATTGCTCGACAACAGGAGTCGTGTAATGAGGACAGAGACTGGCGAGGAATCCTTGTAAGTAGGCGGCGAGCCAACTCTTCTGCTACTAACGTAGGTCTATATTTCTATTGCAGGTAGAATTATCAGTACATTGTACTAGTTTCAGTGACAGCGCAGTAAAATAAATTATATTATATCTGTAAAATTAATGTTTCCAATTTTGGTTGTCGGTGCATGAAATTAATGCGTGAAATGAATCAACTTTTAATTTTCTATTTTGGAACTGATGGATAAGTGTAAATCAAATAATAGACGAGTGATAAAGTATGTACCAACATTATTTCATGAAAAAATGATTATTTATTTGAAATTCTTATTTCTTTTGTTTAAACTTTAAATTTGGGAGGCGGGAATGGGTACCGCCGCCCCGGGAACCTTTATTGGATAACCAACACCTCTGCCATAGGTCACCCCAAGTGGTTCGCTACGTTTGGTGATTTATCAGGGGTGCCCGGGACCATGGGGTGAGGTTTGTCTAGGTCTTGGAGGCGGATGACCAGGACATACTGAACCCCAAATTTCCTTTAAAAAAACCCTCCACACAACATCCCCAAAGATGACATAGGCCCTGAGGGAAATCATTTTCCTCTGGGCCTCCTGTGTGGAGCTCATGTAAAGAAAAAAACGCTGATAAATGTCATCATTTTTCAAGTTTACTAAAATTCGAATGTAAATTTCTTCTTTTGAAGGGCAATGATTCTGAAGCGAATATTTATTTTTACTAGCTGACCCAGCCACGCGTTGCTGTGGCTAACGAAACACAATACCGTCTACTGGATGGTTACCCCACCTTTATAACGACGATAAATTAACTCACACCGCCATCTGTTAATTTGCATACAAATCAAAACCACACCGCCCGCTTGTCAGCCCGCTCGTCTGTTCTGGATAGGGACAACCTAATCACCTAGCGGTATAAAATATATTTTATGACCTATCATCATACCTACCAAATGTACATAAAAAAAATCATTAAAATCAGTTGAGCGGTTTCGGAGGAGCGCGACCACAAACACCGTGACAGGAGATTTTTTTATATGTACTCGTAGATTTATGTATTCTTTCAGCTTCACAAATCCGACAATTATAATATCTGGGGATCTGCCTTGAGCACTCACATGGACCGGCTCAATATAGCCCAAAAAGGAGTACTAAAGACAATTTTGAAATTACCGGTTAGAACTCCGACAGAAGAATTGTTTCAAAGCATTCAAGTCTACAACATACAAAAACTTTATGCAAAAAATATTTTATTTAAAATTAAAAAAAAACATATCAGAATACTCCACTGTCCAACATAGATACCCAACCAGGGCAATAAACCAAAATATTCTAGCTACAGCCAGTTTGAAAACATCTTTTGGACAAAGAAATATGAAATTCAATGTGACAAAACTATACAACGCTCTACCAACTCAAATAAAAAAAATAACAGAAATAAATAAATTTAAAACAAAAGTAAAAATATGGTTGAGAGAACAAAGTGAAAATGAACTATCAAACATACTGAAGACCATGTAAAGACAACCGGATACTAAATACAAATGTGGAAAAACTACAGGCCGCCTCAGAACAGGAAACCCTAGTGAGGAGGACTGTGAAAAAAAAACTTTATAATACCTTAATATAATATTATTTATAAAATACATTATGTACAAATTTTGCTATAGATACTAATAAAAAAATTAAAAAAAATATCTCGTGATTTTCTTCGGGTCTGTTCTAGTATCATAATAGAATCTTGATATTGATAATCACAAGATAAATTCAACTTCTTAGCATTTATCACAGTTGGTTGAATTGTTAAATTTTATTTGATTTGCTGGATTTAAACTTCTGAATTTCTAAATTCCTAAAATATTCCATGTCTTTCTGTATTTAAGATTTCAAAAAAAAGGAAATATATGTGTATTATATGTACACATATATATGAACGTGTGTATGTACTTATTGGGTGTATACATACGTTATTATATGTACATATATCTTTAGTTTTAAGAAATTTCACAGTTACTCCTGTAAAATCGATCATGTTGATCTCTAAAGACACTATATACAGGGTGCTAAGGGACGTACTTAACTTTCTTTAACCAGTGATTCCTGACATTATTTGGAGTAAAAAATCTAAATGAAATTTTGGTCTCCGGTGACATTTTTGATGTTTTTTTTTTCTACAAATACATAAAAAAAATGGTAGTTGTTGAACAGTTGAAGGCGGGGTAAGGGGTTCGTCGGACACCCGGCTGAGTGACCAGTGACGACATGCGGAAGAAATTTTTGTTTTGTTTGATTTTGAAGAAAAAATTTTTGAAAAAAAAAAGTATTCAAAAAAAGTCACTGGAGACCAAAATTTCATTTACATTTTTTACTCCAAATAATGTCAGGAATCACTGGTTAAAGTTAGTCAAGTACGTCCCTTAACACTCTGTATATATAGATATATATTTTTTAATTCTATTTTAACCATCACTGTTCAATATCCACATAATATAATACCCACGCACAGGCTTTGCCTTTGTGGGATCTTTTGTGTTACT
Source organism: Limnephilus marmoratus (assembly GCA_917880885.1). NCBI lineage: Eukaryota > Metazoa > Arthropoda > Insecta > Trichoptera > Limnephilidae > Limnephilus > Limnephilus marmoratus. The sequence goes on along the minus strand of OU862912.1, from coordinate 35,957,031 downwards.
CTCTTATGTTTTATGTTATTATGTTAGTACCTATTCCCATGTATCAAAAAATTTTTGTAATGAAAAAACAAACGGACCTTTTTGTTTCTAATACGTCTCTAGTAATATTAGGAACCCTCTATGACAGCCTGCCTCGTAAACAATAATTGACAATATTTCCTTTCCAGTGTAAGATCTGAGGTAGCGTCTATAAACTGTGAGCTGGGAGCAGGCCGCAGCCAGGTTGGGCGGTTTCTTCCGCCTAACGAAGCGGTCTGGGCGGCGGCGGGCGGTCTGAGGGCGGCTGCCGGTTATTCAGTCCCATGAATAGTGTAAAGACAAGGCTAATTGTCTGGTTATTTTGATGGGATGGCGATGAAACGCCTGCGGTGTTCGCCGCACACCGTCGCGCCGCCATCCATACCCCGTGGCCGATCTATCCCTTGCTACCCCGATACCCCGATACACTGCGGTTTGTGTTTTGATAATGTTAAGAAAGGTCACGTTGTGCGAAATAGTGTGCAATCACGTGCAGTGTTTTCACAGACAATATATAATGATAACTTTAAGTTATTACACTTATTACTGCTATCAACGCACGTGCTTAAGAGGAACTGTTGGGCGAACTTTTTCATACACAACATAAATTTGGATTTAAGGCTAAACTAAATAGTTTGTTTTTAAATCAAAAAACATTATCTATTATTATATATATTTTTTTAAATGATGATACATGGGCCATTAAAGTAATTAATTTAGCGTTATTTTACAGACAACGTTGGCTTTTTTGCGAGTTAATTATAATTATTTAAAAATATGCCCTACCATATGCACTATTTACCCTACCTATTCTCATAATACAAAGTAAAATAAAACACTTATTTTTTTTATTTTTTATTTATTTACAACAAATTCGTTGTTCAACGTAAGTCGGTTGATTGTAATTAAAATTTATGCCCATCAAAATACTTTATGTAATCATTTTTATGATATTATTTTATATTTCAACGTACTTACAAGATTTACAAGATTAAAAATTAATAAATAATAAAAAATTAAATAAGTTCCACTTCTTATAATGGCCTATACCTACGTTATAATCACTCATTTAATTTTTCTATTAAAACTATGTTCTTTTGACAAATTGCAAAAGTTTTATGACTTGCTGCATAAAGCGCGATTGGTTCATTGATATAATTTTATTTTTGTTCTTGTTCAAAAGAGATCCAACTGCCGAAAATCGGAGATTATAAACACGTGTTCAAATCCATTGCTTCGATTAACAATTTCTTATCGTTATGCATTTGGGAGGTGGATATGGGTACCGCCGCCCCGGGAAATTTATTAAATTGGATAACCAACACCTCTGCCATAGGTTACCTCAAGTGGTTCGGTACGTTTAGTGTCTTAGAAGAGGTATTCGGGTACATGGGTAAATTTTGTCTAATTCTTGGCGGGGCATGCGTTTGCTCACCTACTGCGTTGCGGGCCGGTTCTGGAGAGACTGGTTGGTAAAAAGATTTTATCTCTCCAGCCGGATTCTCTCGACCCATCGCCTTGTAATGCAGTGGGAGGGATGGGTTCACATATCCGTCACTCCTGGACATATTGACCCCAAGATTCCTACCCGTTTCAAATACATCATACCTGTTTTCTTCCAAGAACTTTCTCACCTTTTTCTTAAAAAGATCCTCAACAGATTATCCCCAAAGATGACATAGGCTCCAAGGGAAATTGTTTTCCTCTGGTCCTCCTGTGTGGAACTAATGTTAAGAAAATATATTATTTAAATAATCTACATAATGCTATAGATTTAGTGTGAGTGGATATTTCCAATCCCTAACCACAAAAAGAATTTGTATTTCTTATTCATAAGATCGAACCAAAAACATAAATTACACATTTTATTTTTCCAAAGATGTATTGACTCCGTGCAGCGAAAAAAGGTTGCACCCTCACCATTCAATAAAGTCCTCCTCATATTCCTATTCATACAAATCTATCCTCCCGAACAAATGCGATATAAACTTCCATCTTACACAATGTCTACTACTATATCTCCACTCTCGTCCGTGTTGGGCCGCAATTATTTGTTATTGCCGATCCCCAACCCCTAAAACCCACCCCAACAACCTACAATACTGAACAACCGAAAAAAGGGAAACATCAATGAGAAGCCTAAAATTTTAGCTTATTGAAATAGTTCGACTTTCTTGTATATTTAAACGTGCTTATTGTCGTATTTGTCGTACTCGAGGCAAGGCTTTATGGGCAGTCCAAGAGCCGGTAGATAAGAACACAAAAAAGTTCAATAGAATACGAGAGGTTTTATGTGCGGGGTTTCGCCCTGGGCGCCTACAATTTATTCAAATATTTGTCATATTATTCCGATCACACACACTCTGCGCATAGAATTGTATGGAAGGTGGCCGATGGGTATTTCATACAGACTCTTTCTTGTGATGTATTCAAATTTAAGATGAATGGATACAAAATATTATTATAGAATTTTTTATAGACCATCTTTTTTGTTTAACTTGAAATATTATGTACTTGTACTGAGCTGCGAGGACATGTTTTGTACAAATTCATATAATGTACACACAGTTTTAAGACGTCACCCTAAAATATAGTCAGAATCTTAACGACGTAAGTGAAGAAGTCGTGTATACTAATATGCGATGCGCGACCCCGGAATTTTTTTTTTTTTACATGAGCTCCACACAGGAGGCCCTGAGGAAAATAATTTCCTTCAGGGCCTATGTCATCTTTGAGGATGCTGTGTGGAGGGTTTTTTTTAAGGAAAGGAAGGAGAGGAGAGTTCTGGGAAGGAAAAGGGTTTAAGGGGGGGGGTAGGAATCTGGGGTTCAGTATGTCCTGGTCATCCGCCTTCAAGACCTAGACAAACCTCACCCCATGAATCCGACCACCCCTGCTAAATCACCAAACGTAGCGAACCACTTGGGGTGACCTATGGCAGAGGTGTTGGTTATCCAATAAAGGTTCCTGGGGCGGCGGTACCCATTCCCGACTCCCAAATTTTGAACCTATTGTCGGATACATGATCTTAAGCTCAACCCGTAAAATAATTCCTCCTCATGTACCCTTAAAAATTGAAAACAACGACTTGCAAAACCTGATCCAGGAAAAATATCTTGGGCTGTGCATTGATCAGCATTTGACATTTAAACAACACATACAAGGTATTAAAGATAAAATCATCCCCTTAATTAGCGTATTTAGCCGGCTATCATATCTGTTGCCAAATAAATTAAAAATAGGTTTATATTATAGTCTCGTACAATCACATTTAAATTATTTGATTGAAATCTGGGGAAACGCATGTGAAACACACATAAATGAATTACAGGTAATACAAAACAAGGTAATCAAAAAACTATTTAATTACAAGCCCAGAACATCCACAAAAAAATTATATATGGAAACAAAACTATTAACATTAAGAAAACTATATGAATACAATACATGTCTCCTTATATACAAAATACAAAATAATCTCCTACACACAAACACAGAATTCATTAAAACGTCCCAAGTACATAAACACTTTACACGACAACGCGATAACATACATTTAAATACCATCCACACTAACTATGGTAAACAATCCATTGGTTACGAGGGGGGCAACTTATATAATTGCCTCCCAAATGACATTAAAAACGAAAAGAAGCTGGGTAAATTTAAAAAACAATTATTTATATTTATTCTTGATAAACAAAATAATGAAATAGAATAGCGCTGTATTGAAATATTTATTTTATCTTAATGTGTATAATTATTTCTAGTTAAATGAGTGAAAATGTAATTTTCTTTTAACTGGAATAAAAAAAAATAAAAAAAAATAAATAAAAAATTTGCCCTAGCAAATACTAAATATTGTGGGAATCTTAACGATGTAAGTTAAGAAAGCGTGTACACAAGTATACCTCATTGGACGGACCTATGGATGAATTTGATCTTTTCCGGGGTTTATTTGAATTAATTTTGACAAACTTATTACTAAAATTTCAGATATTTTTAAACGAATGCCTCCGAAAGTTACACAAGTCTACAAAAAAATAAAAGTTGAGAGCTGTTTTGGTTTTTTTTGCGTAATTCTTATGTTTTTGGGTGTGCTGAATCCGAAAATGACTTTCATTTTGTCACAGAACGTCACGTTTTCTGACAATGTAGGTATCTATGTTAAACAAGTTATCATCTTAAAATAAAAGATAAAAGACAAAAAAAAAAAAATTTATTTGAAATTGCTTAACAAAACTTATTTTTTTTATCTAAAATACATTAATTAGTAAACACTAAACACATTTATTTTTCCCAGTGAGACTCCTTTTGGTACATTTTCGCTTGTAGGAAGCATCTGGAATGTCTCTCTGAAGCGTCCAACAGTAGTCTGCAATCATTGAGATGCTCCATCTTCCCTGGTATCTTTTTTCCATCTCCTTAATGTCTTGGTGAAATCGTTCATTTTGCTCTTCACTAACATATCCTAAATTTTCTGGAATGTGGTCGAGGTGGGAATGAATAAAATGTTCTTTTAAACTCATTAGGCAACCTAAAGCTTGAATTGCATTTAAAGATTTGTTTGTAATTAGGGTCTTTGTTATTGCCTAAAAATTCAGGTTAAACCTCCCCGATCCCTAGTTCCCCTCCCCCCTCCCTCGAACCCCCTACCCGAGTTCCCCTCCTCCCTCCCGCATTCCATACATTCAGTCCCAGTACATTCAGTCTTCACAGCTCGCGTGCCTACTGAAATTTTTTTATACAAATTTCATAATGCCAGAGCTCACCTTATCTTGACAATAACGAACACAAAAAAAATTATTATCCAATTTGGTGCAGTCGTTCAAAAGTTATGCGCGTACATAGATTTCTGCGATTCATTTTTATTTAATTAATTAATTTTTCGTAATTTCATGATGCCAGAGCTCAATATTGTATACAGAAACCATCACGTGTATGCACACATCAAATCCCCAAAGTGTCATCTCAATCGGATGAACGGTTAAGCAGTAAAATGTTTATTGCCAGAGCTCACTGTTGTACATAATATCCATATCTATGTTTATATATGTACACCGTTTTGCAAAATAACCTGATGTCCTGGAATTTTTTGAGTATTTTTCTAGTTTTCAGAACACCTAAATACATAGAAATCAGTTGAAAACATCCAGACAGCATTTTTGTTGTAGAACTGTGTTATTAATTCATCTAACGAAAAACAAATAACTTAGTTTACACCACTATATAATTATTAACAATATCGACATGTTTCAGTAACAATATTATCTTCATCAGGACAAGTTGTAAGTATAAAAAAAGGCAAATAAGTATAGACTAATAAGAATAAAGACAAAATATTAAAATGGAAAGGTGATTAATTGCACGTTTTTGACATTCGCGTAAAAAGAATAAATTTAAACAAATTAGTCTGTACTTAATGGTTAATTTTTTGTACATTTTTGCTTTAGCAGCCGTACTCGCTGTAATTACTTCTTCAAACTTTGCAAAAATCCTTTGTTGCATCATTATTAATATAGTGAAAAACAAATTTCAGGACAGGTATTTTTGACTTGTACAAATGTGATAGATTTAAAAAATATATATTTCGTAATGTTGCAAAGACAAAACCTATGAAAATTGTATTAGCAGAACGGACACGTTCCTGTTTACTTCACCATACAAAATTCTCAACTTCATCTAAAACACTACAAAAGTCAAAGTTCGCAAAATAATATTGGAAAACTTTTAGGAAATGGAAATCCGATGCGGCCCTGTAAAGAATAATAAAGCAGTTGTGTATTATCTCCAGTTGTAAAAGTGCCCACGTTTAAGGCTTTCTAGACAGCTGTTACGCTAGCAGGAAATTACGCTTCCTTTGCTAGCCAGCGGTTGACGGAAACCGGACAATTTTAAAATGACGCCACGGCCCACAAAGCTTCCTCGCTTTATTTTTGGTTTCTAAAACCATCCGTGCGTTATGTGACCTGAGATGGGTTTCAGCGTGAATCCATTCGGAGGTGGTACCAACCAAATTTCAGAGGAAAAACTGCGTTTATTTCAAGTTATTACTTGCTCACCCTACTTATTGTTATTTTATTTTTCATTTTTATTAATTCCCTGTAGAACGATACCATTAGGACTCCTTGAACATTGATGAATGGTTAATTTAAATTGTATTTTTAAATTATCACAATAAAAAAAATACAAAACTACTTACCACGCGTTTGTTATTATTATGTGTATTAATCCGTAGTCGACTCCGGTTTTCACAAATTTTCGCTTCAATTTTATCGTTTTAAATATTAGCGCAATCTCTCCAACATTCGTAATTACCTATATATCTCTCCATCTTCCTCTTTTTATATATTTTTAAAATATCAAACGGTGACATCTGGCGCAACGAAAATTGCACATCGACGCAAATATTTTAGTTCTTTAAGTAATTTTCAAGTAACTGCGTTAATTACAATGAAATCCCTCTTCTGCAATGACAATATCAGATTAAAACCAAGGCAGAGAATGCTAAAATGTTATGTGTGGTCGGTCTTGCTGTACGGATGTGAAACATGGACCTTGAACGTAAATACCATGAACAGGTTAGAGGCTTTTGAAATGTGGCTTCGGACCGGAGAATGCTCAAGGTCCCATGGACCGACATGATCACCAACACAGAAATTCTCAGGCGCTTACATTAATAAAAATCAGGAAAATTTCATATCTGGGTCATATGGTGATACCCAAATGGTTCGCTACGTTTGGTGTTATAGCAGGGGTGCCCGGGTTAATGGGGTGAGGTTTGTCTAGGTCTTGGAGGCGGATGACCAGGACACACTGAACCCCAGATCTACCCACCCCTTAAACCCTTTTCCTTCACAGAACTCTCCTCTCCTTCCTTTCCTAAAAAAACCCTCCACACAGCATCCCCAAAGATGACATAGGCCCTGAGGGAAATTATTTTCCTCCGGGACTCCGGTCTGGAGCTCAGGTAAAAAAAAATATATACATACTTCGAGGGGAGAAGTATCACTTACTCCATTTAATATTGAAAGGCAAGATAGAGGGTCGCCGAGGGCCTGGTAGGAGACAAATGTCTTGGCTGCGAAATATACGAGAGTGGACTGGTATTAGAAGTGTGGAAGAGCTATTCCGGGCAACGCAAGACAGAGAAGAAGACAGACAAGACAGACATTTTCAAGAGCGATCGCCAACGTCGGGGGACCTGATACGGCACACAAAGAAGAAGAAGTAATTTTCATTATGAACCATAAATTTTTTCCATGTTCCAAAAATTGATGTTCACTCAATATTTATACCATAAGTACAAAATAGTATTATTATAAGCACTAAAGTACAATCAATAAAACTTGGTAATTTGAAATATTTAGTCAAAGAACAATGACTGCCATCATCACAAATATATATATATATATATATACAGGGTGTTAAGGGACGTACTTGACTTACTTTAACCAGTGATTCCTGACATTATTTGGAGTAAAAAAAGTAAATGAAATTTTGGTCTCCGGTGACATTTTTGATGGTTTTTTTTTTCTACTAAAACATAAAAAATGGTAGTTGTTAAACAGCTGGAGGCGGGGTAAGGGGTTCGTCGGACACCCGGCTGAGTGACCAATAACGACATACGGAAGAATTTTTTTTTTGTTTGATTTTGAAGAAAAAATTTTTGAAAAAATAAAAAAAAGTCGTCAAAAAAAGTCACCGGAGACCAAAATTTCTTTTACATATTTTAATCCAAACTATGTCACGAATCACTGGTTAAAGCAAGTCAAGTACGTCCCTTAACACCCGATATATATATATTTTTTAAAGAAAGGCAATCATTTCCGGGTCACGAATAACCTGACAATATATGAAAATCTCCTACTACCACCACGGTAAGCCGAAAATGTTGCTTAAGTCGTGATGGAGGACTTAGCCAGCCGAGAAATCGAATACGGAACGCCTGGGTGGGACCCAAACGCGATGTCCACTCAACTGACCGGTCATTTTGTTAAAAAAAAATACTGTGCATGATAAAACATTAAATTAACAAATGTTTTCACTATCAACTTCCAGTATTTGCATGATTTTGCGAAGCCTTCTTAAAAGAAAACGCTTTCCGCATGTTATATGAGCGGACCTTAGAAGGTTATTTATTAAAAGATCCACATGAAAAGAATATACAATTTACATGGTAAAGCGGAAAAATAAATAAACATCTCCCACAGAATGTGTACCAAGAACGTAGGAATATATTTTCATTTGTCCGATTTGCATAGCTAGGAAAGTTTACAATCGTATTTGCCTCATCAGCTAGGGGTGGCATCATTCTTCTCCTTTCTGTGCCCCGGGCAGCCTCCGAACATAAATATCCGGTCCGGTCATCCCTTAAAAACAACCCCGTTCCGTTGGAGGTTTCAAATATATCTCCAGGGGACATCCACGGGGAAGATTATGTTTAGAATTCACTGTTCCTTGAGCATTAACCGATGCGATATGCTGATATTAATGACCTTGTATTGTGACTCTTTTTAACAGTTTTCTATGAAGTATACTTTATTTTATTTGTAGGTAGTGTACTTTGTAAAGATTTTTTCGCATGTCTGCCAGACTTGAAATTATTGAATTTATTTTGCAATCAATTCATTCCGATTCAAAGAAATGAAGTCAACGACACAACACAATAGTTTGGTTAATACGTGTTTTTTTTTTAAATGCACCAATAGTTTCAATTATTCTTACCTGGAATCGATTGATTCACTTACATACCAAGTGTCAGCGTATTTAGTGGTTAAAAAAACGCATTATTCAAATAAATTGCAATTTTTAATTTTATTACCTACATTTTTGTTTAAATTTTGCAGCTCAATTTTTGCCTATTTTCCAAGTTTCAGCTTGAAAGAAGCTACTTCGACGAGTGTAAAAATGTGAATGGATAACAGGGAAAATCTAGTTAGCAACTAAAGATCTTTGAAGGTAATAATATATTCAATACATAACAACAGTACCTCATATATTTTCTGATCTTTTAACTTTTTCATTGCCGCTTTTATGCATTTTATTTATTATAAAAATATTTTTTTGTGATTTCTATAGCGCCATTTTCGTGAAAACATCAACATATACATCATGGTTTTGTTTTATTAAATTTAAATTTATTATTTAAAATTTCATTAAATTTGCAAAATGCGGGCTTCAGCGCGGGTAAAGTATCCAGTGAGGCCCACATTATTATTATTATTTTTAAATTGTAAAGTTTTTTGTCTAATAAAAAAATTTACTCATGTCGAAAATATTACAAAATAATATATGATTGCAAAACGGTTTAATACCTGAAAATCACAATAATTTTTTTCAAAAATCACATTAATTATAATATAACACCTTCATCTAATATTATAACGCCATCATTGTCAGTCACGACACGTGGACTTCAAGTTGCGGTGATATCCTTTGTTCCCCACGTGCGAGATAAGCCAGTGGCGTGTCGTCAGGTGGCAGCGGTTATCTGGGGCGGCGTCCAGGCGCCGTTAGGACTCCAGGGCCCGGGGGCGGGGCGGGTGCTAGCTTCCGCCGCCCATGGTATCGAGACTAACATCACGTCAACGGTGTCTTCAGTTGTTATCTGCAGCTGAAAGCTTATGTCCTTTTGTGCTTTTATCGGATGTATTAAAATTATTTACATATCACATGTAATCTGCATCAATGTGACAGTAACGAGTACCATTAAAAAACGTTGGATTTGAAGAAAAAAAACAGTGAAGCACTGATGATTTATTTATTTATTAATTTTAAACCCCCTGACAGGCTTTTACAGTACTAATATTCTAATATTATACATAATTTACTATATGATACAGAGACAGCAAGGGTGGTTAATGTTTACATGACGGAATGTGAAATACATTCAAAAAACATTTTAATAATGAACATATTACATTCTAGATATAAAGATGCATTTAAATGTATGTAGTATGTACTATAGATATGATTTTAGATTTTCTCGGCCAAAGTATTAACTTTACTTATTTTTGGGGTGTTATGCCGTGTTTTGCTACTTCCTTTTTTATCCAATGTTTCGGACGGCGTTACAGTATCGTACAGTGCATAACATTGTATTATAAAAACACAAAGAAAAGAACAAGAAAAAAATAAGAAACCAAAAAAAAATTATTAATCAAATAAAAATTGCAAAACGTGGTACAAAATAATAACATAGATTTGCAGTGATGAAGTTGTCTATCATAGTTGGAGTGAAGTAGGATCCATTTGAATTACAAAAACATTGTACGTGAAACACAAAAAAGTGGTGCTTTGTTACAATAAAGAAAAATCCATAGTTATTTATAAATTATAAATAACTAACATGTCAATTCTGAGCAAGTCTTAAAAATAATAATGATAAAATATTAACGAAAAACTCACATTTTGAATGATATAATAAGTACATAATATAATGATAATTTCACAAAAAATACACCCAAAGCTTCTTATTTGCACAAACCATAAGATTGCACAAAGTACATATATTGTAAAATAGTCCAGGTTTTTACACACCAGTTAAATAATGTTTCCTATAAAAAATAAAACATTATTTTTTTACACTTTCCTTTGAGACAAATAATTTACAAAAAATCGTTATTTTATTTTTATTTGTAAAATTATGCTTACCCATAACAAACCTTCTTGATACAAATACTTTCGATAAAAAGTCTTTCCTGCATCGTACTTGCACCCTTCTGCTATGGCTGTAGTCAGACGCCGAGGGGTTGACGGAGGGATGCTTCCGGCCTCCCTTCCTCTCCGTCCGGAAGTCCTATCACATGGACGTATTTTACAGATTTGGCACAATACATTGGTCCTTCATGGGTCTCCATTCAATGTCCTGAAATGAAACTTGGGCTGTTAAGGCTTCAGCGGGGACGTGAGGCTCTTCCACCGAAAGGATCTCTCCACGCACCCTGGAAGGGTAGGTTATCATTTGTCTTGGATATTGTTATTCCTTACGGTTTAACATGACGCCCAATGAGATGACATGATTACACGAAATTTCAAACAGTTTATTTAGGTCAAGTTGTTTAAAAAAAATTGACGGATTCATCAAATATTTGAAGTTAATTTTCACGTTCAGTGTAAGTTCTATTCAAATTTTTTGATTATTTAAGTTTTATGAAGCAACTGGCCTATGATGATATAATGACAGAACTTGAATAGAACTTATACTAACTTAACTATATGTGAGATATAGTCGCATTCAAATACGTTCTTTGTAAACTGTTTTTTTTTGCTGCGTAGCATTCTTACCTTACCTTTAGACCGGAACATAATTAATTAAGTCAAAAACATATTGTAAGTTTGATATAATCTTGTCGGTGAGCCGCAATCAGTCTGCCTTTAAAGGAAGTGTTAAATATATTGCCTTTGAAAATACGAGTATGTAGGTACATAAAATAAATATTCTCTTAAAAACATGTTGTAATTTTTTATAAAAAAGAATTGTAGAAACATGGTTAATTATTATAATTTAATTTAAAAGAAATTTTAAGTAATTTTACAATTTTGAAGAAGATGAATTGTCTTGGTTTCCATACAAGAGTTTTGCTCCAATATATTACTTAGAATTTTATATGAAAAATTTAGAACACGTATCTATAGGTGTAAATGAGAAACGGTAAAAAAATTGTATGTTTATAAGCTAATAACAAGAACCAATAGTGGAATTAAGTAAATAACATGATTCTATTGAAGACTTAAAACTATAATAAAGAAGATAACATCAAATAAATATGCAAGAGGTGGCACGTGTTATGTCACGATGGTACAACTGTATTTCGCCTACTATCACTCAGCAGCCTGAAAAGGTTTTTTTCGGACTCGGATTATAACAAGTGCCATTACACCAGTCATCTAAAAGAAATTTAAAAATTAAAAACCATCACTACAGAACCCATAAATCAAACGAATAAATTTTCAATTTTATTGGAAGTACTTTTTGAGGGTTTTGCCTATAAATGTAATATATCTTTGAAGAAGAAGATAATACTAATAAATCCAAACGACACATGAAACAGAACAAGGCACAGATAAATAAAAAAAAGATAACGGTTGCAACTGGGAATCGAACACAGGATTTCTGTCTTACTATGAAAACAACGTCTCAATCCACTCACCCATTGTTACAGACATTTTTACCGTAACCTTTTTATTTTTTCTGTGACTTGTTTTTTTCGTGTTTAGTTAAGATTTATTAGTATTATCTCCTACTTCAATAAATAGATTATCCTTTATTCACTATAAGTTAGCTTTTTCGGATTGTTCTACTCTTAACTCCACACATTCGATTAGGGATGTCGAAAGTGAAAAAAAATATCGATATATCGATGTATCGATATTTATTAAAATATCAATATCGACGTCGATATATATATACCGGTCAAATTTTCGAGAGGTTTTACGTTTTTAAAATAATAGTGTATTCAGCTCAATATTATCAATAGTCATTTTTGTACACAATTGTTTTTTTTTAATGTACAAAAATCTCAATAAAAATTAAGGTAGTTTTATCACTATTCATTTTTACTACGTAAATAATTACAAAAATATCAAAAACTAAAAAGCTGTCTTCTAACTTATTAAAAACGTCTCAGTAACATTCTATTGGCGTATTAATCTATCAAAAAGGACTTCGTGTTTGGAACAAGATATAGTCATATACAATTGGGAACCAACTCATAGGAGTGGCTTAGAAAAAAATGGCGAAAAATAGCATACATTTCTATGTATGTACCTACACACATGAGATAGTATTGGTGATCACAAATACTAATGCAAAGACAATAGATTTTTTTTTTTTTTTTTTTTTTTTTTTTTCATATATTTTTTATTAGTAACAGATATTTGGGTTTTTTTTGGCTACCACACTAGGCTAAGCCCGTGTTGTGGTAGTCGTACATTTAATATTTTAACATTTCAAAAAATATTAAGAAGATATATTAAAATATTAAAATTTAAATATTAAAAAATATTTGTAAGCCATTAATAGTTAAAATTTCAACCGCCAGATGTCATGACCCAATACAGTTACTTTTTTCCGTTCATTCCTATACAGTTTTGAATACAGTGACTTTAAATACATACATTTAAAAATATATCGTTTTTGATTCAATTTTCGATAATGGATATATCGGATCAAAATATATCGGCTAAAAATATCGATATATTGAATTAAAAATATCGATATTTCGATATATCGATACTTTTTCAACAAGCCTACATTCGATCATTGATTTTGAGTGTCCATTATTTTACCGGTCATATATTGCACCCTTCCCATTTTTTGCGTCGTCTGTTTACATCTTTCAAATAGCGGCACACTGAAGTGCAAATCTAGATATAATTAAGGGTGGGCAGAGGACATGGGGGGGGGGGCAGCATCCCTTAATAATGGAAAGGGGAGGGGAGGTAGGGTCCAGAGCGGACACGGTGACGTCACGGAGAGGCTGACAAGGGTCCGCTCCGTGTCCTGATGAGGATGCGTGCACGCATACATTAAGGTTAATCATCTCACAATTATCTACTCCTCTCATCAATTCACTCCTCACTATTGTTTCATTAATATTTGAGGATAATTTTGTTTACGCTGAATTATTAAAGTCATTTATATAATTAACGTGATAATGGAAACCTGCCCCCATACCAAAGGGAGTCTCATGCATTTCCAACAGAATAAAATTATAAAACATGTTTTCATCAAGTGCAACCTTTGCTTTCTTCGTCATTTGGTTTTTTATTTATTTTATTTACGTGCCAATAAGTTATAGTGCATAACAAAATACTGTTGACAAAGTTTTTAAAATAAGCTCGTCACATAAACGTCTATTAAAATATTTATGAATTATATATCTGGCTCATATATCATTTGTAATCTTCTCTGCAATAAATTGATTTATGGAAAACTATTTTATGGAGACCATAAAAAAATAAATAAAGGAATATGTGGCTGCAATAATATGCATACAATTTGCAACCACTTTATTTAATTTTTCTTCACTCCTCGAAGCTTTTTTTTAAATGCGCAGAGCGTTAATAATGTACAAACTCAGCAATAATTTAAAAAATGTATATATCTTGCTGTTAAGGATATTTAGAAAATGTGGGTTTTTCAATCACAGTTCCATAATTAGGTTGCTAAATTGCATATTTATTCTTTACTGAGTAGTAGACAGAGAATTTTCTGCAGACTTTTTTTTAATCTACTTACTGTTTTTCTTCATATAAGTATTATTTTTAGCCACTCATGAGATATTCAGTTAATAATTCTGCTGTATAATTTTTAGTAACAAAACCAACCCTCCAATAAATTTATAAAATCTAAGATATTTCCCCAACCGGTACAACGATTTTCTGGAATTTTACGTACCCGGACGAAATCCATTGTTGGCTGGTTGGTTTATAAGACCATGCGGTGGTCATCGATTCGAATCCCAGCGGGAGCCGAGTTTGTCTCTTTTTATTTAGGATTTATTCGCGTAGCATCGCGGGTCCATATATCCTCATAGAGGGGTGGTAAGCCGGAGCACCCTGGGAAATAACAATATTCGTTATTTGTTTCTCTGTTTTCTTTTCAAAGAGTATCTGCAGGAATATCGAGGCAATGTTTCGAATCCTTTTGTGGGCCATGTTACACATGTAAATAGTACCTTTTGAAAAATTATTATTTTAATAGTTAAAAAAAACTTTTTTAACCCTTTTTATTCCTAATAATACAAACAAATTATTTTTTCTCCAATATGTGTGGAGGTCAGTTCAAGTGCATATACTAAACTTATCCCAAATCTAAAACAATTACAACAAATTAACAATAAATTAACAACTTATTATTACACAAAACATATACAAGCAAGTAAAATACAAATTTATAGGTACCTACCATTTAATTCCGTTCAATTAATTTAAAGATCTTTAATTAGAGACAGTTTCAATTTCGGCCAAATCATTTATTGCATAGCCAACATCTCTGCCATAGGTTACCCCAAGTGGTTCGCTTCGTTTAGGGACTTAGGAGGGGTGGCTGGGTTCATGGGGTGAGATATTTTTTCTAGGTCTTGGCGGTAGATGCGTTTGCCCACCTGCTGCGTGGCGGGCCGGATTAAGAGAGACTGATTGAGGGAGGCTTTTTGCTCTCTCTAGCAGGATTCTCTGGGAACGTCGACTTGCGCCGCAGTGGGAGGGATGGATTCTTACAATTGTCCCTCCGGACATATTGACCCGCAGATTCCTACCCATTCCTCTTGCCTTTTTCTATCCCAGGACTTTCATTCCTTCATTTTCTGAAAAGACTCTCCGCACAGCATCCCCAAAGATGACGTAGGCTCTAAGGGGATTATTTTACTCAGGACCTCCTATGCGGATCTAACGTAAAAAAAATTCGCGAAACAAAGTTTTAAAGAAGTTAGGCAAGTATCTAGTGGTCAAAGAAAATCCAACCGTTAATTTGATAAGAAATTGACCCGTTTATAATAATATTACATTCATAAATCATAAATAATGCTTTTTTCTGTCAAAAAAATTATTGAAATATAATTCAACGTAACTATGTTTTCTAACAGAAAAATCAAAGAATTTTAAAAATTTACTTTAAAAATATTGAAATGTAGGCAAAGTTACCCCACTTGATGGTACTGAAGATAGTGTACAATTTTTGGGTTTAAATAGTCCTGAACATAAATATGCTTGTTAAAATATATTGCAAATTCTTTAGGCAATATGAGCACATACTGTATGTTCTTAAAAACATATTTTTTCATTATGCCAAATATTGTATTTACATGATATATTAAGACACCATAATATGGAAGCAAAAACTTATTTTTATAAAACAAAATCAAATTTTCGAAGGTTCGCAAACTTTCAGTTTATGTATGTGATGTATGGAAGTATCTCTTTGGAAAAAATGTTTGTGTGGCATGTATCCCGAATTACTCCACGTACGGGGAATTGTGATGATAATAAGTTACCTAATAAACTAATAAGCTTAGGAATGTATATTAAACTTTAAGACATCACAATTTTTCCCAACTGTTCCGTGTCCACATCATAATAATATAGTGTGTATTTGAGTTAATTCTATCATAGAGATATTATTAACACATGCCATAAATCTCATTGAATTTGTTATATTCATTTTAAAACCTCTCACAAATACTCCATTTCAATATACGAACAATAAAACATCATCCTGGATTCACTTAAAACGCTTAATACTTACCATAAAAAGAGGGTACACCAATATCTCCTTAATACAAGCCACAAATCATTTCCCGAATTTCCCAATCCCGATATTCCTGCAGCCAGCGTAGCGGTACGATTCGATTGAATACTTTTTATTAACCGTTAGCGAGCATAACTGCCAGTGGGCCACTTAAAATAGCCTATATATTTCCGTGGGGTAATATTGTTTGTCGACATTATACAATTTGGAGACACTTTAATTCAGGGAGGCCTCACCCCCCACCGGGATTCCGTATATAAATATCCTCTCTTTTTAGCTCCATTCAAAACAGAAAAATGATACATTTTCACCATTAGTACTTAAACTGCCGCTTTCCCCATATTTGTGGGATATAATATTGTTTCCTTGGCCTGTTTATGACGATTTCCATAGATAATGATACTTATCCGAAAGGCATTAAGTTGTAAATTAGTGGGAATAAAACCCCTATTTATTTGATGGATTTATTGTATTTTTAATGGTATTGCTATTCTGTCAAGTGACAATTCTTTTTTTGAAGTGAAAACTTCTTTAACACATACATCTATCGGATTTACCCTGCGAGAGAATCAGTTAATATAATCGGTCTCCTCTTTATGCAGTGCTTCGTAGCCTCCCCACTATTGTCTACTCTAGTTTACTGAATGCTTCACTTCTACTGCGTGTGAATTGCACACTCTGATTTTTTTATCTTTCTTCTGGCAAGTAGGTACCGTATTTGTACAAAATGTTTTTAAGAAAATGCAAAAATACACGACGATTTCACATTTGATAAAAGAATCTTTTCTGAACCATTGAAACAGCCACTATATTGAAACGGAACAGAACGTAGAAACTAATTTACAGATGGACGGGTTAAAACAAGATTTAAAGTCAGACGGTAAAGTCGAACAAAAAGTCAAAGAAAGCTGGTAATAGTAAAATATCAATCAAACAAGTAGGAACATATATTAAAATGGACATAATATAGAAGAACGTCAACATGGATGGTAAAGTCCCTAATATACTCTAGTACCTACCTATGTTCGTACCATTCTATACTCAGTTTGAATCAATCCAAGTTGATGTTGGTCATATTGATGAATTACTCAAATAATTTGAATTTAATTTTGTTAATAATAATTTTTAATGTATTAGCGGTAATGAATTTCGCCCTTCTAACCTTTCCGACAAATTAACATCGATTTGGGGTAAAATCATTGGCGAGTTTAATGTCTGATCGAATTCTATTGGCCGATATCAGCAGGCTGTAGTACGGTGAAAGGATATTCCATTCCGGGGCTAATCTCTCTGGAGCCAGTGCGTAGTGCGTACCCTTCTCAAGTCATGTCATCCTTGTGTCTATCTATTATTCATGGAGTTAACCATTCATTATTTCCGCAGAATTAGTATTTACGAAATTATCCAATAAATTAAAAACTAAAAATTCTCTTCAAATATTGTTAAGAGTATCGAAAGTATTTAAACTTGCCGGTGATTAGCAGGGAAAACATTTCGAGGTATACCATTGACATTAGTCACATAAGATCGGGTCACTTCTACTATTCACTCTTGGGTTCAACAGTTCAGCTATGGAACGATTTCTCTGAATTTCCTCCCTCCTACCAAATGGGTCTCTTCAATACCCGTATTCACTCCTTCCGCAGCTCAAATAGATCCTTCCTACGGTATTTTCAAAGGTGGCATAGACCCTTTGGGGTCAAGCATTATTTTTTTAAATGAAGACAATATTAGCGAAACTCAATCGAAAATGTGGAGACAGAAAAAGTCTTCATTTAATTAAATATTGTAATTTGAGATTTTACTCCTAAAGTTAAAAAATAAAAATAAATAAATAAAAAAAATC
This sequence comes from Limnephilus marmoratus, assembly GCA_917880885.1. Taxonomy (NCBI): domain Eukaryota; kingdom Metazoa; phylum Arthropoda; class Insecta; order Trichoptera; family Limnephilidae; genus Limnephilus; species Limnephilus marmoratus. The sequence continues at coordinate 35,938,912 of OU862912.1, read as the reverse complement.
TTTAAATAAAACGAAAAAAATGTGAATATTTTATTCAACTGATAAACGACCGTGAATGTGAAAACCTTACTAATTAAAAACTGACAAAAAATATTAATTATTATTTTTAATTTAATTAAAATATGTATTTAACAAGTTAAAAGTATTTCACCAAAAAATGTATACATAATTTGTCTCGACGCCACCTAGCGAGAGATTTAGTACTAACAATACCTCCCTCACAAAAATAAAGTTGGTTATTTTCAGGTGGAAAAATGTAATAATCAGTAATTGTTGAATGAAACACCAGTATATATTGAATTATTTGGCGGGTATTAGATAAGCCGCCATATCTCAGTGGTCAGAGCATCCGACCGACAATCAGAAGGACACGGGTTCAAGTTCCGTTGGCGGCAAATATCTTTTCTCGGAAGATTTTTCAATGTAAATGAGTGTTTCAGGCTGACAATTATTGCTTATAATAATTGTTACCCTTAAATAGTTCATGGAAAGATATATTTATTGCTTATCCAGCCAAAGAAGGTGGTTTATGTTTTTGTTCACTGTTTTTAATAATCATTTCTCAAAGAATTTCCCAATTTTTTTAAGGTATTTTAAATTTCATATATATATTTCTTATTTTTGAAGTTGTCGTAAAAAACTTGATAAAATTACCTTTTAGATACTTGAAATATGTTAAATTAAAAAAATTAATCTACTGACAATTTTTTCAGTAAATCGGTTTTCTGTAATATGTCATTTTAGGCACCTTAAAAATTGACATTGGGCGAGGTTAAATAGAATCCTATTAATAAATCATCTCAAAGTGGTCTAACCACATTTTGGAAATGGTCTCATACGCCAAAACAACTGTCACAATAATAAAAAATAATAAAAAACGTACAGAACATAATATTAATAAATCCAATTCATTTTTTTTTAATTCGTTTTAATCGTATCTTTCAAAGTTTTCATTGTGTGGCTTGAAAGATTTTATTAAATCGCAGTCGAATATTAAAGATGTCATTCTTAGATCATTGTCTTACTATTGTAACGATCCAGTAACAAGCAATATACTAGTGGCAATTTGCATTAATTTACTATAATTTCCACTTGTACAGTCACCTCATCCTTCCACAGCCTCTTGGCGCTCACGTCTGGTGAAAACACCGTAAGATGTTATCTTTTCTCTCGGCCCGGGGCATATCCCTTCTTCCACACACAAGTACCGTTCTATTTGCTTCCATTATTCCTCGTCTGCCTCATATTGTAACAGTGAATTTTACTGTCTACAGCTCCGACTATTAAGTAAACATGAGGTAGCTGTGTTCTGTAAAGTTCATATTAGAATCGAAAATGTATGGATTTGTTTACCTCCAAAAAATATATTAATTTTTTTTCAATAATGTCTGTCTTAATGTCTGTCCCAATTTTTTATTTTTGTATTAATTCTTTTCAGTTTTTAAAACGTCAGGTTAGGTCGTCGTAAATATTATTTGCTAAAATATGAGCTTCTTAATTGCAAAATCACTTAGTGGTGTCATTTTAATTAAATGAAATTAATAGGCTTTGCTTACACCTATTTCATAAAAAATATCTACATACACGTTTAAATACCAATGGTTTCTTCCTCAGGATATAGTTTTATATGTTTCTTCAATAGTATATGTTGTAATATTTCTATTTTTGATACTGGCAAATCAAGATGGGATTTCATTATTAAAATATATTAAAACAATTTTAAACTTCTTCAACTTAATTTATTTCTGATCGTAACCGGAATCAGCCTATCAAAGCCTTCTTAAGGGTTCGCAACCCGGATTTCTACCGATTTATTACATATTTCCCTTAAACACGGTAAGTTTTAAAGCTCCTAAAAAATATATGTTATTCTTGAAGATAATATCTAGACTTTGCCCGCGCCGAAACGCAAATTATATAAAATTCCCTCGATAGAAAAAAATCGCAAAGTATTCTCCAAAAATTATTAGAAACACGTTTGTTTCAGTTATTTTACAAGTTATATGTATGAAAAAATTCACATTGTTTCTTTAAATGCTGTTTAAGATAAAGCCCGCAAGATTTTTGCTCTATTTTAAACGAGTCGTGTTTTATTGAACATTTTCGCAATTTTCGCATCGATTTTGTCGCTGTAAATGTTAGCGCTCTCCTCTAACATTCGTAATTTCGTATCTCTCCATCTTCTTCTTTTTGAACCCGGTTGCAGAGCCTTAAGACTGGTACAAATATTTCTTAAACTACGGTTAGAAAATAAAATTTGGCGGATGGATGTTAACAGGTGTGCTATACAAGGATTTTATTCTATTAAATGGATTTTATCACATTTATTTGTTGCTATGAAATGTCTAACGACTTGAAATTCCAGTTATTTGGTTATTGGGCATAACTACCTCGGTTTCATACATTATTTTAATATTTATTTAGATCCCTCAAATAAATATAAAAGTAATTATTATACTAATGAATATTTGTTTTAATCCATGAAGTGGCACTCCCGCACGTACAAATACATGAGCATTTCTCTATAGCTTTCTGATTAAGAAATCTTTGAAAATTTCAGAATAATGTGAAAATTTAATATACAGTAGGGCCTCGCTAATCCGGATAGGGAAAAACAAGACCCCTTCCGTATTATCGAGGCATCCGGATTATAGTATGCAATATTTTAATAGGAATAAAACACATTTTTAACTTGGGTATCATTTATTAAAGTAAAATCAAATACACCTATCGTCATCTACTCACACAACTAACTTTGGCATTAACTCCTTACAATGAATGCATCGCACATACGCAACACAACGCATTACCTAATGTCCTAAAACTACCAGAATCAAACAAAAAAATATTGGCAAAGGCTCTAAATGGATATTTTCTCAGCAACTTTATTAACCAGTGACGAATTTAGTTGTCTTCCTTTGTATATTCTTCAATTACCTGTATCAAGTATGTCTAGTCCATTTAAAAATCTATGTATTGTTCATTGATTTCCGTGTTCTTATGTAAAATAATTTTCCATTAGAGGTATAATGTTGTCCTTCCCGAAATGAGTTTCACCAACTCATTGGGAGTAATGTATTATAAATTTGATGTAATAATTTTGTAATATATTATCTCTAGTAAATAAAATACATTAAAAATTTAAGGTCAATTTGAACAAGAATATGTATGTGCGTACAAATGTACTTACAAAAAAATTCAAGCTTGTAAGAAATTTGCGCACTTAATATAAAATAAAAAAAAATACTAAAAGTTAATTAACGAGTGACTGCAAATGATTGAATATTAACACGTTGTGACCCGCACGCACCCATCCGGATTACAGCGGGCACCGAAGTAACGGGGGTCCGGATTGATTAGTGAGGCTCTACTGTAGATGTTTTTTTTTTTTAAACTGTATAGCACGTTGCAAAGATAGCTAGTTTTAGATCAATTCCCAGTTAGCTACTGATCCAGCCTTCAAATTAATGACGGCCTTAATTTAGAAAGGTACACAATGTTATAAGTTAAACTGAAACTGCAGAGTATGAATGAATGCAATTGTTTGCACTTTATAATAACATCAATGTGCAATTATACCACCAGCCAATTCGTATGTTTTCTCATGGTTACTAAATTCCCCGTGGGTATTGTTGGCTTGTTGCAGTAATCGTTCCTTATTCCCTGAAATATTTGTGGCTCTAGTGTCGTACGGTCGTGTTTTCGCAGTGGTTAATTACAAATCTACAAGGACCCTCCCTATCCTCAGACGGTATCACCGCTACCCCTATTCCAGAATATAGCCTTATAATGGAATAATCTATAGCCAGGGTAGTTTTGCTCCTGCACTGCCAAACCAGACAACACATTGCTTATGTAGTGTACCGACTAGTTTAATTTTCTTCTTGTTTTAGACTCCATGGAACTTTATTAAGAAATATAAAATTTTTGATAATTATTATATCAATATTACAGTATCAAATTACCTATTTATTTTAAAAGGGATAAGTATAATAATAAACTCATAAGATTCAAGAAAAAAATACCTTCAATTAAATCATAAGATGGTAAATTTTATCAATTTGTACGGAAATAAAAATACTTTTAAGTAGTAAACAGTTATTTTTATAGCACATCCAGCATGACTTCGAATAGGTGCGTCCAATTGCACAGATTATAGTTATAAGAAGGCTATAAAAACATACCTCAATAATAATAATCTGAGGGACGAGAGACAGAAATGAAAGGCGTCAGTCGGTGTGATGAGTCAGTCGTTTATTGAGCTACGTAGCGAGGGTCGGTGAAGCAGTAACATGATGTATGCAGGGTGCCGTGATGAAATGCTGCAGGCGTACGGAGGTGATGGAGATGGTGTGGTGAAGGTCAGCGAGTTGCTCAACACCTTGGCGGTGGAGATGACCTATCTTCGCTCGACGCTTTGAGTCGCGGAGATGAACGGTGAGTGGCTCGGTGAGCTGAGCCACCAGCAGGTAGTCCTGGCGAGGCGGAGCGTGTTTCCATGGCAGTGAAACACGGTGGGTTTCGGGGTGCCATGAAACGGTTTGCTGATCTCTGGGCTGAAGGTGGCGTCAAACCTTGTAAGTCGCGGGATGTAGCTGTTCTGCGGAGCTGAAGGCACGATGGGCCTTGTAGCTGAGACGTGATGAAATCCTTGAGGAAGCTGCACTAGATGTGTGTAGATGCCATGCAGGAGCACTTGTGCGGAGATCTGTTACGTGATGATTTGTTGACCGACTAATGGTCTGGGACTGACTGTCCGAGCGCCGAGTTGAGTCGCTTTATATACCAGCGCGACCGGTGGAGTAATTTTCCATTCGCCGGCAATGTGTACACTGGAAGGTACTGGAACATACCCGGTGCTGAATATTCAGGCGGCTTATAAACTCTAGACCTTTCTAGGCGGTGGCGATATTATTATTTATCGGCGCGGCAGGCGGCCGAAGTCCACCGTGCCAGCGTAGGTAGATAGGTATGTATTCACGTAAGTAACTTGCCGGTATCGCGCGAATATCATATGTTTCTCGTGTCTTCTTTTGGTAGCGAAGTTGATAATGATGTGTTATAATTTCAGCGTAATACCATTTTTCTGCATATAAATAGCATATTTTACTTCACGATTACCGTTCCATAAAATTATTATGTATTCGACATGTTTTTAAAAGACCGTATAGGTGTATAATTACATAAATAAATACGACATTTAATAAAAACATTCATTAAAATACGAACATTTAGTAGATTTTCCTTTTGTAATTGAAAATAAACAAAATTTTATAAATTTTTTTTTTTTAACGTATTCAATACAAAATTAAAATTATTAGTTGCTTCGAGTTTTCATCGTTATACAGTCTAAATCACAGCTGAAAAAATAAAGTTTTAAATATTCCATTATTGATTTAGATATAGATTGTTATCAATAAAAAGGGTAGTTGCCCATAGTATGGAAAAATAATAAGTTGAAGTTAATTATTATTAATTCTAAAAGTTGAAATATGAAATTAACTACTATGACGGCTTGACGGAAGGGAGCAACAGCGAAATTGGTTAACGCGCATGTCCCGGTTAGACGAGAGGTCTGGATTCGAGGCCCAGTTGCGACCATTGTCTTTTTTCTGTTTTTTGTGTCTTATATTCGTTTCATATTTTCATTTAGATTATTATTGTTATCGTCTTCTTCAATGCTTTAAATATTCACTATGAAAAACCAGAATATTACAATATGATCGAATTATCGTGTGTTAATTGTGTAAAAGAAATTCATTAATGATATTTTAGCGCAATACACATTTAGAGAAGAAAGATTTAGATCTTAGACCAAAGAAAGATGATTGTTACTTTTGGAGTCGGTGTCAGTCAAGGTAGGTTTGTAACTACATACATAGTTATAGGTGAGATGTGCTTGTATCGCACAAGCGACTTGACGAGGCGAGAGGCGAGAGCGGGGCCGCGGCGGCGCGGGGAGCTGTCAAGTGAACACACGCCGGGCCGGGTACCTTTGCTGACACCGACTCCAAAAATAACAAACGTACCTACATATTGATGATTAGAAAAAGTAAGTCGATTATGAAGTTTTAGAAGAATACGAAATTATTTTTTTACTTTTTAGTGCATTTTTGAAGTCGTTTTTTTGTTTTGTTAAAATTTTTGTTTATTTTTTGATTTTTAGTGAATCTGAAGTACAATAATTTGTCTGAATATGGGTAGATCTACTAAACGTGCTGCTCATATGAGACATACATAATTTGACCATAACGACATTAGGGTCAAATTAAGAGATTCGGCCGAGTTTCGTTAATTTGCTCCTAAGAATTGAAGAGTTCCGTTACTTTGTCACGGATCCGATAATCAGAACCTAACCAAACTTTCATCAATCTATCCTTGAAGTACATCCTTTCCAATAAAAAAAAGAATCATCGAAATCGGTTGGCGTGATATTGAGTTATTCGTCCATTTGTCGCGCACATACTTGATGCAAATTTAAGACTTATATGGTTTTCTCATGGATGCTATTGTCAAAACTAGACCAAATTAAAATGGTACCACATGAAAAGCACCAGCTTTCAAATAAAAAAAGAATCATCAATATCGGTTCACCCAGTCGAAAGTTCTGAGTTAAAAAAAAAAAAAAAAAAAAAAAAAAAAAAAAAAAAAAAAAAAATACAGTCGAATTGAGAACCTCCTCCTTTTTGAAGTCGTTTAAAAAGTGTGAAATAATTTCACAACGGAAATAGTAAAGGGGTCGAGGACGTACCAGAAAAAAGGAGCTTTGATCAATGAAATTAAAAATCTGAGACGAAGCATTTAGATAATAATATTTGGTCATTGAACTGTTATATTATATTTTCGTTTGCAATGTACCTAGATAGAAAGAAAATAGTTATTTTCGGAATAGAATAATTGATTTCGTCTGCATGTAAATTTGGAAGTAAGCTCCATTTCCAGTTCAAGACGATGATCGTTTTATTGATTTAATTCTTTTTTCAAATGAGAAATTGTCGTGTTACTTACCTGCAAGAAAGTTTGAAAAAGAATTGAGGCGAGAACTAATAATTATTATTCCTTATTTGAAATTTTTAAAAATGTTACGAAAAACAAATGTTTTATAATTAAGTAGGTGGGTATTTAAGCATCTACCTGCAAATCTTATGATTTCAGGGGAAATCTTTAGTTTAATTTATATAAACAAAAATTTTAACAAAACAAAAAACGACTTCAAAAAATGCACTAAAAAGTAAAAAAATTATTTCTTATTCTTCCACAACTTCATAATCAACTTACTTTTTCTAATCATCAATATGTAGGTACGATTGTTACTTTTGGAGTCGGTGTCAGTCAAGGTAGGTTTGTAACTACATACATAGTTATAGGTGAGATGTGCTTGTGTCGCACAAGCGACTTGACGAGGCGAGAGGCGAGAGCGGGGCCGCGGCGGCGCGGGGAGCTGTCAAGTGAACACACGCCGGGCCGGGTACCTTTGCTGACACCGACTCCAAAAATAACAAACGTACCTACATATTGATGATTAGAAAAAGTAAGTTGATTATGAAGTTGTAGAAGAATACGAAATTATTTTTTTACTTTTTAGTGCATTTTTTGAAGTCGTTTTTTGTTTTGTTAAAATTTTTATTTGTTTTTTGATTTTTAATGAATCTGAAGTATACTAACTAATTTATCTGAATATGGGTAAACCTACTAAACGTGTTGCTCATATGAGACAGACATAATTTGACCATAGCGACGTTAGGGACAAATTAAGAGATTCGGCCGAGTTTCGTTAATTTGTCATGGATCCGATTATCAGAACCTAACCAAACTCTCATCAAATTACCCTTGAAGTATATTCTTTTCAATAAAAAAGAATAATCGAAATCGGTTGGCGTGATATTGAGTTATTCGTCCATTTGTCGCGCACATACTTGATGCAAATTTAAGACTTATATGATTTTCTCATGGATGCCATTGTCAAAACTGGACCAAATTAAAATGGGACACCACACGGGAAGCACCAGCTTTCAAATAAAAAAGAATCATCAATATCGGTTCACCCAGTCGAAAGTTCTGAGTTAACAAACATAAAAAAAAAAAAAAATACAGTCGAATTGAGAACCTCCTCCTTTTTGAAGTCGTTTAAAAATGAAAGAAAATTAGAAACTTGCTTTTTTTGGATGCAAAGTTTACTGTTCATACTGTTCACAAAACTACTAGTGTATTTGTGAACAACGTGTTACTTAAATATTAGTTGAGAACATTGCAGTATACAATATATCATGATTTTAAAATATTAATCATCATTACACGAAAAGAATTATATTATCACGTAAAATATAACTCACTTAATGGTAGTTTTAGTTGTTATTGGATGACGTAATGTCACAACCCATTAAGGTAGGATACATAAAATCTAATGTAACGAAAGTTTATAATGTCTAAATATTCTATAAAATGGGTTGGAATAGGAATCCGGTGAAGGTGTCATTAAACCCTAATCTTCACACATAGCCGACCGGACCAATCACCTCTGACCTCTCCTTATCGGGCCAACTGCCGACCAAACTAAATCCTGACCAGCGACCACTATCGTCTAATGAAGAACCTCCACGCACCTATTCATCCTTTTACTCACTTTGGGGTCCTAATAATCGTTGTTCAATCTCAAATCCAGGAACCAGGGCCGAAACGGTGCCTTTTGGAAAGAGTTGGAAATTTGTCAATAGTTATTTAATATGATTTATTAATTATTTTTTAAAACGCTATATAAGACATTTTTTCTTTATCGAAAAACAGTGTAAAATTATAATATGTTTGTTATCTTTTATGTGAAACTAGCTGACCCGGCCACGCGTTGCTGTGGCTAATAAAACACAACGTCATCTACTGGATAGTAATCCAACCTTTATAACCACCGCCGTCTTTGAGTTTATCGCGAAGAGATAGACAGATGCCACAGAGGACATTTATTTATAATACGTAGAAATGGTATGAAAGATTATAATAATGTGCATGAAATGCTTGAGGTAACTAACGTATTTAAATTAATAAGGATTAATACTGTATCCATCTAAATAACTTTTCAATTACCGCAATGCAAGTGACTATTTTTTTAGAAGATAGAATGGGTATAGTAAGCTATCCGAAAAGATAGACATATACCTTCGCGGACTTTTATGTAGATTTATAAAAGAGGATTATCTCACCATGCATTGTTTTGTTATATCCCGAATGGATTAGGCAGCGTTTTCGATGAAAGTTACCAGGCGGCTCGATTTTTTCTGACACTTCTAACAATTATCGTGATGTTTCAACCAATTTACACAAATCCTTGACAAATTATATACCTAAACCTTCCTCACGAAACACTCCATCTATTGGTGAAAACCGCATTAAAATCCAATAGTTTTCGAGTTTATCGCGAACAGACAGACAGACAGACGACGCGGGGGACTTTAATTTATAATATGTAGAGATTTAGAGATAGAGATGTAGAGAAGACAGAGATACTAGGGCGGACCTGTATGGGACGTCGAAATTTTAAAATATCCAATTTTGAATTTGACAATTTAAATCAATGTTAAAAATATTATGCATAGAATAAGTAGTACTTTATCGCTTGTCTGAATTGTTCACCGAATCATTTCTAAAATGAAAAATGACACTTAAATTAAAATCAAATTTGAATTCATTGAACCAGAGTACCAGTTACACCAGACCCACAGATAACTGAAATTAGTATACATTTATTTTGTTTTTGATGTTGATAATAATATAGATCGCTGTAAACGGGGATAGTTAACCATGTTATCACTTATAACTTTATCAAAAACAAATGTTCAATAACGTTAAGAAAAATATTCAGTTTTGTTGTTTTAAAGTTATACCATCCTAATTTGAATCCTTGTAATAATATAGCTACGTTTATGGACAAATTTATCAACACAAATACAGCACATTTTTACAGATTTCTATAGATTTTATGGTTTTATTTAATATTTTTAAACCAAATTTAATTCTGGCAGATGGGTGTTTCGTTTGAAAAATACTTATCGTTTCCACCCAAACACGGGAGTCACGGTCGTGAGTTCAATTCCTATGCATTGCACAAGTAAAATAATATTTAGATTTTAATGATGATGATAGAAAATTTTATAAATATTGTCCCAGGTTATTCCTAATCCAGAAATGTTTATTCTTCTTTAACCCTCTGGAGAGTGACAAAGTCTGGCCAGACCATTTTGATTAAAAAGTTTCTTAAGTTGGAACGAAATATTTCATGACTTCCTCAAAGTCGAAGCAGCTCGATTTCGTGTATTTCAACATATTTATTTAAAATTCTACAAGGTCTGTGCAGACCTAACAAACATTTTGGAGGTATGTATTCTGATGATTGAATACTTGTTAGAAAGTATTTAATAGGAAGTTGGTTTCGTCGCGTTAACAATTGAATTGAGTTTGGTTTGGCAGTTTCGAGCGGAAGACTGACAATAGACGTGTTGACATCGTTCGTAGTCGTGCTGGCATAGCAGTTGGGAATTTCACACCAATCCAAAGGTTCCCGCATACCAGCATATCAAACAAGCCATGACTGTTTCAATGCTCTGGTAATTGTACGAAATATTATACTCTCACACATCTCGCAAATATCACATACTAATCACTTTTTTTTAACTAGTAAAATTATATAAAAGGTCTGCACAGACCTGCCGTATTTACTACTTTCAGGATGTCACTCGTCGGAGGGTTAAAAATAAGTTTTTGTCTGAAAATGGATTTAAAAAATGCATTTATGACACAATACAACCTGCATTACAATTCTCACAACTTTTCTGAACAATTGCTTATAACGCCACTATACTTAATTCCCGCAGCCTCCTCTGGTGCTCATATCTGATTAGCGTCCACCGGACCCAGGCCGTCCCGGAACGGGAAGCGGATGCAGAGTTCCATCTCCCCATCACGGAAGCCCCCCAGCCCCCATCTCCAACTTCCCCCCCCCCGCCTTTGTGGCGGCTGCCCCCGCATTTAGCTAATCTCCCCCCTTTGTGCGATGGATACAGGAATTTTTCTGTGAGAGGCGCAGGCGGTCTCGTCAAAGCGGCGGGCGACTCTCCGCGACCGCTCGCGATCTGCGCTCAGTGGCGGAAAATTCTACTCCGTTTGAAAAATAACAATTCAGGTTGAATCACAGTTAAAAAAAATACGCTTCCCCCTTTTGAAATTTCTACCAGAGCAATGATCGTGGCACTAAAATAAATCGTGTTCACAAAGAGTAAAAGTTGATACTTGTAATTATTTTGATCATATGTAAATATATAATTCTACGTTAAATGGTTTTAAACCTACAAAAAAAATTACTTCGATATAGGTACTCATTCGTCGTGTACTTTGTTCATACATCGTGTACTTTGTTCATACATCGTGTACTCTGTTCATGCGTACACTTTATCCCGTTGCATTTCTCAATCAATTTTTACCCCTTTGCATGTATGTTAAATATATTTTTAAAGGTTATTTATCTGATGTCTATGTTTATCTGGATCTAATTTTGGTAATAATTAGGATGCATGCGAATTTTCTCGTTAATGTTTCACACTTTCAATTTGGGAGGCGGGAATAGGTACCGCCGTCCCGGAACCTTTATTGGATAACCAACACCTTTGCCATGGGTCACCCCAAGTGGTTCGCTACGTTTGGTGACTTAGCAGTGGTGCCCGGGTTCATGGGGTGAGGTTTGTCTAGGCCTTGGAGGCAAATGACCAGGCCACCCTGAACCCCGTTTTTTTCCCTTTTCCTTCCCAGAACTCTCCTCTCCTTCCTTTCCTTAAAAAAACCCTCCACACAGCATCCCCAAAGATGACATAGGCCCTGAGGGAAATTATTTTCATCAGGGCCTCCTGTGTGGAGTTCATGTAAAAAAAAAAACACTTTCTTTTTAATCTGTATCTGATTTTTCTCCTTAAATAAAAAAGTTAACAAATCAATAAATTAAAAACTAAACGCGAAGCCAAATCAGCCATTGACCGGTCAACTAACGCCAGTCGAAATCAATTGATCGATAAAATAAAATAAATTAGTTGCAAAAGAAAAGTATTTGTTTAATTTAACGATAAGTCAAACCACGAAGTGATTGGTTTATCCTAAAATATATTATAAAGCTATGATTTTTAACATAATATCACACTCGTATAAGGTGGTTTTCTATACAAACATATACGTCTAAGTAAATAATACCTAAATATTTACATAAGTATTCATAAGTCCATCCCATAACTATCCGTCTCAGAACAGAAGATCGTCTAGTGAGGCGGGTAACTTACCTGTTTGTTTAAGATTATTTTATCTCAATAAACGCTCGAATTGCTGGAAAAAAAATAGTAATTAACTATAATGTAGAAAATCTGTCCAAACGGTGACCCCCAATGGTCCCGATGTCATGAAGTCACAGCACAGCTTTTCTACTTTGAATTTTCTGATGAACGCAACTGCTTGCAGTTGAGTTGTGGAAAATGTAGATTAAAACTTTTTTTATATTCAAGACACCATATGTATTTTATGATTCACAACTGTTGAATATGTTGCAAAATTTGGAAAAAAAACCTTAAGAATCTCCAACAAATCTAATATAATATCACTTTGGATGTACTTATGTAAGTTTATATGGTTTCATCGCCTCCACTCGGTCGTGCATTAAGTTTTTATAATGATAAAAAAAAAAAAAAACAAATTTACATTTCTAAAAAAAATATATAATTCGATCCTAAAATTACAACCCATATGTTTGAATTCACAAACTTAAAACTTTAATAGAAATTATTCTTAATGTGAAGCTATTTTCTATTAATACATTTATTGTAAAATTTTGGCTTGATGTAAAAGTCACATTATTAGAATAGAATCTTACTTACATAATATCTAGTTCTAATATCTAACTACTATTTATTTTATATTGATGAAATTAGTTTGCAGAATTCAGAAGAAGTTTACCAGCTAAAAAAAATTAAATTGATAAAATGTTTGAATAACCGAGTTCGCATGTTTTTTGTTTCGATTTCATTTTTTTCTTTTATTTGAACCAGCAAGACCAAACGCCCCGAATTTAAAATTCCCGCTTGTTTTCGCGTTAGTACGAGTATCAGCCCCCTACATTATTATTCATAATTCAATAATGCCTCCAATAACGCATTCCTACCTTCCCCGCATTAAATCAACAGCCTCGTTGGCTTGTTTGTGAAAAAATCTCCCACCTGGGTATTGGCGGGAAAGACAAGACCTTGTTTCTCGCACGCCTATGCCCACCGGGGAATCCCAATCTCTCTTTTATATTTTATACTTTTCATTCTTTTATTTGAACGCTTCTATGGCACGCTCGGTAAACACCACCATTCAATATTAGCTCCCGCTCAAATCTGTTTGACGATGTTTTTCTTTGATAAATGAAAATAGAAACACGCCGCCAGGATGGATGTCTTTTTGGCGGAACACTTCCTCCTCAGTTGTCTGCGGTTTGCTTTTCAAATTTATTCTTTGCATTGGCATTTTTTTCTTCCGCACAATATGCGGTTCGGTTTCCATTTGTTATTTTTGACGATGTTGGTTTCCTTGAGTCTGCGCGGAGACGTTTTTTATTCAGAGATAATTTTTCATGTTTTTATGACGTCTGGTCGTTAGTCTGGGTAATTAATATGCAGTCAATTTGAAATTCTTTCTGCTTCCTAAATTTACTTCTGGCAGTTCTTAAAGGGGACGAAGAAAATACAACACTTATGCTTTAAGAAGTAAATTTAAAAACAGTATTTTATTCGATTGTTTTAGAAAAAAATAAAAATATATTAACGATCGCATAATTTCAATTCAAAGGTGGACAGAGATGAGTAACTGCCACACCATTCTGTTTGGCGTGCATTCCTTGATTCATTTACATGCATGTACCTTCTCGTAGGTATCTTCTTTCCTATACGCCGAATCTTACGTGACCTGACTGAAGTATTTAATTCCCTTAATTATGCCATCACTAACTGGAGCGTTTCTGATTTTTTTTTTTACTTTCACTTGCAGATAGTAATATAATCTATTGAAATTATTTTTTGCGCCGATTTTTGATCCTTAAAACCTAAAACAGCATTTTTTTAAACGGCTTTAAAAGAGCTATTTTCATTTTTACTAGACAACAATTCTACAGCTCTATTCTTAGTGAACGTACCCATACTACGTGACCAACTTTTTGCAATTTTTAACCCCCCCCCCCCCCCCCCCCCCCGGTGGCGTATTTACAATCCCTACCCCGTTTCAGTCGCTTTAAATTTTCAATATCAAAATTTAAATATTTAGAAATAAAATTATTAGTTTCTAATATACACACTGGAAAGATTATTTTATCTAGATTTTAGAACAATTTTTGTTTTTGCAAAGTAATAAAAAATTATCAATATAGAGGTGTATTTACAATATATGGGAATAATATTAAAATTTAAATATTTAGAAATAAAATTATTAATTTCTAATATACACGTCAGAAAGATTATTTTATCTAGATTTTAGAACAATTTTTTTTTTGCAATGTGATAAAAATTAACTAATATAGAGGTATATTTAAAATGTAAATTGTCGTTACCGCGACTGAATCGGTATAGGTTTTGTAAATACGCCCCCCGGTGACCAAAAACCTAAGCAACCCGCCGCTCATTTGTACCGAGCGTAGTATTTTGAAGACCCCCCCCCCCCCCGAACAGGTCACGTAGTATGGGTTAACAAGCTAGCGCAACATTAATGAACGGAAATCAGGAAATGATTGTTATCTTCAACATAAATACTCGATATTAGGGCAGGTTTTTTCACGAATTAGAACAATTCATCAAATTTAAGTTCTGTTAGTATGTCATTGTTGGCCAGGTGTTTCGCGTAACTGAAATAATGACGGAAATGGAATAGAACTTTCGCAGAACTTGAAAATTACCTTTGAAATTTGATGAATTGTTCAATTCAGTAAAAGAACCCGACAGTGGGTGGTTTGCCAAAATCTTTTACCTCTCTTGTAGAGATTGTCATCAGAGTAGCTAATTTTAATATCCTAAAACGCAATATCGCCTAAAACATATCAAAATATCCCCTCATCTGTCAGTAGGTATGTGCATATTCATAAAACAAGTAAGGTTGAAGGAAAACATGAAACATATCCTGGCATATTAATTTTGAAATTCCTCCATTGTGAGGAGGCAAAGGGGTGGGAGGGTAGGGAGAGTCGAGCCGCGTTTGTTCCTCTCCCGACAATGAGTAACATCCCCAACAAAAGACCGGTCATTCACCACCCCCCATACATCAGGCATCATCTGCTTCACACACGCGCCCCTGAGGCAGGGTGTCCCCCACCCACACAGCCACCCTTCGCGGGATTTTCAATTGTAATTAACATTCGGCAGAGTGCCATTAGTGTAATTAAAGTGCCGCCGTGTCGAGCTTTGGATGCCCCAGTCTTAGACTTTTCCTGTTAACTTTACCAGCTAATAGATATACTCCGAAAAAGCTCAAGGATCCGCTAATGTTTTGCTATTTTGCAATTAGTGAGGCGGCGATACCACCCACGCTACTAAATCCCTCCGAGAAATCCCCTCCCCTCCGAGAGGCTCGGCAGACATCAGACGCGACACATTATCGAGATAACTTTGTAGCTTTGATATTGCCTTAAATTCATTTAAATCTTGGTACAAATTAAGTGAAATTAAGGCAAATCGCACAGGCGCTTAATTAAAAGGGATGTAGGCTTGGACTGGCAGCGTCGTCTTGCGTAATCCAAGAAGCGGACGGCGAATGAAAGAAACTTTCAATTTGAAGATTGCCAATTTTTGGGAGTGTAAAGGCGAATTCGAGGACAAAGACTTTGTAAATGCTTTCCGTTTCAGTGGAAATAATATTTGGCCTACCTGAAGAAAAGCGTGGGTAGTAATTTGCTCCAGAATTTAGAACTTCAAGGTGTGACGCAAATCCAAATACAACAAGAAAAGGATTTTCTTGCATTAGTTACTAAACTCAATTAAAAGTGATACTTAATATCAACCTTCCGTAATAATTCGTATTAGAAGTTACTACCCAGAATCGCCCGGGTTCAATTTTTTTAGTCTCTTTCCGGTTTAACAATTGAAATAAATTAATCAAGAACCACTTGGACCCTTTGGCTTGTTTTATACAACACGGTCAGACATATTTAATGACGTAAGAGGCGTACCTGAGCATATTATGTCTGGCCGTATTGTGGGTAGCTTGAAAACAAGCTCATCGGTCCAAGTAAAATTGCGACATCTCTTTTTTTACAGTTAAATGTTTGTTTCAAAGTTTCACAGTTCATGAAATGATTTGGCGTATAAAAAAAACTGCGCTGACCTAGAAAATCCCAACAAAAGCATACAGCGTAAATTTCATGATGCAAGTTAACTTTTGTCAATTTGCAAGACTGATTCGCAAATTCAAAGTTCAAATTTTCAAAACAGCCGAACTCCTCAATCGCGATAACAGTGGTCATTGTGTAAACAGATTATCTGTTTCTTTTGTCTTTCTGGAGCCATTATTCACATTTGACAAATATTATTATCATGACATCGACCTAACAAGTCCACCTAATACATAGAATTAGGTAACAGCATGACACCGACGTACCAAAGTCACTAAATGAATAATATTTTGTAATAAATAACGGCGTATAAAATACCTGCGCTGACCTAGAAAATCCCAACAAAAACAAACAGCGTAAATTTCATGATGCAAGTTAACTGTTGTCAATTTGCAAGACTGAATCACAAATTCAAAGTTCAACTTTTCAAAACAGCCGAACTCCTCAATCACGATGACAGTGGTCATTGTGTAAACGGATTATCTGCTCCTTATGTCTTTCTGGAGCCACTATTGACGCTTCAAATATTTTTATCATGACATCGACGTAACGATTCCACCAAATACATAGAATTAGGTAACAGCATGACATGAAAGACACAAAATGAATGTCAATATTTTATAATAGGATAACATTGACGTAAGTAACAAGCCCACTAAAACAAAAATAATATTATGTAATAGCATGACACCGACGTAACAAGTCCACCTAATACATAGAATTAGGTAACAGCATGACACCGACCTAACAAGGCCACTAAATCAATAATATTATGTAATAGCATGACACTGACCTAACAAGGCCACTAAATCAATAAAAAAAATTAATAAGATAATATCAACGTGACGTAGGTAACAAGTCCTTTAATTGTAAAAATTATGTAATAGCGTGACATCGTCGTAACAAGGCCACCAAATCAATTAAAAATGAAATGTAAGTAAGTAACTGAAAAACTATTTCTCAATCGGCATCGATTTTCCCTTAACAAAGCGATCCGATACCTGACTGGCGGGCAAGTAGGGAAAGAAAGTAGGGAAAGGATTAGGGAAAGAAGTAGGGAAAGAAATGAGGGTATAGTGAGTTTGTTCTCAAGGGCCTTTGGTTGGCTCGGCACGGCATGCGGCAGTCCGAGCACGCGCGCTGCCCGCGAGAACAATAAAGGGGATCAAGTGCTCTGTTTTAGCACAACTTTCATCAAAGGGCCGGGCCGGCCGTGGACCTGCCTACTAAAGATCTGTTCTAAGGACGTCGAGACGACCTTGTATCGTCACTCTGCTTTACCAAATAACAAAAAAACTTTCTAATTACGTTTTTCTATTTTATTTTCATTTGAGAGACAAAATCCGTCGTGACGTTGAAATAAAGAGGGTATAGCCAGAGAAACCGGATAAATTTGTCATTTTTAAATGAAATTTTGGACGTATTTACGTATTACTCTTTTCCACAAAAAATTATAAATTGATTTCGAAAGATTTTTCTTTTATCTAGTAAACGCATGTTTTAAATTTTGAAAAAAAATATATATTATTTTTAGTGTAATAAGGTTATACCATAGGTCGTTGGCAGATTTGTTAAATTTTCAAACGAAAAATCTTATTTTACGAGATATAAATTTATATTTCATACTATGTAATCATACAGTATTGTAAATCAATACGTTATCTAGTAAATTTTAATTTTAGTTCAAATAAAATCATAAAAAAATGTATTCGAACACTTATTTATGACGAAAATTTCTCTATTTTGTCTATCTATTTACGGTCTTACAAATTAATATATTTAAGATTTTTTTTACATCTTTGTTTTGCTTAGACATTATTGAAAAATGATAAATACTTATGATCAAAAAATAATTACAAAAAGTACATAATTTTAATTGTTTTATCATTACGTCTTTCAGCATTTTTCGATGTAGGTATAAATAAAGCAAATTTGGAATGAAATAAAATCGATATTGAGTGATGATTTTAAAAAGCTGGTCGGTAGAATAATTAATCTTTCTCATTGTAACCGCCCTGCACATCTTTCGACGATATGTGGATTTTCGGCCGCTGGCTGGTTAAAGGCCCTTATGCGTAACGTTATTATAAAAATTGCAGTTTTGTTACTCGGCTTAGCTCGAGGTGTAATACTATTATTTTTTCTAAAGTGATTTTTTTGTTGTATTAGTATATTTGTTACGTTTGAGTAAAACATTTAAATGCTTCCAAAGAAATTCTACTTAATAAATAAGTCGTTTTTTTTCATTTCGCAGGACTCCGCACTAATGTTTTCCACAAATTATGTTATTATCTACCTATATAATGATATCCCTGAATTTGCAAATAAGGTATTTAAACAGTTATTCTGTTTCATCCCTTTGTTTCTATTATCTGTGGTTTCATCATATTTTTTTCTAAGTTTACTATCATTCAGTTATTGCTCAGATAGTTAGTTAACAGTTAAGAACTATTATCAAAAGATCATACAAAATAAGCTTTTTTGTCTCTCAAAAAAGTATTTTGTTTAATCAATAAGAAAACTACCATCTGTATTACACTTATCTTAATCAAATCACCAAGTAGAAGGCTGCTTCAAGATATCTAAAGAATCTCACCGTGCGGCCACAATGCCATCAAGTCAAACCAAATCAAAGTAATAATGGCTGTTCGAAGCGCCGACTGAATGATAACACCTCAAGGGGGCATTCTTTGTCTCAATATGAAGGGACTGAGCGAATTCGGGAGTTCCACAGGGCTCGTCATTGGGGCCCTAACTAGCTTAGCCTTCGTACATTATTCAATTCCACAGTGAGAACCTTTCCAGTGTGTATAACCACATTTCGTGAGACTGACTCTTTTTATTTTTTGTTACAGGCGACAGTGCGGCACAGGGTTCCGTCCCCGTCTGATGAGGGTAAGTTTTTAGTGGTTTAATTAATCTTATTAATCTAGAGATAAAAGGTAAGTTTAAGTAAGCTTGTTACGATTCTGTTTAATTTGGCTATTGAAAATGTTATTGTCAATAATTTACTGCGTGTTCGCTTTGATATTTTCCAAGTGCACAAGAAATTCAAAGAATTGACTGGAATAAATCGTAAAACTGATATAGGGCAACTGGAGGACCGAGATTCTAACCGATATTAATGAAAAACTAAAAAGATGGAAAGACTACATCTCAGAACTCTTCAATGATAATAGAAGCGCAGAATATGATACGGGAAATATTACAACAGGCCCACCAATCACAACAAATGAGGTAGAATACGCAATTCGTCTCTCTAAAACGGGCCCAGATGGAATACAGGCTGAAATCCTTAAACTTACAGGAAATAAAGGGATCCTAGTATTGACGAGTCTCTTTAACTCAATATATAATACAGGAATTATTCCACTAGATTGGCTTCGATCCACTTTTGTTACTCTCCCTAAGAAAGCAAAAGCAAGAAAATGTAGTGACCACCGCACAATTAGTTTAATGAGCCACTTATTAAACATATTTTTTCGAATTATCTTTTTTATTTAGCTTGTCTATTCTTGCCATTATCAAAAAAATGCCTGCATCAGAGGCGGTTGGTGACTTTTGAGTTAGAGTGAGTTAGATGGCTAATTAAAAAAAATGTCATTACTAAAGTTGTAGCCTTATTTTTGTAATATTAAATTTGATTCATTATATAAAGACTTTCAGGTTATCCGGAGCAGTGCACTGCTAAACTAAAATTTCGTGAAAATCTTCAAAGAAAAACCCGATTTTCGATAAAAAAAAATTTCGGCTACAACAGCATCACTAATGCCATTTTATAATATTAGCACTCTAGCATAGCCAAAAGTCACGAGCCGCCACTACCTGCAGCAATCACCTTTTTAAGTCAAATACTAAGTGACTTGGTTTTCAAAGCTACTTGAAGAAAAAATTATGAGCTATAAGAACATTTTTAAATGTAAAATTAATAACAACTCTTTACGACAAATCAGAAATATAATACAAAATTAAATAAAAACATTAACATTTTCACTGCTGAACTTAAGGGGATATTCTAGTCTGGAATTGTAATTGTAGGTATTCTTTCATTATATTTTTTCAGGTGCAATAAAAAAAAACAAAAATATTTTGTGTGGCCATTATTTTACCAAATATTTATTAATCATTAAAGAATACATAAAAAAAAAAAAACGAAATAATTAAAAGGTGTCCCAAAAAATGGCGTCCCCTGGTTGACACAATTGCAACCCTCCTAGTAATTTGAAAAAAATAACAAATTAATTCTTAATCCAAATAAATGCTGCTATGGTCGGAACTAAGGAGAAGTCATTTTTTTTTTCAAAATAACGGCTCTTTGAAATAAAAAAATACTTTTTTTACAAGTTTTTTGACTTTTTGGAATTTTTTTAAAACTGCAAAAAAATTAATGTAATAGAGTAATGTATATAAAAGGCTCACACCAAATTTCAAGTAATTTGGTTCAGTAGAACTGGAGATTTTGTCAACAAGTAGTTTTGAGAAAAAAGTAGTTCTGAGAAACGCACGTATAAAGTTTTTCTCTATTTGGATTCCGTCTAAACCGGTCAAATTATAATGGCTATAACTTTTAAAATAATACGAATTTTGAATAATCCTTTTAAGGAAATATTCTTGAATATCGAAACTATTGAAATATGAAGAAAAAAAACTTTTTTTTCTAGACTAGAATACTCCCTTAAGACGGCAAAATTGTTCCATAAAAACATAAAAATAATAATAATGACAAAAAGTTTTACACCTATTTTTGCACCAAATGCAACACTTCTTGCACGATCTGGGATCGAATCTTCAATTTATACTTGGTTTTACAGTTCCTCCAATATTAACTGGCGCTCAATAATGCCACCTTCGGGGGAAAAAGGTATTTAAATTAATTGGTCCTGGGTTAATTAAACAGCAATTAAACTGGAAAAACAAATTAAATCAAAATTTCGCAAGCGCCGCGGTTTTTATTTTATAGTATTCATATTTTTTAAGGATGGGTTGTTCCAAGAAATTTGCACTATTCATTAAGTTTTTGAAGTTCATTTTCATGTTCTGTCCTCCTATTCGATCTCAGTCAGAATGAAGGAAGGTACTAAGATACGCGGGGTTCAGCGGTAAATAGGATGAGAGAGGCAGAGATGGGAGTTTCGAAGTGGGTCTTATGGATCCGCGACGTCACTTAAGCATTAAATCCAAAGGAAAATATAAAAATTAGAACACAAAAATCCTCAACACTAAAAACCATAAAGTTGGTGTCGAAAACTACAACCTACCGAAACAGAAAAATTAGATTTTTTTTTTAATCTGTTTATTCAGTTTTTTTACTATATTTATCTTACAAATCTTACAAAACTGATCAATCAGTTTGATTGTTAGAAATCTCTCATTTTTCCTATTTACTTAATGCTATTATACTTTTAGGTTTTACATAGTAATTAGTAAGTATAATACTTAATATTAAAATTACTATCTACTATTATAATTATACAGCCTTACTAAAAACCCCGTGAAAATTTTATTCAATTGACAAACGACCGCGGATGTGAAAACATTACTAATTAAAAAATTGTTCATGAAAAGATATACACACTGCTTACACAGCCTGAGGGGGTAGTTTATCTGTTATATACGACTGTTGTATTTATAAATTCTGAACGAAGTTTGGAATTTTTCCAACCTATTTTAAATGTCTTGAATATTTCTTATTTTTGAAGATGTCGTAAAAGCATGTACCTTTATAGAAACTTTTCAGATAGAATTGCCTTTTAGATTTTTGTATTTGAAATATACGATCGTGTTTGAAAATTTAAATTTTAAGTTTTAACATGAAAAATTTTGAAAAAAACAGCTGACTGTAAACATATTCTAATAAATGGTCGAAAAATTTAGGAAAATTCAAAATTTAAAAAATGCAGTCCTCTCCTTAAATGGTCTGTATAAAATTGTTCGATTATTAATAATGTACAAACTTGGGATCCATTTCTTGAAAACGAGCGTTTTCATTTTTTATTCAAAGAAAATGAAAAGAAGCAAACACGCATTTGATAAAATATTGATCAAAGGCAAGGCTTGTTTTCACCTCGTAATAATGGCTTTATAAATATTTTAAATAGTTTATGCAATAAATTTCCAACTAACTACACAACAAACAGAAAATCGTGGAAATGAATTATTGAAAACGAGTGTTTTATATTTCTATTTTGCTAGAAGTATATAACCAAGGGCGTCCATCAAACTTAAAAAATGTGAACACTTTGGTATTTTTTTTTATAATTTTCTAATTAACTTATCCATAACATAACATAACCTAACCATTACATCGTTTCACGATGGGTAGGCAGAAGAATAGAGAATAGAGACAATTCTGTCTCGGCACGCAATCCCTGCATCGTTCACATTTTATTTTTTTTATTGAAAGAATAGATAATACATAATATAATCAACAAACAAGTCATGCTAAGCCAATTGAATGGCTAGTCAACAGGTGCTTATATTTCAGTTACATATAAATTTTTTTAATTTAAAATTTACATATTATATCTACAGATTCAACATTTTTTCATACATATCAATATCAATATAAATATTTTTTCCGATAGCCAATTTTTCACCATATATTTAACCTTATTAATAGAATTGCATTGCTTTATAGTGTCAGGTAATAAATTAAATATCTTCGGTATAAAGTATTCAAACGTTTTCTGTCCCTACTTATTGTTAAATTTCGGAACTATTAACCTGTCGTTGCGCGTGAATGTAGTGCTGTATTTAGGTTCTAATTTCTCTTTATGCTGCGGGGTAAATATATGCTGAATTCATATATTGAGTCGTACAGTTCCTATCCACGATAAGTCCATTATGATCCAAAAATGAAGTAATGATGCAGTTTTACTCTAGCGGTTATTTAGCAAACTAATAATATGTCGATGAGTTTTAAACGGCCGTAAAATCCTATAAAAAGTGGGTTTAAAAATTACGATAAGTTCCAAATAACGATAAATCCATGGTCTGGTGTGTTCCAAACACCGATAAGTCCACCGCCATGCAAGCAGCCAATGAGCGGGAAATATTTTATACGTACCCTAATAATTTTTATTTTGTTCCGTGAATATTCGTATTACAAATTCTATCAATCTTTAACTTTGTTATATTTTTTATTATATTTCTAACCACATCTGTAAATCCAATATTTATTGATAAAATTATATAGAAATCCGACAAAAAATATAACCGTTTAGCAAGTATTTCCTTGACAGCCAACAAACGAGCCATCACCCAATCAGCTACTTACAAACAGTTTGTCAGTAAAAAGACATCGCGAGCAGCTACTTACAGCGGCTCATACAATATTTATCCTCAAACAGCGTAATTGCAGGGGAGAGGAAAAAATACGTAATTTTGTATAAAGTATTTTTTTCACCGCAAACCTCCCCCGTGGAAGCGGGTAGTGGCGTGACGCGGCTCCCCAATACATCTCACACGAGTTACGTGGTGGTAGCGCCAATTGCTTCTGTACTTATAATTTAATAAAAAAACTTTTGTACTGTTCATATTTTATGCTCTCCTGGTACCATGTTTTTTTTTAAGATTCCTTGAAAAGTCGTAAATTGTGTTCAATAGTGGATTATGTTATTATGTATCACTTTTAATATTCGTCAATATTGTACAGACGAACTGATTTTATTTAAATAGCATATTTTATACAGAAAAGATTAAAAACTATAGTTAAATGATCCTTTTTTTTTGTCAAAGTTTTTTTGTATTTTTCTGAATATAATTCTTTCTTTGAACCTCGGAAAATTTATTAAAATTTCACAATTTGAGACAAGAAATATACAAGCAAAGCACCCCTCCACTTAACAGTACTATTTTACACTCCGCTTCCTAACATAATTTAACGAAAAATTATGTTTTATGACATAATAAAATAAGCTGGATGGACAGAGTTACAAATGAAGAAGTTATGGTTCGGATGAATAAAGAAAAGAAAGTAATTAAAACCGTAAAAATCCGAAAACTTCAATATCTTGTACATGTGATGAGACATTCAGAGAAGTATGAGATCCTGCATCTCATTAATGCAGGGAAAGATTGCCGGAAGACGGGGCCCTGGAAGAAGGAGAACCTCATGGCTGAAAAACCTGAGACAGTGGTTTGGCCAGTCTACCCTAGAGCTGTTCCGGGCCGCAGTAAGCAAAGACCGCATAGTCAACATGATAGCCAACGTCCGTTGAACGGATAGGGCACAAGAAGAAGATGACATAATAAATCATTACTTGCGACATAATCAATGTGACATAACTGCGCTCTGCATACACATTCACATACACGTCACACCTATTTTAATGGTGTATTTTATTTGTATGCGAAAATTATCTTTATAAATTTATATTTAATAGTTTTAAGAATATTTTTTCATTGATCAATTAAATATCGACATTAAAATTTAAGACCGTAATAGAAAAATTAAAAATAGACAGCAATATGCCTAATATAAACAATTCTGATAAAGTAAATCTTCTTTCTTAAATCTACAAAAAGTGTTTTATGAAATATTTCCAAGGTTTACATTTGTGATGGATATCAATAATATCTTTGAAGGAGTAATTTTATTTTATATAAATTCAAACTAGCTGACCCGGCCACGGGTTGCTGTGGCTAATAAAACACTTAAAAATAAGTAAAATCCAACCTTTGTAACCACCGCCGTCTTTGAGTTTATCGCGAAGAGATAGACAGATGCCGCGGAGGACTTCAATTTATAATACGTAGAGATGGTGTGAAAGATTATAAGAATGTGAATGAAATGCTTAGGGTAATTAACGTATTTAAGTTAATAAGGATTAATACTGTATCCGTCTAAATAACTTTCCAATTATCCCATTGTACGTGACCATTTTTTTAGAAAAATGGGTATAGTAAGCTATCCGTAAAAGATTGATGTATGCCATCGCCGACTTTTTTGTAGATATATAAAAGAGGAATATCCCACCATGCATTGTTTTGTTATATATCTCAAATGGATTAGGTAGTGTTTTTGATGAAATCTCCCAGGCGGCTTGACTTTTTCCGACACTTCTAACAATTATCGTTATATTTCAACCAATTTACACAAATCCTTGACAAATTACATACCTAACCTTTCTTACGAAACACTCTATCTATTGGTGTAAACCGCATGAAAATCCGTTAACTATTGAACGTAATGGATCTGGTGGTGGGACCAATTGTGGCAATTTTACTTTACCACCAGTACAACATAATCCAGGTGATTCGCCGTTGTATTTTAACGCTTTACAACATTGACAAATGATTGTCATTTCCCCGATTATCACGAAATTTTCGGCACAATAATCTACTTCCGGATCGTAGTGGAATGCTATATGTCAGCTCGTCTTTTCCTTGGCATATTAAAACAGTAAATAAAGTTCTCGCGCTCTGACAAACTGACGATGAAGATTTTAAATTGTAACAGAATGACAGGTAAGGTTTGACAGAAGACTGAAATATGACAATCAGAATTCTTTTTTTTTTTGCATTCCAATTCTAAATTACGTTGTGCTTCTGAAAGTAGGTAGATCAGTAGAACTGTTTATATGAGAAAATGAAATTGCTGTTGTGATGAATGCCAACCTTCAACCTACGATAAGCCTACAAGAAATTTTTTTCCCTCTAAATATTATGTAGAGAAAATGGTACATTCGGCGACATCTGTCCGAGCAGTTGGGAGCTATTACAGAGATCTGCATAGAGACTGAAGCGAGCGAACACCATATCATAGTTATATCGAGAACAAAGGAAGTTTAAATTCTACCAATAAGAGAGTGGACTTTAATCATTTTGGGCGGCCTTGAATTAATTCTCACAGGAACTTAGGTTGAATGAACTGTATTAAAAACAATACTGAGGACAAAGAGTTGAAAGATTATCGACTCCGGGTCGTGTTTACATAAGACGCGATCGGGAACTGGGGGTTTTGGGTACCTACAATTTTAAACGGAAACACAAAAAAATCTTAGACGGGAATGTTGGAAATAAATAAATGAAAAATCATCAATAAGGGCACGGAAAACGTAACATGAATGGTCCCAGGGGTCGATTTAATTAAAACCGATCTGGAATGATCACAAAAAACGGGTAGAATCTCGGAAAATTTCACAAACTGAAGATAATAACCTGAAAAAGTGGGAAAACCTATTGATATGGAAATGGAATGGTGAAACGAAGTTATTAGAGCCAAATATCTCAAAAGAAAACTAATTGGAACTACTTAAATTGACTTTAATAGTTACCGGTATAAGGATTACTCTGATCTGACAACACTATTCACGATAAACAGGATATTGAAAATATGGCATGTCAAAGGCCACGGTACATTTTGGTCACTCTACAATTAAATCAAATCACAGGAAAAGATGCTTAACATAGCCTGACACTGGGAAATACGCGTAAACCGTCGAAGGAATCGCTAACCGTTTGACTAGGGAAAAAAAGGTTGGCTATCACTTTGTTGATATGACTTTATCCAAATAATTTTATAGAACATGATTTCGAGCAATTAAGGGCATCATTAAAGCGAAACGATGTAAACAAAATTACACAAGCGAGATACAGTATTTACTTTAGAGAAAAAACAATTACTTTTATAGTGTGGACATTAATAGTGAATTACGAGCAAGTACATGAAATTTTTAAATATAAATACCTGTCAATGAGAAAATTTATGTGATTTTTTACGAGAGAGAGACACTAAACTAATTTGGTTCTAAGACATGAGATAGGAGATTAACAGAGATTTGACAAAAGGTCATATACGGAGGAACCGAATTTGGGCCTTTTCCTATGAAAGTCTGGGCGATGAGGAGTCATTTTTCTATGAAAGGAGAGCTCTAGGAAGTCTTTAAGACACCATGGTTTGAAAAAGAAGGGGAATTCATTGGGAGATTGGGGGAGAGTTCGGACGGAAACAACGGGAAGTGCGGGATCGTGGTCGTGGTCGTGGAAGACTACTAGTAAAGTTGAAATGTCTACAAGTGTTTGCAAAAATAGTAAATTCAGTGTTTTATTTTCCTCTTAAAATTGAGAAATAAAAGTCCGATAAAGTGCTTTAAAATAATACTTCGTGAAAGTTAGGGTGTTTTATAATGAAAGTGTTTAAAGTCAGTAAATAAGAATTAAATGACATTCGGGGTTCTTTCTTACAACTTATATTTAGTGGTTTTATAACATTTAACAAAAATCCAGTGTCTTAAAATAAATCAAATTACCGGATAAAAGAAAATATAACACGCGATTTTTAAATTAACTATAGGTGATATAATAATTAAAACTTTAACTTTACTTTAAATAACATGACATAGGTAAAATAAATAACAATAACGAATTGTTCGAGTCACGTTTAAACGACAGTGGTTCAATAATAAGGCGGTTAAAAATTCTTTGTGAATTGAATAACGAAATTGTAATAAACAGTAGTGATAATAATTCGTACACTTGGAAAACGTGCGTATCTACGGTTATTAATTTTAAAGTGATATTAAAATATTGAGAATAAATAATAATTTACCTAATTCCGGACGATAAAATTAAACATCTGATTTGTTATTTGATGAATCACCTCTCGAAGGCGAATGAAATGAAACAATAGTTAATACGAGGTTGAGGAACTAAGCGAAATACCGAAGTGAATCTTAAATAGACAGATATTTGAAGAGTTTTTTTTCATCATCAGTGCCTTTTCTCAAAAAGGGCCGATAGGAATCCATTAGCTAGGAAACGAAAAAGGGGAAAACCTCGATCACAATGTCGAAGTTATGAAAGTCCCGACTGGAAAAAATTGTAATCGATCGAAGGCGGTAAGATCAAAACAATTATTAATTATTTTCAGAGACAAAGAAGAAAGAGACGGGCGTGCATCACCAATAAATCAATCGGAGCTTTGGAGTTATGTACTAACACACTGCAACTAATTAAAAGATTATGTTATTTTCCACGCAGGATAACAATGCCCACCAGCTCGAAAGCAAGCCAACCAGGAAATATCTACTCTGAGTTAGGCTACATATGTAGGTTTTTGCTTCAGTTAGGTAAATACGCTAATTTATTATAACTCATATAAAACGAATCGAGGCGCATAGAACGTAATAAATGACTATCGTGGAAGCTCTTTATTCTATATTTCGTGTGCGGGAGTATACATGCGTCTCAAAATTAGGTCAAACAAAAAAATACCTACTTATAAATTAGGTTATACAAGTACTTGTTTTAGTTAGGTAGGTCTATTGTTTACATAAGCGTGTATAAGGATAGGCGACATACGATATCAGTTTGATTCGTAACCGAAATACCTATATTTCTCAGAACTATGTAGGTCAAGCAAACTATACCTTAGTTGAAGCTAGGTCATCCAGATACCTCTTAGGTTAGCAAAGTACCTACTTAAACGACCAATGTTTGGGCAAAGCTAGGACAAGCAAAATATAAAAGAATTAGTTAACCAATGAATTGTGTTTCAAAAGGACAATGACCGTAGAAATAAACAATCTCCAAAGTAGGTCAGTATACCGAAGGTCGTCTGTGTGAAGAGTAAACAAACAAACCATAAAAATGATGTACCTATTTAATATCGGTCTTTCGTTCATCGGAGTTAATTAACTATTGGCACAGTTTAATTAGGTATTACAAGATGTGATAGGAGTGTGCCTCTTAATCATTCTAGGTAATTACATTGGCGCACTTGAATGATAATAATAATAATAAGACGAGGGAAAATAATTAACGACAACACATAAATTAAATAAACAAATAACCATGAGAAATGAAATACGTAACGCTAAAATCAATAGAAATAGCAAATTGATAGGTATAACTAATACCCACCGAATCCTTTCACCGACGAGATTAGGGTATGTTATATGACCTTCGATTGTGTATCTAAAATTTCGATTAGAGTTTAATGACACGGTCACCTAAATTCCATCAACGAATAAACAAAACAAAAGCACAAAAGTCAAGGGGCAGGTTTATCAATCATAGCTTACGACGGAAACTTCGCCCAATATGTGAAAGAAAAATCGACGTTAAATTCACTCAATTCAAAACAACTGATTATACTAGAGCGATCGCCAATAGGTAGCATTGATTCCGCGCGCAAAATTTCGCAAAGTAAAGTACTGCGACTAGCTTCAAACTCAAAGAGAGCTCATCACAATTATTCAGGAGGTCATTAATTCAATGACAACTTGACTTATCTCGTTTAAAATCTTTCTTATAGCAAGTAGGTATCCAAGAACCCATAAATACCCATAATCCTAAAACCTAATACACGAGGAGCTAGTGACCTCATTTAAAAAACACTGGTGTTCAAATACTCATACAGTCCTGAATCCTAACTTTTCTCGAACGTAAGTTTCAAGGCTACGGTATGTGTTTATGAGCCATCCGGAAATGTAAGTGTCAACCTTTCCCGAACGGAGAGAGCTTTGATCTTGTGGCGGTATTGTCGAGGTGGGGCATACGGGGAAGAGGAAGGACGTGTGCGGACAATACGCAGACGCGGCATTAAAGCTACAGGTTATTCGCATACCGGAAGTTCTTGTCAAACCTGAAAGCAAACATAAGGTTCACGAGGTGAGTTTTATGTCAGCTAGTCAGAGGTGGAGTGTAACGCTGGGTCGGTCACGTGGGAGGAAGGATCTGCCCGTCACAAGCTTACGCCACATTCAACGGATAGAGACATGATAAGGGAAGACATGAAATACCCCTTCTAGACTCAGTAGAGTTAAATTCAACCCGGAGGCGTCGGAAGTCGGAGTGGGACAGAAAAACGGCATGAAGACTTGGTATTCCCCCTGCTGGCGTGAAGGGCCCCTTTCATAGCATGAGACGCTCGTCGAAGAGAGTAAAACTCGGATCTAAGGACAAGCCTAGCAAACGTACTGGGAGAATTCGAGTTTGTAATTGTTGTTCATCGGTTTTCACTTGGTTAGCGGAGGAGCCGACTTTTCAGCAAACATATTATTCCCCTCCCCATATCCATCCATCCTTACTATTTCAACAGTTTTGCGAATACTAACAAATAACACTAACTATGTATACAAAACATTATGTTAGGGGAGGTTGCAGACAAGGACTTCAATTGAGAAAACTGGACCTTCGAGTACGATCATCCTACACCGGTAAGGTAAGGTTTGCTATCTTGAAATGTTTAATTTATTGACTGTTGTTTATGTTATCGGTGTATCAGCGGTGATAGGAAGAATTAAATAAACACACTAAATTCCTACGGAAATCAAATAGACACAAAGTTAAAGGCGGGGTTAGTTTATCAAACTCGGTTAAATATTCTAAAATAATAATAAATAAATTGATCGGAAAATTCTCACCCTTTCTCTAAAAGAATCTAGGGGTTACCACACGTAATACATTATCTTCTCTACATATGTGTGCATATTAAGTATGCAAACAGATGTAAAATCTAAACAAAAAAATTACACAACGCAGATTATAGAAATAATGTGAACTAAAATCTTGAATCTTGATTACTGTGAGAAAATCGCAGGGATTTAAGAAGATAGGGTAGGTTTAGCTAGATTATAAGGTATAGGGGTTTAGAAATCACGAGCCTGAGGTAGAAATAAACCGAAAGGAGGGTTGAGTCAGGCCATCATACCTAGTGGTGTGATCAGTAGGACATAAGGGTAGAATTATGAGCGTGGCTACGAGACAGGAGCTACGAGATTTAAACTACGAGGTAGAAGCTTAGAAAAGTAAATCAGCTAGGTAGGGTTCATCACAATTGGTGTCAAAAGCCAAGAGTGGCGGACCATTACACTGTTTTGCTATCTTCTTCACATTTTTTCCATATTATATCACCTTAAACCTTTCCTGGACTACGACAAACATTTCAAAACCAAAATCACCTAAATCGGCCCAGCCGTTCTCGAGTTTTAGCGAGACAAACGAACAGCAATTGATAAGAATAATAAGATAAAAAGATAGAATAGATATAGTAAGCTATCCATAAAAGATAGATATATGCCTTCGTGGACTTTTTTGTAGATCTATAAAAGAGGAATATCCCACCATATATTGTTTTGTTATATTCCAAAAGGATTAGGCAGCGTTTTCGATGAAACTACCAGGCTGCTTGACTTTTTCCGACACTTCTAACAATTATCGTTATGTTTCAACCAATTTACACAAATCCTTGACAAATTACATACTTATACCTTCCTCACAAAACACTCTATCTATTGGTGAAAACCTCATGAAAATCCGTTCAGTAGTTTTCGAGTTTATCGCGAACAGACAGACAGACGGGGCGGGGGACTTTACTTTATAATATGTAGAGATTGCTGAAAGCAATAGAAGAATACGTTAAATGAAAGCATTTAAAACACTTCAAAAAATTCTCGCAATACTAGAACAAGACATGCACACCAACTACAAATACCAAAAAAAACACATCCTTTGGACAAAAACACTACAGATACCAGGCTATAAATCTATACAATTCTCTTCCAACACAATATAAAACGACTAATATTATTGAATACAAAAAACAAATAAGGAACTGGTTTTAATCCTTTTAACTTTTAATTTATAATTTTGCCGAATTGAAGTCGATTTTTTATTTTAATTTTTATCGTTTCTCTTTTTTATATTAACTAAGACCAGAGTTTGTTTTTTTTTTAACTATTTAAAATTTATAATTTACAACTGAAAATGTCCTCTACAACAAAGGTGAACTCCTAGTGTGGAGGACAATAAATTATACCTTTGTAAATATACTAAGAATAAATAAAAAAATTAATTAAAAAAAATAGAGAAAAAAAACAGAGATATTTCATAAACATGTCATTGGTACCGACCGTAGTAATTATTGTAAATTGTTTACATCCATTTTATTTAGGTTCTGTTCTTTTTTTAATAAAATGTCTCGTGCTATCTATCGTGCTTTAGTTGAGAAATTAAAGGTTTGTTCAAAACCGATCCATGGTTAGAATAAATGCAGCAGCTTAAAAATAAAATTATTTTTCAAAAAAACTAATACAATAACACGTTGTTTGTAAGGAAAAGAAGAACAGTATAAACCTTCATGAAAATCTCAATCCACCAACGCGTTTTCTTTTCATATTATAATCAAATTTAATAATAAAAAGTAGGGCTTTATTTCCCCTGAATGTCGGCAATCTGCGGCTCTGAATCTGCGGGAGATATTCCGCCCTCGTTTCGGGGGATGAAGTAAAAAACGACTCAGAGGGCAGATTAGTAAATATGATTTCCGCGATGTATTGGCGTTACTCTTTATTGAGTTACCCCAAAACAATCTGCTAACCTCTCCTCCCTGTACCAAGATGACAGGGAATTTAAAAGTTGTATCTGCCACCTACCATTGTTATTCTTACCGCTGTGGAATGGAGGGAGTCGGTTTTTGTGTTTGATCTTTTTAATCGTTCGAATTGTTCGAAAAGGTGTATTTTTTGTGTTTCAAGCGTAGATTTCAGATTTATGTTATTTTATATTATATTATTTTATATTATATTTATATTATTCACGTGTCGAAAATTTACAAACATTATTCAAAAATTCATATAAGTACAATAAATATTACAATATAATAACATATACAAACATAGTACAGTAGCATACCACGTCGGCCTCTGTGGTCGAAGGGTACGGCTCTCGACTAACCAGCAGGAGGTCGCGGGTTCAAATACCGGCGTCCCTATCTTCTTCCCCTTCCCGCTACCGTGAGCTGATTTGGAAACAGTTGGGACTCTTATGAGGCGTTCACATAAAATAATATCTAATTAATGAAGACAATATTAGCAAAACTTAACCGAAAATCTGAAACAGAAAAATCATAAAAAGATACGGTCACATGTGGGACTCTTTTTATTTATTATTGCAATGCCGTATTCAAAGAAATAAAAAGTTTATAATTTATCGAAAAGGAGTGTATATATATTGGCAGTTTATTTATTTTATTGCACATTAACAGTTATATATAACCAATACTAAGCATATATTAACAGTTATATAAAACCATTACTAAACATACATTTTATTTTAATGATAGCGTTTTTGAATTGATGAATATTTAGCTGAAAATTATCCGTTTTAGGGGACAGGTAATTTAGTAACAGAATCATTTTTCCGATCGGCATTACTAACGGTAAGTTAGTTCTACATCTCGGAACAACAAAAGTTCTGTATCTGCGCGCTCTTGTGAAGTTGTCGGGGACATAAAACTTAAAATTTTGTATTATATCGGGAATACAGATGTTACCGTTTAGAAGTTTATATTATGTTGTTGCCAGCAAAGCAATTTTTCTTCCATCGGCGAGGCTATAATATCCAGCATGCCGGACAAAAAGGCTGATGGATATAATAACCAGTTCGATGAAATCGCGCTAGTGATGAGTGATATCTATAGTTAGTGCTATGGTTGTCACAGTGGAAAATATGGCGGAGTCGAGTAGATTTAAAAGGGAACACGGATATTTATACCTCGTAACATTTGAAGGATAGGCGGTAAAAACAGGAGATGTCAAAGAAAATTACTTTTGAGGAAATCTATCTTTTTATATTTAAAAACCTATTTAATGAAATGAGTATCTTTTTTTATATTTCTTGAAATTGATCTTTGAAAATTGTAAATATACTTAAAAATTTTTAAACTAGGGGTGGGGAACCTCCGGCCCGCGAAGCTTTTTGGTGCGGCCCGCGAGAACTTTTGGTGCGGCCGCGGCCTGCTGAAAAAGCACTATAAAAAAATTGCACTCAGAAAGTGCGAACAGTTTCTTTTAACAGCGTTTCAGCTACATCTTAAATTTATTATTACTAAACCCAGAGAAAGTTACAACATAGCTGACGGTATGTGCTTACGTATGCTCCTATGTTTCCAGAAATCAGATTAGACACAAATACATACGTGATTTTTTAGTTTTATTTCTTATTTATCTTGTTATACGTTAGGGAAATTAATATTGAAAAAATATCTCTGTATTGATGACAAATCTATTCAGGAAGGAAAAAAATGATGTTCTCTTTTTATATATTGTCACACTTCTGCCATAAACAAATCAATCTTATAAATTATTATCTATAATTAGTTAAATTAATATAAAATGATTAAAAAATATATTGCGGTCAATAAATTTGCTGTGAAATGCAGGAAAACCATTATTGCTCGGTGTAAGGTGAGTACAATATAATTGAAGGTGGTAGACTGGTGGACCCCTATGAAGATTCATTCCTATGTTAAAACCACTCTTGTGTTCATAATGCAAATTCCTGTTGCGCATTCATTTGCTGACTATTTCGAAGGAAACCATCCATGCAAATGCAAACATTCGAATGCAAAATCAGAGGAAAACCATTTTCATGTTATGGATGTAGTATCAAGTGTGACTTTTTAACATATTTTCAAAGATGGTGCATGGAAAATTTACAAGATGAAAATATAAACGTTATAGCTGGAGATTTTAATGTAAATGTTAAAGCAAATGCAGACATATAAACAAAAAAATTGAAATCTATTATACAAGCTGCAGGGATGAAACAATTAGTCAAAGATTTTACACGAATTACAAATATCTCAAAAACGACGATTGATCTGGTAATCTCAAATAAATTCAACTTAAATATTAATATACTAGATAATCCTAAAATTACCGACCATAACATCATTCAAATTCTAATAAATGAGAGAGAAAAATGCAACTCCAGTAAAGAAACACAAATAACAATATTTAAAAATTACAAAAAATAGAAATTTTCATTCAATCCTTAGAGACTATTAATTGAAATGGAATAAATCAAATGGAATATAACCAAAAAGCTGACCAGATGATACTAAACTTAAAAAAATCTATTGATAAAGTTGTTCCAGAACAGAAGATACATAAAAGAAACAATATTAAATGGTACACAAGCGAACTACGTACAATGCAGCACGATAGAGATGCATTTTACAAAAGAGCATGCCTTACTAATAGTATTACGGATTGGGATAACTACAAAAAAGCGAGAAACAAATACTCCAAAGACATAAAAAGAACGCATAATGAGTATATATAAAATAAAATAAACTCAGAAGAAGGGGATCCCAAAAAAATTTGGAAAAGCATAAAAGAATTAGTACATGGCGAAAACAAAGACGACATAAAAATTGTAAACTTTCCAAAAGAGATAAACGAAGAAAACATGGCTAATAACTTTAATAAATATTTTATTGAAAGTATCATTCAAATTAACAAATTAATACCCAACATTGCTGTTATCCCCACAAATGATAATATCGACCCAAACAAAGAATCATTGATCTTCAGAAAAATAAATGCAGAATATTTATTTAACATTTTCAACAAAATAAAATCAAAGAATAGTTTAGATGGATTAACTATTAGTAAAATAAGAGATGCTTTTCCAGTAATTGAATCCACTCTATTAAATATTATCAATGAGACGATTGAAGAAGGAAAATTTCCACAGTCATGGAAACTATCTACTGTTATACCGGTTCCAAAGGTTAAAAATACCAGAAAATATGAAGAATTTCGACCAATCAAATCTTACCAAAATATGAGCAGATTCTTGAAGTTATAATAAAAGAACAAATTTTGCAATATCTAGATAAACACGTTTATATTTTATACCAAGAGCAATCAGGGTTCAGATCTAATAACTCATGTGAAACAGCATTAAACGTAATTGTCGAAGAATGTAAGGAAGGAATGAATAATAATAAATTTATCTTCGCAATATTTTTGGATTTTCAAAGGGCATTCGAAACTATAGATCGAGACATACTAATAAGAAAGCTTAAAGAAATTGGTTTCTCATCTGTAGCCACTAAATTAATACAAGAGTATTTGAGAGACAGAAAGCAGGTAAAAAAATAAATAATCAATTTTCAAAAAGAAGGGAAAATAAGTTAGGAGTATCACAGGGATCGGTCCTTGGACCTCTATTGTTCATACTCTAAATTAATGACATGGTGAAAATATTTTCAAAATGCAAAGTACGACTATTTGCCGATGATACACTAATATACTTATTTGGAGATAACTAATGAAGAACTAATACACATTTTAAATAATAACTAAATGATGTATCAAGATGGCTAAAAATAAATAAGCTTAAATTAAATACAAAAAAAACAAAATTTATGGTGATTGGATACAAGAAGACATCCAATGAAAGCAAAATTAAAATTGATGCTGAAATTATTGAAAATGTTACTGAAATGAAATACTTAGGAGTTATATTAGATTCCAAACTAAACTTTAATAGACATGCTGAATACACCCAAAAGAAAATTGGCAAAAAGATATCTTTTTTTGGAAGAATTCGGTCAAAAATTTCTAGAAAAACTGCAATCACCATATACAATTCAATTATTGCTCCACACTTTAACTACTGCTCAAGTATACTTTTCCTATGTAACGAAAGAGAACAAAATATGTTACAAATTCTACAAAACATGGCAATGAGAATAATTCTTCGACGAAACAGATTTTAAAAAATAATTAAAATGTTAAAGGAACTAAATTGGTTGACCATGAAACAGATGCTGACCTTGAACACGATGGTATTTATCCACAAAATATTGAACAACACGTTACCAAAATACTTCTCAAATAAAATTGTATACAATAAAGACATTCACAGATATAACACAAGGACGTGCAAGGAAATTAGGCTACAAAAAAAGGACAAAGCGAATACGCAGAACAGTCTACTGTACAAGGGAATGAAGTTGTATAACACACTACCAGAAACTTTAAAGTCCACACCAATTGGAAAGTTCAAGATGTATTGTAGGAGCTACATAAAACTTGAAAAAATATAGTGAATGTGAAATATTATTATCAATTAGAAATTTGTAAACTTAAATGTACAAATTACTAAAATAAAAATTATTATTATTATTATTAATTAAAGCTGGGGACTCGCATGCAGATTCACTATTAAGTTATAACCAGTTTTATGTTCTGAATGATCCGTAAAAATGCCAGTAGCGCATTAATATCGACCACCATAACACGGGCATCAGTCTAGCATGGCGGTCGAAAAATTCACAAATGATGTAACCAGAATGTGCAATGAATAAAGAAAATTAAAAAAAAAAAAATGTAACTAATCCGTTCAAATATTTCGAGGGAAATTAAAATTTTTGGATCAAACCATATGCTGAAAATTGCGTAACTTGTAATAAAACCAAACGCGTATTATGAGAGTAATATTAATTAAAGCTGGAGACTCGCAGGCAGATTCACTCTTAATAACCATTTTTTTGTGTTCAGAATGTAACGATTAAATTCCAGTGTGGATTCATCTGCTGACACATTTCAAGGTAAACTTTCTCTTATTTGAAGTGCAGTAATAAATAATTAAAAATATATTATTTGAGATTGTGGACTTTAACGCAGAATCAATCTTTATGTTAAAACCGGCCTCTTGTTCTAAAGACCTTATAAAAATTCGACATGCGAAATTCTCTACTGACGCAATTCAAGGGTTACCATTCTAGATTTTCCAGAGCAGTTATAAATTAAATCTTCCTTTTAACTCCTAACACAGAGATGTTGGCTTAGTTCTAGATGTTTTTAAAAAGTACACTAATGAGTGAACGCAGGGGTCGAAATGCGGCTCGCGAGCCGCATGCGGCTCTTTGCATAGGCGTATGCGGCTCTTCAGACATCAATTTCAATTTCACGTCTATTCAACCAGCCTTATGAGATGGAGCCGCCGAACGAACTTTGACTCGATCAGCATCAGTATTACCAACTCAGCTCATGGAACGCTTGATTTATTGAACGAGTTTTCTGATGTATGAGAGTGGTTTCGGAACTTTCGGAACACAAGGCTGGTTTAAGGTTTAAACTTAACGGTGATTCTGCGTAAGAGTTCATAAGATTAAATTATTGTTGCACGCGGAACAAGTAAATGGTTACCCTCCGAATTTTTCTGCATTTTATCTGGAACCAAAATTTTATAATTTTACTCGGAACATGAAAATGGTTTTTCTCGAAATACGTCGTTCTCGTTTTAATTTAATAAGGAATCTATGCGCGAGTCTGTTTATACAAACATATAAATGGGCAGAAGTGTGATATTACAGTAAGAATGTAGATAACACAAAGCAAATCGTAATTATTGTTCCACCACATTTACCAAAGTAGGATTACAACCACCCCCCTTATTATTATTACTAAAACAGTTATTGAAGATCTCTATTCAGTGTATCCAGGAGTATACGTATGAATCCATCCCTCCCAATGCGGTGCAAAGCATCATCATCCTCCCCACGTCTTAGAATAAAGATAAAAGAAAGAAAGAAAGCGATGTTCCGAGAGAGTACGGCTGGAGAAGTCAAAGGGACTCCATCGACCATTCTCACTCGATCCGGCCTGCCATGCAGCTGATGGGCAGACACATCCGCTGCCAAGACCCGGACAAACCTCACCTAAGTCACCAAACATAGCAAAGCACTTGGGGTGACAGCAGAAGTGTTGGTTATCCAATAAATGGTTCCCGGGGCGGCGGTACCCATACCCGCCTCCCAAATTGAAAAGTGTTATTTTATAAAAGTAATAAAAAGCTATCTTATCAAAATCTGTTAATCAGTATTATTGTTAAGTATGTAATTGTGTTAATGCATTTTGCAAAACGCTCTCCACATCGTGAAAATCAAAAAAATATTACTGATAAATATTTTCTTCTTTCTAATCTAACGTAACTCCGTCTAAAAGTTGTCTTCCCACAGGGAACTTCATTTACCTGACCCTTTCACGTGCTTTTTATTTTCCTTTTAGTGGTCATGTGACGTAAAATGCAAAAGCACCCCCTCCCCATTTCTCCTAGCGCATAATAACACCAGGCAGGTTGTACCGCACCCGGAAACTGCTACAAATTGTTTCACCATAACAATTTTCAACACAATTTATCAAATGAGCAATTATTACGCCTAAAATGTCACACGGCCAAACACTCATAAATATTTAATTTTTACGAGGCGGAACGAATTTTTCAACGTTTTTCTACGTAGGGGAAACTGTTTGCTTGCATGTGATTTAAAGGCTATTTTCAAACCATGAATAATGAAAACCCAGGACTCTGTATTTTACATTCGTATAATTGTTTAGATTTTTTTTTGTATTTTTGTTTCTCTACTTCAGGTAAATTGAAATGAGGAATAATTGTCAATGTATAGATATCAGAAAAAATTCCTTTATCTTTAAAATTGACATTGTGTATGTACAATATTATACAAATTATATTTTGTATTGGTTTATTTATTTATTTATTTATTATTAATTTCAATAACAAGGTTTGTACATGTATGTATAATGTATAGTATAAGTATAGATTTTTTTTTCACAGACCTCCTCACTAGGATTTCCTGTTCTGAGGTGGCCTGTAGTATTTAAAATATTTGTATTTGGTTATGGATTGTCTTTATATCGTCTTCATGATGTTTGTAATTTTATTATCACTTTGATCTCTCAGCCATATTTTTACTTTTGTTTTAAATATATTCATTTCCTTTATATTTTTGATTTGATCTGGTAGAGCATTGTATAATTTTATAGCATGGAATTTGTTATTTCTCTGTCCAAAAGATGTGTTCAACCTGGGAGTAACCAGGATACTGGTTACTGGGAGTAACCAGGAGTAACCAGTAACCAATAGTTTCGTAGGCACCATCAAAACTCTGAATCTTGAAAAATTATCGGTATTATTAGAGTCGTCAATTATTTAATTAGTCGGTTTGAGTGTGTAATTTTAGGGTATTTAACTCATATAAATTAACTCAGTTATTTTGCTTTTCGAAGATATTTACAACATAAAAATATAAAAAGGTAACTAAAAAAATCATGCAAAAAAATCATTGTACTTCAATCACTTCGTAACGTAGAGTTATTTTTATAGTTTTCCAGCCATGTTGATGAACTGTTCAAAAACAAGTACAAGATTAGTAAAGAATATATAAAATTTCCTAATGGCTCTATTATTTTCCAACGTTTAGTAAGTTTATTCTAATGTTTCTTGAAAGGCGATATTTTTAAATCCAAAAAGACTTGCTGTGCATTTCACTGCAGGTAATGTGAATATTCAATGGTTTTAACAATTGAAACCTTTAACAGTATAGCCCATTTAGCTTTTAACTTCCACTGTTTCCATCCATCCCATTTTTAGCACTTTATCATTCCGCTGCATCAGTTAAGTACCGAACGGAACGTATGGGCGGGCGCCCACCGTGTTAACACGTTAGTGGGCTGGTGGGCGGTAAGGGGTGAAGAGTGGTGGTGGGGTGGGATGGGTGGTGCAGGGGATGTGAAAAATGTAATACCCCACCTGTAGCTGGGCGGGGGCGGTTATGGATATGGCAGGGCACTCGTGTGAATGTGGGCTTCAGGATTATATCGTGGCTATTTTTTTGGGGGATTTTAAATGATTATTTCACTTAGTGTTATGGACAATGAAATATAACCATAATATTTTGTACTGCTTTTTAAGGAAATACAAGCACATATTATTTTTTGTTATTATTTCATACGGAACTGTGTTTTAAAGTTTAGAAATATTTGTTTTTCTTTAAATTCTTTCACCGTTTCCTGTCGATTTGTGGAATTATTTTTTATTACTTTGATCTAATGTTTTTAATGAATTATT
This sequence comes from Limnephilus marmoratus, assembly GCA_917880885.1. Classification (NCBI taxonomy): domain Eukaryota; kingdom Metazoa; phylum Arthropoda; class Insecta; order Trichoptera; family Limnephilidae; genus Limnephilus; species Limnephilus marmoratus. Next base: position 35,897,865 of record OU862912.1, on the reverse strand, counting down.
TTTTTTTTACTTTGATCTAAATTTACTTTGATAAAGCACAGTTTTTTTTTGTTATCGAAAAGTATTCGACGGGAAACCAACATTATATTTTTTTTAAATCTTAAGTTAACATATTAACTGTTTAAAACGTTTTAATTTTATTTATGAATAAAACTGTGTTTGTAAGTAAAAAAGTGCAAAGCAACCCTATTTTTTACAAATGTTTGGAACATTTACCTACTACACATACTTAAAAAAAATTAAAGCATGCCCAAAATTGCATTGATATTCATAACGTTATTCTTAAATATCAAAAACGTCCTTTAGTACGACCAGGAAAAGTCGATTTGTTTATGTTCATTCCGAATTCATAATATATTTACAACTTCTTTGAAAGGTGTATAATTTTCATAAAAATAAAATATTAACCTCTGAAAAGCCTACAAGATTTTCTTGTAAACACAATGTTCTGCAGTCCATCCTTACATCAGATAATCCCACAAGTGCCCCAGGTAATCCTTTCCCTGATCTATCTGTAGTACCTCCATTGTACCTTGTATCTCAACCCGCCCCGGGCCCGAAGAATGGAGCCTTTTTTCGCATTTCCTGCCGAAGAAACAGGAAATGGTTCGTGTAACGAGGTGTCAAGACTTCCTCCCTTCCGTTTCTGTTCGTGTTATCGCTCGGAAAAGGATGCGGAAGGGTAAGGTTACTACTCTAACAAGTGCCCCCTATAAAAAATATCAAGCGGGACATTCCATGCAAACTGATTCCTTGTGACTGTGATAATTTTAACTATATATATATATATATATGTTTTAAATGTTAGAAAAAATATTTACCAAAAAATTGTTAGGTTTTTTATTATTTCATTTTTTTAATGATTTATAACAATTGTTTCCATCTCAGTGGGATGAGTTTCCGTATTGACACAGCGACTACATAATATAAGTAATTTGGGTTGATACCTTATAAATTTTATGGTGAAACTTAATTGTTAAATAAAATCATTACTGAGATATTGTCAAACATAAAGTAATTTTTCACAGGTCAGGCAGAGATGATGTAATGCCAAACTACTTTTATTTGGCAAAAACTCCTTCCTTCATTTTTTTGTTTCAAAAGATACATAGGTAAATATAATTATTTTAGCAAATATCCACAATAATTGTAGCCAATAAAACTTGACAGATGTCTTTTGGTTGGTTTCAGGCAAAATATGCTATCTCGAGTATTATGTATAATACTCACAACATCCAGTCTGCAATCCTGAGAGAAATTTAAATAAAACTCGTATTGAATTTTTTTAATAGTTAAATGTAATTTTATTAATTAAAACTCGTATCGAACATTTACAAATAATTTACTGACATAAAGACAATGTTTAGACTTTTATTATAGGTACTAAGTCGACATAATTTTTTTCAATAATTATACAATGTCAATAATTATAAAAGAAGACCAATAATTCATAAAAGAAAGAAAAAAACTAACAAAAATATCTAATAATTATTTACCTTCTCCCACCGCTTGTCGGTATTTGTCTAGGCGTATTTGTCTATTCTTATACAGATCTTAATTTTTAGTATACTTTGATTTTTACACTTTTTTTTAACCATTGGCTAAGAAACATGTTGATAATTTTTGTTAAATAGTTGTTCAAACAAAGTTTGTTATTATTTAAATAGAAAATATTTTTATCGGAGTTGTTGCATAAACGGTTTTCAAAGCAAAAAAAAAACATTTTTATATCTTTTGTGGGAGCGGACGTGGAATCTCCCCCATGGAAAGTATAAGACGTTAGCCTTTGGCTATGGTGATACGGGCTTACGGGGGATTACAGGAAAGTATTCGACAAAGTACTCGCCCTATGAGGAAGAATTCTCTATAAACATGGTAAACGAACTGAACATCCCTTCACAAAAGACGCGTTTGATAGGGTTTACGGATCTGTTGGAAATATTGTGTTATTTGACAGTAAATATCGTCGGATTATTTGAGGTTTAGGATTCTTTATTCAGGGGTAATCTCAATTTATCATAATTGTTTATAATACCTACTATGAGTTCTTGGCTTTGAAAACCTTTGTTTCATTCATTCATTCAAATAATGTAAGTCAGACAAATCGATTGACAAAACTGAAGACGAGTGTCATAATGACAAAAAAAAATTAAAAGAAGATTTTTTTTTTAAAGAAGGACATTATTCCCGAGTTATGATTAACCAGACAACGTTTGAAAATCTCCTGCTATCACCAAACTCTAAATGAAAATTTGTGTTTGTGTCCTGATGAAGGACAGAAGATGAGCTAGTCGAGAAAAGAGGTAAATGAATATTGTACACCCAATTCATGATAAACATAATTGTTAACCGAAAAAATTGTTCCGTTCTTAAAATTTCGGACCGAGAAATTGCACAAATTTTATTGAAACCGTTCAAGAATTTTTAATGAAAAAGATTTTCTGATGATTATAGTTTTTCGTTTGCTATCTCTAATAATTGACTGTTCACCTTTTGTCTGCTTTTGTTCTCAACTAAACGAGGTAAATACACCGAATTAGAATCAATAAACAAAATACCTAATGTCTGTAATTGAATCAGGTGGGTCGGGGAGAGGATGTGAGGTCCCTGGAGTACTATTTGTTTGTCAATTAGCAGGCGGGTGTAGTGCCAGTGAGCACAGAGTAGAGAGTAGAGAGTGGGCCTACTGCCACAGGGATGAAGGTAGGAGGTATCAGACCCTTAACAGAAAACCTATCACGGAGATTCCTGGAGCAGGTACACATTAGGTGTGTGGGTAAAATTTTTCTGTGCTTACCTTAAGGGAGAAAAAACGGATAATTAAACAAATATAATAAAAGACAAATAAGTACCTATTACAAAAAATATAAATAGTGGTGATTAAATAGTTAAAGGTATTATAAAACAAAACAAAATATTGTTATTTTATAATGACGAAGAAACCATTTCTGTACCTTAAAGGATAAACTGGAAAAACTGGACTTACGTGGTTTTTATAACTTTAGGGTACAGATTTGTTTTAAAACATATTGAAAAATTTGATTAAATAAGTGGTGTAAACAAAGTGATTTGTTGTCATTTACTTAAAATGACGCCACAAAGAGAATTTGCGAAAATTGAAAAAGTAAAAATACTTTGGGTATTTCCATTTTTTATGAATTTTTCACATTGACTTTATAAATTTCTTGAAATATGCACTTCATTTTAACTTCTATACATATACGTCCATGGTAAAAAGAAAACATTATCTTTCCGCTAAAATTTGTATATTTTCTCTGTCTACCTGATGGGGAAAAGTTTGATTTCCCAATGCATTAAATATTGTTCTTTAACATGTTGCCAATAAATATTAGGTATAAGGTTAGAGTTTTTTTAATAAAAGTGATGAGAAACTTTTTTTTAATCGATAAGAATTGGTGGGATAACTTTCAGTAACTTCTCATCGCCAGGACCTTTTATATCTAGACCACTACGCTATGGAAGACTTTAGTCGACTGATAAAACACGTAAATGCATCTTATAATCGTAGTTAAATACGTTGCTTTACGCATTCTTTGCTTTTGAAAAATAAACGGTTTTTGTCAAAATGTTGACAATTCCAAAGAATTTATTTTTATATTATATTAAACAGAAGCAAGATCTCCATAATTTATGCCAATCACACCCTAGTAAGGCCATCAATCTTACAACTAATTGCGTTCAACCGCGTTGAAACGTAGGTAGCGCAAAACGCCTGTTTTGTAGGGACCCCTTTACCCGTCGTAGCATTCGGAGCAACCGTAGCAGCTACCGTAGCACCCAGTTTCCCGCACCAGTATTTTATACAATTTATCCATTGATACAAAATACACAATACGAGTTTTTGTAATATTCAAAGTTATATCACATTGATAATATTTTTCTTTGAAATTACAGATTAGGTAGATTTTTGTTCGTATAAGCCGCTGCTGAACGCACTCAGTCAAATGAGCTCATGACATCCCGACATCCCAACTTTCACAAATCTTTCGCAAACGTGCAAGCAATGGCTGTGGTTGACTTTTTTTAACATTATCTCCATGTAGGAAACCCTGAGGCTAAAAATCCCTCAGGGCCTATGTCTTCTTTCGGAATGCTGTGCGAGGATCTTATTATGAAAAAGGAGAGGAAGTTCTGGGAAGGATGACAATGGTATGAGAGATGGATAGAAATCTGGTGGTCAATGTTTTCAGAAGTGACAAACGTATGAATCCATTCATCCCACGTGCAAGGCAATGGGTCGAGAAAGTCCACCTGGAGAGGCTAAAAGACCTCCTTCAACCAGTCTTTCTCGATCCGGCCCGCCACGCAGTAGGTTGGCAAACGCATCCGCCGCCAAGACCTAGACAAACCTCACCCCATAAACTCGGCCACCCCCGCTAAATCACCTAACGTAGCGTACCACTTAGGGTGACCTATGGCAGGGACTTTGCTTATTCAACAAATACCATACTCGCCTCCCAAATTTTGGATTTTATTACAATTATTCGGAAAAAACTTTTAAATGCAAATGCATGGAATGGTTTTCTCTCTTTCCTTAAATCGTATATCTCATAGTAAAAAATAATACAAAAATAGAATAACTTTTGTATGTCCAGCTCAGTTTTGCGTTGTAAAGCACAAAAAAATAATCTGCTGTCGATGTACCGTGTTCTACAAGGCTCAAAAATACCCAAAGGTAAAATGGCTCATCTAGTGCATATTATCGCAATGATAAAACCCAATTCCCGCTGAAGCTCCACGGAGGCGTGGGCATGGTGGGCACGGTGGGTATGGTGGGCAAGTGAATGTAGCGCGTAGCACATTTAGTGCAATTCAGCTGCCGATCCGCTCCAGCCACTAAACAGATTTGGGATGCGGGCTTGCCGTTTGGCTATTTGCTCTTTTGCGAAGGGATTATTTGCGCACGTCGATTTTGTAGGTCTGTTACCGTGTCCCGTTCAAACAGACTTCTTCTTTACCGGCTTGTTTATTCAGTAAGCATATTTCGGGATCAACCTTAGGTTTTAGGTTGTGCGATGTGCTTATTCTGGACTTTCAAGTTGGATCGATGTGTATTTAATGAAAACTTGTTTCGAGGAATTGGGTAACATTTTTAAACTATTGTTTGCAGACTTCTAAATTTAGCGTGTTGAAACCTTTTTTAGGAGTGGAGGCTTTATATCCGTCAAAATAAGAAAAAAAAAATATGCGGTCCAACATCAAAAAAAAAATTTTAAATGTTTATCTTGACCAAAGTTTTTTTTTAAAGATGGCAAACGTTCCCGTTTTACGAATAACAATAAATTGAAAATCTCCGACAAACACCATAGTATCTAAGTGGAAAATATTGCTTATGTCGTAATGGAAGACTTGACCAGCCTAGGAATTTAACTCACGACCCAGACGCTATGCCAGCTCAGCGAGTATCTCTTTTTAAGAGCTCTGCTCTTAAAAAGGGTGTAAAGCGTATTATTAAATGTATTTTAATAGAAAACTTTATTTAATGTATGTAAACATGTAATTGATACTATTTTATTAAATAAAAATAAAAATATTGCTAATTTAATATCCATGGAATAAATACACCGTGAACGATTATAACATTTCTCAATTAAAAAGGTTTGTAGAAAATGCATTTTAAACGTATTTTCTACGAACCTTTGTTAAAAGCGTAAGAAAAGTGTAATAGAAATAAATTTTAAAAATAATAACGATTAATTGTGACATTTGATCGTAAAATGTCATCAGAAATAAAAGTTAGAGATATAAGTACAAAAAAATATAGTACATAAGTAAAGTACACTTGGATTAAATTAATATTGATCGAAAAGATTTGATACCATGGCCTTCTTGTACCTACCTACCTTCCTCGTAGTTAAATAGATCCGCCACATTTGCGTATCTATTACTAACTTCATGCAATCTAGGTACAAGCAAGTGTTTGGAATACTCAGTGCTGGTATTGTTACATTTAAACAGGATTGTGAAACCGGTAGCTCTCGTAGGTATACGAAATTTAATGAGGTTAATTAAATTCGGGCTATTAAGTACAATTATTTGTTAAAACAATATAATTAGTTAATAATTAAGTTTAATATTAAATCTTACGTCCAATTTTAAAATTTCTATAAAGATAATTAGTCTTAATAGTATTTATGCACGGACTCCATATAATATATCTGCGAATAGAATCATTAATTTTCTAAAAAGAAAAAATATACATAAAACTGTTACTTTATAATTTTTTTTTTAAATTTATTCATTTGTCGCATCTTTAGTTTCTTAGTGAGTGAATTATTTTGTTGCTTTTTGTTTTGAAGAGTTTTATTTCACATGTACATTTGTTACTTCATTTTTATCTATCTGCTGCAGTTTTAAGATTGCTAGTGAATGACACGGATGTGTCGAAACCGGTAGCAGATAAGTAAAAATTAAGTAACAAACGTACATGTGAAATAAAACCCTTCATAACAAAATGTCTACAAATTGTTACACAGTGAATGCCCAAAAATACAAAAATTCTAGCTTAAAAATTCCTCCTCCCCTTCCTCTCCCGTGTCCCCTTCCCCTCTCGCGTTCCCGCTCCGCTTTCCCTCCCCACTCCCCTCGCCAACTTCCCCAGTCCCGCGGAACCCCCTCCCGAGTTCCCCTCGCCCCTCCCGCGAACCGCCCACCCGAGTTTCCTTCCCCTCTTCCAAGTTCCCCTTCCGCATTCCATTCATTCAGCCCCGGTACATCCAGTTTTCAAACAGCTCGCGTGCCAATTGCAATTTTTAAAACAAATTTAATAATGCCAGAGCACACCAGATGGAAACCTTCGCGGGCATGCACCTATCAAATCCCCAAAGTTTGAATAAAATAGGTGAAATCGTTCGGAAGTTATGCGCGTACATACATTTAGTCAATTCATTTTTGTTGCAAATATTATTAGCTTTCTTATTATTGCTTTCAAAGCATTAATTTATTCGACCACCACTACACGGGCATGTGCCTAGCATGGTGGTCGAAAAATCCTCAATTCATGTAACAATCAAAGAATAAAGAAAGCTTTAAAAAAATGCTTTGAAATCAATAAGTTTCTTATGAACAGCGAGAATTTACCCGAATTTTCGGTAGATGTTTTTTTTTTTCAAATTTATCCAAATATCCTTCAAAAATGGAGCTTTGGGTCTTACAACGCCTCATAGTCATAAGAGAGTGTATTCGCCCGCGCCGGGGGCGTTAGATTTTATCGCAAGTATAAGCAGATAGACCGTAAAGGAAAAGAATGTTCAGTTTTACTTTACAATTTAGGAGATTTTTTTTATTTATGGCCTTAATTTTATTTTGTTCCGCACGTAACAATAAAGTCGGGGTGAGGGTATATACCCTTGGAAGGACGCTATCTAGAGGGGGGTCCTGGCGCGGGTAGGCGTTTTTGTATGAATTTTTAAAAAATGAACTTGTAAGGTAAGCTAACTGTAACCTATGTACATTAGTTGTTGTGGTAGAATATATCTAAAACATAATTTCAATAAATGTGAAAAAAAAGTAGGATTGCAATCATTACTACACCTTAGAATTTCATTATTGTTTCCAGATAGATATGTTACCGTAAAAGTCCGAATATTGGTAAATCCTAAGATTTTCCGGTAAATCCTAAGATTTACCAACTCTTAATGGTAAAAGTCCGAACCGTTCTATAATCATCGTTTACCAACTTAACCTTACCTAACCTAACCTAACCTAACCTAAACTAACCTAACCTAACCTAACCTAACCTAAACTAACCTAACCTAACCTAACCTAACATGTACTAAATTCTAATGGTAAAAGCCCGAAAAAATCGTTTATAATATTTAAATAAGAAACGATTTTTCGGGCTTTTACCATTAGAATTTAGTACATGTTAGGCAAGGTTAGGTTAGGTTAGGTTAGGTTACGTTAGGTTGGTGAACGATGATTATAGAACGGTTCGGACTTTTACCATTAAGAGTTGGTAAATCTTAAGATTTACCGAAAAATCTTAGAATTTACCATAGTTCGGGCTTTTACAGTGACAGATACATTAAACAGTAAATGATTTTTTTCGTTCGTACATATTGATTGTCAAGTTGATTAGTCAGACATCATCATATATCCATAAAAATCAAAATAAGTTTGTTTCTGGGTTTGAGATGCCCATGCATTGCTAAACCATTCATCCGATTGCGATGAAACTTTGGGGATTTGATGTGTGCGCATGCCCGCGATGGTTTCTCTATATAAAATAGTGATTAATTATATTTATTTATGAATTTCACACCCGGCTGGGTCTTTACATGTAATTTTTTTTAAATTTTTTTTCTTTTTGTAAATGAGCTCAACGAAATCAAAGCAAAATCAAAACAAAATAGAAGACAAAATCAAAAACAAAATCTTAAACAAAAATAAAGTCAAAACAAAATAAAATCGTAACTAATACTGCACCATGCAAAATGGAAAAATATAAAACTATGAAAATTACAATGCATTGGTAAGATAAGTTGATGCAGAGCTACGTAGTTTGTTTAATTAAATTTAACTAAGGATTCTGAAAGATCTCTTCAATTTTAATTTTGTAATAGAAATTCACTATTATAAATCAATAAAACAGGAGATTTTTTGATAAACAAAAACATTATTTTGGCTCTACTGTTGTCCTTTACAGCTTGCCGAATTTCCACTATACCTAAAAACGTTTGAATGATGAAATTGGTAAATATTCTCAATATTGTAAAATCAAATGAATGTTTCCTTAATGTCTAATAATTATTAACAAATGAAATAAGATCTATGTATTCAACTTTTGGTAATTACTTTTTTTTCATTAAACTTGAATTTAAACCCCTACAAAGTAGGCAAATCCATGCCTCATCGTGGAAAAGACATCGTGGAAATACGAAAATAACTAGAAATCTATAGTTGGCTGGGAGCTCCCGTCTTCTCCCCCCTTTCACTCCCCCTCCCCAGACTGTTGGAAACTACCCTCCCTTTAAGGCCCGTATAGTAATCAGGGAAAATCCTCGTCTCTTCTCTCCATTGGATATTGTTTTCGTAGAAATTCACTACGTTAACCGCGATTCTATGTAAATAAGTTCGGCAAGTGTGTGCAACGTACAATTTTCAACCGAGCACTCATCCACAACAGGGTGTTTTACTTATCTGTTTTTCATGTGATAACATCGAAGGGAAACAAACTTATTTTTACGGTAACAAGTATCATAAATCATAATAATAAGGAATGAAGATATCATTATTATTTTATTTTGCGTATTTAAACTGCGGTTACAATTCTTAGCACCTATTTTCGTGTCCTTCTTTTTGGGTAACAGAACAACTCAACACAGTCACTAATCAACACAATTTTGAAAAATGAATAAAGTCGTGAAAAGTATCAGCTTTTTTAATGACTTTGAATGACTTTATATCATTTCTCAAAAGTGTGTTGATTTACCAATATGATGAGGTGCCATGGATCAACTTTTTTTTGTTTTCAGAATCATAATTATTTTGCCCACTGTTGCAATTTCAAAACAGCCATATTAAAAAAAAACGAGTGTGCCTTAGACCACACGACTGAAGTAAAACTTATTTAGCTCCATCTATATGATAGGAAGAGAGTCACTGCTCTCTCTTGCTCCTACAGTGTGATACAGACAATAGACCTGCACTGTGTCTTAGATGTATGAAACTTAACTGGCTATGAGAGAAAGAGAGAAAGAAAACGTGTGCTTGCACCTCTTTCTCTTGCCCCTACAGTATAATATGAAATGTAACTCTCTCTCTTTCTATCTTCTTTAACTTATATCTCCTTCTCAACTAACGTTCGCCTCTCTTTTCTTAACTCTCTCGTCACGCATTCACCAGCTTACTCCCCAAGTCAAAGGTGCGTAAAGAAGTTTTACTTCAAAAATGCCATCAATTTATTATCATTGACAACATTTACTTCTGCATTTAAGCCAATGAATATTTTTAATATATGTCGTTGATTCGATGATGGGTCAATAATGCTATTTGAAAAGATTGATTTCAAATAAATATGTGATTTCCTTGGCAATTGATGCATTTGTCAGTGAATTACCAAAATAAAATAGTGTTGAAAATACAAAATGCATTATGGCGTTGGCAATAATCAATGAAAATGTTAACGGACTTGTACCTGTTTGTTAGAGATCCTGTATGTGGCCCGTGTGAGCGGTGCATCTCCCGCGTTATGTTATTATCTCTGCAAGCACTTTGGTTTCGCCAGATCTCCTCGGAGGCTGTGCAGTGGTACAGCGGTGGTCGGGGGGCGGTTTGGGGGTGGGGGAGGAAAGGAACCTGGGAACTCGGGTTATTAGAGCGAGAACTCACGTAGCCCAGTGGCTACGGTATCGGGTAAACTTAACATTGTGGGTGAACGATAAAATACATTGCGGTAGAAATATTAAATTTTAATCCGAATATTTTCGAACAACTGATTAATAACTTAAATGTTCAGATTTTACCAACTCTAAATAGTAATCATTATTGCAATTATTATTGTTACTCTGGCTATTATTAAAAGTTACTGTATAAAAAAATACTATAATATGCATAGGTAATTAGTAGATTTTGTAATAGTTGAACCACACATCGCCTTTGCATTTTGCAACAGCATTTTTTTGATGAAATTTATTTAGTTTGTACAGATTATGGAGAAAATACTTTAATATGACTGGAATTAATAACTTTTGAATGAATCTGTTATACATTAGCTGTATGCGCACTATTGAAACTATTCAAAAATACGAACCCCTCTACAATCACACTAGATCGAATCGAAATGTACATCATCATCTCTACGTATTATAGATTAATCACCGGAGCGCTTTTTGCCACAATATGGCACTATTTAAATTACCTCGGATTGCTTTCCTGCCAATTTTGACAAATTTTCCGTTATTTGTGAGTAATTAAGTAGAAGTTTATGATTTTATTATATATTTTTTATAAATCCTACAAATATGTGATAATTGACAGAAGGTAGTTGAATTCATTGGCTATATAAAATTATAATCAGTTTGTGTGTCTCGGTATTAAAATTTGCAGGAATGATTTTTTTTTAATGTGGGTGGAAAATATTCAAAATGGTCACCAGAAATCTCGAACAATCGGAGAAAAAAGTTTTAAATTGCGCTGCTGTCGCTTCAGTGGCTAAAGGCCTCCATCGCGTCTGTTTGTCTGTCTGTCTGTTCACGATAAATTCAAAAACGGATTTTCATACGGAATTCACCAATAGATAGAGTAGTTCATGGGGAAGGTTTAGGTATATAATTTGTCAATGTTATGTGTAAATTGGTTGAAATATATAATATATAAAGGTGGACGAGCGAGCTGGCAAGCGGGCGGTGTGGATTTGATTTGTATGCAAATTTTCAGTTTTATGCCGAAATTGATGAAATTTTGCACATGTGACCTTCAAAATAAGAAGAAAGTCACGGTCTACAATATAACACGGGCATGTGCTTAGCATGGTGGTCGAAAAATCCTCAAATTGTGTAACCATTAATGCAATGAATATCGAAAAATTTAAACAAAAAAGTATTCCAAGTTATAAAACCATTTTCTCAAAAAGAAACTACCTAAATCCTTCCTTCGATATATAACGTATAGAAAATAATGAGTACTAGACAAAAATTAAAGTCTGGATGAAAAGGGTCAATAAAATAACTTTACAAACAATAGATACTAAGAATGACATAAAAGATGACAGCCCAAGACCTCCAAATGAAGAGGACTAAGTTAATATAAATACATGTTATAAATATTTATCGACATTTACATAAAACCAAATATTTTATTAGATTTCTTCTCGAAAATGAATCCTTCTCCATTTTCCAAAATATTTCATTTGATGAAAAAAATAAATGATACCTATCTTGTAAACTCAAAATTTCATGATGTTCCTTTTTAATACAAGGAATATAATATTTCCTCCAGCAAGACACAGAGACAATACAATGTACAATATTGAAACCTTGTCAGTAGAAATGTAATTTCACAGCGCGACATTCACTTTCTCCTCTGTTCTCACACTTTGTGCATTCATTTTCATCTGCGGATTAGAGATTGCACTCATCTCGCGGCTTTTGCCTCCCAAATGGCACTGCCGAGACACCAGCCCACCCCACCCACCCCATCCAACCTCAAATCCTCTCTCTTCTACCCCCGCCGCATTCTCTTCTCCTGATACTACCACCTCCCCAGCGTCTTAGCAGACATCATTGTTTGACTGCCTTTATTTTATAAACATGTTATACGGAAGTTCTTATATTCATTCCTTTTAAGCTTTCAGGAAACTGAGTTGATTTCGAGATTCAATTTACTGCACAAACTTACCACGTTTGGGCAAGGATGCTCAAAGATTCCTAGGGGCATGTGTCATCTTTGGGGATGCTGTGTAAATGGTCTTTTCTAAGGAAAACGAGGAGAGGAAGTTCTAAGAAGGGAATGACCGATGTATGAATCCAGTCCCTCTCACCGCGGAGCAAGGCTACGGGTTGAGAGAATCACGTGGTAGAGAGGCCAAATGGTCTCCCTCAATCAGTCTCTGCCGCCACACATTAAGTGGACAAACGCATCTGCCGCCAAGACCCGGACAAACTTCACCTCATAAACCCGGGCCTTTCTGCTAAATCGCCATACTTTGCCAACCACTTGGTGTGACCTACAGCAGAGGAGTTAATTATCTAACAAATGGTTCCCGAAGCAGCGGTAGGTACCCATACCCGCATACCAAATTGGATGAATAAACAAATAAATAAATGAATGATCTGATACAACAGGGCATTTACATTATTTTTTTAAATAAATTTTTGAAAAAATTTAAGAAACAATTATATTTTGGGATGGCATTTATATTTTCTTTGTACTCTAATACGTTTTCTATCACGATTTAAAGTGTGCCATTTTTTATTTACCGGCAAAATGATGCGTTTGTTCGTGAATGGCGTTATTGACGTCACACTGGCATAAACATGTTGTAGTCAATGTAGTCAAGTGAATCGTTTGGGAATCAATATTTATTAATGAAAATATTCAAATTACTCATTTTAAGTTTGATGATTAATTTTATGAATTTGATTAATTTGACGAATCAGAAAAATAAACTTTAAATCTACAAAGAAACATATGATTAAGTGAGATCAATGAGAAACTAATCATTAGAGAATGACCTGGTACTATAGTACTATAGATTAATACAGTATTGGCAAAGTCAAAAAATCAAATCTCCACGATCTTGTTATAACATTTATTTTTTTTTTTTTGTATTCAAAATTCCATGGTAGAAGATTATTTCAGTATTACGTTTTAATTAGATACAACCATTTTAATTCGAAAGCTGCTGTTTTATAATGCTAATGGATTACATTCGTTTTGTGCTCCGATTGGCATACAGGATCGGAGGAATCCAGATTTTTGGAATTCCGCACATTAAGGGTGCCTATCTATACGGTAGACAGGTGTCATGTACCGCAATATCGCCAGTCCGTTGCTAACCATCATCGTATCGTGACATTTCGCTCTACGTCGAAGTGTTATTTATCTGATCGTAACGGGAACGTACCCATACTACGTGACCAACTTTTTGCAATTTTTAACCCCCCCCCCCCCCCGGTGTCACGTGTCACGTAGTATGGGTACGTTCACAAAGTGTAAACCCTATCGTATTGTATCGTATGCTTTTTGTGAACTTCTTACGTAAATCGACTCGTGACTCAGACTTCTATCGTGGATTATGAAATAACCCCAATTATCGAGCGCTTATGGACACATCTGTGACTGTCACCAAACGGAAACCAAGCCAGAAGACACAACAGCAGTGAGTACCACTTAATTGTAAATTACCTATCTTGTTTGGTGGTCGGGCATAACTCGTATCGAAATCCATAAGCGTTTTAAATAGCAAGGAGTAGCCGCAAAGTTACTCTCACCGCCGTTCATCGAATGACTACAAATGACTACAAATCATTTACGTACGGTGTCCGGAAACTCGTAATACCAGCGGGAAACTTGTGAATCTATTTGGTGCGTTCTTTTTCAACGTCGAATTTTTTAGGTCAAATTTGAAAAAAATATCGGTGGCGGTTTAATATCAGCTGTTTCATGTCTTATATAGAAGCGTAGACTCGGCTCTTTTTTAACATTTTAGTTAGGGGGATTTAGTTTAGTTAAAAGGATTATATCGATAACTTACGGTAACTTCCCGTCGTTCCCTAGGACAACTGCAGATCGCTAACGTACATACAACAGTTGACGTCGAATACATTAAGAACACTTACTCATTGTTAATTGTTATTAATCATTGGCGATCTGCAGTGATACTAGGGAATTATGAGAAGTTACTGAAAGTTATCGATACAATCCTTTTCGATCGACTGTCCTGCTCAGGACCCCCCTGAGCAGTCAAACATTATCTTTTCACGTTCTCCCCGATTTTGTGAGGATGGAAACGAAGTCAACTTTTGTTGTCACGTCCCGTACAGTGAGACTTTTGTGTAATACTTTATTTAAATGTTCTTTTGCAATATTCGTATGTATTTAACAAAAATTCATACTTACCAGATATTATAAATTCTAACTTATAAAATTTATAAAAAATTCTAAATATAAAGCTCCCCTGACTACTGTAGTATTATTCTTATCATAATATGCCATAGTGGTTAGAGCATACTGCTCTGCTCAAACCAGTCCAAGTCCCAATTGCATCCGCTATCAGTGCAGCGCCGCTGATAAATAAGGACAAATGCTCTTTTAAAGTTCCCCGCTTCATATCTTGCCTACTAAGACAGAGCTTCATACTCTCTCTGGGAGCAATCTGCATCTGCAGCTGAATTGGTACAATATGCTGGGATGTTGCTTTCTTCCTTCTTGCTAAGTCTTTATTTTAAATGTACATGTTCCTGTATCTTTTAATTTCTTGCATGTTTATGTTGCCAAATCATTTTCATGCTTTTACTTACTACTTACTAAAGCTAGGCAATTGTGGAAAAAATCCTTACTAGCGCAAAATAATATATTGCTATAGTTTCAAATTGTCTTCATAAAATGTAGATTAATCATCTTTATTATTATGATATTAGTGCAGACCCGTGAAAATCATGGTGCAGTCTGAGTTCTTGTCAAATCAGTTCCAATTTTAACAATGTTTAATTTTAGACAATTAAAATAATGTTTTGTTAAAAATATTACGTAATATGTAGGCACTTTATCCCTTGTCTGAATTTTCACACAATAGTTGCAATTTTGAAAATAACTCTTAAATTCAAAGTAAATTTGAGTTCATCGAACCAGAGTTACGCAGGATGCACATACAACTAAAATTAGTATTTTTGATGAAATATTATTATGTGACAAACCGAAAAAAAGGAGAAATAGAAAATTTAGTGGACATCTGTCATAGGTTACTACAAGTGTTTCAGGTGACTTGGCCGGGGTGACCGGGTTCATGGGGTGAGGTTTTTCCGGGTCTTGGCGACAGATGCGTATGCCCATCAACGTCGTGGCGGGCCAGATTGGAAGAAACAGGCTGAGGGAGACTTTTTGGTATCTCCAGTAGAACTCTCTTAGAACATCGCCTTCACCGCAGTGGAAGGGACGCGTCCGTCATATCTGGACATACTGACCCCCAGATTCCTACCCAACGTTCATATCTTTTTCCTTCCCAGAGAAATTACCCTCCACATAGCATCCCCAATGATGACATGGCACCCGAGGGGAATTATTTTTCTTTAATGCTTCACGTGTCGAGTTAATGTAAAAAAATTACTTGGTTCACGATCCAGTAAATCAGTAAAAAGGAAAAGCGTGCATTTTAGGAAGCATTGGAATAAAACTATGTCAGTAATACTCGTATGTATGTATGTATGTATGTATAATATTGCATAATATCGGCAGATGCACAGATGGGGAAGAAAAGAAGAGGTGAAAGAGGAAATACGAAAATTACTACCTGTTCAGATCTAGTGACCAAAAGCAACGAATGCGAAACAGCAAAACGCCGGGTTTTGTACCGCAAAGAAAATATAATTTCATAATTATGTAAATTCTGCTAGCTTAATTAATACTTTTTACTCCACATTCCATCCTTTCCGATATAACGATCGTAGTTTCAGAACAAATAACATTTTTGTAAAACACGACTCTAATACACGCCGAGAACATTCGGCGCCTTTAGCACATCTCCTTCCCCTCCCCTTACCCTCTAATCCCGCCAATCCAGAAGAAGGTACAGGGTGTCCCTTAACGACCGCTCTCTAAACAGCATCAGACCGCTAACGCAAGTTGGCTCTCCGGAATATTTCTTAATTATCCGTCTGAGTGTGTGTAGTCATATTCGCCGTGGCGTTATTATGTTAATAACCGCCCCGCTAGGATAGAGGCAATATACGAAGGTGGCTGGGACACCCTGTACATTAAGTCGACTTGCGGTGAGGCAAAAATACGTTTCGGGTGAAATTAAAATTCTGGTCTATGGGCAAAAGCTCGTATTTCAAACCATTTTATTGCATTTGGCAAAATAGGGAGTTACTTAATTTTTATTATGAAACCTATCGTAAAAAAAATCGTCATTTTTTAAATCATTTCTGGTGAATTCGTAACTGTAATAACTTTTTTATTTCCATGCCGCACAAGGGAGGCGAGTTATTTATATTTTAGATTAATAAAAACAGTACATTAACATTAATATATTTTACGTACAACGATTTTAAAACTTTATAACTCGTTTTTCAACTCTAAAGTTAGCGGTAAGCACCAGATTTTATTTTTCTAGACGATGGATTAATGACTTCGGGAGGACAACATGGAAACACATTTTAAATATTTGTAACACGTTCGAAAAAATTGGAAAGGTGCAAGGGTGAATTCGACCGTACGTTCGTCCAATACGCCATGCCGCGGCGTGTATTTGTTTACACGCTTTCTTCACTTACATCGTTAAGATTCCCATATTATTTTTCTTCTTCTTTCTTTGATAGGGCAAACTCGACAGTAGTTCCGTCCATTACACGGATCGCGAGTCGCAATTTGTACACGCGGCTTCTTCACTTACGTCGTTAAGATTCTGAATATATTTTACGGTATATTATCGACTTAAGGTTTTTTTTTTACATGAGTTCCACACAGGAGGCCCTGAGGAAAATAATTTCCCTCAGGGCCTATGTCATCTTTGGGGATGCTGTGTGGAGGGTTTTTTAAGGAAAGGAGGGTAGAAGAGTTCTGGGAAGGAAAAGGGTTTAAGTGGTGGGTAGGAATCTGGGGTTCAGTATGTCCTAGTCATCCGCCTCCAAGACCTAGACAAACCTCACCCCATGAACCCGGGCACCCCTGCTAAATCACCAAACGTAGCGAACCACTTGGGGTGACCTGTGGCAGAGGTGTTGGTTATCCAATTAAGGTTTCCGGGGCGGCGGTACCCATTCCCGCCTGCCAAATTGCGGGAATGATATAATACTAAAAAATAGGTAGCAGGGATAGATATCGAGAAGAGGAAAGTTTGTCACCTATCGATTGTGAATTTTTGGATTAGCACGGTGGACTAGTATGCACTGAAGACCCGATTCCCGACATAACTCTTCCGAAACGATACACGCAATTATTTTCCATTATCTAATCCTAGCCGAACCCCACAAATGTTCTTATGCTGTCATACGTCATTCGAATGTTTTTCTAGAACGTGTGTCAACTATATATTGTTCTGTCAAATGTTTTTGCCTTCAACTTATCGAAAAAATCGATTACAATGGATCTCTCGGTGGCAGAACCATATTTATATATTTATTTTTTTGCATTTTTCATGTTATTTTGGTAAATTTCCATCACCATTAAACACAAATAACCAGATGAACATGCAATAAGCATTTGAAATAAATTATCTCCTTAGCCTCGAGCGGGACACTTTGCAACACCGAGATTCGGGCGCGAAACCGAGGTATGGTGAATCCGGAAGAGGAAAGATACTACCCATCCTAGGGCGAGGGATGTTCGTGGTAAATGGAGTGGAAACCAACCACTCGCTATCTCAACGCGAAGGATGAACGCGATCCGCAATATCGTTAAATTAATTCTTGCATTTGAATGCTTGGTCTTGAAACGAATTCTAATGGACAAAATTAATCCAATGTGAATGATGATTACTATAATATTTGACATACTATCAAAAGAGCACTTATTTTAGCTTTAAATAAAAAATTGTGGTCAAATAATAACACAATTATCATATTTTTTAGAACGATTCTTCTTCTACTTAATTCAGTTCCTCATTGCTGAGGAGCGTGACTCCTACTCCAATTTCCTTGGTGGATAAGGCTCCACCACTCCTCGCAGTCCTGCGTGGACCACTACGGACACCGAAATATCGAACGCCAATGATACTTCGTCACCTTCCTCTGCTTATTTTGCTTTCCACTTTGCCAGAGATGTGAGTTTCTCCAAATTGGAGTCCTCAGTTTGGTGATAAAAATTCAATCATTTGGTCCAAAGTATCTTAAAATACGTTGCTGGAAGATAGTTGAAAGCGTTTTGTGGATGCCTAGCTCTTCA
This sequence comes from Limnephilus marmoratus, assembly GCA_917880885.1. NCBI lineage: Eukaryota > Metazoa > Arthropoda > Insecta > Trichoptera > Limnephilidae > Limnephilus > Limnephilus marmoratus. Next base: position 35,879,301 of record OU862912.1, on the reverse strand, counting down.
AGAATGAACACATTTGTGCATCTGGCTGTCCATAGAATCCAGAGCATTTATCTACAGCACCACATTTCGAGGGCGTCTTTCCGCTTTATTTACTTGACTTCAAATATGGGAATATATTATCTTGGTGATCTTCTTATTCCTCTGTCATTACATGTCTTTTGCAAAGAAAGATAGACACTTAAAACGGTCCTTCTAAGCCATAAACATGACTTGCATAAATTCTATATTTCGATCCTTCCATTCATCATCATTTAATTCACTATTACCATTTACATTATTAATGCTTTTCTTTCCGATATCCATTTTGCGAACAATTTGAGTTAAATAAATATCTATTGTACGAGTACTCCAACTTTTCTGTCCGCACTTATCTATATATTTCGGAACTATCGTTTTTCCATCTGATTTTTCGAATACCATCCAATTTCCATTTATGCTGCGGGTTAAATATACGTACCTGCGTTAAAATACCTGCAAGAACGGCTCGGAAGGCTTTGAAGCAAAGAATGGACGTTTTCCTCGAGAATGTTTTCTCGTAAAGACCCAATCCTATCTGATATTTAAATATTACCTACATATTTAAATTTTTCATTAAGAAAAAAGTTTTTTTCAGGAAGAGTATGAAGAGTTTCAACTCGTGTAATTTATTCATTATTCTACTACGACTTCGGATTTCGGACTATAGCACGAAAGATTTTGAGAAGCAATCATCAATCTTATATATAAAAATCTCGTGTCATGGTGTTTGTGGTCGCAATCCTCCGAAACGACTGAACCGATTTTTATAAAACTTTGTAGGTATGAGAATAGGTTTTAAGGTATATTTCTTACCGCTATTTGATTAGGGTGTCTCAATTCAGAAAAAAAATCAATTTTTTGACAAATTTTTTTTGTATTTTTTTTTTTACCTATAACCCCAAATTTGCACCCTTCTACCCTCACCCTCCCATTTTTTAATCACGATTTTAGTATTTTTTATGAACAAGTTTAACCGTCGTTCGTATTTCAAACAGAACGAAATTACTTATGTCGTTGAATGACAGATCCGCCTCATCGAACTTTCATCCACACATGCGCAAGACATTCACGAGAAGCGTCGCGTCTTTTTGATATTTCATTCGGCATCATGTTCTCGCGTGGGCAAACCATCGAGCTTATTTTTGTTGGCTAAAGACGGACTGACAAAAAATATCGTACACTCAATTGCTCTTCGAAATTAATATTGATTTTCTTCAAAAACCAAAATATTCACCAGAAATAATTTATATAGCAGAACAACGTTTGCCGGGTCAGCTAGTGATGTATATAAAATATATACATATACATATATATTGAGGTTATCAAAAAAACATTTCCCAATCCACGTTTCATTGCAAGCTCTGATCATATCTGATATCACGATTGCAACAGAAGCTGTTTTATAATGCACTAAATACTCGTACTACCGGGGGTAACAGGGCCGCAGAAGCTTGCAATGGTTATTTACTCTGTCGTAAATTAAAGGCGACGCGACGTTAAACAAAGGACTGGATCGGCACGTTCTCACTCCACACAGCACCGAGGAAACACGATTCTGATTTCAAATTTTATAATTTTCACTTAATTAATCAAATCATCAAACACACTAATTTCAGTTTTCTTTGATGACGTGCGTTAGCATTCACGATCGTGAATTTTTTCACGTTCAATGAACTAAAAATTTTTTTCAATTTAAGGATTATTTTCAAAATTGATATCAGTTTTGTGAACAATAATTAAGAAATCTATAAATTAGGTAACAATTTTTTTTTATTTTATTAATTAATTTAAAGGTCTGTACCTATCTGAATTATGTATTCCTTTTCTTAAATTTTTTGACAAATTTTGTGATTTTTCAAGACTACTAACGGTGTTCATTTTAAAAAGGAAATTCTGACGGTCTTTTCCCTATTTGGTAAAAAAAAATAACATAATGAAGTAAATTAACAATAATGTTTGTACTTTTAAATGTAGCTATAACTTTGTGGTTATCCATTATAGATAAATGAAACAATGTTACTTTGTTTGAACCACTTGTATATTTGAGTAAAGCCGACCGGTTTCGGAACGACCGTTCCTTCTTCAGGGCAAACGTATACATTCTGATTCGGTCGGCTTTACTCAAATATACAAGTGGTTCAAACAAAGTAACATTATTTCATTTATTAATAATATTTGTTTTTGTAATAATGATCAAACCCCTTTGTTTCTCTTATCTAAGATCAAACCCTACAATTATATTTTATTCACTGCACTAGTTTATTCTAAATCATGTAATGAAATTGGTTTTGATCGTGTCAAGAATTTGACTTAAAAACAAAGAAGGCAATTTTGGAAGGAACTTTCTAGGTCAAGTCAACCAATTAGACAAAAGACTTTTAAAACGTGATCAATGAAAATATGGGCGTGGGATTCAAACAATGTAATTTTTAATTAATCGGAGTGTAAACTAAATACCTAATTTCATAAAGCAAGAAAAGCTGTCAAACGAGGAACTGTGTATGAAGTTACTGTACCTATTTGGATTTTCTAACTTAAAGTAATTATTTTCAGGCGGCAATTTCCTTTCATCGCCAGCAATGAAACCGCCAAAATATGTGACGATTTTACTTGTTTCTTATCTGACCAAACTATATCATAAAACTAGTTACTTAAAAACCTGCAAGAGAAGGAAATCATAATAAGAAGACAAACATATATATTATTTGAGCTCGCGTAATCACGTTTATAATACCTGCATTGTTTTTAACGACGTTTCCATGAATTATCTAAGTTCGATTTTATAAACCAACATTTTATGATTTTATGAACACTAAACACAATTTTTGTGTTCATCTCGAACCGTAGTAGACAAGTACCTACTAGTAGTTAGTTATGGTTGTGGCTTCAAAGTAGTTGCAGCACGTATTGAACAATTGCACGAACTCGATAAAGAGCTCGCAACAAAGTAAATAACCAATTCTATCGTGGGACGTGATTAATGAACTCGTAAATCAAAGAACAAGGCATGCAATTCGGATAAATTAATGCTTTTTTGTTCTGTCATTAATTACCGCTACAGACTTACATAATTCCTATCTGTTAATTATTACTAGAATTTATATACGTTTTTATACATCAAAAACTCTCAATACAATATTTGTGAACACATTGGAAATGCTCTAGTTAAAACATTAACATTTTTCACATAAAAGAGTATCAGGATAATGTATGACGCTAATGTGAATGATTGAAGAAGTACAGAACAGCCAACAAAGAGATGACACATACAAGTTAATCAATTTTAATATACCTACTTCGTAGTTGCGTCCAGTAATGTAAAGAATCGGAAAATCAGAAGAGTATATGAGACAATGTATAGGTGTAAATGAAGCCATCCCTTCTGCCTGCTCGTATGGTGTAAGTTACTAACAAGCGGGGTCTCATTTACTCTGTATAAACCCGGTTGTTTTGTAAGAGCGTTTAACCAGCCAGCGGACGAAATCGTGCAGGGCGGTTACAATGAGAAAGATTAATTATTCTCCGTACAAGCTTTTTAAAATTATAACTCAATATCGAATTTATTTCAATCCAAATTAGCTTTAATTTATACCTTCATCCAAAAATGCTGAAAGGCGTGATGATAAAACTATTAATGTACTTTTTGTAATTATTTTTTGATTATAAGTATTTATCATTTTTCAATAATGTCTAAATTTAATAAGAATGTTAAAGAAATCTGAAAATTATTAGTTTGTAAGTGCGCAAATAAATACACAAATGGACCAATTTTCATCAAGAAACACATGTTCGTACATATTTTTTAATGGTTTTATTGAAACTAAAATTAAAATTCTAAAACATGCGTTTGCTAGAAAATGTATTGATTTATTTTACTGCATGATTATATATATTATTTGAAATGGGTGTGGTATATTACAAAATCTTTTTTGAAAATTTAACAAATCTGCCAACGACCTATGGAATAACCTTATTATACTAAAAATTAAAAAAAATTCTCAAAATTTATTACACATGCGAATGCTAGATAAAAGAACAATCTTACTAAATCCATTTATAAATTTTTGTGGAAAAGAGTCAATACGTCTAAAATCTGATTTGAAAATGACATATTTCTGGTTTTCATCGTACAAAAACTATCGTCTGCCAATTGCTTGATTCAAGCTAGTGATCGTCGTGTGTCACTCCGAACGAATTTCATTGAGGGTTTTAAACGTGGTAAAACCATGTACGATCGTGTGAGAAATGTGGAGATCCGCGAAGAGTGCAAGGCTGATGTAAGCGTGATGAGCAAGATTAAGGAAGGGACGCTCAGATGGTTTGGGCATGTAGAGTGAATGAACGAGGAAAGGAGTGTAAGGAGAATATATGACGCAAATGTGAATGGATGAAGAAGTCGGGGACGCCCGAGGAAGACATGGCACGACCAAGTGAATCAAATACTTGAGTCGGGCCATGTGAAGAGTCGGAATAATAGAAGAGCACGTATGAGACGATGTATGAATGTGAACGAGGCAAGGAGTATGTGCCAAGATCGAGTTGTTTGGCGGTCCGTCCTCTCTGCCTACCCCTGCGGGAAAACGGCGTGATGGTTAGTTAGTTTTCAACATTAGAACAGAGTTCATACAATTAAATTTTGGTAAAAAATATCAAATTCAAACCACAGCTCGAAATTAATGAAATTATTTACGAAAACAATTGAATTTCATATTATCATTTTTTTGTTACTCACGAGCCCAGCAAATAAACGATTATCTTGGCGCTTGTTTGTTCACCGTCTCGTACTGATCTTTCTCAATCAGACATCATTTTCCGTCTTCTGCGAGATGCATCTCTACGTCTCCCCACCACCACCCACACAATTAGATATCTCGTCGCCATAATTCATGTGTAATCTACCGCGGTCTCATCTCGCTTTACGCCGCGGGTACAGACAGTCTCCTAGAACCAGGGGTAGGTACCCTACACACCAAAAGCGTCCTGAACCCCCTTCTAGATCTCAACAAGTTGGACGACAAATAAGAGGGGACAATTTTAGCACAAGTACAAAAAGTTACGAAGCACTCACCCAAAGAAGTACCAGGAAAGCTGGAATGAAAATAGTTTTTGCTGTTGTGCCATTTGCTTGATTATGTTTTAGGGAGATGAGGACGCGGTTAAGATGGGAATATTTACTAAGTAGTACACCACTTGTTTGATATAAACACTCGCCTATTAACAAATGTGCGCCGCGATAAAACAGGAGTGCATGAAATCGTCGCTAAGGCGATGGTTATCTGTGCAACGAATTTACTGCATTAATTTTCTGCGGATTAATGTCATGCAACATCAAGATATTAATAATCGAGTTGGCTTTGGGCTGCTAAATTTGCGAATTTATCAAGCCCTGTAAGTAGTTAGAAGATAAATTAATCTACAAAGTTTAGCAATTACATCCATGAAATAATATATTTTTCATGTTCGTTAAACGCGCTTACATCTTTTTTTTCATAAAAATTCAATCAACTGCTTTGTTATTCCTTACAAAATCAATTTTTAAAAAAAACGTATCACTATATCAGTTGTATCATCTCGCGTACGAGAACAAAAATATATTATTATCAAACTTTTTTTACTCCGCTCTAAAAATATTCCGACATAATAGTGCAGATAAGATAATGATTCTTGATTCGGTCTGCGATGATTAGTAAATATTTCCTTCTGAATAAAACGACTTATTTATCTTTCAAATTCCTTGGTTCTTGATAGATTAATGTACTCAACCCATCAATTCCAAACACGATTCTTAATGGAGTAGGTTATTCGGGTTACTTAGTAAATCGATAGTTCAGTGTTCGCCCCGTGCCTTGTCTGATGTCTAATGAATCTCACTATTGCAAGTGTTATGACCTTGGGTAACGATGGGAGAGGGGGTTGGGGAGTGATATTACTCCGGGGGAGGTAATAAGGCTCCGGAGAGCTGCGGGAGACGAAATGAAACCTGAAGGCGGAGACGTGTGAATGTTAATGAGACGGCGTTTCCTGTTTGGGTAATGCACGGTAGGGCTAGACATGATGTCGAAATGCATGAACAGTGATTGGTACTAAGCAGGAATGCACGATACGAGGTGTGATGTATGATCCGAGATGAGAGATATGGAATGAGTGAGAATTTCATGATGTATCCCATGAATTTCGAGTGAATATTTAATTTACTTTTCGAATAATGTAATTTATTTTTTTGATTTAAAATATATAAAAAATTGTATCGAAACGAAATTACACAGATTGATTTCACGTACGTAAGAATTATAAATGAACGCCTGAACACTCATGGACGAAATTAGCGGTGGAGAGAATTACACACACTGGAAACAAGTTACACGTACAGTGTACACACGTCAAAAAATCCTTTTTATTATAATTTTAAATATTAGTGTGCTTAATATATTTCATGTTGGAAAAATAACAAAAGTTATGATATGTTAGGTTAGGTTTTTTCAGCATGTGCAATTCTGGTTGGTATACTATTTTCGATCATACGAAAGATGGCATACAAAAATATGGGAATCAATTGAGGATAATATAGGTTATTTCTAAAATTGAAATATAAGATCTATTAAAAAACATAATTTGGTCGCAATAGCTCAATTGATAAAGTATTGTTTCGTGTTTCCTTGAGATTCGTTCATATTATTTCCACAATGGTTATAGAAAATTAGTGCTCATGATACCAAATAACTGCAACATAATAAAGATTTGAAGATCAGGAGATTCACTGACCGCGGATAGGTTAACTTTCCTGCACTTTTAGGATTTTAAGACTGGATTCTATTATATTCAGACTATACCGTGAAGAGATTATACAAGATGAGATCGAATCCGATCAACATATCAAATATGGACATCGCTGTAGTGCTCCAAAAAGCTCTGCAGCAAATGGTTGCTGACTACAAAGTCAACCGCACAACATCATGATTGATATAATCTCATGAAAGGGATGTCCACTTTTATTTGTGATCATATTATTTCATTTTAATTTTATGTGCTTTAATTTCAATTTCGGTTATATGATTTCATTTAATTATGTTTTAACTTAATTTAAATTATTTCATGTAAATATTATTTTAGAAAAAATCATCTGCATTCCGGGAGAAATCCTGAATGTACAGCTGAGCAGTGTCAATGGAATCAAATTAATAAATATAAAATAAAATGTAAAAATATGTAACAAACTATTGAGAATTTCCGACGTTCATTGTACTTGTCATATCGTTATTAAATTATCATTGTGCGAATATCTGATATCCATGAACCCGTACATTATATGGCCAGATTCTGCAACCTAAATATTATGCATTTATTAAATGTAAATAATTAAATATTACAATTTGAAGTTTTACTTATGAAGTTAAAAAAAAATTATATATTTTTATTATTATGTCTCACAAGGATTTTGAAAGCAAATTATGCAATTTTTCCATTTGGTAATTTATTTCACAATATTAGCATTCGGTGTTGACACCACCTGTGCCCCATTTCATCCCCGTAATCTCACATTTCATCTAATTTCCATATCTCAGGTAGTCTTCCTGGTGACGTGGCACCTTAAGGCGTGTAAATGTATCATTTCACGAACCATTTCCCGGGAACATAACCGTACGAAGCCGAGTTCGGCGCCATGGGAAAATTTCACCAGCCTTTTTAGAGGAGCACCTCCGACTGCTAATATTCTAATATAGTCTACTTTATGGTGAGTGCTACTACGGAGAAGTTAGAGCACGGGGAGTACAAGTGTTTGGTGTTGAATTATTAGCATCAGCTTTGTGAGGATGTCACATGAACTTTACGTATTTTTTATTGTGTTTTATATAAGTAATAAGTAGATACATAATCTTATCGTAAAAAAACAAGATCACTCTATCTGTAGTGTTACTTCCAAATATTTGGTAGAAATCATCAAACTTTTTTAAATGGCTTACCATAATTCTCGTAGCATAATAAAGTGCTCGGTACTATTTCAATGGCTTCCTTACCTGTTCTTAATCTACTTGAGTTCGTACTCGTAGAAGGCTTTCTTTTTAGAATCAAATTGTTACGCGATTTCATATGATCATCACCATCAGATTTGGTTGATCTGTGACACCAACAAGCTCTCAAAACATTGGCTCAATCGTAAAAAAAATCATTAAAAGTTAAGAGCGTTTAACCAGCCATCGGACGAAAATCCACATTTCGTCGAAAGTTGTTCTTCCGATCGTGCAGGGCGGTTACAATGAGAAGGATTAATTATTCTCCGTTCCAGCTTTTTTAAATTATAACTCAAAATCGAATTTATTTCAATCCAAATTAGCTTTAATTTATACCTTCATCCAAAAATGCTGAAAGGCGTGATGATAAAACTATTAAAATAGTGTACTTTTTGTTGTTATTTTTTGATTATAAGTATTTATTATTTTTCAATAATATCTAAATTTAATAAGAATGTTAAAAAAATCTGAAATATATTAGTTTGTAAGTGCGCAAATAAATACACAAATGGACCAATTTTCGTCATGAAACACATGTACGTACATATTTTTTAATGATTTTATTGAAACTAAAATTAAAATTCTAATACATAACTATGCTAGATAATGTATTGATTTATTTTACTGCATGATTACATTATTTGAAATGGGTGTGGTATAATACAAAAACTTTTTTGAAAATTTAACAAATCTACCTACGACCTATGGAATAACCTTATTATACTAAAAATTAAAAAAAAATCTAAAAATTTATTACATAACTATGCTAGATAAAAGAACAATCTTTCGAAATCCATTTATAATTTTTTGTGGAAAAGAGTCAATACGTCTAAAAACTTTTTTGAAAATGACGTATTTCCGGCTTTCTCTGGTAATGCCCTCTTAAAAGTTAACACAATTCAAAGTTAACCCAATCATAAAAATACTTCGTTTATTTCTATCAGGGTAATAAAACCACGATTTATTAAAAGTTAGATTTTGAAATATCAATACAATACTCGTGGGTTTGCTATTACATTTCCACTCTATTTTTTTGTTGTTTACGCTAGATGAAACAATTTAAAAGAAATTAAGTTTTAAGCGAGTTAAAATCAAACTTGATAACATTATAGAAAGGTGAGGATAGAAACAGGACAAAACTTTAACTCTCGGCTCTTAGTATTTTCCGAAAATCTTTTGTATTTAGTAACAAACAGAAACCCTTTGTAATGTTTTAACATTTCCTGCATTATATTGGGAAACGGATGTTGACTAAATTAACATTTGGGTTTTGTGTAATAAAAAGTTTTTCTTTGAGTAACAATCCTTTTTATAAAGTTTTAAAGGAGCCGTTATTTATATAACAAAAAACATTTCTTCATTAACTTTCAAAATTTCGGCTTACACTTTTAAGGAGACAAATAATCTCGCTTAGTAACAACCTGAATAAAACATTATAATTTATTAAAGGGTGGCCTATCTACAACCAACAATATTAAACGCCACATTTCGTCTTCTTCCAAAATCTTATATCTTGTAATCACAATGTTCTAAAATTAATTACTTTTATAAACCCTGCAAACATTCGATGGTTTTTTTTTCAAGTTTAAAGCTTTTATAAGTATCTATTTCAATATCTTCTCTTTTATAAGTATTTCTTCATCAGGAATATGATGAAAAAAATTATGTCCTTGCAATACTTAATCCCACGACAAATATTCCATTTCGGCGGACTAGCTTCGTGTGGGATCCATTACTATTTATTATACGATTTTTTGTAAATAAAACAATAGGCCACTTGTATCACATTTAAAAAAAAATCCGGTTTAGGTAAATATTTTAAGACATTCTGCATTTTTTTTAATCGTATTTTTGAAACCCTGTCGATTTTTTAAAAATTTCAATCCGAAAAATCAAACCATTTTTTATAAACCGGAAAGACGGGACATAATTTTATGGGTGCGAAAAAACGATAATTACCTACATAGCCGAAAATCATTTTTAAAAGAAGAACGTTTTCCACGCGAATGGCACTGGAGAATAACGAAGCATACCAAAAATATTACATCTCATATTTTTTTCCTTGATCCGTCTTATGGATCATAAATCAGTTTAATGTTCAACGTCTATATAATCCAATGTAATATACTTGGACCTTTAAATTATAATAATGATAAAAGTATAATAATTACAAAATTTGATTTTGATAAAATCAGCACCATTACCATTATACCTTTAAAACTCGTACAGACAGCATAAAATGTAAGGGTTTCTCTTCACAACATCTGTCAAAAAGTCAAACCAAATTATAAGTTCGCAGAGAACAAACAATAAATGTAGTGAAAGTTAAATGTCAAATTCAAAAATTCGCCTGAAATCAATGTGTTGCCGTATAAAAAAAATTAATTTGTGTGGAATTTTACAAAATTAATAGGAACATTTTCGGAGACGGGACATTTTCTTGTTGTGACGTCACGAGCCCAAATAATGGATTTATTTATTTTAAAAAAACTGCACATTTCTAAAAATTTTTACCACATTTTCGTAAACTATCTAAAAAAATCTATCCACACGATTTTTTTCAAGTCGTTATGAAATCCGTGCAAGTGGCCTATTGTGTGTGTACATCATAAAAAATTTAAAGAAAAAATCATCATAACTTTAAAAATAATTATCTAAGGTGCTATCAAACATAAAATATATTAAATGTGGAAGCAAAAAGTTTGTTGCTGAAAGGGGTATATTTACTGTTATTTGAAACGCAAGTAACTTAAAGTAACTTTGTTAACCTGTCAAAGGCCAGGGTTTTTTACCTTACCTTTTTTAAATTACCTTAAGAACAAGAATGGAGGAAGCTATTTTAAGCTTTATTTTATGTTATATATTAATGGAATAAAATTTAAAATCTCATCCAAATTATTTGAATTAATATTCATTTTTGAAATTCGATTCTCGCGCGCCGGCGCGTTCCTGGCAAATGACAGGTTAAGGAAACGTATATTATTTGTATTCAAGTGATTACTGCACAATGGTCCCAATTATCCGAATATATATACTCTCATTTTGGGGCATGTTATGAAGTATGAGAAAGCAGGAATGAAAAATGAAATGAAAGAAAGAAAGGTTAAAATGACCTGGCCATTTAGATCTGGTCACCAAAGGTACGGTTGTGGCGAAACCTGTTGGCATGTTGTTCAAAATCAATGGCTATTGACTTTATTCCAATCAATAGTTGAAATAAAGTCAATTTGCCAAATACCACAGTTTCAGGAAGGCTCTTGAGAACTTTTTGACGAGTGAATGTGATAGTGTTATTAACCTTTTTTTGCACTCAGATAGTAGTGTTTATATTGTTTGTGTATGAGTGAACATGTATGTATATGTACATATGTATATAGGGTGTTAAGGGACGTACTTGACTTACTTTAACCAGTGATTCCTGATATTATTTGGAGTAAAAAAAGTAAATGAAATTTTGGTCTCCTGTGACTATTTTTGACGACTTTTTTTTTTAAATATTTTTTCTTTAAAATCAAACAAAAAAAATTTCTTCCGCATGTTGTCACTGGTCACTCAGCCAGGTGCCCAACGAACTCCTTACCCCGTCTCCAACTGTTCAATAACTACCATTTTTTTATGTTTTTGTAGAAAAAAAAAACATCAAAAATGTCACCGGAGACCAAAATTTCATTTACATTTTTTACTCCAAATAGTGTCAGAAATCACTGGTTAAAGTAAGTCAAGTACGTACCTTAACACCCTGTATGTGTACATCTATATACATCTGTATATGTAGGTGTATGTGTTTGTGCACGTATTCACACATGTATGCATGCATGCACACATGTAAAATAAAAAATAAAAAACTATATATATTTTTGTGATCTAATCCTTACGCATGTCTTTATCTCTTATATATTTTCAACTTAGTATTTTAATTTTTTAAATTTTATAATTTTTATAATTTTTACAATCCGTGTGTTTTCACCGGACTTCATACAAAACAATATTCCATTGGTCACCAGGAAACATGCAGCGGCCTAGTACGGTGATTTAATGCATAAACAAACTTTATTCAAAATATCTTGTACTATAGAAATTTTAAAAATAAATAATATTCTCGAAGTTTCAGTTGAAATAAAGCAATAATAATTCTCCTTCGTGCTAATCACAAACATACATTTTTAATTAACTTAAAGTAGAGTAAATATTAATCATCCCGCTCATCTTAATGCATGATTAAAGTAAAGCAGAAATCTTTATGACATTCATCTCAAACGAAATGAAATCTCGTACCATTTACGCTTAATTTGCTCGCAACCCTTTGGCTTAATGTTTATTAGTATCCATTCTGCATCCGCTTCTGTCACGCAATGTTCCTTCCGCCGTACCTATTCAAATCTTACCGGGTGAATCGTAAGAAACTACCACTGTACTCGCAATATTTGTTTACGTATTAATTGATGTTTTTTGTATGTAAGCTGAACCATAATCAAAAAAAGACACAACCAGGGAAAAAGCGAAGGAAATCGCTATTTTATATTAATCTTTGCTACGAATCGGTTTATTTTTATTTTTATTTCAGTTAAAAGAAAATTACCTTTTCACTAATTTAACTAGAAATAATTACACACATTAATATAAACTAAATATTTTTTAATGTAGCCATCCATTATACAAAAATGAAACAATACAACTTTGTATAAACCACTTATATATAATGCGTAAATCCGACTGGTTTCTGAAGAAGGAACGTTTGTTCTGAAACCGGTCGCATTTACGCATTATAGGTATAAGTGGTTTATACAAAGTTGTATTGTTTCATTTTTCTATAAACTAAATATTTCAATACAGCGCTATTCTATTTCATTATTTTGTTTTTCAAGAATAAATATTAATATATATATATTTTAAATTTACCCAGCTTCTTTTCGTTTTTAATATCATTTGGGAGGCAATTATATAAGTTGCCCCCCTCGTAACCAATGGATTGTTTACCATAGTGCGTATGGTGTTTAAATGTGTGTTATCGTGTTGCCGTGTGAAGTGTTTGTGTACTTGGAACGTTTTAATGAGTTTTGTGTTTGTGTGTACTAGTTTATTGTTTATTTTGTATATAAGGAGACACGTATTGTATTCATATAGTTTTCTTAATGTTAATAGTTTTGTTTCCATATATAATTTTTTTGTGGAAGTTCTGGGCTTGTAGTTAAATAGTTTTTTGATAACCTTGTTTTGCATTGCATCCTATGTAACGAAAGAGAACAAAATAAGTTACAAATTCTCCAAAACAGGGCTATGAGAATAATTCTCCGACGAAACAGATTTTCAAAAATAATTAAAATGTTAAAGGAACTAAATTGGTTGACCGTGAAACAGATGCTGACCTTGAACACGATGGTATTTATCCACAAAATATTGAACAACACGTTACCAAAATACTTATCAAATAAAATTGTATACAATAAAGACATTCACAGATATAACACAAGGACGTGCAAGGAAATTAGGCTGCAAAAAAAGGACAAAGCGAATACGCAGAACAGTCTACTGTACAAGGGAATGAAGTTGTATAACACACTTCCAGAAACTTTAAAGTCCACACCAATTGGAAAGTTCAAGATGTATTGTAGGAGCTACATAAAACTTGAAAAAATATAGTGAATATGAAATATTTTAATCAATTAGAAATTTGTAAACTTTAATGTTAAAATTAAAAATTATTATTATTATTATTACCTGTTATGTTTCACGTGCGTTACCCCATATTTCAATCAAATAATTTAAATGCGAGTGTACGAGACTATAATATAAACCTTTTTTTAATTTATTTGGCAACGGATATGATAGCCGGCTAAATACGCTAATTAAGGGGATGATTTTATCTTTAATACCTTGTTTATGTTGTTTAAATGTCAAATGCTGATCAATGCACAGCCCAAGATATTTTTCCTAGATCAGCATTTGCAGGTCGTTGTTTTCAATTTTTAAGGGTACATGAGGAGGCATTAAACACCTTGATCAAAAAGTTTTAGGACTTTATTTATTATATTCAAGTTTATTCAACAAAGTAGTCCCCGTCAACTGCAATGCACTTACGCCAGCGCTTGATTTAATCATCGATACACCGCTGGTACTCAATATTCGTATATCAATCAGACCCGTTTTAATTTTTTTTTCATTACATTCTGTCGGATGCTGCAACGCGTTCCGCGAAGAGGTTTTTTGAGTCGGTTCAACAGAAAAAAGTCGCACGGAGCCATATCAGGTGAATTCTAAGGCTGCTGGATAGTATTCGTGATTTTTTTTGGTCAAAAACTCACGGATAAGGTTCGCGTTATGCAACATTATGGTGCAAAATTGATGCCATTTTAGACTTCGAAAACAAAGGTAGACGCTGAAAGTTGCGAAAACTACTGAAAAAGGATTTTTTTCATTAAAATTGTGTTAACGCTTATATGAAGCCACTTTTCAAAAATACTGTTTTATGGTTAAAATTGCTCGTGACATTTTGCATTGATTGAATTTATTGTTTTCTTATGAAATTATTCACAAAATAATTAAAAACCACTTTTTGCTTGAAATCGTATCCTCTCGACTACCTTTGCCAAGCGATTTGTATGCCTATAACTTATGTTCGTGGCGATATAAAGCACACTAAGAATACGTACATTTTTAGATTGTGGCTTTCTCTTAATAATGAATTTGGGAAGGAATCCGATATAACTTATTTTAAGCACTGCACGTTTTGGTGAGAATCGATATTATGGCACTGAGGGATATTATGGACTGGTTGGTACAATGAAAAAACTGGTTGGTTCAATGAAAAAACTGGTTGGTACAATGAAAAAACTAGGTTAAATAGGTTACGTTAGGTAATGTTATGGGCTATTGTTTTCATCACTTTAATGAATTTATATCACTTTTCAAAGATGTGTTGAAGTACCAATTTGTTGAGTTATCATGGAACCGTTGCAGGGATTACTCGATTGTGAACTTCACACTACGTTTTTAGATTTTCACGGCTAAAATTATTTTCGTTATTTATTTTTGGGGTGTTATGCCGTGTTGTGCTACCTCCTTCTTTAGCCAACGTTTCGGACAGCGTTGCAGTGTCCATCATCAGGGCAGTTCCGGCAGATGTGTCATATGATAGACACCGCAACGTTATTCGAAACATTGGCTAAAGAAGGAGGTAGCGCAACACGGCATAACACTCCAAAAACAAATAACGATAATATATAATATGGTGTCACGAAACTGCGACTCCACTGTTAATTGGCGGTAAATGCTGCAGAGCAAAGCCTATGCAGCCCTCGAAGGACCAGTCCCGAAACTACTTGAAAACGCTAAGTTATACGGGACTATTAAATAGCATACACTCGCAAAACCTGATGGATAGTCAGTCGATAGTTCAGATCCGTGCTTTTGGAAAAATAGATAAGATAATAAAATTGGAATAAGGAAAATAGGACTCACAGTTGCAGATGGGGCCTCGCTGATCTCCAGTTTTGGAGTACACTTCTCACTGTTTAAAATTCGCAATATTCTTAGAACAAGAGGTTACGATACATGCGCCCTGTCTGAGATGTTATTTTGTACTGAGCAGCAAATCACACTGTCACCTCTCCAAAGTTTAGTACTTTCTTGCAACAATTTTTATGGTGACATTTGGGAAGGAAAGATTAGGTAGGTGGGATAAATTCAGGATTTTGACATATCAACCCACCAAGTCTGCGAATGTAATACCCAATCAATCCCATATAAAAATGCGCGAACAGAGAACTTCACACTATTTAAAACAGGCTAACCCCTAGTATGAACTAGGTGTAAGTCCTAATTAATTACTTGATTTTTTTTTTTTAAATAACGTTCGGAAGAAAACTTTTGTAGATTACAACAAAATTTTCAGGCCACCTTGTTTTCATACGGGGATGTTTTACCCGCGACACATAAGCATAAAGCAGGGGTGACTCACTGGAATGCGGTGTGTTTAAAGACGAAGGAAGCACAGCTGACGAATATGCAAATAGCCTCACTACACCGCGAGCACCCTTCCTTCCTACTCCATATCCTACTCCACTCTACACTTCTACACCCGCAGCCTTATATCCCTACTTCGCCACCCAGCACCCTCTCGTTTCTTATTTAACCTCACCCTTCAACTCTTCTGTGGGAGTTCACTGACTTATTTTAATTGAAAGTCTATTTAAAACTAAATTAGTGGATTTTAATCAAAGAAACTGTAAGTTTGCATATTTGTAAATGTGCGAGATTATAAATTTATGAATAAACTGACAAAAATTAAGATTTGTCCTCATTTTATGTTTTCCCAAACTTAACGTTGAATTACAGACTCAAAAAATCGTTTCAGCAAGCAGTATAAATTAATTTACATTTTATTGCAATTTGGCGTTTTGTCCATACAAACGTGTTCCTCAATTTCCTTTCCTGGATTTTGACGCTACTGCAAATATTTTTAATATAATGTAGATATCGACCACTAGCGTGTCGGTACGTTATGCTTTTTCGGAAATTTACTTCTTATAGGAGTTAGAACATCCCGAAAATCGTTAAAATTACCTGGTTTGAACGCCATCAAGAGACGTTCAGTATACAAACTAGACCGTGGATTTTTAAAAAAAAGCAAAACGTACAGACATAGAATATTTTCTCCTAACAGTTATTAAAAATAGGTTCAGTTTTGGAGGAGAAAAATACGAAATACAAAACCTCAATTTTGATGATTTTATTAGCTGGTCCCTGCATGCGTTGCTATGCCACTAAATAAAGAAATTGTTTCTCCCTGCTTGTCCTTTCCCACTCCGTCACCTCCACCTTCCTTCTCCCCACTCCACTCCCCCTCCCTTCCCCCGTCTTGCGAACCCCCCTCCCGAGTTCCCCTCCCCCCTCCCAAGTCCCCTCCCCCCTCCCAGGTTCCCCTCCCCCTCCCTAGTTCCCCCCCTTATCTCTCCCTCCCTCCCGCTTTCCATAGAAATAGCCGCTTCCTCGCGTGCCACCAATAGCAATTTTTTTATACAAATTTCGTAATGCCAGAGCTCACCGGAAGTTTTATAAAAACCTTGTCCTGACAATAATGTTGTTGTTCCTTTGGCTCAGAATTCGGGGGAGTAAGAGCGACAGCGACAGCCACATTTGATGAAATACCTATTGTTCAAATTTCTCGACCACCGGGTTTCCTGTTAAAATTTCCAATTCGTAGGTGAGTTAATTTATCATTAGTTCATTATTTAATTTCTTCTAGTCTAGCTGGGTTATTCAAATCGTTTTCTCATCAACATTTTAATTACTGCTTTAAAGGATTTTTGTGCTGTCTTGAACATACATAAAAATCTTGCGTTTTGCATTTCCACATTCAAAATAATTATTTATTCTTCTAGTACAGAATTGTATCAAATTTGAATTTTAATAATTGCATGGCAACGAAACACTTTATTATTCAAATAACTTTATGAATCCTAAGTCCCGCTTGAGACGCTTCTAGGGAATTGTTTTCTTTGAACTCTTTATAATCCCTTCCCCGCCTTCAATCACATTGTCCCCCCTCATCACCTCCGAGATGATGTATGTATATCCCGGGTATTTATCAGTAAAAACCTCGCACGTAGAGCACACGTGCGCCCAGAATTTATTATAATCCTTTGGCGTATTGTTTTCGTTAGCTGGAATCGACGCTTCGGGAAGGTTTTAGAAGGTTTCGGGAGATTTCAGAAGGCTTCGCAGGTTCGCGAAGTTTCTGGCACATTAGCATGCGTGCAAGGCGAATCTAAATGTATTACCACATCCCGGGGGAGGCTGATTTAAACTTTCCAGTTGACGAATGGAAAAAGAAACAAAAGGCTTGGATTATGTTAAGGGTGGGAGGCAGTCGAGTGGGGGTTGGGGATGGGTGAAAGCCCTCGCGGAATAATACATTTAAATTTATTTTCTCATTATTTGGATTTCCACATGCGAGTGTGTTTGAATGTGTATCAATCACTTCACAACGAACTGTTTC
This sequence comes from Limnephilus marmoratus, assembly GCA_917880885.1. Classification (NCBI taxonomy): domain Eukaryota; kingdom Metazoa; phylum Arthropoda; class Insecta; order Trichoptera; family Limnephilidae; genus Limnephilus; species Limnephilus marmoratus. The sequence continues at coordinate 35,861,277 of OU862912.1, read as the reverse complement.
GCGAATGCTACCAACAAATTGTGGGAAAAAAAATGTCAAAACGATATATTTTTTTTAAATTCCTTCTACAATTATTATGCTTGCGTTATTAAAGATTGTTGATATCGTAAGAGGAATTGCAGCATTAGCTTGAAAATCAAGTAAATTTGTCACGTCCTGTCACACAAAATGCACTTCTTATTTGGTTTATTGTCGGTGAACCTTTGTTTTCTGCATTTTCTCACACTATTCCAGAAAAATTAAAACCGTCCGACTTGTTAATCAAACGTCCAACAAAAGTTTTAAAAATTTTCGGTTCTTACTTCGATTTTTACGGTTTTTAATTTGACCATAATTTTTACTTATATATTTATTCGAGCAAGTGGTGTTTACGAGTACATAACTTTGGGAGGCGGGTATGGGTACCGCCGCCCCGGAAACCATTTATTTGACAACCAACACCCTTGCCACAGGTCACCCCAAGTGGTTTGCTACGTTTGGTGACTAATGGTCTGTCTAGGTCTTGGCGGCGAATGCGTTTACTCACCCATTGCTTGGCGGGCCGGATCGGATGAGACTGGTTGAGGGAGACCTTTTGATTTCTCATGTCATTCCTAGACACATCGACCCCCAGATTCCTACCCAGCCCTCAAGCCTTTTTCCTTCGCAGAACTTCCTCTCCTTCCTTTCCCTAAAAAGACCCTCCACACGGCATCCCCAAAGACGACATAGGCCTCCTGTGTGGTGCTATCGTAAAATAAAAATGAACGGTGTAATTTTGGTTCAGTAACAGTATTTTCAGCAAATATAATTCATTTATGCCACCATTCTTGAAATGGTTTGTGATATAATGTCAGCGATTCGATACATTCAATTTTCAATCATGGCAATTTAAAAAAAAAAATTAAAGGGTTTGCAATAGTTTAAAAATGGTTTCATACTATTGACGTTATTATTTATTACGTTTATCTATCTTGGAGCTTCCTAACTGGAGAGAGCTGGCACAAAACCGAGATGAGTGGAGGAAGACTCTTGAGGAGGCCAAGACCCACCAGGGGTTGTAGAGCCAATAGTGATGATGATGATGACTATTGACGTTCATTACGACTTTTTTTCAGGAATCCGTTTGATTTTTTAATGTTATGCAGCCATCTTTAAAAAAATCACTATAATGCAGACGTACATATTCACATTGATAATGATAGTCATTGTGAATTTGCACATAGCCAGTTTTCCAACGTCAACGACAAAATGTAGCATTTGACTTTAAAATTTCTCCATATGTGTCTACAAGTATGTGATGTAAGTAACGTACTTCAAAACGTATTTTTCCGTGAGCGTATAAATGAATAATAAATTGAATAACGTCTTTCCAAATCGCTTTGCAAATTAGAATAAGACTCGCGTTCAGCGCATTTTTGTTCACGTTAGTTCTTACTTACCTACTTTTAGTTTTATGAATAATGCAGCATTATTTTTATCCCGTCTTAATAATAATCACCAGATTTACCATGCAAATTTTTGATTATGTTTGCTTAAGACAACATTTTTATAATTACATTTCTTGCCATTTTTGCGTAAAAATTAAAAAACTAGCGTTATTTTTTTTTGCAATATTGGATCCATTTCGTACTGCCTTATATGTGACGCTTATCCAAACCGTCACATTTTCAATTACAGTACTAATGTTGGTATCTTCAAGACTGTCCGAAACGTTGGCTGTCAAGTGAGAAGATAGCCTAAAATGTCAAAAAAATTCGCAGTCTTGGCCATGAAAATCGTAAATCTTGATTTAGACATGGTTGACATAGGGGAGCGGGGACCATTAACTGGATTACTAACTACTGTGCCATAGGTCATATCAAGTGGTTCGCTACGTTTAGTACCTTAGCAGGGGTGCCTGGGTTCATGGGGCGAGGTTTGTTTGAATCTTTGCGACGGATTCATCTGCTCACCAACTACGTGGCGGGAGAGACTGAGGGAGACCTTTTGACTTCTCCAGCAGGATTCTCTCGGAACATTGCCTTGCACCGCGATTGGAGAGATGGACACACTGACCCCCAGATTCATACCTTTTTCTTTCCTAGAACTTCCTCTCTGTCCTTTTCCTCAAAGACACTCCACACAGCATCTCCTAAGATGACATAGGCCTTATGGAGCTAACTTAAAAAAAAATAGAGTTACATTTTGGTAGTTATTTATTTGATTAGATTTTATTTTGAATTGATTATAATAATAATAATAATAATAATAATAATAATAATATATCTTTATTGAAAGAAATTTGCAAGATTATAACTAAAAAGTACATATTCAGTGTTATGTTTACAGTGGTTTAAAATTACACAAGGACAAAAGGATATCAACAGAAAAAATATATAAATATGAACAGTAGATAAATGAAAAATAGAAAATAGTTATAAATTTTGGTTTTTCAGTAATCTGCCTCACTAGGCTAGCCTGTGTTGAGGCAGTAATTTTTAAATCAATTTATAAGACTTATAGACATATACCTACACTTTTATTAAAAAAGTAATCACATAATAGATTGGTTACATTAATAATAAATTTAAATAAAAGCAACCAATACATTGTTTGTATATTTCCACTGTATAATACCAAATCATTAATAATTTCGAATTTGGGTGAGTGCACCGGTAAAGGCCCTATCATTATTTTTGATCCAAATTTTTATGTTATTTTTGAAAAATTTTTGGGAATCACATTTTTTTATTCTATCTGGAAGAATGTTGTAAAGCCTTGTTGCAAGGTATCTGAAATTTCGTTGACCAAAAGTAGTATGCGTTTTGGGGATTTGTAGTAAGTCTTTGTCATTATTTCGAGTACAGCGAGAATTTAATCTTTTTTCATAGTATTTATGTATATTTGTGTATAGATGAGTAAGGATTGTTTTTGCATATATCTGCCGAACGTCAAACACATTCATAATATTGAAGATTAAGTTCGAGTCTGTAATTAGAGGTAGTCTAAGAATCAATTTTATGATAGTTTTCTGTGCCTTTATGATTGGGTCTAGTGCTGATGCAGTACCGCCTCCCCATGCAATGATACCATACTCAATAATAGATTGACAGACTGCAAAATAAATCATTTTCAAGTGTTGTAAGTCGAGAAAGTTTCTTATCGTTCTGAAAAAGTGCATGGTTTTTCTTATTTTGTTTGCAATTATTTGAGTGTGTATATTCCATTTGAGATATGGATCAATTGTGAGGCCGAGATACTTCATCTGTGTAGTGCGCTCAATGTAGGGACACTGACAAGATTCATCGGAATTAAAACATTTGTGTATTCTAATGGAGACATCATCATGAGGCTGACCTGTTATATTTATGCTTGATGTGACATATTTAGTTTTCTCGGTGTTCAAAGTGAGCGTATTTGTATCTAACCACTTTTTTACAATGTTTATATCCGTTTCAGCTTTTTTGTAGACATCTACCCAAGTGTCAGCTTCAAACAGTAAAACAGTGTCATCGGCAAAACTAACTATTTTTCCCTGAATATTAATGTTACATAAGTCATTGATATATAAAAGGAACAAAGACGGTCCTAATATGCTACCTTGTGGTATGCCATAGTTAGTTGAGCACTGATTGCTAAGAGTGTTCAATATTTTAACTTGTTGCTTGCGCTCATCAAGGTAGCTCTTAAAGAAGTTAAGTTCGTTGCCTAAAATACCGATTATTTGAAGTTTGTTTATTAATTTACTGTGTGATATTGTATCGAAGGCTTTAGAAAGGTCTAAAAATATTGAAATACATTTTTTGCTTCTATCAAGGTTTTTTACTATGAAGTCAGTTACGGCGGCAATAGCGTCTGAAGTACTCTTGTTTTCTTGAAACCCGTATTGATTTTCTGAGAGTACTTTATGGCTAACCAGAAATTTTACCAACTGGGCATTGACAATTTTTTCAAATACTTTGGATAGAGTGGTCAGTATAGTTATTGGTCTGTAATTGTTTATGTCTGTCTTGTTACCTGTTTTATGTATGGGAATAACAATACCTTGTTTCAGGTTTGAGGGGAAGTGTCCTTGACTGATACTAAGGTTAATTAGGTATTCTAAAGGCAATGTAATTTCCATAGCCAGCGTTTTCAATATCTTAGTTGTTATTCCATCTACCCCGGCAGAAGAAGTGTTTTTTAGGGAATTAATTATTTTTAGAATCTCTTCCCCTGACACAGTTTGAAAATTGAATCTTCTTTTGGGAAATTGAAGTTCTGCTTCTGCAGGTAGAGCATTCGCACAATTTGGTAGACGAGAAGCAAGATTTGAACCAATATTTGTAAAAAAATTATTGATATAATCCGCAACGAGCTTGGGGTTTTTTGAGGTGTCAATAATGTTTCCGTCAATACAAAGTTTACTTATGTCCTGTTTGTCTTTAGTGTTTTGTGTATTTGTGGCTTCTCTTAGAGTTTGCCATATTTTTTTGGGATCGTTGTTACTTTGTTGGATTTTGTCTCTGTAGTAGATTTCTTTCGCCTTTCTAATGACTTCGCCGCATGTATTTCTATATCTTTTGTAGATGTTTAGTGATATTATGTCGTAAGGATTTTCTTTAACTTTTTTGTGTAGTGCGTTTCTTCTACGAATGCAGTTGATAATTGAAAAGTTTATCCATGATTTCAAGGGTTTAATTTTGTTAGGATATTTTTTTGTTAAAATTGTGGTATTATTAATTAATTCATTTTTCAAAAAGTCAACAAAATAATTCCATGCATCATCTGGGTTATATTTTATTTTATTTGAATTGATTTTATTTTGTATTGCAGTTATATTAAGGTTAATTTGAATTCTAATTTACTTAATAATTTTTTTTATTTTTTTTATTAAATATATGTAATTTTTTTTAATTTTCATTATTTATATTATATTATATTGTGTCCGTTGAATTAGACATTTGAGTTAAAAAAAATTAATGTACTTTTATTTAATTGTATTAATTTAATTTAGTTTAATTTATTTCTGTATTTAATTTTTTATTTTATTTTCTGTTTTATATTGGAGGCATTGCTGTAAACCAGCTGCTTTCCAGGATAAATCCCGAATAGTGACCTTTTCATCAATAGCATCAATGATAAAAGAGCAAAATGTGTTCTGTTCTAATAAAACCTTTTGATGAATAAACGTTTTTATTATTATTATAGTTACAACATTTGCCATTTACTTGAAAATTAATCCACTAGAGTTATTTTGTTTTTTATTTGTGGTTTTGGTTCTAGTGTATATTTTATATTTATCTACATCGTCACCGTCTCATTTTCAATTACAGTCCTTATGTTGGTACATGCCAGACTGTCCAAAACGTTAGCACTCGAGGGTGAGGGTAGCCTAAAATGGTTTAAAATCTCTCATGTCAAAAAATTCGCACTCTTGGCCATGATATCTTAAATCTTGATTTAGACATTGTTATTTATAGTAACGTATCAATTAATTCCATGGAATAATGATTCCACGAGTTAAATTCGCACTTACTTGATTGATTCAATGCTCTGCTAGATAAGTCTTCCAACATTGCACAAGCCAAAATTTCAGCTAATGAATGTAGGAAGATTTTCAATGGCGATATGGCGTATTTCGCCGTTTTGCTGTTTCGATGTGTAAGGTCATTTTCAAACTGTGTCACAGTACAGCAGTTTCGACCTTACAAGTCGAAACAGCTGTAACTAAAACACTAACCAAAAAACTTGCAGAACTCGATAATAACATTATCGAATTTAATTTTAATTAAATTTCTAAAAATTAAAATGGAGTTCTACGAATTAAACACAAAAACAATTAATAATAGATATTCATATCTAGAGGTGCATTATCTCCAACATCAATTTATTTTAGGTCGTGTAAATTTAAAAAAATTCACACCGCCCTTTCGCAATCACGGTGGTGTTCATAAATTAAAAACCGAACGGGAAAGCGGGAAAATAAGGAAAATCTCCGGGCGCAGGCGGCCCCTAAACCCTGCGGGATATTTCTTTCTTTGCCGATTAAAACTTCGTTATATCACTTGAGCTGATACCACCCACCCTCGCTGCCACCCCTCGTCCTGTGGCAGCCAGCAAGCACCCCCTTCTGCTTTCGGCCAACAGCGACACCCACAGACCTACCTTGTACCAATCTACCCCAGCCTACCTTACTGGATCATTACACCACTTGACTTTCTTATGTAATCTAGTGTTTGTTTTAATATTAAAGTGAACTTTTCTTATTGTAGAAATGAGACATAAAACTGCATTCGTTCAACTTTTGTTTTCATTTAATCATTAGCATATGACTTTTAATTTATAATATTAAATTATTAAGTACGTTCTTAAGTAGCCTGTATTTAAAATATATCATAGTTTATGAAACGTGCTCTCTAATGGTGTATTCTGGGAGGTGGGTGTACTTGGGAGGCGTGTATGGATACGGCCGACCCGGGAACAATTTAATGGATAACCAACACCTCTGCCATAGGTCACCCCAAGTGGTTCGCTACGTTTGGTAACTTAGCAGGAGTGACCGGATTCATGGAGAGAGGTTTGTCCAGGTCTTGGCAGCGGATTCGTCTGCCCATCTGCTACGTGACGGGTTGGATGATTGAGGAAGGCCTTTTGACCTGGATTCATACGTTCATCACTCCTGGACATACTGACCCCAAATTCAACACCCACTCCTCATGCCTTTTTCCTTCACTTCCTTAAAAAGACCCTCCACACAGCATTCCCTACGATGACATAGGTCCTGAGAGAAAAATATTTTCCTCAGGGCTTCCTGCGTAGAGCTGATGTAAAAAAATATCATTTGACTATTCACAGAAATCAATCTCGGCACGTTAAACTACCCTACCTGATTTTTACCCAAAATCTCAAATCTCGTGTTGATTCATTATTATTTGAATTATTTACTGTGTAAAAATCACTAAACTTTCACAACTTGGAAACTTGGAAAATTGGTAAAACCAACCAGAGCCAATGTTTTATACCAATGGAAATACTACAGCTGATGACTTCCATCTGCATTATGATCATCTAAAAAGAATCATCAAAATCGTCAAATATCACATCATTAAATTCACAAATCACTTGTTTATTGCTTCACATGCATATTATTAAACGCATGCAATTGTTGCAATGTGTACTGTGCACCTTAAAAAAATATAATAAATTAATTCAATTTTATGCACGTATATTCTGTAAAATAGGCTCTACCATGAAATCATGTGTGTTTTTTTTTTAATCGTCGCTTGCTTATACTTTTTGACTGCATGCAGCTCGCGAACGTAAACAGATTTTTTTTCGGTTTTAAAGGCAACTTAAAAAAGCAGAATCAACCCCTGCGTCGGTTCACCCCCTCCTACCCTTCCCCACCTGCAGGACTGGAGGGGTGGGGGAGGGGGCGGAAGGTGCAACCAGTCCCAAAGAACAAGGTAAACAGATGCGTCGGGTGAAATAACTTTTTAAAATATCACCATCTGTGATTTCGGCGTAATTTTATTCCTTGCATTTCGTATTTCAATTTCGGGGAACGCTCTTGAATATTGGCCCACATGATATGAATTACATTTTTAAATTCAAAAAAATTTAAATAACTTTTTGTTTTCACCTTTTTTAATTTAAATTCATGTTCCTTGAAAAATTATTTCTCAAAAAATATTCACGTAAACAGTTGAAAATATAATGATAATTCTTGTGTACAATACATTTAATTTTTATTAAAACACTTAATTTTCATAACCATATATCTATATTTTTATTTAAAGGTGAAAGGGGGGTTATATTTATTCATTTTATTTATGTGAATACCGCACAAGAGTCCCAACTGCTCCCGTCTCGAGCCAGTGAGACTATTGCATCACCAATAAGGGTACGTTGTAAAACTGAAGGTAGTGCGGAGAGAAAGGAGTTGGGGAGGAGGAAGGTGGGGATGCTGAAGGTAGTGGGAGGAGGAAGGTGAAGGAGGATGGGGGAAAGGCTGGAAATTCAGATCTGGTCACCAAACTTGAATAAAAAATGTTTTCATATCAAGCGACGTTACAATTCTGAATGGTGATTTTACACCAGGGCGACACTGAAAGTATCTTATAATCTAGATTCTCTAGAAGGTGCCTCATATGTATCTACTCTATATTATTTTTAATTAATTATGAAATAATACAAAGTAATCTAATTAAATGTATTTGTGCACGACGGGATTTGAGCCCACGGCCTTTCAAGAGCCTTACCGCTCGTCCACAGAGGCTGTCATTTATTTAGTTTTTAAAAAGTTTTTATTACTCTTGTTGGTCATTTAGTTTTAATTTTTAGTAAATTTTCAATTTTTTTTATAATGAATACCTATTTGTTATTATAAGTAAAGCTGCATTCTTAGTTTGTAAATGTCAGATTTTTAATCTGAATTAGCTAGTGCAGTACATCAGAAAGAAGAAAAGGATGCCTGTTTTAAAATAATAATTAATTTTGTGAAAGAACATCATCTGAATGGAGCTGTACAAATCAAAAAATATATATATATATTTTTATTTAAATCCCTTTAAAAAGTTTTCACAGATATCATAAATTACAACAAAGATACAATATATTACAACACACAAGATACACGAAATTATACATAATAAGATTGCAACAAACGAAAACTGAAACTTATTTATTAACAGACTATTTTGAGGGCAACGAAAAGGTTGTATTTGAGAGATACGCTAAAAATAATGAAATAACAATAAACATGGGTTTCCTAAACTTGCAAGAAATTGTATTAACAATTGTTTTGCAATAAATTAGTAAAAAATCGTACTGTTTTTTTTGGTAAAATGCAATAAATTGTACAGTATTGATGGTGTTCCAAAACTCTCTCTTTCCTTTCTCACTCGTATTAGACACTTTTTTTACGTTAGCTCCATACAGGGGGCCCTGAGTGAAAAAAATCCGTCAGAGCCTATTTCATTTTTGGAGATTCTGTATGGGGGTATTTTAAGGGAAAGGAAAGAGAGTTAATCTTTCAAATTATTGCAAACTAAGTTTTTTGAAACCTTTGATACTATCGGTGTGTACAAATGTGTTCAAACGTGTCCTCTTTAAAATGATTTGCCTGTACCAACAATTTTTCTATTTTTTGTAGTCCCTATGATACGGGGTGCATATCGACGTTTATTAATTGTTTGTTTTAAATATTTTTTAGTTTAGAAAAATGAAACAATTCTACTTTGTTTGAACCACTTATATAATGAGTAAATCCGACCGGTTTCAGAACAAACGTTCCTTCTTCAGGGCAAGCGTATATTAATTTGACAGTTTTGAAATATGGATGGGAACAATGTTTTATTATGGTAGGGGTTATAAAAGTTATAGCTTCATTCAAAAATATATTTTTTAGTTCGTTTGAAAGTAAAAACATGATGATATTTTTTTTCATTATCTCCACTCAGGAGGCTCTGGGGCAAACATTTCTTTCAGGGCCTATGTTATCTTTGGGGATTGTTTAGTGAGCGACAAAAATCATTTAGGCTTATACCAAATAAATTTTTTTTTTTTTTTTTTTTTATTTATCTATAAAAAGAATGTTTGTATTACATTATTCGATGCCTGTCTCACTAGGGTATAAATTAAGGTCTAGACGTGAGTTGACCATTCTACATACTCTGGGCAGTGGTGAATTATAACCATAAAGTGTCGTTCAGACATCGAATATAACCGCAAGCAGGTATCTGTTGAACCGCGAGCGCTTATGTTTCGTGCCGTTCACACGACGCAGATCGAATATTTTTTCCTATGGTGGGAGAGGGGGTCAGATGAATTAGCGAGCGGCCACGGAGTGCGCATTTTTTGTACTGAATCTATCAACTTGACATCTGCCATCCACCGGTCTAGGCAGCTCCGTAATTAAAATGACCCCCTCTCCTGTTTTCGTTGGAGTGGGGGGCGCTTAACTGTTGGCATATCGCCTCAAGAGCGGTTATGGCGTAAGATGTGCATTATCTATGGTTGATGTGCGCATAAAGCGCTTAGGTGTGAACGGTCTGAAGGGATTGTATGGAGAGCGATATTTGGCGTGCTATGATCTTTTATATTTATATGCTCAATCTGAACAGGCTTTAATTCTTTATTCTTTATTTCAGAGTCTACGCGAAGGTTTATTAAATGGAATGAGTTGTAGTAATGTAGGTGAATTGATAATACAGTTGATAATTTTGAAGAAACAGATGATATCAGATCAGATAAAAACATTGTAAACAAACACGATAATTAATAAACAACTTGTATCCGAGGAACCCACACTTTACAATATGTCTGAATGTGAATAGAACAGACATTACAATAACATAATAAGGAAAATTAATTAAAAATATGCAAGAACGAAATGTCAGTATCAGATATTATTATCTTCTCGTTGCATAAACTATTTTAAGAGTTGTACGAAGATAGAGCAGTATACATTTAATTTGCGTGCCACCCTTTGCATCCCATTTGTATTTAAATACATTACCGGATTATTTAAATCACCGTTTAATTTATAAACCGTACATCCTTCCCGCCAGTGGCGTATCGCGCAAGAGCGTCCTCCGCCGTAAATCAGGGAATTTTCGCAAAAAGTGGTTGCTTCGTGTCGGCGTGCGGGCCGCCATATTGCATGGCGCGGGCCATTTGGCGGGATAAGAAAAAGGGAATACCGTCATTAGCTCATAATTACTGTAATTAAAATAAACAAATAAGGCGATAAAGGAGGCTGGCGCGTGAAGGGTTGTCTCCGTCACGAGCCGCGAGCCGCGCGCAATGATTTACACTTTTCTCGGGCGGCCCACGCAGGCAACGCTGTGCCTCAAATCTATGAAATTTATGTTTATTTGTTTATTTATTTGTTTATTTGTTTACGCCTTGATGGCTTTTACATGTAAGGTAAATTGTACAGGAGCATTATAACAAGTATGTAGAAGCATAACAAGTATATAGTATATAAAATAATAAACAGCATGACAGACATATATATGTTGGCACAACACAAGGAGTAAAACCAGTATATTCGTATTGGTCTTAGGCTAGAGTAGTTTCAGAAATTATTGTCACAATATTACCCAAAACATTATTACAAACATACTCGAAGCAAACCGGTCGGCAGAGGTGTAAAACATTTTTTTTTTTGCGGTTAATATAAAAATCAGTAAATTTCTTGTAATTATTATTATTTTTTTTTATTTGCTATTATAAAAGTACGTAAGTTTGTTATTAAAAGTTATTATTGTGAAAAATAAAAGGTACACAGCAATTACATATACAAAGAAGGAATTAGGTACTATGAAAGTAGTTACATAGCAGTGTGTATTAAATTTTTTGCTGTTAACAATTTGAAACATTTAAAAAATTTTTATGTAAGTTTGTTATTATTATGAAAAAATAAGATAAAAAAATAAAAGGTACTCAGCAATTACATATATAAATAAATAAGTAGGTATATACTATGAAAGTAGCTACAGAGTAGTGGGTATTAAATTTGTTACTGTTAACAATCAGGAACATTTGAGGATTCTTGCATCTGCATACATATACGTTTTTTAAAAGAAGCGATGTTTTTATAAAAAAATATGTCCACAGAACAAGTTTCATTCCCCACACGATGCAATCTCTGAAGATAAGAGTTATACATAAAATTAGTGCGAGAAGCAACTATGTTAAAAGGAGCATGAAGTCTAGTATTATGATTGTTGGGGACTTGATAATTTATCATATTCACTAGTTCAGGGCTATCCAAATACCCGTTGATGATTTTAAATAATAATAAAACATCACAGATTTTTCTTCGCTGTGATAATTCAGGTAGTTTAAGCAATTGCATCAAATAATTATAATTTAAATTTTGTATTGGAATGTGCAGTTTATAATTTACGTGCCTTAGAAATCTATGTTGTACTCTTTCAATTTTGTGTGAATGTACATTATATAAAGGCGACCAGAGAGAGGAATTATACTCAAGAATGCTTCGGACTAGTGTTACGTATAGCATTTTGAGTTTATTTGTATACATTAGATCTTTGGACGATCTTAACACAAAACCGAGACATTTAAGTGCTTTATTCGTGATTGCATCAATGTGGGGGACGAATGTCATCTTGTTATCAAAAACGACACCCAAATCTTTTATTAATGTTACTGTAGAAAGATTTACATTGTTAATATGATATTGAAAGAGTATTGGATTTTTATTTCGAGAAAAACTTATAGATTGACATTTGTTAATGTTTAAAAATAAATCATTTATGTTACACCAATTATGTAATCGATCCAAGTTATTTTGCAATATAAGACAGTCCATTAAATTTCTTATAATAGTGTAAATTTTCAAGTAATCAGCAAATAAAAGGAAATGGATACCATCAAATATTGAAGTTATGTCATTGATAAATAGCAAAAAAAGAATCGGACCTAGATGAGAACCTTGAGGCACCCCACTTAAAGCTTCAATTTCGTGAGATATGTGATTAGATAGTTTAACATATAGTTTTCTAGATGTTCTTTCGACGCAAAAGAAATTTATAATATTATCTGGTTATTTTCGCTAGTCATCAATGTTTTGGTTAATATAAAACCGTGGAAACGTTTGTAGTGCAAATAGTGGTATGGAAACGGTGGAAATATCTTTTAGAAATCATGGAAGCTAATTAGTACAAGCCCTTGCATTCCATAAATTTTGTTATTTTCAGTTTTGCAGGTTTCCTAAATAAATTTTTAAGGAATGGTGTTACTTAGGTGGGGCAGTTTCTTCTTCCCACAAATGTTCTGCAAATTAAGTTTATTTTAATAGTTTTTTGTGATAAATATAGGATTAGACATGTAGTTTCAACATCCTTTAATAAATTTAATGTCGTTAGTATATTTATATTATAGTATTTCATTTGTATGTGGTTTTCAGGTCTCTCAACAGATGTCAGTTAAGTAATACCTTAGAAGAGTATCATCTATCTCACTACATGACATGAAAGGTTACGGAATTAGCCGATAATATATAATGATAGACCGCTGGGCCCTTACAGTGTTTGGGCGCCCAGCTTCAGAATAGGCTTGTTGAAAAAGTATCTATATATCGATATTTTTAATTCAATATATCGATATTTTTAGCCGATATATTTTGCTCCGATATATCGATACAAAATATCCAATATCGAAAATTGTATCGAAAACGATATTTTTTTAAATTTATGTATTTAAAGTCACTAGAATCCAAAACCGTAAGTAACTGTATTGGGTCATGACATCAGGTGGTTGAAATTTTAACTATTAATAGCTTACAAATCTATTGTCTTTGCATTAGAATTTGTGATCACCAATACTATCTCATGTGTTTAGGTACATACATAGAAATGTATGCTATTTTTCGCCATTTTTTTCTAAGCCACTCCTATGTGTTGGTTCCCAATTGTCTATTTATTGACTATACCTTGTTCTAAACACGAAGACCTTTTTGACAGATATAGAATGTTACTGAGACGCATACAAACTTTGTATGCGTCACAGTTTACATATAAGTTAGAAGACAGCTTTTTAGTTTTTGATATTTTTGTAATTATTGCGTAATAAAAATTATTACGTAATAAAAATACCTTTATTTTTATTGAGATTTTTGTACATTAAAAAAAGCAAATTGTGTACAAAAATTACTATTGATATTATTGAGCTGAATACATTATTATTTTAAAAATGCAAAATCTCTTGAAAATTTGACCGATATATCGATATTTTTTCCTCGATATATCGACGTCGATATTGATATTTTAATAAATTTCGATACATCGATATATCGATATTTTTTTTCACTTTCGACATCCCTACTTCAGAATAACTATAGAGCCCTCCTATAGTACGGACAGTTAAAAAGCATTGTAAACCTTACGATAACATAAATAGAGAAACTTGTAATCTCGATGAACCATGCTCTTTATTGGAGTTTTTCCAACATATATCAAGAAATCTGGGATTAAAGAGCATTACAGTTTCATTTTTAAATCCAGTGCTTACGTGAAAACCCCACGGAAACTCTATCTTTTCACAAGATTTTTAATGTGCCAAAGCAGCCACCACGGTATAAAAATAAACGTACACTTAAAAACTCTTCTCGAAATGACTGTGCGGCGAATTAATTTTCATTTTACTCTAAGACAATTAACCAACCCTTGCATTCAGTTACAGTAGTGAAAAATAACTGTGACACGTTTAAACCGGTAGAATTATTCAGATCATTTGTTGAAAACAGCTGCATTATAAAAACAATGACGCGAAAAGCTCTTCACATTAAATTTGTCTAATATAATAAACAGGGCAGAATCCAACGTTCACCAGGGCTGCCCCGAGATGTTGTGCTGTCTTGATAAAGTTGCAAATGGTTTGCAAACCGTACTTATGATCTCAATCTTTTTGTTGCTTTTTAAGGCAAGTTTTTAACCACAAGTCTCATAATTAATAATGTAATGATTTATCTTGTGAATTGGTACGCTTCTTTAAACAGTAAAATATTTGTTCATATGAAGCGGATACTTTGTGATGTGACATTATTAATTTAAAATAAAACAATAACTTTGTAAACACCACTTTTATTTTTATACTTTATGCCGACCGGGTTTCGCTACAACCGTAGCTTCATCAGGGCAGTATAATACTCTACTAACATTAGGTTACATTTGTGTTATAATATATATTTTACCAAAAATGGGCTGGACTCGTCAAGTGGAGGAAGAAGAAGGAGGCATATATGGAGAATTGGGAAGGGAACGGACGTGTTCTTTATCAATAGGGAACAATCTTAGTATGGGACTTTTATTTAAATTTAGTTGGTTATTAACTACCTTGCTATTAGTGTTTATGGCTTTCCTAAGTTCAAGTGCCTCTAAATTATCCAACCTTATACCTATATTGTTTTTATGAATAAGTTTGGCGCCAGCGTTTTTGTCAAATTTATGATCGTTTTCGATCAAGTGGTTTGCAAATTCTGAAAATCCAGAGCTGTGATGATCCAAACATCTAAGATGTTCTTTCACATGGGTGTTTATGTTGCGCGCTGTAAATATAGTAAAAGCATTTATTTGTCTTCACCTTTTTTATATGTAAAGCGATTTGGATAACGTTTTTAAAAATATTGTTTTCTTTTAATTTTTGGTGTATTTTTTTTGTCTTTAACAGACCATAAAAGTTTATGACAATACAGCTTCAATTGTAGGGTTACATGATACTTAAGAGGGGATTTTTTTATAAGAAAATTGTTAATAGTGATGCTAACATCACACTTATGTACATTGATAAAATGGTTAAAATTCATCCAAAACCACTTTACACGCGTCCGCTTTTGTTATGTAGTTTAACGTATAAATTTCATGCATTGACTATATAGTCTTCTATGGAATTAAACTTGCACACTATTGGAAGTATAATATTATAAGTATATGAAGAAGAAGAAAAGACAATAATTATTTATAACAATGGATATGTTTTTGAGGAAGCAGTTTGCAAGCAATTTGGAAGGCCTCTACCGTAAGTCATCCCCAAGTGGTTCGCTGCGTTTGGTGACTTAGCATGGATCCCCAAGTTCACCAGGTGAGGTGTGTTCACGTCTTGGCAGCGGATGCGTCTATCCACCAGCTGCGTGGCAGGATAAATCGGGAGAGGACGATTTATGGAGACCCTTTGACTTTTCCATCTGGTCTCTCTCGGACCATCGTCTTATATCGCAGCGGAAGGGATGTTTTCATTCGTCCTTCAGATTGGAAACCACCGCTCATTCCTTTTTTTCTTTTCAGAACTTCCTCTCCTTCCTTTCCTCCACATAGCATCCATGAGGTAGATCCTGAGGGAAATTATTTTTCCTCATAGCCTCCTGTATGAGGTTAATGTAAAAAAATAGTAAGTACCTACCTACATCAAAAAATTAATTATTAGTGACAAAATGCTGAACGCACTACTGCAAACCGTTATGAATGAATCACTGCAAAACGATGAACAAAATTTTAATAAAATATATATTCGACTGGTCGGTAGCTGAGTTGGCATCGCGTTTGGGTACCAGGCGTCCTGTGTTCGATTCATCTCCATCACAACACAAGCAACATTTTCCGCTTTCTGTGATAGTAGTAGGAGATTTTCAAATATTGTCAGGTTGTTCGTCACCCGGAAATATTTGGCTTACTTTTTAATTTTTTTTTTTTAATATGTACATGTTTTCAGAAAACGAAATATTTTCATCCCTTCAATCATTGCACTTTCATTTTTTTACGGACTGCCAGCCAAAACAATGTCCCACCGGAATGAATAATAAACGCCACTTCCCCCAGTCGTATTTTTAAAAAGCAACGATCATGACCCCTCTGCGCGGCCCAACTTAATTACGCGCCTTGTTCCCGCCAAATGAAAGCAGGACTTAACGCCTTGTTTGTTATTGTCCTCGGCTCCAAGATCACTCCTCGTAGAGGCCTTTACTTTTATGGAGGCACTTTAAGGCCGCATTAAAGCAACTTGCTGTGTTTCCACTGATGAAAATATATTATACTCTACTGCTACGAGAAATTTGTGCAGATTTTCATTATTTAGGTTTCCGAACTAACAAAATTTTGTATCACACGAATCCCAAAAAAACAATGATTTTTGTTTTTCTTTATCTTCTACTTTTGGTGTTTTCTCTTATCTGTTTGCCTAGCTAACTGCAACCCGAAACAACAACTACAACTTCAGGAAGAGATATTTTATTCGTTTGTTATTTGAGGCGAACGATGATGAATCGAACTCCCGTGTTAAATAACTCGGTAAAACGACAATCATATTAGACATTAGTTTCGAAAACATTGGGTTCGGCGGAACGTCTTGTAATACAAGGTCCTTTTACTTTTTTTAACTATTATTATATAAACACCCAGGGGGCTTTTACATACTTAGAACATATTTTTGAGAAATCACAATAAAAATGCGCTGGGGCACACAAAGGAAACAGAAAATATAAATAATAAACGTATTAAATTATATCATTGAAGAGGAAGATAATACTAATAAATCTAAACGAAACATTAAACAAAACAATTCACACAAAAATTTTAAATGAACGGTTTCAATTGGGAAAAAAACCTAGGATTTCTCACGGGAAAAATTCGTTGAAGATAATATTGTTAATTTTAAATTTGAAATATGAGATCGAAAAAATTACGTAAAATAAATAGGTCCCAATTGCTTGAAAATGTTGTTAAGAGCAACAATTTGTTAACCACCTAGACAGCTTTTGAAATTTTCTAAGTTAAAATTATTGTCAAATAAGTCAATGTCATATTGTTACCAAGACTGTGTGAAAGTTATTTTGGGGAATGCAGATCATAGTTGGAATGAGATATATTATGTAAAATGTTAATATTATTAATGTCTCTCTGGTCCAGCGTTTCTTATCTTTGGATTATAAATATTTTAAACTTAGGTGCGAAGTCCATTTTCAATTCATATTGATAATATCGGCGATTGTTAAAAATGACCTCATTGAACTCATTGGCATGAGATGGAAAATGTTGCGAACTGAATTTCTTGCGAACTGTGTCTTGGCGACTTTGGTGTTCTTTGGGAAAAATTTACCCTCTCCTTGTCAAAAATGAGCTATGTCAATTCTTATTCCATTTGCAACTTATCCATGCGACTTCGGGTTCTCAGTTCTGGTTTCAATTAAGACTAAAATTCGTAATCGATTAGACCTCAAAGATGATATGCACCTTGCTTTATGGATACCTCAATTTAACGTGCTCACTGTCCCAAACAACAGCATCCTTTTCATTAATCTAGTTATGATATAATTTAATTAAGTATTAATGCAAACTAACCTACCAACTACTTCTAATATTGTAAACTAACCAATAAAAGTGATTTTTACAAAGCGTTGTTTTCTTCTTTTGCAATTTTCTTTAGCAGGGGTCCGTGGTTATTTTGAAATTCTGAAAGTGGTTCATATTTACAAAAAGTTTAAGAACCACTGGTCTAGTCATTCATTTGGGTGCATCTATATCGATATGTACGACTGCGAAACATGGTGCCTATCCGAAAGAGATAAACGGAGACTAGAGGCTTTTGATATGTGGTCCTTAGAGGACTATTAGGAATTTCCTGGAGAGACCACATTACAAATGAGGAGGTTCTCCAGAGAATCGAAGGAGGAAGGCACCTGCTCAGGATCTTGTCCGAAAGGCGTGCAAGATGAATCGGCCATGTAATACGCCAAGAAGGCCTCTTGCGTGCCATAATGGAGGGTATGACCGAGGGGACAAACTCTAGGGGACGCGCCGAGAGTACCTGGAGAACCTGCTGGTGGACGTGCGCTGCTCATCATATGCAGACTTCAAAAGAACCGCACAAGACAGGGAAGAATAGAAGAGAAGAATAGAGGCAATTGTTGTAAACCAATCCCAGGATTGAAACCAGAGAAAGGTATCAATTAAATGCAGGAAGACAATACAATCGAATTTCGCGTAAAATTTTTTCAATAACTGATATTTTCTTCCGTCAATCTTTCACGTATACAAGAGTATAAGCCTGCAATTGTATCTTCTTATGTCGCCCTCTTTTATCGGAGGTTGAACACCATCAAAGCATTTTCATTAATAGACTGTTGCCCTGAGCTCCTTCACGGGACCGTCAATGTCCCACTAAAAACTCTCGAACGGTAAGCTCTGACATATTATTTTACATTAATTAGCTAGACACAGGAGGAGGAAAATAATTCCCCTTAGGGCCTATGTCATCTTTGGGAATAGGGGTACCGCGCGTTTTCATCCCGCGACAAAATACACTCCGATACACAATATACTCCGACAAAATATCCCTCGACATAATATCCCAAGGACAAAATATCCTACGGACAAAACACCCTCCAACAAAATATCTACTAAAACCTTATCTATTTATCCCTAGAATATTTTGTCGGAGGAGTTTTGTCCGTGGGATAGTTTGTCGGAGGAAGTTTTGTCCGTAGGATAGTTTGACGGGGGATGTTTTATCCGTAGGATAGTTTGTCGGGCGATGTTTTGTCCGAAGGGTAGTTTGTCGTAGGATGTTTTGTCCGTAGGATAGTTTGTCGAGCGATGTTTTGTCCGTAGGATAGTTTGTCGGAGGATGTTTTGTCCGTAGGATAGTTTGTCGGGCGATGTTTTGTCCGTAGGATAGTTTGTCGGAGGATGTTTTGTCCGTAGGATAGTTTGTCGGAGGATGTTTTGTCCGTAGGATAGTTTGTCGGGCGATGTTTTGTCCGTAGGATAGTTTGTCGGAGGATGTTTTGTCCGTAGGATAGTTTGTCGGGCGATGTTTTGTCCGTAGGATAGTTTGTCGGAGGATGTTTTGTCCGTAGGATAGTTTGTCGGGCGATGTTTTGTCCGTAGGATAGTTTGTCGGAGGATGTTTTGTCCGTAGGATAGTTTGTCGGGAATATTTTGTCGGGGGGTATTTTGTCATGGGATGAAAAGTCGCGAAACCGGGAATGGATCTTCAGTCGTGTGGGGGGTCGTCTAGGAAAGGAAGTTATCAGGGGTGGGCAGGAATCTGGGGGTCAGTTGTCCAGGAGTGACTTGACGTATGAATCCATCCCTCCCAGAGCAGTGCAAAGCGATGTTCCGAGAGAATACGGCTGGAGAAGTCAAAAGTCCCAAAAGTCCTCAACCATTCTCTCCCGATCCAGCCTACCATGCAGCTGGTTGGCGGTATCCGCCGCCAAGTCCCGGAAAAACCTCACCACATTAACCAGGGCACCAAGTTACCAAAAGCCACCAAACGTAGAGAACCACTCGCCTCGCAAATTGAAAATTGCGTCATGAAATTTAGACGTTATATTTTAATGAAATTTCAGGATCTATTTCAAAAGTTCATCTTACAAAGTCATCTCCATCGTGAGCTATAAAGCTTTTAAAAAAATCGTTCAAACAAAAATAGAAAAAGTCGCCATATAGTTTTCTCAGTGAAAAAAAAATGTTTTTGAAGCTATTGTTTTGAAGAAATTGTTTTTAACAACTATTATTTATTTTTTAAAGTAGCTTTATGCATGAAAGCGCGTGTGCGTTTGTCTTTTAGGTTCCAACGGTTTTCGTCATACATTGTAATATAGCCTTCAATTTGACTTGCTCAAACTCCAGGGAAATGATCACCGCCAGTGCCTTGGTAAAGATCAAACTTTTTTCTCCTCGCTAAGGTGACAAATAAAGAATTTGCATTTAAATAGGACATTTCCATCTGTGATGGCTTCCCCCGCTCACCCATCCATCCCGCGTCAGACAAATTGATCTGTTTGAAAAATGTCCGCGGTAATATGCACCTTACCGCCAATTCGTCGGAAAAGAGAATGGCTTTTAAAATGGTTTTCATTTTGAAATCTCGAGACAAAAAAAAATATTTCTGTGCAATATGAACAGAGGCATATTTCGTAATAATTTTGATGTATCCGAAAACTTCAATATCTCGGACATGTGATGAGACATCCAGAGAAGTATGAGATCCTGCATCTCATAATGCAGGGAAAGATCGCTGGAAGACAGGGTCCTGGAAGAAGGAGAACCTCATGGCTGAAAAACCTGAGACAGTGGTTTGACCAGTATACGGTAGAGCTCTTCCGGGCCGCAGTAAACAAAGTCCGCATAGCCAACATGATAGCCAACGTCCGTTGAACGGACAGGGTACAAGAAGAAGAAGAAGAATATTATTGATAGAGCGTAGAGAAGTCCGGTTTTAACTCCACCGTTTGGCATACCGTTTTTGAAGTGAAACTTCTATAGAAGTTAGGACTATAGCCCCGCTATGATTTAGATTTCGGATGAAACGGAAATGGCAATTACTGCACCTGCGACCACGGGGTGTTAATGTTTATAGTTTGAATTATATTGGTTTATTATTACGTATATTTTTTTAAATAGTAGGATAATATTTATGAATCTAGTAATATTTTTTTTCGTAAAAGCCTTAACGTTTTTTAGGTTGATAAAAATTATACTTTGAAATTAAATTCAACAAATGAAAAACAAAGGCTTTTGTATTCGGAGTGAAATTATTCAAGGTAAAAATTTTCAAAGAATAAAATTAATACTGTTATAATCTAATTCGATGAACCTCAAAGCGCCAATATCCGCGTGTTTACAAACCATAATCTTTATTTGGCCAACTAACCGCCTTGCCCCGCCCTCACCCACCGATTCTTTTATCTCAGCGGCCACAAATAATCGGCGAGTTTATTGAAGATGATAATTGATCGGATACTCAAAGGAACACCTCAGGGGTAAACAATGGGGGACTGGGGCCACTGGGGGGTGAGACGGACCCGAGCCTCGGGGGCTGGTGTAGGGGCGCAACGGGGCAACCGGGCTCCTCGGTCCCCGGGGCCCGAGCTTTGTTTTCCTGGCCGGATAATTTCATTAGACAATCTCCCCTTAGCGAGATTTCTGTGTGGAAAGCGAGCCGAGTGATTAAAAATATCTTACTAAATTATAATTGACGGTGAGCGCCTTCTTCACTTTGTGATTAACATTACGCCGAGGGCCGGATGAATATCCATTATATTTTTTTCGTCTCAAACGCTTTCTTAATTCTAATCTCATTAAGACAGAAATTATTTCACACCCAGTGCGTTTTTTTAAGATTTTTCTCACTTGAAACAGAGTTTAATCTATTTTCTCATGAGATTAATATGTTTCTTCGTAATATTAGAACATACGCTCTTATCAAATGAAAACGGAAAATCTGTTTTTAGTCTGAAATCTGGACGAGTAAAATCCATTGATCCTTGCGTTCTGACCTCCATAAATATATACAGCTTTTTTCAGGTATTTTTGGACCAAGGAAACAACTTTTTTCGCGCATCGCTATTTTAAATGGGACAAACATATAAAAAAAAACTGTAAAAGAGTCAGATCGATTGCTGGCAGAATGTACACATTAAATTTTTTCCTATCAATTGAAATACTTAAAATAATTTATATGTCACTGGCAGAATCTATTATAAGATATGGATTAACAATATGGGGAAATACTACTATAACCAATCTGAAACTAGTCCAAGTTGTACAAAACGCAATTGTAAAATTATTGGTCGTCCCTAATATTTTCAAACAGAGACAAAATAAACCGTTGCTGTTTGAGAGTGCCAAAATGTTACCTGTTAAGGCAATATTTTGGCACAAAATTATAATTCAGCATATATTTACCCCGCAGCATAAAGATAAATTAGAACATAATTACTGCTCTAGATTCACGCGCAACGACGGGTTAATAGTTCCGAAATTTAACAATAAGTACGGACAGAGAACGTTTGAATACATCATTCCGAAAATATTTAATTTATTACCTGACATTATAGCAATGTAATTCTATGAATAAGGTTAAATATATGGTGAAAAATTGGCTATCGAAAAAAAAAGATTTATATTGATTTGAATATGTATAAAAAAATGTTGAATCTGTAGGTATAAGATGTAAATTTTAAATTTTAAAAATGTATAAATATGTAACTAAAATATAAGCACCTGTTGACAAGCCGATTCAATTGGCTTAGCAGGACTTGTTTGTGGATTAAAAAAAAAAAAAGACCATCGCGCGTCGCCTAGTAACTACAAGATAGTGTATAATTAAAAAATAATCTCTAACTAACTAACCATCATGCCGATTCCCCACAGGGATAGGCAGGTGGACGGACCGCCAAATAACTCGGTCTTGTCACACACTCTTTACCTCATTCACAATCATACATCATCTCATATACACTCTTCTAATATTCTAACTCTTGACATGGCCCGACTCAGGTACTCGTATCTGATTAATTTTTTAAAATTTTTTTTTTATTAGTGACTATTTAATTACAGGTTCGATGAGAAATACAAGATATGATATGTTGAATATTCAATTTTTGAAATGGAATAACTCATTGAGTAAAACCTCAAATGGTAATTTTTTATTGAAGATAATAACAACTCTGAAAAATGTGAAACGAAAAAGACTGAAAAAGATTCGGCAGCATCTAGGAATTGAATCCAGGACCTTGCCGTTAAGAAAACATTTATAACGTTGATGGTTCTAGTCGAAGTAAGACACAGTTAAAAATGACGATAGTTGAAATGATCGAATTAGCTCAGTTGTCAAAGCTGTCCTTCTATAAGTAGAGTTGAGAGTATTAAATATCTTGGTATTCAAATAAATGATCTTCTTAAATGGAACGTACATGTTACAAACCTAACGACAAAACTGAGGAAAATCGTCTATTTCTTTAAAAATGTTAGAGATATATTAAACAGAAAACAACTGAAACAAGTTTACTGTGCTCTTATACAATCATCACTTGAATATGGTATTATCAGCTGGGGAAGTGCCACAAATACTTGCCTAGAGCCTTTGGTAAAGATTCAAAAACTAATTTTGAAGGTTATTCTTAAAGTCCCGTTGAGAACGAGCACTGATTTTATTTTTAAGACACTAAATGTTCCTAACCTGCAAAAATTGTATTAAAAAATATCCTGCTTCATCAATTTAAAAATACACACGTGTTTGAAGAATGTATGAACACAAGAGCCTTAAAAGAGTCAAATGTAAAATCTTTTAACATCCCAGTTTGTCAAACTTCTTATGGGCAAAGAAGTTTTAAATATAATGCAACAAAGCCGTTCAATTCTCTACCTCCTGAAATTAGAAACACGCAGACCAAAAGTACATTTAAAAGTAAAATCATTGATCACCTCAAATAAACATATCCATCACAAGTATTTAATAACATATGTACCTTTATACCTATTGCAATCTTCTATTTATATATATATGTAACATACTTGAATTGTATATTTAAAGAAAAAGAAGATTTTATATCAACCTGTCATTTTCATAATATTACTTAAACAAAATCTTAGATAACCACTCTGTAAATTGCCATCTCAACACAGGCGTTTCACACCTAGTGATATGGGCAATACGTCATTATTATAACCAAATGTAATATGAAAATAATTAAATAAATAAATAAAAATTAAAAAAATCAAAAAATGCCCTGGTAAGGCAGAGGTCTCCTGGTTTCATTTCCCAGAAGCGTCCTATTTTTTCTGTCACACATGTTTCACATAGTTGCTAAATAAAATTCAATTCAATGCACCTGCACGTTCAACACGCTCTTCTGTCCTGTTCAGAGTGGATCAATGCAAAACAAACTGTAAGCAGAATTTTGCCTGAACAGACTATGCAATAGTTATAAAATAGCGTATTATCCAATGTGGACATTTTCAATTGCGAACTTACCGAATATAAGAGGTCCACAAAAGAGTATTTCTCTGATGCTTCTTGAATAATGTTATGTTTTTATTGTTTATATTTCTGTTATGATTTGATTTATATGTACAACCTCTTTCCATGGCTACCAATGTATTGAGAGATTTTTTGTTTTGTAATTTTTCATTAAATATTAAAAAAAAATTCAATTGTTTTAAATAAATATATATTTTTTTTGTTTAATATAATTTTGGATTCATATTCCTTTTTTATAAAATAAATTTACTTATTCTTATTATGCTGTCTCAGTAGAAGTAAAGCCACAAGGAGGGAATCCGTAATTGGTTTTATTTTGGCTATTTAATACTATGTACGAACTGAAATAACTGTAAACTGTCGATTTCCCGATAAAATAATATTGAGAGCGGAATATTGTCTTCAATGATTAAAATAAATTAAGTTTATTTTTAGAATTGACCGACAGTCCGATTTTAAAGTTGTTCAGTTCTCCCGAGGTAACTGCCACCCTTCTCTGCCTACCCCTCTACCAGCCAGTCTCTGATGCTCTCCCCCTCTCTTACATGCTTTCTCTTTCTCTTTTGTTTACCTTATAATCTTCCTCATTTTTTGAAATGGAATAACTTATTGAGTACTTATTTACTTACATTGCATAATTGCATCATGAATGACGTCATAGACCGTGTAACTCAATCCATGGGTTATTTGCACAAATCCAATCCTATAACGCTATAGAATACAGTGGATCCAATCATGGTATATGGCCCGTGAGGCGCCTCCTACGGCGGGAAACGGAAATACATGTCTCCGTTCTTGATACTTTCCATGGAACGAGTTACACAAAATATATCTGGCTAACATATCGGCCATTTTATTTATGAATACTTATATATTTATATATACGGATATTATTTATTGATGTATAATTTCTTTGCGATTTTGCTGGACACTAAAATTTTTGACTTTCTGTCGTGCTCTGAAGATCAGAATTCGGCCATGCTAAAAACAGAAATAAAAAGGCTAAAGGTACTTGCACTTATTAAGTTTATTTTAAATTATGCAATACTGGCTACTATTTCGTGAAATCTATCGTATAAAAAATATATTCGTATATTTAACGATGTCTATCGTGATAATTTAAAAAGGTTTTTTTTATGTGCAGGTGCACTGCCTGTCCGTCATTTTCTTGACAATATTATCATCATCACGGCGCTATATCACAGTGTGATATTTGGATTCTTCCAAAAATGTCCACCGGTTGCGGTCTCTCGCCAATCTCTCGCCTCCAGTCTTCCGTCTTCCATTCTTCTCCAGTCCTCCTCTGGTCTAGCCACCTCTTTTTCGGTTTGTCTCTGAATCACTTCCACTGGGGCATTCACATGGTCATAGCTTCGTGACACGTGTCTTGACAATTTATAAATTTTTAATAAACAAGGTCAAAAAAAATATCAAACTTTGGTAATTACATTGTTAGGGGTCAGTACTTTCTATAGTATGCGCCGAGGCTGGAGTCTGGATGGCTGCAGCTTCCATGAAGTGGATATTCTCGGAGCTATTCATCCTTTCCTTAATTCCTGCGACCCTGGATCTTATACTTGCGTCTTCGTGAACACACTGGAAGCGTTGCAGTATCTGGGGAGGCCGAACATTATGCGGAAAGCTTTATTACATGGGACACGAAGTCTTTCCATACTGCTATTGAAAGAATAGAAGAACTGCATGAATACGCACGTTACACAGACGGCGAGGAAGAACGTGCTTTTCATAGCTTTAGTGCAGATGAACAAATAAAAAAAATCATGGTTTTACGTCACACATGCTTCAAAAATTTTTTTATGAAAAATGTGGCCAAGTGTCAGCCTTAGAAATATCACATGTGTAGAAAACAGGAAGAAATCCTTTGTTTGTATTGACATTCCCATAACCTGGTTACAGCCTCGTAAGTTTTATTTACTTCCTTCCGGAAGGTTCCCTTCCTCCCCCAACTATCTTCACGGCCCTCACTACCCCATAACTATAAGGGGCTGAACTATCTGCTATGAGTGAATGGATTCTAATATTACAATGTATTCTAAATCATTTTCAGATGTTATTCATTCCTTCTCTTCTAAAATCGATAAAACATTCATCATTTTTACGTACATATAGTTTTATTCAACTCTAACTGAACGACCTAAATATAAAAATCTAAGTTGATAGGTATCAACTGTACTGTTCATGGAAAAAAATTCTCAAATGTAATTAATGTATTCAAATATGCATGGAAATTATAAAATACCTGATTTATTCGCCATTCACATTTCTTTATTGCTTTGCTTTTGCAAAAATACTCGTGCAAGTTATTCGCATAATACTCGTTGAACCCCTTTTAGTATTTCCTACCTAATCAGTTGTAAATTCCTTTCAAAGAAATTAAATAACAGTATAGTTTCCGTTCTCAATAAGCACTCGTATCGAAACCACTACTCGTTGTTATTTTAAGGGCGAATTCTTCAAGGCTCTTTAGATATCCGTATCGATAACCATTTCCGCAGGCCCTGTCCGTATTTAAAAGGCTGTGTGTGGAGGTTGTATGAAGAAAATGAGCAGTCAAGGGCGCGTGGGTCCTCCACAGTCCACAGTGTAACTACCCTCCAGCCAACCCTCCCGGGGGACGATTGAGTGAAGGGTTGAAGTTGACTTGAGTTAAGAATGCTTTGCTTTTTTATTTTTAATTCTACGGTTCTGGAGTTATTTGGCTCGGCGTGCAAAATGAGCAAAATTCATTTTTCATTTAAAAGAGTTCATTTTTAATTTGCTTAAAGGAAAATGATCGAAAATTTGTTTAAAAAATAACATATTTGGGGAGAGATATTTTTATCAATTTACCTAATATTTGAATACTTGTATTTTTTTTTGTACCTCATTCCACATCATTCTGAGTGTGGGTCAAGCGAGATACAGAGAATTTCAGAAATTAAAATTTGTTTGAAATAACTTTAGTCATGCTGTATTAATTATCAGATTTGATTTGCTGGATACATTTTTTTATCTGCCGATATTCAGTGGGACTATGGTATCTTAAATTGGGGTATGTTGAATGACTGTAGGAAGTGGAGAGGAGAAAGAAGTGGGGATAATAAAGTTTAATTCTATGTATATTAAAATGAGTCTACCGCATCCCCAATTGGGGTATGGTGTGAGACCGAAGATATCGTAGAGGGAATTGAAATAGATAAGTACCTGTCTATTCAGATCTGGTCACTAAACTGCTAAAGCCATTTTAAGCAACGTTTCAATATTACACCAGGGCGGTATTGAGAGGATCTCCCATTTTGGTATGTGCCGTAAATATAATACGCAAAAAACACAAATCAATCAAATGAAATGCTAGTCAAGAACGTCTCTCTCCCCCACGGAGGTCGTCAAAACACCTACATACTTACAAAGCATATGACTTAAGAGAAAAATATGGTTTTGATATATTTTTAAGATAAAATTGGAAACTTACTTTTTGGACACCAGGTCCAATGTTCACAAAACAACTTTCGACTACCATAATACGGGCATGTGCCTAGTTGGTAGTCGAAAAGTTTGTAAAAGCTGTAAAAAAATATATTTTATGAATAAAGAAAAGAAAAGAAAAAAAGCTTGTAATATTTAGAAGGTACTTTTTTTACGTTAGCTCCACACAGGAGGCCCTGAGGAAAATAATTCCCCTCAGGGCCTATGTCATTTTTAGGGATGCTTTGTTGAGGGTCTTTTTTGGAAAGGAAAGAGAGGAAGTACCAAGAAGGAAAAAGGGGGTTAAAAAAAGGAAAGTGGGTAGGAATCTGGGGGGTCAGTATGTACAGGACTGACGGACGTATGAATCTTTCCCTCCCACTGCGGAGCAAGGCGATATTCCTAGAGAGGACGGCTGGTGTTGTCAAGGGGACTCCCTCAACCATTCTCTCCCGATCCGGCTTGCCATGCAGCTGGTGGTCCGACGCATCTACTACTAAGACCCGGACGAAACCTCACCCCGTGAACCCGGGGACTTCTGCTAAATCACCATACGTAGCGAACCACTTGGGGTGATTTATGGCAGAGGTGTTGGTTATCCAATAAACGGGGCGTCGGTACTCATATTCGCCTCCCAAATTGAATCGCAATGCGTATATTTTTGTTAATGCGATATTTTTTGTGAAAAAGCTTAATTTCAATACTTTTATACATAATTCAATGATCCTATACAACAGCACTCTTCGCAACCCTTTTCAACCCCTTCATCCCGCGGTGTAATGAACAATGTTATGCATAATTGATTCGCCGATAGGAATTCTTCCTTCGCCTTAATACAGAGTCTGCAGCAAAAAGCAGCCGCGCAATCTTCCCTGCCAACCCCCACACTGCCAATCACCACACGGCCCATGTACAAGTATATACCCTTAACCCTCTTTTAGGGTTCCATTTTTGTAATAAACATCAATGTTTATTATCAACCGATCATTATCGATTAATATAATGCACAGAGTTCCAATTACTGTGATCTAGTCAAATCTAGTGAAACTGCGGAAAGTCCTTTTGGGTTATACACTATGAGTTAGCAGTCAGAGTGCAAAGTAGAAACGCGGATTAGCTGACTATTAATGCGTTAATTTTATTTTATATTTTTGTATTACAGATTTATCATCCATTTATAGTTGGTCGAAAATTTCTTATTTTAAAGTTCTTGACAATTGGGTACCTTTTTTACATTATCTCCACACAAGGAAAATAATTCCACTCAGGGCCTATGTCATCTTTGGGGGTGCTGTGTGGAGGGAGGAGAAGAAGTTCTGGAAAGGTAAAAGGTATGAAGGATGTGTAGGAATCTGGGGGTAAGTGTGTCCAGGAGTGACGGACTTTCCACTGCAGTTCAAGGCAATGTTCCGAGAGAGTCCTGCTAGAGAGGTCAAAAGATCTCCCTCAACCAGTCTCTTCCGATCCGTTTGCCATGCAGTTGGTGGACGGACATCCGCCGCCAAGATCCGGACAAACTTAACCCCATGAACCCGGACACCTCTGCTAAGTCACCAAACGTAGCAAACCACTTGGGTTGACCTATGGCAGAGGTGTTGGTTATCCAATAAATGGTTTCCGGGGCGGCGGTACCCATACCCACCTCCCAAATTGAAACCTGTGGATACAGATAAAAACCCACAGAAATAATGTTTTCATGCTTTTTAAACATCAACTTTTAAAAAGATCCCTTTAATAGCACATTTCCTCTTAACGTTCTACGCTGTATCTACTAGAATATCTGTGGTGCCATGTGGTATCTTGATTGACGACTACGGCCGAAGGTTTGTTCAATTCTTTCACTAAAAACCATGTGAAAATACTTTATATGAACATTTCACGTAATCCTGGAACCAAATAGCTTTCCGCCGTAAGATATTCGACTAAGTTAATAAAGGATATTAAATATTGAATTAAATATTAACGCAGGATTTATAAAGGAAATAATTTACCCCGATGATTATCCTGAAATGGACATTTTCAGCTATACAATATCATTCTCTCTCAGTTTCTGCAAATTGACTTCGATCAAGAAATATATTGATAATAATCTTTGAGCTTGGTCGTATTTTTTTTATTAGAGGTTGATCGATGTTTACTATTTAAATTAATTTATACTACATCATAGAATTGTAGGCGAGTCTCGATGTTTTTTTTCAGTAAACCTCTATGTTTTGATAACACTGAACATCGGTACTTCTTGCATCTTACCCTGCCCTAATCAGCCCAGTCGCACACCGCGATGCTAACTCACAGGCCAGCCGGCCATAAATATACGATCAATTTTATATCCCACCGTCTCTGCTTCCGCCTTTTTTTTAATTTCTCTCCCCTTGGCGTAAGGGAAAAATTCTCCATTAAAAATTATTCAAATAAAAACAATTATGTAAGATTTTTATTGCCGAGGTTCGAATTGGGATTCCCATAAATTAACATCGCGGTGCTTGAGAACAATGAATGATTATATTTTTATTACCTTCTCCAGGGACTTGGATGATATCTGTGAAATTATGATGTAAAGTGATTCCTCCATTTTTAAGATATGATTTTGTATAAAAGATTGGCCATGTTAAGACTTAGACGAAAAATGGTGGATTGTTTTCTATAAATTCGTTAATCATTCGTTAATTTTTCACAAGTGGTTAGTAAAGCAATAGATAAATTCTGATCGGAAAATCAGATACATGTATTTCTTTAATTTTTCAATTACTCTTTTCGACGTGCTACCAAAAATAATTAAAACACGAATATTTTGCTGTAGGTACAGCTTAGAAACAATCAAAGCACATCGGTATCAAAAATATTTATAAAAATAAATGTTATTGTAGAACTTTTTGTTTTTGTAAAAATTGTCTCTAGGACGCTTTGCAAATCTTTTCTACGTTAACCTCAACAGAGTTTTGGTACTTAAAGATTTTCTATATATTAGTGATGTTAAATTCAGTCCACCTCAAAAATACAATAAAAAATATTCAATTGTACTGAGGTTTAATATTAGAATTTTTAAAATTTAAAAAAAAGAAGGACAAACATTCCCGGGATATGAATAACCCAACAATGTTTGAAAATCTCCTACTACCACATGTTGCTTGTATTGTGATGGACGACTTAGCCAGCCGAGGAATCGAACACGCGATTCCCGGGTGGGACCCAAGCGCGATACCCACTCAACCACTGACCGGTCCAACTGACTGACCAATATATCATTTTTATTTCAAAATTTTGATACTCCTCACATTCTGAGACATTTTTTTTAAATTTCTTATATGAATACCCCACAATAGTCTCAGCTGCTCCCGCTGAGAGCTCCAGCTGCTCCTGCTGGAGCCAGTGAGTCTTTTACATCCCCAATTGAGGTATGTTGTGATGCTGAAGATGTTGGGGAAGGGAGAGAGATGGGGAAGAGCAAGGTAGGGAAGTACCTGGCTATTTAAATCTGATCAACAAACACGGCTAAAGCCATTTCAAGCAACGTTTCAATACTGAATGGTGGTTTTACACCAGGGCGATACTAAGAGTACATATCCTCCACTCTGGAACGTGCCGCAAATATACTGTATATTATTTTTAATGAAATAATCGTGAAAAAACACACTGTCAATGTTTTAAAATCAGCGGTATTTTATGGCGCTCCTTGCATCATTAATAATGTATGCTAACCAAAAAAATACGTCTCAAGGAAATTTTAATCTTGGCTCCGAACAGCGACCACCTTTTACATTTTGGGGACGCCAAATGAAAAATTTAGATTGCATTACCTTCCGCCCCCGTCTCCGTTCCTCTCCCTCCGCCAACTTCCAACTGTTAGGGGGGGCACAGACCCTTGGGGGGGCCCTTCACAGAAGCGACTGCAAATCAAGTAATTAGCTTCCCCCACTGCGCAACCTGAGGGATTCAAATGAACGTTTTAATTTTTTGAAGTTTTTCGATACATCGGTAGTCATTTGTTTTAGGAGTATGAATGACAAGTATGAAATTTTCTGTAGTTTTTAAGTGGGTGGGTTCCTAAAAACACACGTTCCTTTAGTAACAGATATTTTAAAAAACTACTATACAATTGTAACAAAATATGGAATTGCTCAGATTTTTCAAACTTATGTTTTCAAAATTGGAACCAACCACCAAATGAATAAATCTATTTAGCGCAGATAAACACAATTAAGGGTAACAGATTAACTTTCGCTTTCTTACACACATACATATAATACCAGCGAAAAATCACGGAATGTTGTAAGATTTGTTATGTTGAAAGTATTTATAAGAATATATGTTTTAGCATAGAACTTTAAAAAAATTATGACATCTGTCAAATATTTAAACGAATGAAATACACTTTTAAGTGTAGCATTATTAATTAACAAAATAATTTTGATATCTACTTTATCGATTGTCTGAATCGTTCCCACATAAGATTCAAATTTGAAAATCATGTGTCCACTATCAAGGCAAATAAGTAGAATGTATAAAATTTAAGGTTAATTTTTCGAAGAAAACTTCTTCGGAAAGGTTTTCACTTTGTGATGGCATTATTTATTTTAATGAAAAGACAATTTACTTTGTTTACATCACTTTTATTTTTAGATCAACTAATAAATTAAAAGAATAAACAGAAATTCTTAAAACTATATATTTACCCTTTTTCTAAACAAATAAATAATCAATGGCGTAGAATTCTATTTGTTGATAACAATATGTCAAAAATAATTAGTAAAAATATTCCCGGTACTACGCAACCAGCATTTTATACAAATAATAAATTTAAAAAGTTCATCCTTAACAACAAAGATATCGATATTAAAACAAAAAAAATCGGGCGTTTGTAAACTAAATTGTAAAAACTGTAATTGCTTTTATATAGGTAGAACAAATAGAAACTTTGAAGTAAGGGTTAAAGAACATCTGAGGGCATTAAATGGCAATGGCGAATCTGAGTTCGCAGATCATTTAATAAAAACTGGTCATAATTTTGATAAAAACCATGGACATACAATATTTTGACTGGTCAGTGGTTGAGTGGGCATAGCGCTTGGGTCCCACCCGAGCATCGCGAGCACCCGAGCATCGCCAGCCGAGCAATCGTTCGATTCCTCGGCTGGCCAAGTCCTCCATCACAACACAAGCAACATTTTCGGCTTTCTGTGGTGGTAGTAGGAGATTTTCAAACATTGTTGGGTTATTCGTAACCCGGGAATGTTTGTCTTTCTTTAAAAAAAAAAAAATTACATGCGGGTTATAAGGCATCACAGATAAATAATTTAGAGATTTTAGAAATTAGGAAAAATGTAAATAATAAAGCAGACATGATTAATAAGCAACAATTTTTTATAAACCCTCTTTTGAACCTTTTCCCACTTAACCGGTCTTTCCCTGCTAATGAGTTTGAAATCCCCAATTTTAATAAAGTCCCCCAATCTTACCCCTTACCCTTCCTCCTACCCCTTCCAACAATATGTGATCTATGTTTAATTTTTAAGTTTAGAATACATTTGATCTTGTTGATGTGAAAATCGTTCACAAAACATATTGATTGTGTATAAATAAAAGTGATGTAAACAAAGTTATTTGTCTTTTCATTAAAATTTAGGATATTTGTGAATAGAAAGAATCTAATCACATAAAAAACCCTTTTACCATTGAAATCGAAGTAACCTAAAAAAAATATTTCAATTTCGTTCGAACTATTTCGCACACCGCACTCTTTAAAAGCCTTAAAAATAAGAAAAGCACTGCAAAAATCGTAAATTATTTCCCTCTGGCTCTATAACTCAATAATAGAACCACGCACCCTTACTTCTCCCAATCTCTCATCTCACCTTGCTGGACCGGGCGGAGGCTTTAAACAGTTATTTAAGTTATCACTTGGAGTGAGTGCGCTGCAACTCTCTGCTGTCTGTGTAATCAAGATTATGAAAGATTTGTGCGTTGGCGCACAGTCCGGCGTGGCTTAGCGAAAGGCTAAGGATTTGATTTTGAGTCCGTTGGGAGGTTGCACCAGATTTAGACATTAAAATGCTTTTTGGGTTTTTTCATTAAAGTTTTTTTAATGGAATAATTACTTTTTTTCGTTTTTCAGGAGGGGGTCATCTAGGACTGTCATGTGACAAAAAAATGCGAAGTCAGATTTATTTTTGATATGCAGATGTAAAATGAGTAGGATTATTATTATTTATTAACCAAGTATACATAGATATATATTTTTAGCATAAATCTCCTAACTAGGCTGAGCCTAATTCGAGGTTCACGTTCAATATCTTAAAGAAAATGATAATAAAAAAATAAAAAATAAATTATGAGTTAAATGTTAATAAAAAAAAGAAATAACCGAAAGAAAAGAAAAGAAATTTGAGAAATAGAAAATAGAAAATAGAAAATATAAAATAAATTAATGGAAAAAAAGAAATAAAAATAAAAGAGAAAAATATGTCGTGTGGTGATTTGTTGCAGAATTTTGTGATTTTGAATTAACTAGAAGTTATATATTTCGGTACGTTTTGCATAGAAATGTGGCGGGAATAAATGAAGCGTGGAAATTTATTGATTTTATTTATTTATAACTTCTCACCATACATATGTTCAAATTGGAAATGAATAAATTAGATCCGAAACATTTTGTTCTTACTATAATTACATTAACACATCGTTTTTTTTAACTCAAGTTTCTAATTCTAATAGCTTTAATAATGTGCATTTTGTACGATAAAATCTACCCGTACACTTTTTCTTTACTTAAAATTGGTCCCCCAATTGTATTTAGATAGAATATTTACTATGAATGAAATGAATAAACCAACATGCAAGCACTGTTCAGAAGATCATCCCATCTCCGAATGTAAATCCCTGGAACTACCGCCCAAATGCGCTAACTGTCACTCAGCTAACAAGAAGAAAGAAATTAACTCCTTCAACAGTAAAATGAATGAAATAGACCACCGAACAAACAGCGAAACATGTAAGTTCCGTTCTTACATGCTTAAATTAGCCAAGGAAAGAATAAACTACGACATTGAATAAAAAAAATTATATATAATTTTGCAAAATACATTAATTAAATGGATAATTTCTTAAATAGCGAATTAGAATTAAATATTAAAATTCAAGAATATGAATGTATTTGTACTGATTCATGTAACAAAATTATTTCTAAAAACATCAATGATATAATTATTATGCACATAAACATCCGTAGCATTCAGAAAAATTTAGATGAACTAATTCTAAAAATAAATAATTTAATTAAAAAGCCGGACTTCATAGTGTTAACTGAAACATTCACGAACGCTGACTCACCGCCTTATCACTTACCTGAGTACAATTATATTTCTACCAAAGTAGATATCAACAAAAATTCGGGTATAATAATATTTGCAAATAATAAATTTAGTATTGTTAACATTATAGAACACCCAATACATTTGGTAAACTGCATCGAAGTACATTTCAAACTCGGCAAATCAATATATCATTTAATAGCTATCTATAGAACGCATGGCTCAAGTATTATTACGTTTATTAATGACCTGAAATACATATTATTAAAATTAAAAAATAAACTCTGCTTCGTGGTGGGTGATTTTAATGTGAACATTAATGAAAAAATAGAAAATAATAACAAAACTGAATACATCAATTGTATGACTGAACAAAATTTCATATCTTGCATAAATAAAAATACTAGAGAAATAAAAGAACATACTCCATCTCGTTTAGATCACATTTGGACAAACGTAAACATTAAAGATCTTCACAAACTAAAATCAATTGTTTGGAAAACTAACATAACTGACCATCATTCATGCTTACTTCTGTATAATAATAATATTAAACATAAAAAACATAATTTAATACCCAAAAAATCAACAATAGACATGACTATTCTCTCTGAAAAACTAAAAATGGAAGATTGGAACAATGTTTTAAAGAGTGATGATACCGAAATATGTTCCACTAAACTTTGAAAAAATCCTGTCACAACACATTAAAAATTCGACAACTGAAATAATAATACACATAAAATCAAAATTAAGATGTTTAAAACCTTGGATTACCAAAGGACTTATAATATCTATCAGAAACAAAGAAAAACTTTATAAAACAACTTTAAAAAATCCCCATGATGAAAAAGCATATAAATAAATTAACATCTTATATTAAAAAAAGTAAGGAAGAGTTTTTTAAAAATAAAATATTATCTTCAGAAAATAACCATAAACAAATGTGGAAAACTGTGAATTTGGCCATAGACAATACAAAAAAGACAAAATATTAAGTACATCGAACATGATAAAAAAATTATAGATGCCAACTTACAGCCTAAACAATGTGCAAACATATTTAATTCCTTCTTTGCAAATATTGGAAAAAATCTTGCGAAAAATATTCATAAACCTTCTAACCCAGAAAAACATAAAAATAAAAATCTACAGAAACGTAATATACTTTCAAAATTTGAAATAACAACGGAATGTGAAATTTTAAAAATAATAGAAAATATGAAAGGAGGTTCGTCTCCCGGTTTTGATTCTATTACGGCACACATGTTAAAATCTATGAAATCTTACTTAATAAAACCCATCACTCATTTAATTAACTTGAGTTTAACGAAAGGAATATTTCCAATGAACTACAAAAACACAATAATCTCACCTATTTACAAATCTGGTGATCCACACCAAGTAACGAATTATCGCCCAATTTGTCTAATTTCTAACATAGGAAAGATCTTTGAAAAAATAGTAAAAAAACAATTGGTAAATTTCCTAGATAGTAATAAAATACTACACAAAAACCAGTTTGGTTTTATTAAATCACTCAGCACACAGGATGCAATTGCTAACGTAACTTCATACATTTACGAATCATTAGATAAAGCTAAAAAATGTGCGGGCATATTTATTGACCTCAGAAAGGCATTCGATAGCATATCCCATGAGATGCTATTAAAAAAATTAAATGATATTGGCATAAAAGGCAACGCGATTAAATGGATCACAAACTACTTAAAAAACCGCCCTCAAGTGGTAAAAATCAATCATGTTAATAGTGATCAAGAGATTTCAAGCTTTGGAATTCCGCAAGGTACAGTGCTTGGACCAATTTTTTTTACCATATATGTAAATGATATTTTTTTTCAACATTTAAATGGTCAAATTACATCATACGCCGACGATACAGTATTAATAATAAGTGAAAAGACTTGGGAAAATGTAGAATTAAAGGCCACAGAAGACATCAACACGCTTAAGAATTTTTTCGACACTAATTTACTATCACTAAATAGTGAAAAGACATTTGTAATTCCATTTGCAATCCATCCAAACGATGCTCCCAAAAATTTTAACATTGTCATACACGATAATACTAAAAATCATAGCCAAAATTATTGCAAATCAAACTGTACAATATTAAAAACAACAAATAAAATTAAATATCTCGGAGTAATTATCGACAAAAATCTGAAATGGAAGGAACAAATATGTCAAGTAGTAAACAAAATCAGAAAATTAATACATATATTTTTAAGAATTGGAAATTTTCTGTCGATAAAAAATCTATATTTAATCTACTATGCCTTAGTTCAATCCACTCTACAATACGCTATTATTAGTTGGGGATCCGCGTATAAATGTAACCTTCTTCCAATTGAAATTGTACAAAGGACAATTATTAAAATTATATTAAAAAAATCCTTAGACTACCCAACAGAACGCCTGTTTGAAGAATTTCAAGTACCCACATTTAAAGATTTATATATTAAAAATTCATTGATTCAAATTATAAAGGAAAAAGATAAATATCCATTTTTAAATGAAAACAGAACTCGACTTAAACATGTTTTTCTATGCCCAAAACTAAATACGTCTTTTGCACAGCATCATTATACTTACCAGGGAAGAACCTTTTTCAATCGTCTACCAGAAGAAATCAGAAGCATTAATGATAAAACCCGAATACTGCTCTCTATCAAGAGACATTTTAAAAATATTCTTAAGAAAAAAACTACTGTCAATTAATCTTACAAATATCCTTAGTTTTCCATTACATTCTTTCTTTTTTTAAAAAAATTCACACCATTATCACATAAATACTGCAGCTCACATATATTTATGTACAATTAATTATTTAAGTACTAACTTATAACTAATAACTAATAGCATTTATGTACACTCCCCTTCCATACACAAGCAAATGCTTTAAATGGAAGGGTAGTAAAAAAAAATACCTGTAAAAAAAATATATATTTGTTGTAAAATTGTAATTATAATAAATGATTCAATAAATAATTTAAAAAAAAAAAATTGTTCAAGATTCAAAAGAAATTTAAAGTTATTCTTCTTAATTCGGTTCCCCATTGCTATGGATCGTAACCCCTACTCCGATTAAAGGTTTTAAACCTACTTAAGAATTTTTCTAGTTTTTGTATTTTTTCGTCAGAATAATAGTTATAATATTTAATTTGTTTTGTTTTTTAAATTCCCTGTCATCCGCACCTTGGTCTAACCCGGTGCATCCTCCCTATCCATTGTAGTTTATCTTCCGCAAGTTTTCCTGGGGAAGTGGTAGTCCACCCCGCCCCCCAGCGCCAGCGGTCCTAAGTCACTGCCGACTGTGAGGATAAAGAATCTCGCGCCAGTATACCAGTATGTCAGCATTTTTATACCCTCTTATCCGACTATTCAGTTACCCACATGATTAGTGGAATGGCCTACCCTATAGTTTAAACATTTCTCTCTCATATTATATTCGCATACCAATGCAGTAAAATATCACTCTCATAATATCGATTGTGCAGTGGATTAGACGGATATCTTCAAAAACTTAGTTTTGGAAAAATGAGGAGAGCAATATTTGAATGCTCACCATAAATCAAATATTATTAGGTCCTTACATATGAAATTGGGGTTTTTCCGTACTAGCAACTTTGATCTCAAATATCTTCTCTTTGGTTAGGAATTCCAAATTCAAATTTTTACAGCTATTTACTCATGTATTTGTGTATCGAAAATAGTAATTCATTTGTTTTTTCCTTAATTTTTTTTTTCTTTGCGTCACTTAGTTTACAAAATGGAAAACTTGAAATATCGCGTTATTTACGAGTACGAGTTCCACCGTGGCACCAGTGCTGCAGAAACGGCTCGAAGGATCAATGATGTGTATGGCAACGGTGCCGCAAAAGAAAACACAGTGCGTTTTTGGTTCCAACGTTTTCGTTCTGGAAATTTCGATCTGCAGAACAAGCCCCGTGAACGGCCGGAGACCAAAGTTGATAATGAAGAATTGAAGGCTATTGTAGAAGCGGATCCATCGCAAAACCACATCCGAGTTAGCTGCAGGCTGTGGTGTTAGTGATAAAACTGTTTTAATCCACTTGAAAAATTGGGAAGGTGAAAAAGCTTGATAGGTGGGTACCTTACGAATTGAGTGAAGCAAAACATCAAACGTGCGTTAGAACGCTAGACCACACACTTCACAACAGACGGCTACC
The DNA here is from genome assembly GCA_917880885.1 of Limnephilus marmoratus. Taxonomy (NCBI): domain Eukaryota; kingdom Metazoa; phylum Arthropoda; class Insecta; order Trichoptera; family Limnephilidae; genus Limnephilus; species Limnephilus marmoratus. Next base: position 35,822,057 of record OU862912.1, on the reverse strand, counting down.
AAATTAGAGGAGCTTCAATTGGAATGTCTAAGAAATCCACCGTACTCTCCGGACCTTGCCCCAACAGATTACCATTTTTTTTTAAATTTGGATAACTTCTTGCAAGGGAAAAAATTCAATTAGAAAGTGATTGAGAAAGTGCAAAACCGATTTCTACGGTACCTTGATTTTCGGAGCTATCGTCCTCACCTGAGCCACGAAGAGTCAGCCGCGTTCTTCAGGATATCGTCCTTGGAAAGTCGAAGAAATTTGGCAGACGTACTATTCTTACAAAAAATAGCTACCTCTACGATAGATTGCCCGGAATTACTAGAAAGAATTCAACTAAGAGTGCCCATCAGACAAACCAGACAAAACCACGCATTAAACATTCCTCAACGCAACACTAACTCTAAACAATATACATTCATTCATCGCGCTTCACACACCTTTAACATTTCATTCAGTGAATTCGACTTATTGAACACAGTACCTAACGTTTTCAAAACTAAAATGAATTAATAACATTTACACATACATACCATTATTTACACAGAAAGGATCCATCCTTTTCCACTCCCTTCCACCATCCCATCCACATAACATAATTTAACTATTTTTCTCGATTTTTCTCTATACCTACTCACTAAATAATTAACATACTTTAGCCAAAACCTATTATTTGTTAAATTTCTGTACATATTTCATCAAACATTATTTATAATTGTAACAATTGGTTTTCCTAATAAAATTTACAACAAAAAATAAAATAAAAAATAAAATCGAGTGCTGTTTACTCGCGGTAGAAGCGAAACTTTACCAAAACAATCTCAACCAATATTTGAAAAGTGAGGTCATAATCAAAGCGACCAATGAACGCAAACCTAGCGTTATTTCCGTTTCATATCTCAACAAAGAGGAGCCTTTTAAAGTGACATATAAAGCCACCAATGAGCGCAGTTGATTCATCGCAGGTGCAGTAATTGTCATTTCCGTTTCTTCCGAAATCCAAATCACAGCGCCAGCGGGGCTAAGTTTCACTTAAAAAAAGACAATTAACGGTAATAATCTCGGGTAACAACTTAAAAAATATTGTCCAATACATCGATTTCAGATAACCTGTCCTAAAGACAAGTGCACTAAAGATATAACAGCGTGTTTCGTTTGCTGGGTTTTTCCCAGCAATAGACGGAAAAGCTGAATGTAGCTAACGGAGGCACTCACTATTCAGCCCCTTAAATCCGCGAGGGCGCACTACCCGCTACTCTGTACTCTCTACCTGCTACCTGCGTGCTGCGGTCCAGATTATATCTTGACACTTGATGGATGAATGGTTATTGGATCTCTACATTTTTATCATATTTCCCGTCTCGGCTTTGCTGCGATCCACACTCGTATCTCCGGCGTCGCGAACCGTTTCCTGTTCATGCTAAAATCCACCCATGGTGAATGTGGATGATGTATGTCCGGGCCGATAGATATTTTCTTACTGAGCGGATAGTCAATAGGGGTGAAGCGGAGTATCTTGTTTGACTTTGAAATATGGCGGGGCCAATGTGAAGTTTTGAGTGTATCTACCAGAATTGCATTTCTTGCAAGTTTGCTTTGAATTTATCGCCGCCTGGGAAAATATTTTATGGATTTTACGGCTTTAAACAAATCTGTAAGGTTGGAAGGAAAAATCTGAAGCTTTTTTTCTTTTTAATTTTAACCCTATCATTATAAAAATCATTTTAAATTATTCTCAAAATAAATACTTGCTTATTTTAAGGATAAATGGAATCGATCTCAAGAAATAAGCTTCCCAGCATTCAGATGATTAAGATTGTCATTTGTAAGATGAAAAAATGCCCCTGTAAATCTACGATAATGACTCTTAAAACTTTATTAAAACTACTGATTTTGGTTCTGACTATGTCTGTAACTCCAGTTAAATGAAATTTAGAACTTTATCTTTGAATTTAAATTTTATTTTCAAAATTAGAAGCTTTTGTTTGGGGAATTCAAACAAGCAATAAAGTAGGTAGGTAAAATATGTTAATTTTAACCGAAAATTATGTTAATTTCCATTTTTAAATTTGCAACTGATTTGTCGAGAATTCAGACTATTCTCATTAATGTATTATGGTTAGATGATACACGAAGCGAAAAAAATTGGTTTCACTGTTTTACCTACAATATGTCCAATTTGACCTTCAACGCACCAAGTGCCGAACGATCGAAAACTACTGAATCCGGTTCCCACGCTTTACTACTCGCGTGATAAATGCGGAACACGTTTCACCCCAAGTGGTTCGCTACGTTTGGTGATTTAGCAGGGGTGCCTGGGTTCATGGGGTGAGGTTTGTCTAGGTCTTGGAGGCGGATGACTAGTACACACTGAACCCCGGATTCCTACCCACCCCTTAAACCCTTTTCCTTCCCAGAACTCTCCTCTCCTTCCTTTCCTTAAAAAAACCTCCACAGTATCCCCAAAGATGACATAGGTCCTGAGGGAAATTATTTTCCTCAGGGCTTCCTGTGTGGAGCTCATGTAAAAAAATAAAGACGAGATATTAATACAAAATAATACAAAAAAGCGCTTCGGGTCGGTAAGTAATGAGAATGGTTCATTGTCACGATTTGTTCCCGAAACAAGATTGAATAGAGTAAATTTTAAGACCAGAAATAGATATATATTTTTATTGATTTTGCCAGTCCAACCAAACTATTACAGGTAATAGCGATAGATACGATGAAGGCCATGAAAGCGTTTGATACAATTAATCTTACACACATCTTCTATGCTTTCTTAGGGTTGTCTTTTTCTAAACTTTTAACTATCATTTTTTTTTTAAATAATCAGAGACGGTTTACATATATATAGTTCCCGTGAGCACTTAGGCCATAGACCCATTGTACTATCTCCCATTTTACCTCATTCCTTTGACGGTAACCCAGTCCCTTTTATAAAGTTCAACAGGATTGTCATTCGAAATGAAGCTATATCTTCTGGTCCGACAATGTGTCTTCCCAGGTCTTATTTCCCCTCTTCACTCCTCCTTGGTTCCCTGAAGGCCCCACGACGGAAGAGGGCTTCATCTTTCCTCTTCATTCCTTAGTTCCCCGAAGGCTCCACGACGGAGAGTCCACCTCCCCTTGGTTCCCTAAAGGCCCCACAAGGGAAGAGTCCACTCCACCTTGGTTCCCTGAGGGCCCCAGGAGGGAAGAGAACTTTCTCTCTCCTCCTTGGTTCCTTAAAGTCCCCACAGAGGAAGAGTTCACCAAGATGGCCTCATTTCTCCTCTTTACTCCTACATGGTTCCTCGAAGGCGCCACATGGGAAAAGGACATCATCTCTCCACTTCACTCCTCCTTGGTTCCACAAAGGCCCCGCGCTAGAAAGGTGCCCTTCTCCTTGGTTCCTTGAAGGCCCCACAAGGGAATAGTTCATGGAGGTGGCCTCAGCTCATCTCTCCACGGTTTCTCCTCTTGGTTCTTCCTACGGCCCTAAAGCTTCCTAGGTTCCCAAAAGGCCCCTAATTTTTTGAATGGTCTAATTTTTTTGTCCCACGAGTTACCAGGGAAATAGAAGGTCCACTCCAGCGGAGCCCTGAGTGCTGGAGTGAGGTCTAAATACTCCGAGATGCGACCTTGTTTCTAGGAGGCACCGTTCGTGACGCTGTTCCCCAGGACATTTAGCCTGAGCACGGTAGCTCACACCTTGGCTTGGGATGGCTATTGTACTCCCTACGCTGATTAACAATCATTAACAAAATCTAATTCATTCTGAAAAATTAAAACCAAACAAAGCATTCCACAGTAATACTTCAGTGTTTTAGTATCCTAATATCTCCCTGGGCGTTTTGTCGTGAAAATATTTTTATATCCATAAAAAAAAACATTTTCCCGTAAACACCATAAAGGATTCCCGTGAACGCTGTCAATTAACGTAGCGGGGTGCATATGTTTAGCAGCCTGGAGCACTTTTATCATTCATAATATTTGCATAACCAATAAAACTGGCACTCTTTACACAAGCTGATGATTACACCTAATCCACTGTTCTCCTGGGATCATTTTGAGACTTTGAATGGCTGTTTTTCTAAAGAAAAATCCTCCGCCTCTTAATATAAAAATCTAAGATTAAACTAAATACTTGATGCCAGGGAGGTTCGTGGTGAATTTTTTCCTACCTATATTTTTTCTCTAATAATTCACCGATTTTGTGTTTAATTGTACTTAGATATTTTTTAATTTATTTTTGGCAAATACTATATTGCATAATTTCTTACATGCACCAAACTAAAATTTATAATTTTATAGAGAATTTAAAAAATATTTAATAATTTAATAAAAAATTTAAAAAAATAAAAAAATAATCGTTATTAAAAATAAAATTAAAATCATAATTAATGTAAAAAAACACAAGAAAACCTTTTTGATCAAATAAATCATATTTGATCCAGGAAATCATACTTAATACAAGAAATCGCAGTCGATCCAAGAAAACCTATTTGAAGCAAGAAATCATGTTTGATCCAAGAAATCATGTGTAATAATCATGCCCCCGTTATAAATATTTTTTTTATTAATTTAAAAATCGGAAACGGCAATAAACTTTTCACTGCAGTAAGTACTCTTTAGACTTATTATTTTAACGCTAGTGATCATATCATTATTTACCATGTTGCACTTAGTAATATTTTGTTAAAAGTTTAGTGTATAAAATACACTGATGTTTAACAAAAAATATACCGTGAGTAAAAGATTGATTATTGAACATGCCCTTTCCAAATAAGTGATAGTTATCTTGTAAACGATTCGCAGGGAAGTTAAACAAACACACCGCGGACACGAACAAATCAAAATCGAAATGTATTCTAGCCACGCACTCCCCTGCCCACGTCTCTATTCCCTCGTTCCTTCCTTCTAGTCAGCTCGCAACACCCTACGGAAAACACAGTTTAAAAAAGGGGCGATTCTTATCATGTCTCTTCTAATTTACTTATTCCAGCTTTAAAGACTTATTTACCTTTAAAATTGTATTGTTAGTCCGGAGTGAAAAAAGTAAAGTTCGTACAGCAGGAAATAATAACATTGACAATATGCAGGTCGACAATAATTGCCAAGATAACATTACGTAAAGGAAATGACTTTTCATTCTTTCTCGACGCATAAAGATATTTTTCGCAATTTTTCCACCCTCTCGTTTTTTTTTCAATTAATTCCTCCATTTTATGTTTGATGAAAGAAAATAATAGACTGTTTAATTAAAATGGAACATTTCTTGCTTCGTTCATCACGTGACATTAAAACGTTTATTACTTATTTTACTTAGTTCACTGCAAGCAAATATTGTTATGGCAATTCGGTAAAATTATTATCACAGTCATTCTTGTGTCTTATCTCCTCCTTCTTTCTCTCTTCTCTCCGAGGCTGGCTATCATCAGTGTAATTTTCTCCCTGCAGACTGCAGCCACTTGTACCAAACACGTAGATTTTGAATGCACGAAGGCAACGTCGGCTTTAACAACAAACTTCTCATGCATATCTGTTTATAAAGCAGGAAAGCTGTTCAATGAAGCAACAAAAGCTCTTAAACGGTTAACTTCAGGGCGTTTACACATTTTCACACTGGATATTTGAGTAAAATACAACTATACTCATGGGTCAGTGGCTGAGTTGGTATCGCGTTTGGGTCCCACTCGGGCGTCGCGTGTTCGATTCCTCGGCTGGCTAAATCCTCCATCAGAATTTTTGAAATTTCTGATTTAAATTTAGGTAAGGAATAAATGAAAATATCAACGGAACTTATTTCCAAGCCTATGTAGTCTTTGGATTGGGGAGTTAAAACCCCTCCGCAACGTAAGTAGATATAAGCGTTAAAAATAGGACAGCAGTCAAGTACAATAAGCGTGTTTATACGTCAGCGCGTGTGTTTCCATAGAAATCATTCTAACTCCGTTATTGTTTTAGTTACATCCCTAAAACAAAAAGTAAAAGATCAATAGTAGATCAAGCTACACATATCTATCAAGTTGTCTATGGAAATACATAACAGAAATCAGCTGTCAGTCGTGTAGTTGACAAAATTATTTACCCGCGCAAATTTGCTCCACCGCGCTCCACATTTTAAATTTTTATTAAATATTTTTATATGAAATGATAAAAAAGTGAGGTGACAAAAGTGTTTATTACACATATATATAATAGAATAAGTATTTTTGTTTACATAAGCTGTGATTTCTGTGATTTTAATACCGTTTTCACATAAAAACATCACGTGAGTCATTTTTACGTATTTTTAATGTTTGCGTTCTAAATTTTAATATTTACAAATGCTAATATTTATTTGTAATATAATAATTTGAAAGTCTATTTTGTAACCTTTTTAAAACAGTTTTTACTATTCGGCTACGTTCGGAAATGTTTCATTTATAGAGCTTTAATTGTGAAGCGGTAATAAAAAAAAGTTTTCGTAAAATGTCATTTTGTTAGAGACACCAAAAGCGAATATTCTCGAAAATTCGGAGGGGTTAATGAAATAGTTAGTTTTAGACGGATAAACAAAGAACAGCTCTGGAAATTTCGTGTCACGATTTGGTACTTGGAATGTTATTAGGTTTGTTAAATCAGGTGCGTCAAGTGATCCATTAACCAATTTGAATAAAATAACCAAATCGCTCTTGGTTCTTGTACACGATAGGGCAGTTAAATTAAGTATTTTAATTAAGTTAACATAATTAATTTGTTCAATGGGTATGGAGAGATTGAAATTAATGAACCTTAAAAATTTATGTTGAACTTTCTCAATTTTTATTTGATGTGCTTTATATTATGGAGACCAAATAGTGGAATTGTATTCCAAATTACTTCTTACTAAAGAGGAAGAGAATTATAAATGAAAAAGTGACCTTAAATCTTTTACTATTCTTAAAATAAATATTACTTAACTTCATTAATATGTGGAACAAATGTTCATTTTTCATCAAATACGATACCCAGATCTTTTTGTCGGGTTATTAGTAACCCGAGAATATTTCTCTCTTTTTTTAATTTAAATGTAAAAGTAACGTGGCAGAATAATCGAAAAATAAATCACCATAATTACTGTATTCACATCCAGCTTTGGGATTACGATACATTCATAACTGTAAAACAACAAGACTCTTCCATATTATATTCTATATTTTTCAATTTTCCATAATTTGGCATAACTGAAATAAAAAACGTATCTTTGAATTTCGGTAGAATCCCAACAATATGTTTACTACTAGTTTTAGATCTACTCGTATGCAAGTTGGTTGGGCGTTTACACAATTCATAGCTACACTTACCTACATACATCTACATTCATAGACTCTGTGCTTGTAGCTTTGATTGTCACATGTTCCTTACCTATCCATCCCTATCATTTTCCCCATCCTATCCCATCCCTATGTACCTCTCAATTTTCTTTACCATAACAATCAGTGTCATCTATCGAACCTCGCCGTGAAAGCATGCAATTTTCCGCTCCGGCATTCTCTATCCGCATATCACAGTAAATACCGCGAATAATAATTATTCAAGTGTATGAACAAAAGCCACCCATGAGAGAAGAGAAGTACCACAGGGTTCCACAGTAAGTTCCTTTCTTCCTTTCCCTTTATGTGCATTCATTTTTACTTGTGCAGTGGTCTATCATACATCTCAAAACACATTCAAGGTCCTTCGATATCCGCATCCACACAAAACACACATCACAAGTTATTTAATTATCATTTGAAAAGTTTCTAACCAATTGTTTGCATGATTTGGAACCTTAAATCATGATCATTGCCATCTGACAGTCGGCATTCCATATTAGAATCGATCGCTCTCAGCTGTTTCATCAGCGCCCGTCTGAAAATGAGTGGCCAAAACTTCTAACTACTTCTTCCAACGAAAATAGAAAATTGCAAAGTTTTCCGTTATATTTATCCAGGGGCTGAAGTTAATGATAGAATCGTGGTGTCGACCCCTTTGCTTTTCAAAAGTTTTTTTTTTATTTAAAACTTCCAGTCACACTATTAGCAATCTTTGGAAACTTTCATTTTTAGTTCAAGGTCTCAATTTAAACTTTGTTCTTTTTTACAAATCTTTCTTACAGTTCTGCGGTCGCGCAAAGTTCCTGCCCCACATTTACATCGATTTTTGTTCTTAGTTGTTCTTCTTACTGTGTTTTCATTCAACATCATTTCTTACCATGGAGTGTTTGTAGACAATTGAAGATCAATTTTTACAATAAGCCCTCCATGTTGGTACGGCTTATATTAACCGATTTGAAAATATACAATCTAAATTTTTGGAACACCTATCGTATTGTTTTGAAAATCATCAATGTACCCCTATTGCTCATTACAAACGGTGAAAAAAATTTAACGTACTGTTTCTGTACAAATTTATGAACTGTCCCCAGCCCTACGAGAAACGATTGCATTTCGTTGCCCTGAATGCAATTTTAAATCGAATACCTTATACAACATTTTAAATTGAAATGTGCACAAAACTCCTTGCTTGGGTATATTTGCAAATCTTATAATGACCTAAAAGATATTGACATTTTTCACTGCACCCTTGAAACATTTAAATCAAATTAACCCTACAATGTTCTGAAAGCTAAATTATTAATTGTGTATTGGTTATTATTTTATTTTTAATAATTTCTTACTTACTAAATACGAAATAATAGCGTATAATACGGAGACACTTCAAAGATTAAGATGGGCCGGACATGTGCACCGAATGCCAAGCACACGAGTACCGAAGAAGGTTCTGACAGGACACCCGGGAGGAAAAACGAAAGGCGGGCAGACCTAGACTGAGATGGGAGGATGATGTCAGGAAGGATGCAAGAGCATTACTCCATGTTGCAGATTGGAAGACGACGGCCGAAGACAGAGAGCGGTGGAGGCTTATTTTGAAGGAGGCCAAGGTTCGAAATGGGCTGTAGCGCCATTGAAGAATACGGAGGCACGGTTTTTAAATAAAAAAGAAGAACTTGAAGAAATGATCATGTAAATGGTAGGTACAAAGATAAATTTGAGTAAAAATAATGTATTAGAGACACAAGAAAAAATATTTTACGTGGAACTTAAGTAGTTTATATTATATTCACTTTTAAATGTGCAATGATTTTATGTATAACTGTATGTTTCGTGAATAAACTTTAATAAAAAAAATATTACAAGTATTTTACGAACAACAAGAAATATAAATTCATGTGTTTTTTTTTTACAGTGAATACCGCACAAGAATCTCAACTGCTCCCGTCTAGAGCCAGTGAGACTATGGCATCCCCAATTGGGGTATGTTGTGAGGCTGAAGGTAGTGGGGAGGGGAAGGAGGTGGGGAAAAGGAAGGTTGGGAAGTACCTGGCTATTCAGATCTGGTCACTAAACACGGCTAAAGCCATTTTCAAGCAACGTTTCAATTCTGAACGGTGGTCTTACACCAGGGCGATTCAGATAGTATCTTTCACTCTGGAACATGCTGCAAATATACCTACTATATATTATTTTTAATTAATTAATTGTGAAATAACACAAATTAATCAAATGAAATTTATTTGCGCATGCCGGGTTCGAACCCGCGACCTCCGGATTGTGAGTCAAGAGTCTTACCCACTGGACTACGGAGGTCGTCATGTATATTCATTTGAAGTAAAAATATCTATTCAATATGTAACATCATTCATAATTTTAATAATAAATTTTATAATTACCTGTATGTACCTAAAATTAACAAAATAACTTATAATAGCGTTGACAGCATAGCATTTACTCCCAAACATGGGAACACCTCAGCACAGGTTCGCCTAGTGAGGTGTTCACAAAATACTACTAGGTATTAACATACATACAGTTACGGATGATTAACTTTTTTTTTCTTATTACTAAACTTAATATCTATGTAAACTGATGTAATAATCTGTATTGTGTATGTTCAAGAATAGAAATAAAAAATAAATAAAAATAAAAATAAAAATACCTTAAAATTAACAAAATAGAAATATTCATTATATAGAGACAATGTTGTGTACCCCTGCCTAAGTGTGTATAAATACCGTAGCATAAGAATTTCAACTACCAGTCTGAAAATGTCCGTAATAGGATGAAACCGGTCCTGGTGAAATATAAATTAGTGAAGAAAGTACAAAAGTGTTTTAATTTCAAATTCTAAAACAAGAAACAATTGTGAAACTGCTACATTTTATGATACGTACTGTTATTTTTTGTCTTCTTCGCCTTCATTTTTAAATCTCTCACTTTCGCCGTTGTACCACCTATTTCTTAAAGCTTTTCTTGTAAATTTTGATGACTTACGACTGCACGATAATATTCTCATTCCGCAAAATACAACTCGGAAGCCTTCGTAATTTTTCATTTTAAAAGAAAGCAACACAATTGGCGGTGTCTAGAAAAGCATTTCGGCGGTGTATTCTTATCAAAATCATATCTCGCCAGTGGCGTCGGGGGAGGGGGCTAGACGTATAATTAAACAGTCAGAAGGGGGGCTGATTCTACCCCTGCCCCTGATCTCTCCTGCAACCAGCGGAGGAAGCTGCACGTGTAATATCACGCCATTTTACGTGGTAATACCGCCATCCCTGAGGTTGTAAGAAACGGGTGCACATTCGACGGAGATGCTAATGTTCTCACTCGTAAAACAGTACTGATTCGACTGTGTAAAACGAATGCACATGATTATGAATTCTGAATGTTCTGTTACAAGATTTGAATATTGTTAGCATATGTTAGGTTATCGAAAGCGACGCTTTAAGAACAGTGTGTGATTTTAATTATTCAAAACATTATGCGGTTTATGAGGTTTTGTAATAATATTTCAGTAGATCCTTACAGTAAATAGTTTTTTTCAGAAATCCACAATTTGCTTCAAGTTATAAAAATTAAATTTCACAACTTTCGAGCGTGTAAACTTGGCCACCCTGACAAATCGGCAATCGCTGAGCATTTCATTGAAACCGGCCATTACTTTGGATTTGTTCCTGAAGTCCTGGGAAGACCCAAAACTTATAGAGCACGCCTAATTACAGAGGCAATTGAAATTCATAAAAATCCTACTAACATTAATAGAGACGACGGAGCTAAGCTCAATAGTTCTTGGTATCCGGTAATTGACGGCTACACCAAAGCTAAATGCAGAAAACCATCTTCAAGTATACTGTAATTCCAGCTCGCAGTGGAGTGGAGCTGGCAACACGGTATTGCTTCGAAGTACTTAAGCACACATTTTACCACTAACATTTACACATCTGCCCTGATGATGGACACTGTAACGCTGTTCGAAACGTTGGCTAAAAGAGGAGGTAGCGTAACACGGCATAACACCCCAAAAACAAACAAACAAAAAATTCGTTTTAAGTAATCATAACTGATTTAGCAGAATTTTCAAATTAAACACTTTGTTGAATATCATCCCATGGGTGCAAAGTTTTAACTTTTCAATATTGTGAAACTTTCAATTCGTGAGTTTACTGCACTAGTTTATTTGGTTTGTTAAATCATTTCATTTAAAACAAAGCTTTAATGGATATTTAGGAGTAATTGATAAAATAGTGAAGTTGTAATTTTTCGCTTTACTCTTATATTGACCTAAGACTACCCAATTTATGCTGTATTGACTTATAATTTTATCTTTATTCAACAAATAGGAAGCATTTAATGATACTTTTACAATATATATATTAATTTGGGAGGCGGGAATGGGTACCGCTGCCCCGGGAACCTTTATTGGATAACCAACACCTCTGCTATAGGTCACCCCAAGTGGTTCGCTACGTTTGGTGATTTAGCAGGGGTGCCCGGATTCATGGGGTGAGGTTTGTCTAGGTCTTGGAGGCGGATGATCAGGACATACTGAACCCCAGATTCCTACCCATCCCTTAAACCCTTTTCCTTCCCAGAACTCTCCTCCTTCCTTTCCTTAAAAAAACCCTCCACACAGCATCCCCAAAGATGACATAGGCCCTGAGGGAAATTATTTTCCTCAGGGCCTCCTGTGTGGAGCTCAGGTTAAAAAAAAAAAATATATATATATATATATATATATATATATTTACGCCCTTTTACGGGGCTTTTACATAAGTATGAAATTTACAAATTACACTATGATTAAATAATATATAAATACTATTTCTTTAACAAAGAAATATAATAGGTTTTTGAAACGCAATATATAGTATTTATTATACATAACTGAACTGCCTCAGTAACAGTATTTTGTATTTGTTTAAAGATAAATTGAAGATGTCCACTGACTTGGTATAATAATTTCCCTCCATTAGTATTCTGGGCAAAGAGGAATACATATGGTAGTTAGTTCCAGAATTTCTGCACTGAAATAAATCCTGACTTCTGGTATTACGTAGTGGAATCCGGAAGCTTATCAATTCTAGCAATATCGGACTATCAACTACATCATTTAGAATTTTATATAGAAATACCAAGTCAGTGAAAATTGTTCTGTCGGACAATTTGCATGTATCTGATAATGTATTGCATTCTAAAACAAGTCAAAAAGGTTGTTTGTAATAAATTTGCATCAGTGCTTTCATAAAACTGTTTTTTTACGTCAGCTTTCACTACGTAACGAACACATTATTCTTCTAAAAATATAAAGTGGAGTTCCCATTTTCCACTAATTGCGTAGCTACTTTAAGTGCATGGATCTAAAATGAAATTATCTCCCATCAAGGCCACAATGTACTACTTTACGTTATATCCATTATCCTAAAACCTCCACTTTGCAGCCGTTCCTTTTAAAGCCCGCAGGCTATTGAGGCAAGGGTTGAACTTATTGCTGATTTCTTCGGTGGCTCTAGGCTAGCGAGGGGTGGGTGGGAGGTGGGGGTGGCTCAGAAGGTTTCTACGCGTTACGCGCACAGCATTTAAGATATGACGCTGTAAAGACTTTATGACTGAATTTTCTTATGCAAAGTGTTGCACGGTGAGATTAAGGCGGCGGAATTTAAAAAAAAATAATTACTAATTTGCAAGATAAATTTATACATTTTACCTGATATGGGGGATGGGTCTTACACGTTAAAATACGGGTAGGGGAATAAAAGGCTTAGACGTTACTACAATGCTTTTTAAAAATGTTTTAGCTGACTTTATAAAGGCCTGTTTGAAAAATGTAATTTAAAGGTCATGCACATTTTCAAAACAGAACAGAGCTATCGTTAGTTTGCGTAAGCAAAAACTACTCGTATTAAACTGCAATATCTGGCAACATGAAATTCTCATGTGTCATTATTTCTCAATTTTCTATGTCAACTATTTTCGTCTTGCAACGTTTTTTCCATCACGCGAAAAATTCGTTCATTTATCATTTGTTCAATAGCGCATCCATAAATTACGTATTTCATGATTTTTCGAACCCCCCCCCCCCCCCCCCTCTCGTCTCTGTCACACGTCGTCACATTTGTGAGACCCCCTCCCCCCTAGCGTGACGTCACATGTTTTACAATTTTACATGCAAAAATATTAGTTTTCGTATTGTGCATGATGTGACGTCACAAAGTTTTTGACCCCCCCCCCCCCCCACCATATCCCTTGTCACACTTCTCTACTCCCCTCCCCCCCTTGAGGTGTGACATAATTTATGGATGGCCCTATACCAGTAAAGATTTAGAATTTAGAATGAACAACATTTTAACTCTGGTAAAGCTGGGAAGTAATTTCTTACCATTAAAGTATTTTTTAACAAATTTGAAAAATTTGGTTCTTTGGAAAGTGTTAGAATTCATTAAATGAATGCGAGGTAATCAGGAAGTTGTGTAACAGCATCTAATTGTATATTTAATAGCCGAATTTCCAGAGCAAATGATCAACAATGTTGGGTAACTATGAAATTACATTGGTTTACCTATAAAAACACCAGCTTAGTACCTGCGTGAGATTAGTTCACCATAATTATAATTAAATTCCGGACTTAGCTCAGTGTTACGCGCTTACACAACCATTATAGTAATTTGGGGAATGATACCAGGGGATCATGTATTCGTGGGGTAATCGTAATTATTCAATAAGAAAGACAGGACAGGAGGGGAGGAGGGGCAGTGGATCGGCCCGCGGGGGGCGGGGTGCCATCGGATGATTGATCAGCGGGCTAATTGGATGATCGATGTGCCCTCCCCTCCCCATCCCACCCCCCGACACCCCCGCGGAGGCTTGGTGGTCTCATAAGTATAAGTAACTCCGCCCGAAAGTAATCTCCTATCGTATCGTGACTCCCTGGTAATCTGGTGCTGGTGTTGGTACAGATCGGGATGTTATTCACATTTAGATTATGTACGAAAAATTTCCGGTTTCGAATATTTTAATTGACTCCGAATTTAATAGAAGATACTTACTGATCTGTATGATATGTGAACAATCGGGTTTTATTACAAAAATTTTGCAGCAATTAGTACATTTTAAACTGGCATCTTTTTTACATGAGATCCACACAGGAGGCCCTGAGGAAAATAATTATTTTCAGGGCCTATGTCATCTTTGGGGATTCTGTAGGGTTTTTTTTTAGGAAAAGAAAGAGAGGAGAGTTCTGGGAAGGAAAAGGGTTTAAAGTGTGGGTAGGAATCTAGAGTTCAGTGTGTCCAGGTCATCCGCTGCCAAGACCTAGACAAACCTCAATCCGTGAACCCGAGCACCCCTGCTAAATCACTAACCATAGCGAACCATTTGGGTGACCTACGACGCAGGTGTTGGTTACTCAATAAATGGTTCCCGAGGCGGCGATACCCATTAACGCCTCCCAAATTGTAATGTGCCATACCTGTATTAAATCTTTCCTTCCGCACTGTCTTCAGCGTCACAATTTATCCCAAATGGGATTGTTATAGTCCCACTGATTTTGGTCAGGGGGTAGCAATTGACATGAAAATTAAATTTGAAGTGATGATACTGTAGTAAATCTGGAAAAAACGAAAATATTTTATTTTACTTTTTTATTTTTATTTTCTTTATTAGGAATATTTACAGGTTAATAACATTACATGCATTCAATAAAACCACAAATTACAATAATTAGGTTATAAACCCAATAACTAATGTTCACATCATGCACCAATAATAATTAAAAAATCGATAATTATTATTAACTTTCAAATGAAAGTTCACCTATTTGTTAGCAATAGAAAGATGTCAGACAATGAACTTGGAGACCATAAATTACAGCCTATGTGAAATGTACGAAAGAATTTTTTTTTTTTATTTCTTTTTATTGAGGAAACAAACAGTCATACAGAAAAAATGATTATAACAATAAAATTCATATGTTGTAGACCAATTAAGTTCCATTGTGTTAAAAAATATTGGTTTTGTTTTTTTTTTACCTACTCAACTTATTAAATGACAAAGAAAAAAATATATAAACATTTTAAAGAAAAACATAAAAAAGAAGAACATAAAACATAATAAAGAAAAACGTAAAATTATTAACAAACATGGTTATACTATTTACTATGGTTGATAATAATATGATTTTCCCAAAAAGGAGAAAAAAAAGTATTTTAGGTTATTAATTTATTAAGCTGCATTTTATATGATTTCAAGTCATGGTTGAAAATGTCTACATCTCGTAAGGTATTGTAAGTTTCACAGATACGTACCATTACAGAGTTTTGTGCATATTTAGATTTACTGTGTGGTATTCTAAATAAGTCGTTCGATCTGGTGTTTTGTTTGGGGCAACGAAATGCAATATTTTCTAACAGATATGATGAATCAACAAGGCAGTTCACGATTTTGTGTAAGAATAATGCATCAGAGATTTTTCTGCGTTTATATAAAGCGATAGGGTCAAATCGACGATCACTAAAACGATAGGATATGTGTTTTATAAATTTGTTCTGGATATTTTCAATGCGATGAATATATGTTTGATATTAAGGATTCCAAATTACTGAGGCGAACTCAAGTTGTGAACGTACATATGACATATATAACCGAATTAGGGTGTGTGCTATAATAAAAGGCTTTGTAATGCGAATAATGAAACCCATTGCTTATAAGCTTTTTCTAGAATATTTTCAATATGATCGCTAAATAACATTTTAGAATCTAGTATTACTCCAAGATCTCTTATTGTTTCTACTCGTTGTAGAGGTACAGAATAAAAATATAATAACGGATAAAAAGAACCGAATTCATCGAACTCAAAAGTCATTGTCCACCAATGTGCTGATTTATAGAAGTAACCGAATGACGACCGACTGTTTTCTGGAGCGTCATCTGGGTTTAGGAATTTCCCAAGAACGCTGAAGTTCAACAGTGGGCGATGGAGTTTTTACAAGATTTTATGACACAATATTGGAGTCCAATAGAGGACAAGCGGTAATAGCGGAATTTTTACTATGCAAGGCGTGATTTGAATTCATATATTTTAGAAGGTTATTCAGTCAATAAATATGCTCTACGTAATAGACGTATTGTCATTTTTCCACACATTGGAATGCCTCACGTGGAGCCAGGTGGCTACTGGCTAGTGACATTAGCATATTTCTTCGCAAAAGTACGAAGATCATAGTCTGACTCCTTCAGATCTAATGATGATAATTTATTATTCAGATCTGAGAACTTGCGAAAAAAATGTACCTTTGACCAGAGTAAACACATTTTACGAGGCGGGAATGTTTTCCATTTATTGGATAACCAACACCTCTGTCATAGGTCACCCCAAGTGGTTCGCTACGTTCGGTGACTTAGCAGAGGTGCCCGGGTTCACAGGGTGAGGTTTGTCCGGGTTTTGGCGGCGGATGGTTCTGCCCACCAGCTGCAAGGCAGGCCGGAACAGGAGAGGTTAAGGCATGAAGAGATGAAGGATGAGGGATAAAGGGAGAATGGTTAAGAGAGTCTCTTTAACTTCTCGGAACATCGCCTTGCACCGCAGTGGGAGGGATGGATTCATACGTTCGTCACTCCTGGACACACTGACCCCCATATTTCTATTCACCTCTAATTCCCTTTTCCTTCCCAAGACTTTCTTTCCTTCCATTCCTGAAAAGACCCTCCACACAGCATCTCCAGAGATGTCATAGGCCCCGAGGGTAATATTTTCCTCAGGGCCTCCTGTGTTGAGCTAATGTAAAAAAAACAATTATTTGATATTACAATCTGATATTTACATTTGGATTCACATTTCGACAATATTCACGTTGTGTATAAAATTGTTGTGTTAACTTTTTAGCTGAATTAAAATCAGTTTTTTTATTAATTTAAAAATTACACAATGAAGTAATTATCGATGCGCAACTGTCCGTGTTTTGTTTTTGTCAGTATCAGAGATGGCGTTGTGTACGGATTTATATTTTTGTGATTTTCTTACTTTTCCACTTACTTACTTACGGGAATTGCGTTTCATTGTCTTTACAAGTGTGAGGGAGATTTATTAATTATTGTATTTGTCCTTTGGAGGGGTGCAGACATACGTTCACCGTTTGTCTCATTTTCGACTATTGACATTTAGTGTGTAAGAAAGAGGTGCAGCATTATATGTTTAAGAACAAAATCAAAACAATCAGCGCATTGACATTTGACGTTTTTGAATTTTCGGAATTCTCTTACTGTTCAATATTGCTGCAACTCTTTAAAAAGATGAGAATTCGTTCCATACAAAATGTATGAGGAAAACGATTTTCTTCATAATTATTTTTTTCGTCAATTTTTCTGATGTTTTAATAGCTATTCTGCTATTCGGGGCGGAGACAAATTAAAGATAATGAAAGTCGGTCTAGCCGTTGTTGATTTATAAATGGTGCAACTAACCTGACTTTGTTTTATTTATTTAATTTCAACGGTATACATATACCATAAGAACTGATTACATGTCACAAAATCAAAAATAATAATATAGAAATAAAAGAAAAAAATTGTTTAACAGATAATTGTGGTATTTAAATGAGAAATGACACCAGAGAGACAGTTACATACAAAAATCTACAGTACAAAATAGAATTAATATTGTCTGAAAAGATTTGATATCATAGCCCTCTTGTACCTACCTTCCGTGCAGTTAAATAGATCTGCCACATCTGCATATCTATTACTAACATCATGTAACCTAGGTACAAGGGAGTGTTTCGAGTACTCAGTCCTATTATTGTTACATTTAAACAGGATTTTAGATCGAGTGGTTCTCGTGGGAATATAAAATTCAATGAGCTTGGTTAAATTAGGACTGTCTATGCTACCATTTACAATTTTGAACAAAAATATTAAGTCGGATATAATTCTTCGATCTGAGAGTCTTAATAAATTTAATTCTTTCATCAAGTAATTGTAGTTTTATATATTATAAGATTTGACGAACATTGTGATACAGCGATGTAATAATATCTCAAATACTTCTATTCCCTCTGAAAATGACATCAATGATGAGTCTCTGAAATGACATTTAGATAATAAATACGGCCCCTCAAAGCTATCGCGGTGGAGGAGGAAATTAGCTGATGGGAGAGCTACCCACTTCAACCCTTTGGAAAGCCGTCTTATCGTGATCTCAATTCGCGTCAAATCAGTATTAATACGGGTAGGTGTAATGCGGCTGTATGAGTATCTGAAACGTAAAAAAATACACTATTGACTGAGCGTAGCGATGTGCAGTTTTAACTCGAACAATCGGCATTTAATCTGTCTTTAAATTTGTTTATTACGATCCGATGATTTTTTTTATAATGTTACTTAAATTATTTATTGTTTATTATTAAGTAGATGGGTATTTTAAGTGCCTGCTCACAAATCTTTTGATGTCAGAGGAAAGTTTGATTTTGATTAATTAAATGACGTGAGGTCTACAGTTCACAGAACTACTAGTTATCAACATTATAACTATAATGGGCCGGTACCATTTTATGTGTAATTTAAAAAAAATTATAAATTTGTATTAAGCGCCCTTGAGATTTTTCACCAAAACGACGCTATATAAATCAGCCAAATATTATTATTATTAATATGAACGTAAATTATTTAATGCTTTTAAAAGAATGCATTCTTTAGATCTTTTGGGAATAAAGAGATTCCTTCAAATAAATACTAGGTAAATAAATACAAACCCTCTTAAGAATAAATGTGTTTTAAATTTTACACAACATTTAAACATTTAAAATGCGTTTATTGGTAAGGCTCTAAAAGAAAATATTAGGGGCTTCGAATGAAACCAACTTGACGTGAAACCTTGGAATACGACAAGTTAGTTGCTATTAGCTGCCTTGCGTGTCTCATCAGAAAAACATTTTATCAATTTACCTAGGTTGGTTGAAAGATCGTGTCACCTGCAAAAAGCCTAATTTGTACATCTCTTAGTAATGTAATGGGTATGTGTTTGGAGAATTTTTCACGTAAATCACCGGACCAGAAATATCGAAAATTATTTTTAATTAATATATTTCTTAGAATTTATCTGTTTATTATGTAGTTAAAATGTTTAACACAAATTTTCGTAAAATCAAAACCCTTTTAAGAAATATTCCAGTAATTATAAATTATCCTCTTAATTACGTTATTTCCTTCTTAAATGTCCTGGCGGTGACGCAAATCTCTTCACATTTACAAAACACCCTTTTCAACATCCGATCCCGGCGAAGTATCTCCGTGATGAACATCTACTGGAGATAAAATCCTTCACCCCTACCCCTGCCCTACCACCCCACAACCTCCCACCCGCCCCTATAATGCTCCCAGCTTCCGCTATTCATCAATTCGACATTAATAGGATAAAATTTCGACAGAACACTGCCTTGGTAAAACTACAAAATCGAGGTACAGTTTCATGTGAAATACAAAACCGAATAGACCTACCTTGCTTCTAACAGAACAATGGAACAACCACCAAGATCTTCATAACAAGTATTGTATTTTTTCACATATAGATTAGGGATTTTTTTTTTTAAATGGAAGCTCAAATTTAAATAGAAGCTCAAACCAGCTAACTAAGTATGCAAGTATGTAACCTACATACTTGCAAAAGAACAAGCTATTATTTAAAAAAATCACAATCTTATTAATTTACATTTTTGTGCCTTTATTTATAGTCAGAATACACCTTATAATGTAATTATTACGAAGCACAATAACTGTTTTTGATGCCCCCAAAACTCTCAGATCTTAGGTCTAAGGTCAGGAAATTTACGATTGAAATTCGTCAAATTTCAAAGTTAAATTTCAAGTTCTGCAAATGTTTTATTCAAGTTCTGTTATTATATCATGATGGGCCAGTTGCTTAATGAAAATAACAGAACTTGAATAGACTTTTCACAGAATTACCAAATCTGCTTTGGAATTTGATGATTTGTTGAAACAGCTGGTCCTTAGTCTGGAAATCCGTAGAAAAAAATATGTTTTCGCTGAAATTTAAGTTTTAAACAATAGTTCTAATTTTTCAACTGTTCAGAAAAAGTTCTAACATTGTATAAATTTTAAAGCGAATGCTCCACGTTCAGTATTTATTGTGATCCGCGTATATTTATATATAGTGATATTTTTGCAACTTGCAATATGGAGAATTTCTAGATTTCCTGAAATCAGGATAGTGATAAAAAATGAACGTCTTTTTTTACATTAGCTCCACACAGGAGATAATCTTTGGGGATACTGTGTGGAGGGTTTTTTTTAAGTAAGGAAGAAGAGGAAGTTCTAGGAAGGAAAAGCGGTATGAGTGGAGGGTAGGAATCTGGAGGTCAGTGTGTCCAGGAATGACGGACGTATGAATCCATCCCTTCTACTGCGGCGCAAAGCGATGTTCCGATAGAGTACAGCTGCAGAAGTTAAAGGGACTTCCTCATTAATGCACACCGATCTGGCCTGCCATGCAGCTGGTGGGCAAAAATCCCTGGGTGAATGAACCTGGACCCCCCTGCTAAGTCACCAAATGTAGCGAACCACTTGGGGTGACCTGTGTCAGAGGTTTTGGTTATCCAATAAATTTTTCCTGGTGCGGCGGTACCCATACCCGCCTCTCAAATTGAATTGGCATCGCGTCAATGTTTATCGCGTCAGTATCCATCGCGACAGCAACGGAGGAGGAATCTTTATGATAAATAACTTCAAGTAAGATATCATTATGTAACATTGTTGTCATGACTCAAAAACTCACAATACTAATTTAAAGCACTTAGATATACGCATTGTAATGTGACTTTAATTAAATCGAAATAATATAGCATTACAATAATGTAAAAATGTATCCAATACCATCATTTAAGCAGTTCAACTCATCATATTGAATAAGATTTCCACTTCTAAAAAGTTACTTTCAGTGCAAGTTTTATTATTTTTCTGATTTCAATTACATATCTCGGCACTCACATTTCCTTGAACATGAGAGCATACGTCATTGGTTCTTGCAGGGTCATTTCTTCAGTGGCTCTGAACATTAAGCCCGCTTCACTGAAGCACAGCCTTCCCTAAATACGTCACATACGCTTTGCGTTCACGTTTTACGTTTTCGGGAATAATTCGGCATAGGTATCTAGGTCTCTGCGTATCCGCCGCTTGTCGGTGCAGCCATTAATTTTATTAATATCGGCTATGAATTTAAAAAATGCCTTCAGTATGGAATGCATTAGGGGTTAAAAGGATTTTTCGGCCATATTTTAGCCCTGTCGCCGAGTCGTGTTCGCGAGACCGTGTTCCTTGCTGGCTTGGCGGGAGACTGGGGAATTCTCGTGTGACGTATTGTATGGACAGGGGAGATGTGTTTGAGGGTAGTTAAGTACTCGCTGCTTCTGGATAGGTACCTTTTTGCCTTTATTCATTTTAAGCGCTATTCAAAAATATCAAGGTTTCATTCAAGGCTTTGCCAGAATTTTGTTTTCGGTTATGTCGAATCCGTCAGCACTTGAATATAAACGACGCTTTTTATTACTGAGTTATTTTCATCGATCTCCAAAAATAAGTGTTTTGAATGATAAATAATAATAAACATGAGCCTTTCTTTCGTATATTTCTTTTCAAAACATAATACATTTAAATAAATGAAGACAATATTAAAGAAAATCTACCGAAAATTTGGAGACCGAAAAATCAGAAAAAGATATTGGCACTCTGTCATTGTCCCAGACCAATATATTTTTGTGATTTTTCTGTCTCCAAATTTTCTGTCATTGTCCTAGACCAATATATTTTTGTGATTTTTCTGTCTCCAAATTTTCGATTGAATTTCGCTAATATTGTCTTCATTTAATTAAATATTAAAATTTGAGATTTTACTCATAAAGGTCAAAAATATAAATAAACATAATGTTTTTTTTTTAGTTAGTTTATAATATAAGAATATAAACTAATAAGCACAATGAAACATTT
The DNA here is from genome assembly GCA_917880885.1 of Limnephilus marmoratus. Taxonomy (NCBI): domain Eukaryota; kingdom Metazoa; phylum Arthropoda; class Insecta; order Trichoptera; family Limnephilidae; genus Limnephilus; species Limnephilus marmoratus. Next base: position 35,799,753 of record OU862912.1, on the reverse strand, counting down.
CATTTGATAAATTTAAATATTTATATAGTAAGCATAACATTTCTTTTTAAATACATTCATTCATTATTCATACTTTCAGGCATTTCACCATACATCTTTAGTCCTCTGTACATTAGGCAGTTCTGTGATTTTGATTTCTTTATTTGTGGCAATCGAACTCTGTTTATATTTCTTGTTTCGTAATTATGAATGTCTCTATTAAAAACAATTTCATCCTTAAAGTATTTTGGCATTTGGTTTTTTATAATTTTATGCACTAAAATTAACACATTAAATAGTAGTCTCTTTTTTATTGGAATCCAATTTGCTCCTCTCTCATTTGATTAATCCTTGCGTATTTGCCTTTCTCCAGTATACATCTCATAGCTTTGTTTTGTATAACTTCTAGTTTGTTAAAATTTCCTTCATTGGCCAAATATAACATCGTAGAGCAGTAGTCCAAATGTGGAGCAACGATAGTTTTATAAATGAGCTCCGTAGTGTTTCTATTTAATTTGGTGACGTTTACCAGTTTGGTTTAATTTACGTCTTAGTCTTCGAAGAAAATTTACCTTTTTGATACCTTTTTTTAGCACATATTCAAAGTTTGCCGTGAAAGTCAGTTTTGAGTTTGATTTGATAACTTCAGTATGTAACTTAATTTTATTATTTGTTTAATAAAATATATTCTATAATTTTAAAATTCCTGACAATGAAAATTCAATATTTTAATTGTTATTGTTCTTCTGAAACAAGAAAGGAGCATAGGTCGAATTGATTATATTATTTGATCTAAAAATTGTTTTAAAATACATTTACCACAAAATCATATGTCGTCCTTGTTGAATCGAGTTACCAACTAGACACTAGGCTGTCTACCATCTTTTTTTTTTAAATGACTATTGAAGCTTCGAAGCATCATTATTTGTAGATCTTCGCTGCATCGTCTATGAATGGCATCAGTCTTTCAGGTATTGCAGCATTATGAAAACAATAAACAGATTTAATATCTTGGTGAACGACTTATCCAAACAATAAATATCTTCAGTTCGCTTCACAGCATCCATCTCTACGAGCGCTCTTGTCTTTTTATTTTATTTTATTGGTCATTAGACATAATCGATTAAAAATTTATCTCCAGATGATATAATTTCGTTGTCAATCAAAATATAATAGTTTTTCCCTACATATAAATACTGTTTACAAACTATGTTTACAACACGATCTAAAACGTATGTATATCACTATTCTTCATGAAAGCAATATCTGAACATTTTCTCTCACGACTCACAACCAACCGAGTGTGTTAAATTTGATCCAAAAAACAAGCAAAACCATTTAATCAAGCACCCAGTCACAAAAAGTGCTCAACATTCTTACAACCTTTATCAAAGCAATTTTTTTTATTGTTTCCTTTTGCGGAGGTGGTTCGGCCTGCTGGTTTCGAATTCATGCATCAGAGCTAGCAGACTCCGGCTGCATACAAAAACTGTCTAGAAAGTTTTGTGCCTCTGCCTGACAAATGTGTATTGATCGAAACTTGGCACTAAAGAGATAACCTTCTCCAGAGAGGAACCTGCCTCCACTCTCCCGTGGGTTGCTCCAAATGATGCATTGATATTTTATATGTTCCGCATACGGAATTAATTGGTGTAGTGGATGTAGTACTGGACTTCTTTATTCTAGAAGTTTGTACTTTAAATTATGGTAACAGTAATATTTTTTTACGCCATTCATTGTCATCAGCCGAGGTCTGTGAACTACTATAGGCAGGCTCATCAAGTTTCTTCATCTTATATCGCTTCCTTGCTTAGCACAGTGTTTCTATCATGCTTGTTTATACTTTGAAGAATCAAGCAAAGGAAACAAATTTTCTGGACTATTTTAAATTAAAATAATGAAAACTTCGTTTCAACCACTATCAATGTTTAGATACAACCGACATATTTTGTGCTCACCTCATCTTTAAGTCTATATTTGTAATTAAGTTTTAAGCTTCAATTTGGGAGGCGGGTATGGTCACCCCGAATGGTTCGCTACATTTGGTGACTTACCAGGGGCGCCTGGGTTCATGGGGTGATGTTTATCTAGGCTTTGGGTCTATGCGTAGGTTTGGGTCTAAGCCTCTTTTGCGTCTGCTCACCAATTGCACAGTATGCCAAATTGGGAGAAACTGACTGACGGAGACCTATTGACCCCTCTAGCACGACACTCTCAGAATATCGCCTTGCGTCGCAGTGGGAGGGATGGATTCATAGGTCCGTCACGTCTTCAATTTTCACCCAATACCGCGAATTTAAAAAAATACGATTATTTCCATTAAGAATGAGCAGCAATTTGAGAAGAAAACAGACGATCAATCACCCCATTTCTCACATGTATTTATTTATTCATTAACCTTTATAAAGTTAAAACTCAACAACGTGCAACTTCATCACTCCTTTGAAAAGTCATTAAAAGTGGTGAAAAAAAAAACTTGGTTAAATAGGTTACGTTAGATAGTTATGATCTTTTTTTCGTCACTTTTAATGACTTTTCATAAGGTTGTTGAAATGCAACTTTGTTGAGCTGTCATTGAACCGTAAAGTTTGATTTTAACGGCCGTTGTTCCCAACTTTTCGATTTGTTTAGTAACGATTTAAAAACATCATTTGTTTAGTAACGATGTAAAAATATCGCAACTCTATGACAAACAAAAGTTTGTCATAGAGTTGCGTTGGGAACTGCGTATTTGTGTATTTGAGAACTGTTGGGCCAAAATTTCGGCTCAACAGTTGATCCTTAGGATTGGAAACAACGACCGTAAGTGTTTTTACGATGCCAATGTACATAAAAACGTATAAACATTATCAATCTATATAAAAATCAAAATATGCTTGCTTGGCTGTATATATGTGAGAATGGGAGATATTGTTATTGCTGTATTAAGCGTAAGAAATGTTTGAACCTTTTAAATTGCCTTCTTTAAACCCCCGCGAAGGTTTCTTGATTGTTACAACCACATAACAATATATCTGAAAAGATTAAAGAAAGAAAAGATGAAATAAAATACATGTATAAATAGATGTTCTGTGAACATTAGACCCCGTGTCCGAAAAAGCATATTTCTAATTTTCCCTTATTTTAAATCAAAACTAAAATTTCCTCTGCAATCATAAGATTTTAAACAGCGTCTTAAATACTTGCCTACTTAATTAATAAACACGACGATTTTACATTTGAAAAAAGAATCTTTACTGAACCGTTGAAACGGCCACCATCTTGAAACCGGAACCGAAACGTAAGTATGCAATGCCAAACGTACGTCGTAAATAGAACTTCTATGCCCTCAGTCGACAAAATATTTTATATTACAATATTAAAACATAAATTTATTTTAAACCATTCCTCGAGTCTATTTTGTCGTTTCATGTAAAAATAATTAATTAAAAAGTCTCAAAGTTCATAATTTTTTCTTCAAACTGCGGTTGTAAATTTGATTTTGTAAAGGAGTAAAATTATTTTAATTAAAATTATTGTAATAATCATTTCGTGGTTAACCTTTTGATTTTAATATAAAGCATTGTGTTTTCTCTTTCGAACACCGTTTAGATAATTTTTCTCGTAATGGTGGTAAGGAAGACACCACGATTTCTACAAGACCTGTATGAGTTGTTCCGAAAAGCGAACATTTTCTAATATATTATGTACAACTTATCTAATTGGAAATTAATAATTACTATTTTACTTCCCTCTTCCTGTTTACTTAATTGTTTTAATAATATACAAGTTATCCTCTCTTAAGCATAAGCTTCTTCTTAATTAGGAGAGTATATGAAATATTATGTCAAACAATATTATTATGTTGGAAAAAAAATTATGGAGAAATAAAAAAAAAATATATTGTCGGTAATAGGACAATGAGATATTTACGTGTTTATTTTGTAATTATGGCAAACAACAAAGTAACTAGTACTTATTTGGTAGGTATGAGAATAGGTTTTAAAGTATATTTCATACCGCTAGGTGATTAGGGTGTCCCTGTCCAGAAAAAAATTCTATTTTTTGACAATTTTTTTTTTGTATTTGTTTATTTGACATTAAAAATTTCTATATCCCCAAAAAATCAATAACCAATACCTCCTACCCCCACCCTCCCATTTTTAATCGCGATTTTACTATTTTTGTATGAACAAATTTAACCGTCCTTCGCATTTCAAACAGAACGAAATTATTTACGTTGTTGAATGACAGATGGCACTACGTCCGCGTTATCGAACTTTCATCGACACATGCGCAAGACATTTACGAGAAGCGTCGCATCATTTTGATATTTCATTCGGCATCGTGTTCTCGGGTGGGCAAACCATCGAGCTTATTTGTGTTGGCTGAAGACGGACTGACAAAAAATATCGTACGCTCAATTGCTCGTCGAAATTCATATTGATTTTCTTTACTTCATTACTTTAATTGGTATGTTTTTGCTTTTATCAGCGGTCATCGTCTACAGCGCTCCATTCCTCTTTCTGTCATAGATCCCATCCCCACACACTTACAAAACATTCGTTATTTTTTTATATAACAACCAAAATTTTCACTAGAAATAATTAATACGGCAGAACTACGTTTGTCGGGTCGGCTAGTAACAGAACAAAATTTTCGATCGATTTTTTTCTATTTTACGTTATTATAATGATCTTACTTGTTTTCAAATGAAGATCAAAATGTTCCATCACCAGAAAAAAATATCTCACCCCTTCCCTTGTTGATTAATAGCTTGAGGAATTCCCGCACCGGATGCCGCGAGTTGAGGGAATTCCTCCTGCCTAATGCGGAGCTGGCAACGCGCAGCACCTTCTCATTAGAACAGTTACGGTGGCGCTTTTTGCTGCATCTCTCCCAACCAACCGACGCCGACGTCACTACTAATATTGTGGAAGGCATTCCTCGCGTCACCTCGGAGAAGATATTTCACGGCGTTGGCGGTTGACGTCTTATGAGGTGGCACGATTAATGAGGAAAAGTGCGATACATCTTGAGAATTTTTATTACAATTTTCCAGGAATAATCTTAACAACATTTAACTCATATTATTTTTTTTATTTCAGTTGTTCTATGGCTTACAAAAAATAAATAATCGTAACACATAACTATTTTTCGAAGAATATCACCTCAAGAGTACTTAACAATAACTAAAAGCTATATTAGCATTAAAAAAAATACTAAAAACACTTTGACTAGATTTGAACACGAATTGGAAGAAAAAACTATAAAATACAACTTGCATTTTACAGGGTTTTTAAAAACACTAATATTTCAATGTAATTTGTATTCTTGACATCGGATTTCAATAAGTATCTTTTTAGTTATAGTAGTGTCTAGGAATCGTTACTTTTGTGTGCTGAACTAACTGGAAAATTATTTAAAAATTTGAAAAAATATAAAATTTTGCAGCATACTTTCCTGTGTTTTTTTTTTCAGAAAAATATTTCAATATGAATTTTAAATATTCATTCATTCTTTATTATATCTGTATTCAGACAATTCCTTAGAAAATTTCTTGACAATATGTTCCACTATTTGGGTACAAACAAATACAGTGCAAAATCGATGTCCGGACTTCTCAACGACATATCATTTTAACACCTCTTGAAGAGTCATTAAAAGTGATGAAAAAATAGGTTACTTTAGTTTACGTTATGGGCTATTTTTCAAATTGCCTTTTTCGTAACTTTTAATTTAAAGACGTGTTGAAATTTGAAATGTCACTTTGTTGATTTGTCGTGGAAAACGTAAAATAACTATTAGAAACTTTCTTTTTGTGAGTGATAAAATTAATGAAACTAAGCATTTAAAAGATAGATTCCAAATAATAAGTAAGAACACTTTAATGAGCGCTAAATATATTTTATTGAATATAAGCACAAATAAAATCGGAGTGACTTGAAACAAGCACAGGTTTTAGACCAGTCCGGCATTATCTGGTTCCGAATTAGGCTTCTCCTGCAGATATTTTCAGGCTCTAGATATATCCTGTTTGCTCGCTAATTAGCGCCGGTACCTGCTCGGGGCAGTGGCAACGGACAGGTGGAGGGAATTTCCTCCGGAACTTCCCCGACTGACGGCCGGAAGTGCCACCGCAGCGGATTTTACAACATCCGCATCCGTCAGCCGCTACCTTCTACCTGCTATGGCGGAGGCTAAGCAACTGAATGAAGGAATACATGATCGGGATGAGAATATTATATTGAGAATTTATCTTAAACTTTCTTTATTATTATTCCTCCTTACTAATGAACGTGTTTTAAATTTTACACAAATGATAACCATTCAACATAAATTGATTATTGTTATAATTTATAATTGTGGCTTATTTTTGTTTAATTCGTAGAGCTCCGTTTGTTTAAATTTTTTAAATCAATTAAATTAAATTTAATATCATTAAGTTCTGTAAGTATTTTAGATTTTTTTATTAAAGTGACGACTTTTCAGCGTTCAAGGCCACTACAAAACTTTGATGAAACCAAAAAAAAATTACTTCGTCGGGAATAAAATACGCCGATGATTCTACCTCTATAATTTTATTTATTTAAGTGACTATATAAAATAATTCTATAAGTATACAAAATATAATTGTTATGTTAGGTAAAGATATTGTATTTCTTAGACCTCCTCAATAAGGGTTCCTGCGCCGAGGCGGACTAAAATTGTTTAATTATGGTATATTTGTCTTCCATGTCGTTTTTAGTGTCTTCATTAGAGTGTTTTCATTGACCTCTTTCAGCCATGTTTTTATTCTTGATTTGTACTCATTAAATTTTGTTTATAAGTTTTATGTCTTGGGCGAGAATATTATGGAGTTTAGTTGCAAAATATCTGTAGTTTATTTGTCCGAATGTGGTTTTATAACTTGGAATGTTTTTTATGTCATTTTTATTCGATCTAGTGTGATACGCGGTCTAGTAGAGGATTCAGTATTACTGAAAAGCTTCAATAATATATTTTTGGCATATATTCGTTGTTCTTCTTCTTTCGTATGGTGGGGGGTCAGAGTGGGACATCTAGGTCTGCGAGCCAGTCTAGGGCCTCAGGCGTTGCCCTGTGGACCTCATAAATACCGCCGGGGAATGAATGGAGCGGGCATTCGTTGACCACATGTTCGGTGGTCTGCACCGCACCGCATTCACACGTCGCCGACTCTTTAAGGCCTGGCATATATTCGTTGTACATTTGGTACACGTCAAAGCTATTGAAAATTTCAATCGAAGGTGTTCTAATGGGTACTTTCAATATGGTCTTTATGATTCCTTTTTGAATTGTATTCAGGTTGCGTATGTATTATTATATTACGGAATATATATTTTAACTCCAGCAGCTGGGCTACAGTTACTCAGTTTTGGTTAGATATATAAGTTACTAGCGGGTGGGTACCCGGTATGTGTTGCAATGCCATATTTAAAGAAATAAATTGTTTCTCCCTGCATGTCCTTTACAGTGCGTCCTCATTCCCCTTCCCGCCCTCCCTCACCCCTCTCCCGGTCCCCGTCCCGCCAACCCTCCTCTCGCGTTCCATATATTCATTCCTAGTACATTCAGTTTTCGAACAGCTCACGTGCCACTTATTTTAATTTTTTAAATCAAATTAAAAATTTTCGTATATTACAAATATTTATTTTTGTATATTATAAGAGCAATCAATCAATCTGTTACCTAACGTAGGTACATAATATTTAAAATATCTATAATTCTTGATGCGATTCAAAGTATTAGGCTACATCAAATAAATTCACTAATTTAAAGAGTTTCGAAAATATAATTTTGAATTAACAATCATTTTTTCGCAAAAACGTCATTCTCAAATTTTGACATTTTTGACAGTTTCGCAAGAGTTTTTGGAATGATTAAAAAAAAATTTAGAATTGTTGTCGTGTGATTGCAATAATCCAGAAACCTTCGCGGGGGTTTAAAGAAGGTATTTTGAAAGTTTCAAGTATATTTCCTACGCTTAATATACCGATACATAGACATCTCATATACACACGACTTACGTGTACATATATTTTGATTTTTATATTATATAGATTTAAAATAATTTAATAAGAAGATGATTTTAGATTAATGTTAGTTATTAGTAGGTACCACCACTAGAAATCATACTGAACACTTCATATGGCCCTTTGACCGCCCTTATTAAATAAGCAAATAAAATTCACCAGAAGCCATTATCATTAGCGTTTTTCGCTTATGCCATTCTAACAGGCCGTACAGCGTACATCTGACGTAAAGTTCCAGACGCACGCAGCTAGCATCTCTACGGCCCATCCGTCTGCCCGTCTGCCCGTCCATCCACCCTTCCGTGCTCCTTCGCTCCGGGTAGTCGAGACGACTTCTTGCCATGTTGTCAGTCACGCCCGCATAGCCCGTGTTAATTACTAATTAATTGTTCAAGTGTTTGACTTTTAAATGGGAAAGTTAAACTGCGGCGGCCCACCCCGGGAACGGGGAACACTGCTGAACACTGCCGAGCGACCCTTTCCGACCGGCCGGACTTATAATTGTTTCTGTTATTAAATTTCGACCCCCTGGCCGGCGAGAAATGTCTAATTGTTTGCCCACCGGCCACTGGATCGTATTACAACCGTCTAAACGGCGGGTGTTGGTGAATTGGTGGACTGGCGACTCTGGCGAGTGACCCAAACGTGAAAATATTAGCGGTAACACATAACGTACTGGAGGTCTAGTATGGGCGATCGATAAATCTTAATAAAAAAAACTATATCAATACAATATTGACTAAATCTGTCATCTATGGTCAGTTATCAAAATTTCCGAACAGGTTCAACGATTGATAACAGATATTCCGACCAACGATTGATAAATTTTGGCGCGGCCTCCGTAGTATTACTTAAGTTTCGGTTAACTTTAAATATTCGCATATTTTTTAACCATGTCGTTAGTTATGCAAAATTATTGGATCTTGACATGTAGCAAACACTTTGTGGGAATACATAATTATAATAAACACAATTAAATAACTTTGTTTCAATTCCACTTTATTATTTTTTAATCCGACCGGTTTCGGTTCATCATGAGGAAGGTTCAGTACGAACCGAAACCGGTCGGATTAAAAAATAATAAAGTGGAATTGAAACAAAGTTAAAGATTTAATTGTGTTTATCAAAATTATTGGCTTATTTAAATGAAAGAATTGAACTAACAAAGCTCTTAGAATTGAAAGAAGTCGTATTCGCCATTCATAGACTTAAATAATGTATCTAAGATGCGATCAATTTTGAGTCAAAGTTTTGGAATGTGAATTCATAAAAAAAACCTCTCCAGTGTCGCCAGTGGATATCAAAACCGTGCTCTGTATATCGATATAAAATCATCGGAAGTTACGCCTGTCGATCCGATGTTGTAAAGTTATCGACATCTCTGTAATTGACCCCCTGGACTCAACTGTAAGGCCTCAACATGATATCTTTTTAGTCTGATAGATTTAAATATCATTTACGAAAGCCATTGAATTGGTTAACTATGTTTTTTTGTTATTATGATAACGTAATATTTACATACACATGTTCCTGAGAGAGCATTGTGATACTGAAATACTGGAAACTTCATCCTACAAGTAAAATAAATGTAATATTTAGTTACCTGCACGCCAAGCAAATAATAAAACAATTGTTAATGAATTTTGTGTTTGTATACGAGGAAAAAGTTAATTAGAAATTAACTTTGAGCTTAGAATTTGCGGGTTTGTTTCCGTTGCAACCAAAACAAACAAAAAATGTGTGTGAATTTTATTTTTCGATTGAGAGCAATTTCAGTAAGTTTTATGATTCCATACCAACTCAGAATGAAACCAACTCAGAAACACCTCAAAAAGATCATTAAAAGCTATGAAAAAATAATTTTAAAATAGCTAGTAATCCTAAACTAACTTATTTAACCATTTTTTATATTTTTTTATCATCACTCTTAATCACCTTTCTGAGGTGCTTCTGAGTTGGTTTTATTCTGAGTTGGCCGGTCACCGTGGTTTTTAACGTGTTTTTTATCGGATATTCAATTTATATTATTAATAAAGCGCTTCATTTATATTCATCCTTTTAGCAGTATCCTGTATTAATCTTTGTTGAACTACGCTTACAACTTAAAACTCAAAATAAAATTCGTACATCTCTAATTAAAATTTTGTAATCTCCTTCAAGTCTTCCATTAAAAAGGTCCTGATACTGACATTAAATCCATTCTAATTAAACTCTAGACTCGTATACGTACACGCATATTATAATGTAGTTCACAATATATCCCGTCACAAATTAAAAGTTGTACCCTTAAATGACCCTCGACGAGCTGTGTCGTTTTAAATCAAAATGGCATAAGTCCAGTGAAGAGGGGGTTATCCGAACCTTTTTCAGTTAAACCTCTTTTTATCGTGTAAATCTGTACAAATTCACGTATGTTGGGGGATGTCTTCTTTTGTCACGTATTCTTAATTAAAGCAACCTTCATGGGAGGCCTAGGAGCGGCACTCTGCTTCCTACCCCAGTACTAGTACCTACCCCTAGCACTGTCCACTAGCACTGCCGGGCACCCCAAGGGATGATCCTTCAGTCTGTTGCCAGGAGACCGTCTTTTCATATTTTCATATTAATGGCGTGTAGGGTTGTTGGTCACATTTTTATAAAAATGTTTATAAAACGATGAGTTTTAAAAATTTTTTTAAAAATTTTATTTTAATAAATTTGAATTAAACTTTAAATTTTAGCAACACGGCAAAATTTATAAGTGATTGGTGAACATAATTTATGTCATTGCTAAATCTTTTCTGTAAAACAAAAAAAGTATTTTAAAAACACGTATGTAAGCACCTAAGCACAGGTTTTCTTTGTAAGATGTTCGCTTATCATTATATAATTTTTTTCATATTTTCAGCTTATGTGCAACTTTCAAGACACAACAACATGAAGAAAGTATAACAACATAAAGAAAGTATAATACGTCACTGATGGACACACGGTCCCCAGATTTCTACCCACCCCTCATACCATTTTCTTTCCCAGAACTTCCTTTCCTTAAAAAGGCCCTGAGGAAAATTATTTTCCTCGGGACCTTCTGTGTAGAGTTAATGTAAAAAAAGTTTTAAATGTAAAAAAAAAAATTATAATAATTGTTTTCTTCTAATATTCTATAAATAGAGATAATTAATATTTTTTTCCCTAAAAGCAGCAAAAACTCTGGAATGTTTAACTCTATCAAGAAGCTTATTCTATCTTTAAGTCTTTGGTCAACCCAGCTACTTTAATTTAAAATGTTTGGTGAGCTTTGAAACATCGATTAACTATGATAAAAAAAGACTGAATTTAGTCACGCCAAAAACTTTGTTCCATACTTTTTTTAAAATAAGTCATCCCCAACAGTTTAAAAAATACCTTTATTTTATTTATTCAACTTGGAAAAAAAATTGTCTTCAATTCTTTAAAAAATCACTTCATCCACAATCATTTTTAAAAAAGGATTCATCCGACACAACATTTTTATCTCAGTTATCTAACCCATAAGCTGCCTAAAATAAGGTATAAGACGTCACAACCATGATGTTTAGCATAAAATAAAAATCCTTGAAATACTTTCGCAGAAATTACCAAACGACCGTGAAATCTTCAGAGTGGCGGCTGCCCTGTAGTGGTTCAACCCTAAACTTCCATCCCTTACGATCCCTTGACCACCCCTTTACTACCCCTGTCCTCTCCACAGCCCCTGTGTCCAGCTTGTTGAGCACGCCTGCTTGACCATTACGTGCCCCAACTCGGATTATTATTTTATTTTTTCAGCGAATTCAAGCGGAAAGCCTCCGACCCACATAAGTTTCAGTAAGAAGAGATTTATTTTATATGGAGAATCAAGCACAGGATTTGGGAAGTACGCGTTCGTGTTTTTTACATGTCTCTTTATGAAATTCGATGGATAAAATTTTGTACGAATGTGCGTCGTAATATTAAAACTTATCAAATTATTATCTTTAAATAAATTAATAAGTTACAAAATACAAGCTGTAACCGCGATTTTGTTATTTGTTATGTGAACCGCACAAGGGACACAACTTCTCCCGTTTGGAGTCGTCTGGAGATCTTGGCAACCCCAATTAGGATAGGTGTGAGACTGAAGGAAGTGAGTGGGGAAAGTAAATGGGGAAAAGGGAGGTGAGTAAATACCTGGTTACTCAGAACTGGTCACCAAATACGGCTAAACCCATTTCAAGTAACGTTTCGATTCTGAATGGTGGTCTTACACCAGGACGATACTTAGAGTATCTTCCTCTCTGGTACGTTTCAAATACGTTATATATAACTTTAAATAAATTAAATAAAATTGTGTGATAACACAAATTAATCAAATAAAATTTATTTGTGTGGGCCGATTGGTACCCGCTTTCCCATGATTGCTAGTCGAGATCCTTGCATCTCGCCGCAAGTATACAAATTGTAAAATAACATAATTCAATCGAATAAAATGTTCTTACACATGCCGAGATTCGAACCCGCGTTCTTCGGATTCAAAAGCCGTACCCCTCGACCACCGGGGCCGTCATTGCATCAAAAAGACATAAAAAATCACCTTAGACCAAAATTTCATTTACATTTTTTACTCCAAACAATGTCAGAAATTAAGTCGAGTACGTCCCCTAACACCCCGTATAAAATAAAACCATTATAATTTTAAGGCGAAAATATATAACAAAGTAAGACTTATTTAAAATAGAGCAAATATTTTTAAGTAGCATTTAAAGCAACACTATGAATGTTTTCATACCCATAACATGTTAAATAATAGAAACGCTTGATTTTTATATTTTTCTGAGCATGCTTTTGCGATTCTATGGAAGGAATTTCATAAAATTACAATTTCGGCTTGGCATTTTTTTAAATATATCTTCTTCTTCCTTGCGCTGTCCCAACTCATTGCCTAGGTAGGCTGTTCTCGGGTTGTAGTTTCTTCTGTTCTGAGTATCGCCTTCATCCAGGCCGTTTCTCTGAAGTGTTTTGGAGCATTGAGTCATCCAGGAGTTCTTCGGTCTTCCTCTGTATGACCAGTAATTTAATTTTTTTATTATAAAATAACCTTAAATTAGTCTTTCAGATTGCTTAACATTTTTTTGTAAATTTCTTCAAAAAAATATAAAAAAAAATATTATTTTCAAAAAATCCTCTTAAAATACATGTAGTAGAGCCTCTTATTATATCACTTATTTTTCTAGGAATATTTCTACGACGCAGATCGAAAGAGAAAAAAATAGGAAAAAGATACGTTTAATTCATTTTTGGATTTTTGTGCTTTACAGCATTTCAAATTTCCGCTATCAATATTTTTTTTAAACTAAATAATTCAAAAGAAGGATTATATAAATAGGTAGAAATTCGGAACGAGGGGTCCTAAAGATAATATAAATTTATAAAGTCGTAGATAATAATTAACACCACCTTTCAACTGTGTCGTTTTCACCAAACACTAAACCCTCCCAGCAGGGGTATCCCCGTCATTTTTTCCAGAGTCTCAATGACACCCCCCTCCCTCTCGATGTCACGTGAAAATGAGCAAAAATCGGGGGGAATCGCGGTGAAAAGAGTGTCAGTTGCACAAACACTTGGGACTTTTGCTTTTTTTCTTTTTTTCACCCGTCAAAGCTTAACTCCTTAGCGATTTGCGAGATTATCTTTTTTCCTCTTCTTCTTCTTTTGATTTTTTTTGACTGGGGTAGAGGATGATCCCCGGCGTTGACGCGGCTTTGTCTCGATACAATGCCGCCTCTTGGAGTGTTTGAATAAAACGCTTAAGTAGCGCAGTTTAACGTAAATGGTGATTTTGTGCTTTGGGAGTGTCTTAAAGCGTGTTTGCGTTATTTTTGGGCTTTGTAGAAAACTTTCACAGATCAGTAGCATGGGGATGTAATAGATCCTTGATTAGCTATGTATAATTTATTGACTGGGCTTAGCAAATTCCAGTTTAAATTCAAACGTTTGGCATCACATCTGTCATCTGTCTGTTAAGTTCCGTTTCTTGTTCAAGGTGGTGGCCGTGTTAAATACTGCATTTTTATCTCGCCAGAGTTCGTATATGCGTGGATGAACTCTACAAGCTGTCAAATTGGAATAATCAATATACCTGTCTGAAGAAAGTTTGAAAAAAGAATTGTCATTGATATAGTAACATTTCTTTTGTAAAAATTGTTTATTTTCTTATGAGGAATAAAATAATACACATAATACTTAATTGTTTGTAATGAAGTGGGAGCTACTAAAGTAACAAGGTTACAAATTTAATATATTTCAGGAAAATTTTGGTATTGATTTATTAAATAAGATAAAATTATAAACATATAAAGTTTTTGGAAACGAGGTCTACTGTAGAACTACAAGTAATAAAGCTCCTAAACTAATAAACACCTTTTTACGTTTTTAAAATCAGTTTTGAAAAAGTGTAAACGAAATTTAACGTTTTTTAATGAACCAATTAAATGGGAGCCTCGTGTAAAGCATCCGGTAAGGCCAACATTATCAAATAATGTTAGAATATTTTTTTTATCAAAAAATATATTTTTTAACGTGGAAAATCATTTTTTTAAACATTCATAGCTCCTAAAAAAAAAGATTTTATTTGGCGTTTGAAACTCAAAATTTTCATGTCAATTCCGCACAAGAGTCCTAACCGTTCGGAGCCAGTGAGATCATGGGGGGTTGGAGAAAGTGTGGAATGGAAAAGTAAGGTTTAGAGGTAGTAGGCTTTTAAGATCTGGTCATTAAACATAGCGGGAGCCATTTCACGTAATGTTTGACTTCTGAACGATCTGACGTTGACCTAGAAATTACTGTGCTAATTTCAAGTTGCCTGAGTCCTCCATTACATAAGTATTAAGTATCTCTGTTAAGGTATATGGAGTCAAGTGAAGAATAATCATGATTTTTTTTTCTAAAAACTTACATTTTGAAAGCCTTAAACTGAATTTACGAAAATTAGGAGATTCGTGAGAATTAGTGCACAACAGTGTACGCGCTCTTTCCGCGGGAGCGTAATCTGTTCTCCGTGAACGCGTCCCCGAGCCAGGCAGCGTAGTAATTAAAAGTTTATAAGAGTGCCTCCCTTCAGGCCGTCTTACCCAATCGGCGCACGGCTCGCGGCAGCATTACACGGAATATCGCTACTGCATTATCGGTCTAGTCGTTTTAAACCACCAAGTGCAAATATGCTGGTATACACGTTTCTACGGTTTTGTAGTATTACTGGTATGAGAATTGTTTTTTAGTGAATATATATTTTACGGTACATTATTGGTATGTTGATTATTATTACGGATTGGGACCGTTTTTTTAAACATTTATTTTTTATTTTTTTTTTATTAGTAATAGAAGGTACATAAATTACAAATAAATTTTATACAGTAATTAATTACATAGTAGATATATTTGATGTACCCCCATAATTAAGCAAGGCTTGTGTGTATGGGGGGTGTTATTGTATTGTTTTTTCTTATATCATTCAGTTTAAGTTTTCAGTATAATTTTTAAGGTGAGTTTTAAAATTTTTTATATTGGTATTCATGTTTCTAATTTTTTCTGGTAATGAATTAAAAAATTTTGCTCCGAGATATTTATGACTCAATTGTCCATTTTTTTTTTACATTTTGGAGTGGGAAGTATTGATCTTTGTCTAAGACTTCTGTTATTTTTAAATGGTGCAACTTGATTTTTAATATTATCTTTATAAATTTGTAATGTTGCCTGATAAAAGTATAATGCACTTAATTTTCTGATCTTAAATTGTTTGAATAAAAGTTCTAGTTAAAACATTTTTTTATTTTTTTTATTTTTTTTTATTAGTAATAGAAGGTACATAAATTACAAATAATTTTTATACAGTAATTAATTACATAGTAGAATATTTGATGTACCCCCATAATTAAATATACATAGTTCGAGACTTAATAGTAACTGGTCTAGAAGGGTGCTAAGAAAATTACTTCAGATTTTTTGTAACTTGTTTAAGAGTGCTGTGGGACTGGTTTAAGATTGATTCCAATTTGGTTTTTTTTTATTTTTTTTTTTTTTTATTTCTATTTTTGAACATACACAATACAGATTATTACATCAGTTTACATAGATATTAAGTTTAGTAATAAGAAAAAAAAATGTTAATCATCCGTAACTGTATGTATGTTAATACCTAGTAGTATTTTGTGAACACCTCACTAGGCGAACCTGTGCTGAGGTGTTCCCATGTTTGGGAGTAAATGCTATGCTGTCAACATAAGTAGAAACACCGAAAACCGGTTTGATACTAGTATTTGATTGCCTGAGGATTAGTTTGAGACATGCTTGGGATTAATTTGAGACTAGTATAGGATTGGTTTGGGACTGGTTCGGAGCAATATTGGGACTGGTTTGGTGCTGGCTTGGACAATTTCGGACTTTGGGAGTTTTTTAATGCTTAGGACTATTTTTGAACAGGTTTAGGGATTGGTTTGGGACTGGTTAGGGACTGGTTTGAGACTCGTTTGGTAACTTTTTTATGAATACTTTTATGGCAAGGTACTGTTTAATGTACAATTTATTTTATGTACTGGCAATTTTAAATGCTGGTCACACCGGAAAGACTAGATGTAGTTCCAAATGCTACCGCAAAATCATTCCGTCCCGCATTGTCCTGGTGTGTACAGCTATCAGATTTAGCCCTGCAGCTTTCTGATATTTAAAATTGTGTCGCGATTGTGTTTGACTATTACAATAAAAAGAGAATCTATTAAAACCTTCTAATCATTTATTTAACTCCCGTGACACATATGGAAGTGTTGATTTGGTAAGATTAACACTTTTCCCATACTTTTAACTAAAAAATATTAAGTTTACCTGTTTGTGACAGTTTGAGTCTATTTTGGAGCTTGTTTTATTTTACTTTTGTAAGAAATCAATTCGAATGCTTTATACGATAAGTTGATAATTGCTGAACTCAAGACTCTAGATACTAATATCTACAGCCTGTATGTCGGACGAATATCTACAGCTCATATGTTGAACTAATATCTACGAACTTCAGAGTGTTGACTAATATCTACAGAGCTAAGGTCGGACGAATATCTATGACGGTCCCAGTGTTGACTAATATCTACAGAGCGTAGGTTGAACTAATATCTACAGAGCGTAGGTTGGACTAATCAGCTAAATGTGTCCATTAGTCCGATATTAGGGATTTTTACATACATACTTACATAAAATAAGTTTTTTAAACTGCATACGCAATATTACGTTATTCCAATATGCTATACATAATTGCAAATCCAACCTCTGCCAGAGCTATAGATAATCGTCAACACTTTGGTTCTCATAGATATTAGTCAACAGTTTGAGCTGTAGATATTCGTCAACACTTTGGTTCTCATAGATATTAGTTCGATTTTTTCAGTTTTTGGAATTCCTGTAGATATTATAAATACGCCTCCGAACTCAAGACCAATAGGGCGAAGGAGCCTGGGAAGACCAAGACTAAGATGGAGCGACAACGTCCTCAAAGACATATCTATCTTGGAGCTTCTAAACTGAAGAGAGCTGGCACAAAACCGAGATGAGTGGAGGCAGATTCTTGAGGAGGCCAAGACCCACCTGGGGTTGTAGAGCCAATAGTGATGATGGTGATGATGACACGATAAGTTGAAGTAAATATTACATTATCCGGAAACATAGTTAAAGTAAGTTGTAATTAAGTAGTTATTTTTATGTGCTCTCTTTCGAGAATCACTTACTAAGTAGGTACTTATTTCAACCTTGAAAACCGTTTTGACTGTACTGGAAAAGAAAATCCATTAAACAGACATAATAAATCTTTAAAATACCCCTTAGCAGCAGGCAGTGCTAGGGGTGATCAACACCCCCTTCCCCACATCACCCCCCCCCCCCCATGCCACTCGCAATCCACTACTTACTTATATATTACTACGATCCTTCCTTTCAGGGCTTCGCTTTTATCGATCTTTACATTTTTAATTACCGCTAAGAGATTGTGTTTCATTGTGAGATATCGATTATTTTTGATTTTTATCTTTTCATTTTGAATAATTCGAAATATCTTTATAACCTAGATTATTTTTTATTTTATTATTTTATAACCTAATCTTCGAAAGGCTCCTGAAGAACTAAGAAAATTATTATTCCGTTGTAAATATATGTCATATGTATTAATAAACACATAAAAACTGAAACAGTATATCCATATATATGTATATAAAAAATGAATCCCTGTTTCCCTTGGTCACGCCGTCATTACTTCAGAACGACTTTACCTATTTCATTCATCTTTTATTTTTAAGTTTTCTAATACTTTGTAGAAGGTTTTACGGAAAGAAAAAGTAAGAAAATTGTAGAGGGGCGAAGGAATTGGAAGTTTTTTTTTCAGTTTTCTAATACTTTGTGGGAGGTTCTTAAAGAAAGAAAAATTAAGAAATTGGGTGGGAGGGGGAAGGCGGGGAAAATGGAAGGGGAATGTGGGAGGGGAAGAGGACTCGTTAGGTAAACGGGGAAGCATGGGAAAGGCGATGTAGGGAGATTCATTTTATTGCCGGGTATTCATGCCGGGAACCAGCTTTGTATATTTACATATAAATAAATATTAATCGCCGAAATGTATGTACGACTACGTGCATAATTTCCAAACGATTGCACCAAATTGGAAAATTCTTTTTTTTATGTTATTGTCAGGAAAAGGTTTTCATAAACGAAGCGGTGAGCTCTAGCATAATGAAATTTGTAAATGTACCGGGACTGAATGTATGGAATGTGGGAGGGGGGACGGGAACTCGGGAGGGGGGAGGGGAACTCGAGAGGGGGGTTCGCGGGGCGGGGAAAGCGGTAGAGGGGAGGTGGGAGAGGGAATGTGTAGAGGAAGGGGAAGCGGAAGGGGAACGGGACGAATGGGAAAGGACACGCAGGGAGAAATAATTTCTTTATTAAGTGGCATAGCAACGCATGCCGGGAACTCGCTAGTAAAAGATAAAAATTGAAATTATAATTATTTTCCTAATGTGCTAAAATAATTTAATTATCTATTGCTTCTCACGGAATGAAATGCATATTTTTTCCCATAATAATCAACCTCCATAGGACTAAGCCTGAATTGAGGTTAACAATTTACAAATATTAGTAGAGCAACAAAAAAACAATTATTACCACATGCTTAAACATCATTGATTACGTACGGGATTGATTTTTTTTAACTTTATTTATTCTATGTATTTCTTTTCTTAAAAGTTACCCTACTTTACGACCTCCGTGGTCAAGGAGCAATGTTCTCGACTAGCGATGCGGAAGTCGCGGGTTCAAATCCCGGCATGCTTAATAAATTTAATTTGATTTTTTTGTGTTTTCACAATTTAATAATTAAAAATAATATAAGGTATATTTGCAGCACGTTCCAGAGTGGAAGATACACACAGTAGCGCCCTGGTGTAAGACAACCATTCAGAATTGAATCGTTACTTGAAATGAAAAATCTCTTTCCCCTCCCCGCTTACTTTCAGCCTCACAACATACCCCTATTGGGGATTCCATAGTCTCACTGGCTCCAGACAGTTGGGACTCTTGTGCGGTATTCACATTAAAAAAGTACTCACATATTACCCTATAAATATGTAGGTATAACTGTAATGGATGTGTAGGATTGCACCATCCTCCCCACATCCTGGAATAAAATTATTATTATAAACACAAAAATATTTCTAGAGATAGAAAATATATTATATGAGAGGCATGTTGATCGATGGGTACTTTGAGAATAAATTGTAACAATGATGATTCTATATTTTGTTTAACAAATGGAACTTATTCATTTATTTTGTTGTTGTTTTACCTATACTTTTATTAGTTGACAAATATTAAAATTTTCAATGTTTTATTTTTCCGATGTAAAAGGAACTTTTGAATCTCCCTTAGAATGCAATGCTTGAATCAGTAAGGACTGATTGAAATATCAGAAAGGAAACACGTTGTGTTTTATTTAGGGTGGTTTAATTAAAGCTAGTTCACTTATTTAATTTTGTATCTAAATCAAATTATTTTGAGTCGTTTCTGTTTTCGTCAGTGGACGACCTCCCTCGATCTTAATTAGGTATAGAATCTGTGGCGGACATGCGTTTATACCTTCTCTCCCCTTCCTCACCTTCTAACTTCACCTACCGTTCACATTCACCCTCTCACACATGCTCATGCTGTTCATCCCCTCACAAACATGCATTCTACCTTGCGTGTGTATTTTGGGAGGATTTTCTCCCTTAATCCCTTGGAATTTCTTACTCCCTGGTATGAAGTGAAATAATCTTCGTTCATCGAGGGATATCATAAGTGCCAATATGTTTACCAATTTTTATGAATCTTAATCTTCTTTTACTACATTGGTTAAAAAAACCAATGCAGCTAGGATAATTATTATAAAATTATTGTAACCAAATTTAAACACTTCTTAAAAATATGGCTGTGAATTAATTGAATTTCTTTTAGGATTAATAAAATTTGTTCATTAGATACTATTTAACTGTAGATGCGTACTTCCTTTTCTATAAAAGATGTTTACATTACTGATAGTTATGTAAGATAATTGTTTTTTTAATTTATGTAAATGTGTGGCAAATTGTTCAAGAATAGGAAATACTATATGCAGGGTGGGCACTTTTGTAATCGTGCTAGCGGCGATTCCGAACGGGGGAGGAGAGCGGGGTCACTTATGCGTGGTTCCTCGCTTCTTGGAAATTTAGTCACAATGGATTGCCTTACGGGAGAGCAACGTGCTTTCTGGGTAAAACATTTTTACAGGAAAACGATCCTGCTCTGTTTTACAACACAATGATGCACGCCGCCTATTTATTTCGTACCACCAATTACGGAGTATTTATCAATGTCCAAGTGTTATTTAATTCAATCATTGGTTAAAAATTTCGAAGAAACCGACAGGAAAACAAACAGAGCGGCCATGGAGTAAAAGAAATTGACTAAAGAAATTTTCCCTGACAAACTGATCTCGCGCAGAGGAGATATTCCATGGCCTCCCCGCAGTCCGGATTTAACCTCAGCTGACTTTTTTTATGGAATATATTTGTGTATTTATATATTTTATCTTACAAGTCAATACTATGTAAATAAACCAGCGACTATTAAAGGCGAACATCCATCAAGAAATGGTCAACATCCACCAGATTTGTGTCGAAAAGTTTTCGAAAATCTAAGGGCCTGCTTTGAGGAATTCCAGCGGCGAGATGGCGGCCATTTTGACAAAATTATTTTTACAAATGATTTATTAATGAGGATATTTTTGCTCTTATCAATAATCATTTATTTAAATTTAATCTGTATATATTTTTTAATGATTATTTCAATAGTGCAGATGTTTATGGCCCACCCTTTATAAATCACTGGTAAGAAACCAAGCTTTCAGAATCGAAATGTAACACATTTTAATAACTACACCCATATCACACGAACCTCGCCTTTTTCCCGATTGTCAATTAATAAGTAATCTTACTACATCCAGTCAAAGGGAATCTATCCACATTATTATTACACACACTAATTACTGTAAATAAATATTCCAGCGTAATGCGTAAAATTATTCAAGTTTATCGTAACAGATAAGCGATAAAGCAGGTATCTTCATAATTTGATATTAATAATCAATAACAATAACTCTATATTTTTTCGTGTTGTAAATGAGTGTATCTTTTTTTGCATTTTGGCAGACCTAAATCTTTTACGTATATAAATCTAAGTAATGATTTTTAAAATTTAATAACGGTGATCATTCGAATGGTAAATATCGAATCGTCTCTAATTAGTTCTGAAGCTAATATTTTATAAATGTGTTCAACTTCACAAATCGTACGATTATAATAAACATTATCTATTTTTCATGGGTCTGATTCAGTAAAATCATAATCAAGTTATTTGGCTATTCTGTTTTAATTCAATAACTGTTATTGTATCTTAATAAGAGTTTAAATTTAATCCCCATGACATACAGTCACGTTAGTTCTGCACATTCATTTATTTAGCTTGCATGAACCACGGGTCGTGTTAAAGACGTGTTAAGGGTGGGACACCAAGTAGTGTACCAGAACATTTCTCTGCCATGTCCAATTGCTGGCTTCACCCTAGCACTGTTGAAGGGTGTTTTCCATAGCCCAGAGGTCTGGAATGGTCAATATTCTCCCTAAAATAACTTTGCTCTATATTCCGTTTTAAGAAAGTAGTTGGTTTGTGTTAAATCCACAAGAGTTCGAACTGGAATGGCCTCTTTAGAGAAAATAGTAAGTGGGTAAGTAGAAAGAAATGGGGTTTCTTTGAGAAATACCTCACCGTGGAAATCTGACAAATCAACAATATTTGTTATTATTATTGCGTTTAAATCGTAGAACTGCACTTGTTTAAATTCTAAGTAAATCAAATTTGATACTGCACCATTTTGAAACACAGCAAATCTCAGATAAAAATACATGTTAGCGATTCCGATATGTGAAAAAACTTCCGGCCAACAGAACTACAAATACTTAGGACAGATTTCTTCAACAAATTTTCCTTTCGTCAAATTCGTTTTGTTGTGAAGATAATTACGTTGAGGTACGCCGCTGAACTATATTGTGATTGTGTCATGTGCTCCTTCGCAGAGATACAGTGGTAAGTGATTAATCATCCCTTTTCCTTGCGTAGGTAGTGTAAAAAAGTTAGGTCTTCACAGAAGAAGAAGTGGTAGAATCGTTTTTTGAATAAAGCACCTTTGAGAAATTAAATCCTTCATTTTTTATTGTTATGTTTTTGAATTTACAAATTACCGACACAAATTATTCCCCACCCAATGGACAAAGGTTCAATCAATTCGTAATGTTTTTAATTGCAAGTTTAGTCAAGAAGTGGTAATTTTTAGCCGGCGTGAGCTTTTTATAATTAAATTCCTTTGTCCGTTGAGAAGGGAGGAAGACAAAAAATTATCACACAACAGCGACATCTACAATTGCTTGCGCCATCTTTGGCCTAAATGAGGTAACCTTGTTGATAATGATTTTTACTATTTGTAATTCATAATTGGTTTGAACCTTAAGAGCGTTTAACCAGCCAGCGGACGAAAATCCACATTTCGTCGAAAGTTGTTCTTACGATCGTGCAGGGCGGTTACAATGAGAAAGATTAATTATTCTCCGTACCAGCTTTTTTAAATTATAACTCAATATCGAATTTATTTCATTTCAAATTAGCTTTAATTTATACCTTCATCCAAAAATGCTGAAAGGCGTGATGATACAACTATTAAAATAATATACTTTTTGTAGTTATTTTTTGATTATAAGTATTTATCATTTTTCAATAATGTCTAAATTTAATAAGAATGTTAAAAAAATCTTAAATATATTAGTTTATAAGTGCGCAAATAAATACACAAACGGACCAATTTTCGCCAAGAAACACATGTACGTACATATTTTTTAATGATTTTATTGAAACAAAAATTAAAATTCTAAAACATACGTTTGCTAGATAATGTATTGATTTATTTTACTGTATGATTTTATTATTTGAAATGGGTGTGGTATAAATACAAAAACTTTTTTGAAAATTGAACAAATCTGCCAACGACCTATGGAATAACCTTATTATACTAAAAATTTAAAAAATTTCTCAAAATTTATTACATAACTTCACTAGATAAAAGAACAATCTTTCGAAATCCATTTATAATTTTTTGTGGAAAAGAGTCAATACGCCTAAAAACTTTTTTGAAAATGACGTATTTCCGGTTTTCTCTGGTAATGCCCTCTTAACTATAAACCAAAACGGGTACTTTGTTTTTCCTACATGTCATAATATCATCAATTCCTGCAAATAACATTTGGTCTCATTTCATTTGTTCATATTTACAGTTCATTTTAAGTGTATCTGAAGGTGTATAGGTAGTTTTGGATGCGACAATAATAAAAAAGACAGTAAAACCTAACGAAAGGTTAATAACAAAATAGTTATCTTCAATACTATAACGATAATCAACATCACACCTACAGCAGTTTTCAAATAGAAAATAACGTATATGGCATCACATAACAGTTAAGGATTTTTCTTTATGAATGCAATTTTCAATATACCACCCCTAAAACAAAGGCAGTAACCATATAGCTAACACGAGATTCACCATAACAATTTACTGTGCCCTATAAACTGCAAGTCACAGTGGAGTCATTTACGTTTCAAAATTTACCAAATAGACTGCACCCATACACACACATGCGAGCATGGGGCTAAGTCCTAGAGGCATACCGCAGAAAACTCCATAGTAACCTCTCCCTCAATCTAATAAACGACGCATGCAACAGAAAGGGATGTTACAACGGATCTTTCAGCGGTGTATAGCGTAAATAGGCATATAGACCCCGACCCTTGTTTCGCTAGAGTGGCCCGCGCTAATAACTCCTCACCTCCGTGATAAAAAAAGATCCCAAGTGTGAATAGCAATATGCCTCGTAACGTTTGTTATCCGCCCGCGCGGGGTACCGGCTCCACCACTGGTGGTTATTAATGATCTCGGCCGCCCCCGGAGGATGATGTAGGTCAACTACGCCCCTGTCTAATATTGCAACTTAATATTGTACAATCTGTTTTATTTCTTCACTCTTTTGGCGGGTTTGTATCTTGCTGCAAACTCGTGGGGTACAAATTTTTTTTTATATATTTTTTATTCACGTCTTGAAGACGTTCACAATATCACTTATTATATATACATACGTTATTCAGGAGTATAATAATAAGCATATATATAGTATATAACATAATAAACTGAACATTAAGGATATAAGCAGGTAAAATATGTATATATAGTAGTTTCATGATCATGAAAATTTGTACAAAGGAGTTAATAAGTTTAGGTACAATAATAGTAAAACAGAAGTGAGTAAGGTACTATGAAAGTAATTATAGAGGAATTCGTATTTACCTACTATGTTTATATTATTATAAACTTATACATAACTAGCTTTTTCCCGCTTTGCTCGCATGGTGTAAGGGGGGTTCCCACTACGCCTCATCCACCTCCTCCCCCCTCTCACCGCCTCCCTCCCCCCTCCCCCCTCCCCCCTCCACCCCCCCCCTCACCCCTTCGCCCCCCCCCCCCCCCCCCTCCCTCATCTCTCCCTCCCTCCCGCTTTCCACACATTCAGTTTTCAAACCTCGCTTGCCACCAATAGCATTTTTTTTATACAAATTTCATAATGCCAGAGCACACCGGAAGTTTTAAAAAAAACGAACGAAAACCTGACAATAACGAGCACACAAACAAAAGAATTATCCAATTTGGTGCAGTCGTTCGAAAGTTATGCGCTTAGCAACACATTCAGCGATTCATTTTTATATATAAGATAATAAATATTATTATAAATAAATAAGAGTGTGCTTTCAACTTCTAACGTTATATAAAAGAAATATTCGTGGCACGGTGGTAATATTCTTGTTTAAAGT
Organism: Limnephilus marmoratus; assembly: GCA_917880885.1. Lineage (NCBI taxonomy): Eukaryota > Metazoa > Arthropoda > Insecta > Trichoptera > Limnephilidae > Limnephilus > Limnephilus marmoratus. Next base: position 35,774,263 of record OU862912.1, on the reverse strand, counting down.
GTTATATTTTGTGGTGAACTCATTCACATGGTAGTCGCAGAAAGAGGTCATCCGTGACATCATCGTTCTAGTATGTTCTCTCTTTTTCGTTTTTATACAAGTGTGAGAAGGAAGAGAACGATCGTCGATGAAGTACGTACAACCTCTCTCTGGGACTACCATCCCTTTTTCACATGACCGGGAAACTTCACGGGCGCGATTTGAGGGAATGAAACATTTTGTACAAATTTGTGTAGAGTTTCAACATAAAATTTACAACTACGCTTTCCATTCTGGAATATTTATATTAAATCTATTAAAAAGGAAAAGTAATAAATAAATCAATATTAAATTATTTAATTAAATGAAGACAATATTAGCGAAACTCAATCGAAAATCTGGAAACAGAAAAATCAGAAAAAGATATTGACACCTCTGGGACGCATAATATGTGCGTTGAGAAAATGAAGATAAAGTTGGTAGTTCTTAGTCGAATAATGATACAGTTAAAAGTGACCGAATTGGATATAGATACCTTAGCTCAGTTGGTAGAGCTGTTGCCATGAAATAGAAGGTCCTGGGTTCGTGTCGCAGAAGTGCCAATATCTTTTTCTGATTTTTATGTCTCCAGATTTTCGATAGAGTTTCGCTAATATTGTCTTCATTTAATTAAATATTACAATTTGAGGTTTTACTCATAAAGTTAAAAATAAAAATAAATAATTATTATTTGTAATATTTTTGCATCTCCTCTTCTAAATTAAAACTTTAAAAGGAAAATATATGTTTATATTTAAAGGAGAGTATGTGTGGATTTGATTTTGGTTCAAATCTACAGTTTTGTTTCGGGGTTGATGAAATTTTGCACACTTGGCCTTCAATATATGAGATTTCAAAAAACCATTTTGTTTCCAAGAGTTTTAATTTTCAATGTACATTTGTTACTTTATTTTTTTAAATTTTATGCTACCGGTTTCGACACATCTATGTCATTCACTAGCAAACTAAGTTCAAATTTTAGTTTTTTCTAAAAATGAAAATTAAAACTCTTCAAAATAACAGGAAAATTACTATCTACATCTCATTTCTAAAAAACCCACTTATTGCCAGACTTCTGCTAGATTTATAATAAAAAAGAAAAGTGTGAAAAAATATTAAATTGAAGCTTTAAAAAACGCCTTTCCCGAAAAAACATTGAATCGAATTGCAAAAAAGTTTTCTTATTCAATAAAAATTATTACATTCTTGGTAGGTACATTAATTGGTTTTTCCGTAGCAAAAATCGCATTTCGTGTAAATGATTGTTTTTTTTACATAAAAATTCAAGATTCAATCGAAAACTAAATGAGAGTCAGGCATCGACCAAGTCAGCCAGGTAATATGATTACACTTATGACCTTACAACACAATTTGCATTTTTGCTGTAATCGTGCAGAATGCTGCTCAATACGATGAAGTTTTAAACATTTGATTTGCAGTCCCAGAATCTGTCTAATATCTTCAATCAGTCAGACTCATAAAAATGGGTTTATTTTGATCAAGTCAATTCCCTCGCCGCAATATTATAATTTTTCAATGGAAGATTCATTAATTCTGACGCCATGCTTGATATTGTTGGGGTCGCGTTCAGTGTATTAATCGCAAGAAATGAAAGGGTTGAACTGCGGTCTCATTAATAGCATTATTGTTAAGCCATTATTCTTCCGGCCGTCACAAGCAAGCAAGCCTTTTCCATAATCTTATTATCAAAACGGACAAATTAATGGAATATCAATCAATATTATTACTGTACATATATTATTACTTGATTGTTTGAGAAATCTATTAAAATTAATTTATTATAAAGCTATCTGGGGTACCCAGCTTCGCTCAGGGAGTTGATATGTGATTGAACTGACGTACAAACTCACGACGGATCTAGCTTTATATACCCCTACCAATGGATATCTCCACCCATACAAAAAAGGCTTCGAATGGTCCACAATATTCCAGAACATTCCACATCATTCAAGAGTGTTCTGGAATGTTCCACAATGATGTTTTTCCGATTACCTATTCCGAATTTTCCACAACATTCCAGAATGTTCTGGGATGTTCTGGTGTGTTGCGGAATGCTCTCGAATTCTCTCGTAAAAATGGAAACCTTCTCCATCGATAGGGGATGGAGGGCTATCACACCATATAACTCCCTTAATTGTACCGGAACTTGTTTCTGAGTTTTAGTGGGACTCACACTTTCATGCGCTTTCTTTTACAGTAGATATTGATTACTTTTTTATGTAGATAATGAGTACTGGTCAAAAATCCCAACCGTCTGAAGCCAGAGAGACTGTATTCGCATATTATATTACTGCGAATCAATTTGTGGACAGTAATCAATAATTTCAAATGCAATTCAATTCAACAATGATGCAACTATTTAGCAGTGGCGGTCGGTGACTTTTTGTATAAGGGATGCTGAAGTATATATCTACCTAATATGAAATAAAATAGGTACCTACAGACTAACAATATGCGATTAGTGACAAAAATGGTATGTCAAATTAGTTCTATAAATCCTGTTTGCTACACATCAATTATTACAGTTCTAAAATTAAATTAATTAAATAGATATTTAATGTGTCAATCGGCATCCGTTATTCAAGCCAAATTATCAAAATTCTCTAAAACGTACCGAATTAATCCACGAGCTTTGTTATGCTATTAAGTCGTTTATTATAAAGTCGTTTTCGGCGCGTTGGATGCTCCCATCGAATGCGTATACTGCTTCAGGCAAAACTTGGCAGACAGAACTAGACGCGCATGCGCAAATATCAAACTTTTTCTAACATTTTGGATGTGGAATGGAGCAGAGAATCCACTCATGCTGGTATTGGTGCGTTTGCGCGACATTCGATACACTAGCATCGAGGATGGTGTTGTTATTATGTATTTCGATCCGGTACGCGCGCCGTGTTTTGTTGGTTTTGGCTGCTGAGATTGGGACGGTGTCGTTAAATTCCAGTATTTATTGCTATTTACGGCTGGAACAAAAAAAGCTCAAAGCTTTTTTAATGCTGAATAAATAAATAATAATTATTATTATATTTATTTTTACACGCCTCAAAAAGAAGGGAAGCGCCGCATCCACAATATGTATGGAGGGACCGCGCCTGCTATTTAGAAGTTGGTACAGATTTTGATTTTGTAAAGGACTGACTTACCTCTTGTCTTCTGATATTCTTGTTGAGAAGAATCGTTCATATGGCCTTGAGGCATCCTGGTATTCGCTACATAGTCACTCATAAGCGATTCAAAATAATGCGCACCGAGTGAGTACTAGGTGGTCACAGCCCAGATTTCTTACTAGAGTGTATAGAATATTGAATTGCACTGAGAGATCAATATGTTGTTCATTGCACAGGTTTCATTAATGTACTGAGAGTCAATATGTTTGATCATTTCGCAGAGGCTTCTTTAACACAGTCGATATTAAATGCACTGAGAGATCACTATGGGATCACTATTCATATATACTTAATACTCATACTTTAATAGACTGATTGAACCGTAATGTATTGTTATTAATGTCACAAACTTAGGTATATTGGCCACAAACTGTCAGATAGGGATAGGTACTTGGATAAAAGGTTGGATGAAGGAATGCGGAAGCACATGTTAGAGGGAAATGCATATAGTTGCGTCAACTGAGACTATCCCCAATCGGGATATGTTGTGAGGCTGAATTGTCGTTAACTAATAATAAGGTGAAATCTAACACAAAGCCTTTTCAGAAAGTTAAAGAATACTGTGTCAATTTATGAGCTTGATTCCATACAAAAATGTTCTATTTTTGTAAGCAGTGTTTTGAAAGAGTAATTGCAACATAAATTAAAATAAATTTTCCCCTGAATATCACATCAACAATTCAAATTAGCTGAAAATAAATCTCGAAAAAGTGTAAGAGGAGCGAAAGACAAAGATTCATTTAGTCTGAGAAAATAAAACCTCCTCTTCATTAACGCACCGCTGGGCAATTGTTTTCATCGGCTTTCTTCCGCCGAATTTGAATAAAATTTGTACAGAAAGCTGCATAAATTAGCCCTCTTCCTGTGGTAACCAATGACTGAATCAAAAGCGACAAATTGAAGTCGATGACGTTATTTTCTACCTGGCCAAGTTATTCGGTCCGGCCGACAATTTGTCGGCAGATGTCATGTTAAGGAGGTTCCGGATTTAAATTGCAAATATGCGGTGGATGGGACCAGGATCCCATCCCGGGGGATACCGGAGAGCCCTAAGGGTCGAGGGCACTGCAGATGGGATGCAGAGTGGGGTCAGCCCTCCGCAGGCTGTATGCATGACGGAAGGTGATGATGTCAAGAATGCCACTCGTCAATCGACCTGATTTTAAAAGGTTTCCATTTAAAGGGGTTTCGGTTGGTATTTTACTATTTTGATTGAAACCAAAATTCATGTCAGAATTCGTATAAATTTGCACCGCGTGCATTACTTTGGCATTGGTTTTATCCATTCCACAAAGTTGTTGAAATTACTTTACGGGCCAGCAACTACTTATCAGCTATTCCGAAATGTTGTTAATATATTTTAGATGCATCTATTTTTTCTTTTTGGAATTTCTATTTTATGCTCATTTCCATCACGATGTACAGATGCTTTCAAATATCCATTTAACAAAACGTTAAATGAAACATAGTCGAAGTCACGTAATAAGTAGGGATCATTATTTTTTAAGAGTGCAGAACAGTGATAAATCACGGGATTTTACGAATTTGGGATTTGATAACCTGAAAGTGTTTATTAAAAAAATATATGCCTAGGATCATTCGAACCTTTCAAAAGACGATCTAGCGATTACCTTTTGGATGAACATCCTTAGTAAACTTGAAAATTACGACATCTGTGAAAAGTTTAAACAAACAAAATACACGTTTCAAATACAGAATTTTATATTAGTTGATAAAATGGTTCTGGTACCTATACTAGTCCCAGCGAGAGATCCCAGCGAGAATTTCATATTAGTTGATAAAATAGTTCTGGTACCTATACCAGTCCCAGCGAGAGACGTACATTACGTCATCTTTGAGATCATACGTTCTAGTATCTTAGGCTTGCATTCAATAAAAGGTCGAAAATAATAGAATCGAATAATATAGACCTGAAACTGAGAATACTCCTCATCAAGACCTATGTATGGAGTATCTTGATGTACGGCTGCGAAACATGGTGCCTATCCGAAAGAGATAAACGGAGACTAGAGGCATTTGAGATGTGGTCCTATAGAAGACTACTAGGAATTTCCTGGAGATACCACATCACAAATGAGGAGGTTCTCCAAAGAATCGAAGGAGGAAGGCACCTGCTCAGGACCTTGTCCGAAAGGCGCGCAAGATGGATCGGCCATGTAATAAGACAAGAAGGCCTCTTGCATGCCATAATGGAGGGTATGACCGAGGGGACAAACGCTAGGGGATGCCCACGCCGAGAGTACCTGGAGGACCTGCTGGTGGACGTTCGCTGCTTATCATATGCAGACTTCAAAAGAGCCGCACAAGACAGGGAAGAGTGGAAGAAACGAATAGATGAAATTGCTGCAAACCAATCCCAGGATTGAAACCAGAGAGAGAGAGAGAGTATCTTCTGTCTATTTCGTTTTCAAACAAGACGCAGAGAGAGAAAAGGACGAACGTCGATGACGTCCATACGAGCTCTCGCTGGGACTAGTTTAACTACTTTATCGCTTGTCTCAATCGATCCCACAATCAGTTCCAATTTTGCAGAGACACGCCACCGAAATTATTTTTAACAATTATTATAAGCAATAATTATCAGCCTGAAATACTCAAAATAATAATTATTGCTTATAATAATTGTTACCCTTTGTGCTATGCATAAAAATCGTGTCTAAACGTTAGTTTATAAATTAAAGAAATTATTTTAGTTTTACACAATAAATTCTCTAATGTAGTAAGCCCTTCCTAACAACAGCAGATAAACAAGAACTATTAGGGTCTACTACTATTCTATCATTCATTTGTTTTTGCCGTCCTAATTTATTTGGCCCTTCGTCAAATCTCATTTGCCACAACGTTCAATGATCGATTCATTAAAGCACTAAAACAATACAGCGCTTCTTCTTTTTTCGCTTTGAGTATCAAATTATTATCAATCTTTCGTTTTGAAAAGTTTTATTTCACACTAGCTTTTTCCTGCGGCTTCGCTCGCATGGTGTAAGGGGGGTTCCTACTACGCCTTCTCCACCTCCCCCCTCCCTCCCCCCCCCTCCCCCATCTCTCCCTCCCTCCCGCTTTCCATAGATTCAGTTTTCAAACCTCGCGTGCCACCAATAGCAATTTTTTTGTACAAATTTCATAATGCCAGAGCTCACCGAAAGTTTTATAAAAACCTTGTCCTCACAATAAAGAACACACAAAAAAAAGAATTATCCACTTTGGTGCAGTCGTTCGAAAGTTATGCGCTTAGCAACACATTCAGCGATTCATTTTTATATATATATTTTTTTTTTTTATTAACCAATACATATAATATATAATTAACCAATGTATATAATATATAATATTAGTGGTAACAACACCTCCCTAATTGAGAAATTCTCGTGTTTAGAGAGGGAGCACTATCAGATTGACAGTACTATACATACTTAACAGTTGTTACAATTTGGATGTATGTAGAACTACTTTTTTTTATAACATATGAATAATAAGTTGACATTTTTTTTTGTAAATAATGGAAAAATTTTATACATAATGAAAATATAAGTAGGCATTTTTTTTTTGTACATAATAAAACATAATGTAAAATTTTCAAACATAGAGAAATATAAGTTGGAATTTTTTTGTTCATAGCGGAAATATAATTGGCACATCGTAACACATGGGTATTTAAATCTAGTTAATAGTAAAAAAAAATTTTAAATCTTTGTTTAAAAATTTCATAATTCCTTTCAGATTGAATTTCTTTAGGAAGTTCGTTAAAGCGTTTTATGGCTGAGTATGTGTAATGATGTTGGGCTGTTGTTGTATTAAGTTTGTGATGAATTGCATTAATCAACAGTGAAAATAAGAGAATATCGTAGCTTCCCACTTTAATTCAAAAAGAAAATACCAATTAATAATAAAACAGACACACCTGCGACATCTACCGGTTCAAAGTAAATTGAATTCTTGTTGACGATAGGGATCTACAATTAAGTAGAGTGAGATGAGTATTAATAAAAAAACCACAGATGGTATTAAAAATCGTCACGAGGCAGGGAAAGACCCTTTCTTAGGCGCGATAATAAACACAAAGAATGATTAACCAATCACAAAAGTGGAGGGCGTGTTCAGATTTTGAACAAAGAAATGGACTTTGAACTAGGCAATTAATCAGAGATTTATGAGAAAAAATATCGTCATCGACCGAAAGATCAATACACTATAATGTAAACAGGGTCTCACGCCCGGTGCATCAGGTACAATGACCCTAGACTTAAGATATACAATCAGTGCAATGAAGGTGTTGACGACCGCCGTTAACGAGCAAATTAATCCATATTATGTTGGAAAAACTAGGCAAGAAAATAGCAAGAGAGTTATGATAAGAGGAAAATTAAAGAAAAGACGTGTAAAACGTAAGAAAAGCTACTGTAGGGATATTTAGTTGTATAACGAGTACATAGAAAGTCAAGGACGCCAGATTAAGAGGAAAGCGTGCATTAAACATTTAAAAGGAAGAGAAACACTGGAAAATTAGGAATGTCACTTTTAGATGAAGCAATAGAGTCAGGAAAAACGATTGGTAAAGATAATCTAATGGAAAAACTGGACGTTTAAACGGAGGTGTTTATTGAACAATATAAGATTTCGACTTAATTTTGCGTTTTCAGACGAGTTTAAATAGATATCGTTATATATTTGGAATAGGGTGATCATTCTAGTTACATTGCGATAGACAAAGTAAACAAAAAGCATTGTTTTACGTCAATTGTTTGAGGAGAATTCTATGAGAAATAAGACAGACTGCAAGGAAAAATGAAACATTATTTGAGTTGACGACCTCACACGTGATTTTGTTATTTAAACAACCAGAAAACGAACATGGTTTTAGGCGATTAAACCCATTTTAATGGCTTTTAGGACGATAAAAATTATCATTGGTCTTAGGGACAGTTTACTTTAACTAAAAACGATTAGATTTTATTACCCTCGAATAAACGCTGAGTTATTGGTGAGTACATCGAAGTCCAGACATAAACAGACGTCAAATTTTAAATTAATGTGGATTTAGGGGAAAAAGGGACGGAATTTGGAGGATGAACCATAGAACGTAATAAAAATTGACATATATTTAAGGGCCGAAGTGGGAGTATCTCCTATAAAGATGTGGGAAATGATATATTAATTAGTAACAAATAGAAAATGAAATTTTCTATTGAGGCAGCAAACATCGAAAAACGATACGGATATCAGAGTAATGTACGGTGAAACTATGGGTGAATTGATACGGCCAAAGAAAGCAAAGAAAATCTTAAATTAACAATTAATAAAATAAATACGGCTGGAAATATAAAAAATTATAGGGATGTGGAAAGTTACATGAGAATGAATGAGGAAAATCAAAAAAAGAACATCGTGAATAAAAGGGAAATAAGAGAAAATATGAAAATTCAAGTCTACGACATAAGTAGAGACATATAGGTGGCATAAGAATAAGAAGGAATTTAGGAAAAAGAAAATTGGAAAACGCATATTAAAGGTTTTGGCTTGAATTTGTTCATGTTCTGGTAGCGATAAACAAAATTGAGAATTATGTACAGTTTATTAAAGACGTACCTATTATATTTTGAGGAAAAAAGAGATACGAAAATCATGATATTTGAGCTAATTTTGTATGACCAACAGACAAAGGGATGAGGGGCATTTTGACGTAATATCGCCGGTCCGATCCTGGAAAAATGTTTAAACGAGATAGGGCATGAACAAAGTCATGAAAGGTGGACCTAACGACAGTTAAACAAAAATGACAGAATCGATATATGAAATCTCGAGTTGTTAGAGATTAAATTCGTGGATCAAAGATAGCTTAGATAGGCCATTCTAATCCTGAGAGGGGTTTAAAAGACAGGACTTAGTGATTTTTCGGTAGTCGGCGCGGGTTTTTGAAAAGCGGAAGTTGGGGTGAGGCGTGACAATACGTTCGGTAATTTACTGGTGGAAAAATTCTAATTAATTAGAATCACAGGACTTAGAAAAAATTTCATATTCGAGCCAGTGTCTTATAAAGATTTAAAGAAATTAAAATCAGTGGGAATAGAAATAAAGTTTACGTTTTATTTAATTGTGAAGAGTTAAAAAGTGCTACAATAAATACAATTTGTGTAGCGAAAAGTTCGGATTTTACAATCAGTAAATATAAACATTTTGAGACTTAGGAAAATTGTGAAAATCAAAAATCAGTGAAATAAATAAATAAAGTTATGGGATAATTGATGTAATGCAAATAAGTTATAATTAGATACGTGCGTTCAGTTTAAACGGAAAAGTTCAATGAAAATCTTTAATTAAACTGAGTGTTTTAAATAAAGTACTATAATCAAAGTGTTGTTGGTGTAGCGAAATAAAAAATAAAAACCAGTGTTAGTTATCATAACGGTGATAGTTCCTTTGAATGAAGTGCAAATCGAACGTAATAGCTTATCACAGGAGTAATCTAGTGTTAGATAAAGTAATAATAATAAATATGGACTTTGGAATAAATAATACAAATTATTAAATTGTTGTTGAATGAGATTGTGGTAACTTAATAATAATTATTATTTCGGAAAGTTTAAATAAATAGTGAAATACGTTATCTTATTGCAAAATAAAAAAGGTTCGGTGACAAACAAAAATAAAAATAATAAATCACTTATTTCGTAAATAATCGTGAAGTGGTTATTGCTTAAAAATTATAATTTAAACGGAGTGTTATTTTAACGATGGAATAATTATAATAATAAATCTGGAGGTTGAAATAAATAATAAATAAATAAGCATGATAACAATCTGTTCGGTATTTAGTTGTATAACGCTTTGTTGCGAAATAAAAGTACGGTGGGAAAACGAACACAAAATAAATAATTAATTGTTAAATTTAATTTAAAAAGTGTTAAGTTAACCAACGAGATTTGAAATAAAATGCGGTTAGAACGATAAACATCATTTAATTTAGATAGATTAAACGGGAATAAAATAAAATTGAAGTCGAAAAAAAAATTTTATTTGAATTTAGTTGATAACATAGGAGTAGGTATTAGGTAAGGAAAACATAACAAGGTTTTACCGTGTAGCTCCCGGTCGGATAAAAAAAACCTTAAAGGGGTAAGTTTTATTAAAAATTAAAATAAAAAATTTTCAGGTTCCGAGGAGAGAGCGGCATGCAGCAGACAGTTGGTATTTGAATCAATTTTATAACAAAGTATTACTTGCTTAATATGTGATATGTATCTATATTAAAATATTATATATAAAATATTATATATAAAATAGATATATTTATATATATGTATATATATATATATTCCAAGAAAGTTTAATCGAAAAGAAACACACTTATATTAAAAAGTAAAGGTATCGATCTCGAATACCTATCTTTGCATTTATCCGTAACTATTTAAAATAGTTATGAGTTTGACAAATTTCCAAGTCAAAGTTTTGTATTTATTTTATTATATGTACTATTAATTTATTATAACTTCAGCTAATATAAAATGATCAAAAAATGAGTTATGATATTAGAATTTATTTCAATTATAATATAATTGTATATATATCAGTATATTTATTTATTGAGACAAAATATATATGTATATATTTTTTTTTTTTTTTTTTTATTTGAAATATACATACATATAACAGATTTACATAAGGAAAATACATGGTTCTTATAAATAATTACAAATAAAATAGTTTCTTGTTAATGAATCTACCCAATTTAAAAGAGAAAAAATTTCTCGTGTTTAAATTGGGGAGTCGTGTCATTACAGAAAAAAGATTAAAAAAAAAAAAAAAAAGATATACTTATATATATATTTTTTTTTAAATTAATAAACAAATAAAACTTATGAATAAAAACAAAATATTAAATAAAGAAATATACTAACGTAGCAGTTGCTAAATTAGATATACATGTAGTATAGATATTTTAAAAGTAATAATATACAATAGATGTAGTAAAAATAAAAATAATATTATTGCATTTCTCTTAATAGGTAGGTGTTGAGATGGTAAGTACATATAGTTGATTCTGACAATGGGATTAACTGATAATATTGCAGGAGTAGGTACATAATGTTATTTTACGACAATAATCGCTTACATTTCAGTTCAAAAGTTGATGAAATATTTTAAGAGGATATGTGCAATCAATAAGACTACATTAATTTATAATTTATTTTTTGTTAATTAATGATGGAGTTAAGTGATTAATTTTGAAATAAAGTACATAAAATTATAATTAAGACTTGATCAATTTTTACTAATTAGTACTTTGTAATCAAAAAATATACGTAGAAAATTCTTTCTTTGAAATTAAAACTTATAATTAGTGTTTGGTTGATCAAGCAGTTGTTTAATTAGTGATTTAAAGACTTTATAATTTTCTTCGGATTTGATTTTATATGGGAGGGCGTTAAAAAATTTTATACCTTGATAAGTATAATGTTGTTGAAAAGCACTCGTATTAAATTTAGGGATTTCTAGATTACCACGTGATCTTGAACGGTTACTTATTTTTGTGATTGTTGTTGTAGAATTAAAATGATCTTTGTGTGTTTGTAACAGAGTGTTCTTTTTGAAATTTTTATTCAAACTGAGTACCCTAAAAGAATTAAATAGTTGTATTGTTGGAAATAAAGATGGTTTACGTGTGATAACTTTTAGAATCAACCTCTGTACCCTTTCTACAGGTTGGAGGTTAGTTTTGAAAGTTCCCCCCCACCCGATTATACCATATTCTAGAATAGATTGGGCAAGAGAGAAATAAACAGTTTTAATCATACTAGATGATAGAATGTTTCTCAATCTAATGAATATGTAAATAAGTTTTCTTACTCTATTTACCGTATTTTCGACTTGTTCGTTCCATTTTAAGTGTTTGTCTACAATGACACCCAGATACTTAATACTATTTTTGCATGTTATTTGTAGGCAATTGTCATCGTTGCATTCCTTTTTATTTTCACACTGTGATGAATGGATTTTAATAGTTATATTGTTCTCGACATTTTTTTCTTTCAAAGAGAATGGAATAAAATAAGTTTTCTCTGTATTTAGTGAGAGACAATTTAGGTCAAACCATGTTTTGAGTATGTTTATATTTGTATTTGCTTTACTCATCGTTTCCTCCCATGATTTCCCTTTAGTGATAACTACTGTGTCGTCTGCATAAGATATGATATCTCCAACTATGGGAAGAGTGAACATTTGATTAACATATATAATAAAAAGGATTGGACCGATGACAGTTCCTTGCGGTATACCAAATGATGAGGTTTTGGGTTCACTTAGGGTATCATTTATTTTGACGTATTGAAATCTCTTTTTTAGATAACTTTGGAACCATGACAGTACTGTTCCGTCCAATCCAATTTGCATGAGTTTCTCATTGAGTTTGGAGTGTGATATGCTATCAAATGCCTTGCGTAGGTCGATGAATATACCAAGACACTTTTCTCCATTATCTAAATTTTGTATTATTGTTGAAGTTAATTTAGCAATTGCATCTTGAGTGCTGAGATTGTCCCTAAACCCAAATTGGTTTGTGCTCATTATCTTTTTTTCTTTTATGTAATTGTTGAGTTGTTTTTTAACAATTTTTTCGTAGATTTTTGCAATGATTGATGTGAGTGCTATGGGACGATAGTTGGAAATATTTTTTTCATCTCCAGATTTGAAAACAGGGGTGACAATAGTCTTCTTATAGTTGTTCGGGAATATACCCTTCGTTAGACTTACATTTATTATATGAGCAATCGGTTTACTGATTATCTCATGAACGGCTTTTAATGTTTTTACGGTTATATTGTCATAGCCAGGGCTTGCTGATCCCCGTAGACTTATTACAGCGTTTTCGACTTCTTTATCGTATTATATTGTATTATATTGTATTTATCGGGGTTCAGGTTAAGGCAATTGCGAAAAAGAAATTACCACCATTAAATTCAAAAGAAAAATTTAGGACCATAAATCTCACATTCGGGAATGTTTTAAAACCAAACAAATCTCACGTTTGGAATCTAGGTCATGAAGCCAGCGGGAATGTTTACATAATTAAAATTGTTTATAAAACAACTCGGTCACTGGGGCACTGGGTCAGATGCTTTTAAAGGAAGATGTACCTGGGTCTTTAATAGGTGGTTGATAGGTATTAGTATTATAGTAAGTTAGGTTATTATATAGGTTATAGTATATTTATTAGGTAGTTGACAGGTATTAATATTAACTTGACAATGGGACAAAGCCAAGAAATTGCACAATTATAGAAAAGTTTTAAGCACAATCTTTAACTTGAACATGAAGAGATAAATTTTGAACTGAACAATTGAAAATAAATAGATTTATTATAAGCTAGTCAAATAATAGGTACATCAAATATTTGGAAAATCACGGGTTAGTTTAGGAGTGTATTGAAGAATTACATGGAATATTCGAGGAGAAATTTATAGAACGATTACTCTCGTAGGTATCAATCACTTACAAGAAGCAGTTGAAAAATCACGGGATAGCCTAATAAAAAGTATCAATCATTTACAAGAAGCAGTTGAAAAATCACGGGATAGCCTAATAAAAAGCATCAATCATTTACAAGAAGCAGTTGAAAAATCACGGGATAGCCTAATAAAAAGTATCAATCATTTACATGAGACAACTGAAAAATCACGGGATAGAAAAAATTTTACCAAAAGTTGAACCTTGGGGGAAAATTTAGAAAACAGTTCAACAATAGGAGGCAGTGGTCGCTCCTTAAAAAAACCAAGGACCATTAACCAAACACATAATAGAGATGGCAATCTCTTAAAGAAAATTGTCAACCAAATCAATCAAAAGCTTGGAATTTTCGGCACTCCAGAACAAACCGAGATAATCTCTTAATCTATTAGTATTTATTAATATCACCCACTTTTAATATGTATATATTCGGTCATCGGTTAAGGTTTTGTGCAGAATTCCTTTCCACGAAATCCGAGCCCGAAATTTGAGACTAGCTAGCCTCAAATTGAGGGTTATAATCCTACCCAAACGTATGTTTACATATATATCTTTCTATGTACTGTACATTGGATGATGTGGACCCGCTTACAATTAGCGTTTTAGACTCGACAGAGTTACTCTCACATCATTTCTTGTACGTGGAGGGAGGATTCACGACCCGTAACTCTGCAAAACACCGTGAGTATATGATTGCATATAGGACGAAACCAGTTCGCCCTAAGTAAATGGTAGACCTTGGAGGAGTAGGAATTTGGGGGTTTCGGGACTTAGGGAAAGACCTGAATGACGTGCACGACGACATGGAAGATTGACAGAACAAGGTACTAAGACCCTCTGGAAAATCGCGTCGGCTGACTGTGCGAAGTTCTAGTTGATCCTTGACCATCCTGTTAACTTGTAGGAGGATAGGAGCCAAATTTTCGGCAGAAAAGGGTATTCTGAGTTCGTCTAATATGCAATCTATTAATTACATTAACCTACTAAACCCATCTTTATATGTACCTTATAGCAGCTGAATCGGATTGGAGAGATGACATGCAGATACAAAACAATCATAATCAAATTTACTAACAATTAACCATTTGAGTCATACTTAATTATTTGTTCAATTAAACATGCGTAATTCGATTAGTACAGGTTATTTACGAGTTCGTTAGGATGTAGGGAAACATAATAAGCGACGGAGGAAAGTTAGCTCTTTTAGAGAAAGTATTTAAAGTTAGATTTGCAAGAGAGAGACCAATACAGTTTGAAACTCAACGCTCTGTCCAGAATCAAGAAGTTACCACAAAATGAAAGTAATTAAAGTCCCATATCATAAATCAAAAAAATTACACAACGTTTGATGGAGTTTAATTACAACATAAATACGAAAATATTTACGTTCAAGGTCGTAAATAACGTATTAATTAGTTAAGTACATATATCTCTAAAGGTATATAGTGCAAGGGAGCTTTAAGTAGCTTTCTGTAGTTATCAAAGAAAATAAGGGTCCAATTTTCATGAAGGCTTGTGTGACGTAGGGAAGGAATTTTCCATCCCTACTACACACATGCAAAGCCTTAAAAATGTAAATATCGATCAGAGCCAAAAGAAAAGTTCAAGAAAACTTGAAGGGATGAAAGAATTCCAAAAATATTTATATATTTAAAGGAATAAAAGGGGGAAAAGAGAAATATTACGACTGGTGCCAAGTGCCCAGGAGTAGAAAAATAAAAGAAATCAGAATCAAAAAGTTAGAAATATCACAAGTTTAGGGATTATTATTTGTCCTAAGGTTCTCGGCCTGGTGCTAAATGACTTTGTTGTTAGTTTATCTTTGTGGATTTGAAGTAATGCATTTTTTTGATAAATTTTGTTTAGTGGTAATACTTTGAATTCATCGAATAATTTTTGGATTGAATAGTCTAATTGTTTCTTTTAAATAATTTTGACGAGTCTTCTATGTACTATTTCAAGTGGGGTTAAGTTGGTTTTAAACGCTCCTCCCCAGCCTATTATTCCATATTGTAAAACTGATTGTGCTAATGCATAGTAAACCTTTAGTAGCATAGATTTGTGTAGAATATTTCTTAGTTTGAGGAACACGTAATAAAGTTTTCGTATTCTGTTTACGGTTTGTGCAATATGTTCTGTCCATTTAACATGTTGATCTATAATTATGCCTAAATATTTAATATTATTTTTTTTTTTTTGATTTTTGAGCATTTAGGTGAATTGCAGTTGTCCGTATAATTATTACAAGAGTTATGAATAGTAATATTGGAATTTATTGTTGGATGGATTTCGTCTGATAATGTAAAAGTCATGAAATAGGTTTTGTCAGAGTTTAAGGAAAGGTAGTTATCATCTAACCATTGTTTTAGGTTGTTTATTTCTATATTCGCAGTTCGATAGGCTTCTTCCCAAGTTTTTTTTCTATGATTAAAACTGTGTCGTCGGCGAAAGATATGATTTTTCCAATTTTTGGTACTGAAAGCATTTCATTCACGTAAATGATAAACAATATTGGACCTAGAACTGTCCCTTGAGGAATTCCAAATTCGGAATAGGTGGGTTCACTCAATGTATTGTTAATTTTTACGTGTTGGTGTCTTTTATGAAGATAACTTTTAAACCATTCTTACTGATGTGCATTTGTTTCTTAATTTTTATTTATTTAACACCTAATAAAATTTAACCATTTTTGTATTTGTATAATTTTTAAGTTAGTTTTAAGATTGCTGCTGAATGACACGGATAGGACATGTCAAAAGTAGTAATAAATAAAAATTAAGTAACAAATTTACACGTGAAATATAACTTTTCAAAACAAGTGTCTAGAAATTGTTACATAGTTAATGTCGGAGAAATACAAAAAATCCGCTTGAATTATCTTTCAAATTGCCAGGCTGTGGTTTCCTTCCTCCTGTGAACAGATTCCTCCCCCGGGTGGACCCTGTCGGGATTTCAAATCAAGGAATAATAAACGTCAACAAATAAAAGTGAAGCGTTACTAATTACTACCTCTGAGCTCTCCTTAATATAAAATGTTTGAGTTGAAGTCAATGGCGTTAATTTTAAACTTCCTACCACTAGAACGGGGAGGTGAGTCGCGAGACGGGGTCGCGAACCGAAGTGTTTTGAGGGTATTATATTTTATTCTTTTACGAGAATTGGGTGTTTATTCTCGAAAAAAATAAGAAAAAAATGCTAAAATGGAGGTGTTTTTGTGTTATTTTATGTTGACGAATAAATTAACTGCGACAATTTAAAATGTGCCGTTTTCGATTTGCCGCCAAAACGACATTTTTTTTTATTCGTGAATTCAGCGGCGTTGACGTAACGGCGGGTAACGTTAGTGACGATCGTCTTACCAGTCAATGGCGTTTTCTATGTCATAAATAACATTGTAGACGATTGGAACCGTTTCAGAATTTCTTCAACTAAATAATTTTGAATAAAAATATTAATATTTAACGTTTTTATTGCAACGATCGGAATTAGAAAAATAAACTTAAATTTTAAGGTTATTGTAATCAATCCATTAATTTTTATTACAAAAAGTTTGTTAAAACCTTTTTTTAAACTGATAAATTATTATTTATTTTCTTACAAATAATGTCTAAAAATGAAGTTCTAAAAAAAAATTAAGAAATAGATTTACTTATGTTTATGTTATCAACACCATGGTGATGTCCGTATGCTTAAATTGTAAAGATTTCTAATTAAATTCCAACAGGTAATGAAAAGTTTCCTTCGCACAACAATATGACATTAATATATTGAATTCGTTCTAAAGTTTTAATAAATAAAGTAAATTTGCCTATCTCATCACAGGATATCAATAGTGGAACAGGCACGGTTAAAAAAAGGTAAGTATACCTACCTTATGTGAACGAATAAAATAAATAATTAAATTAAAATATGCGGAATGAACGGAATTGCACTACGCTCCCCACATCCCGGATATACGAATATTATGTACTTGTAAATGTTATTATTATTAAAATTAAGTCCATTAAGTATCTACCCGGTTTTTTTAATGACAGTTTGATGTCGAATGTGTGCTCGGTTTTATAAAGTGCATCCAAATTATAAATTATGCTTAATGCATTCCCTTTTTCTTGGAATAAATTATTACACTGCACACAAAAAGGAATGCGAAAATATTAAATTTCATTTGCAAGTGTGTTTTTTAATATAATTATACGTTCTGTGCACCTGCACCCGGCTAATGAATGAAGAAATCCTCCCCTTGCAACCTCTCCACTCCCTCTCCCCCCCGACAGGACTTTATTGGAAAATGCTCCCAGCCAACAATGTTGGCAACACACCCCCACCCCAACCCACCCACCCCACCACATAAACATACATCTTTATGCGTCAGCGCTTACCAATAAGTGGGAGTGGGTGGTCCGTCTCCGAAATTTAGCATTAAGTCTAAGCACTCAAAAATAATTCAGTGGATTGATTGATTTTGAAACCTACTGAAGTCCATTATAATAATGTTTTTATAATTTTGTGGCATGTACAGCACCCGCAGGGTTTTTTATGATCATCGTGGACCTTTACCAACCCGAATTTCGTCTTTTAGTTAATAAATTATTGTGAAAATACAAACTGCGTTAATTTTTCGTTTGAATTTGAAGAAATTATTTTTTTATACACTTATTCATTAAGGCTAAAAGTGTTAAAAGAAGTATACCCCTTGAGGGTATGAATAAAATTAAAAACAAAACTGTTCAATCTTAACATTATTCATAGTTTTCGAAAAAATCCCACTGTTTTAATCCATCAATTTTTATATCAAAGGTTTGTTACGTCTTTTTTTTAACTGTTAAATTACTATTTATTTTCTTACGAAATGATAATAATCACAATTATAACATACTTTTGTGTGTAATATTAATGTAACATAGTTATATTTTATGTAAAATTATTATTTTTATAATATTGTATTGCTTTAAATTATTTAGTTAGAAAGCGAACTATTTTTTTTTCTCTTCTTTATTATTTTGTAATCTCATGATTGTTTGGCTAAATTCATTTATATGTTTAATTCCTAAATAATTTATTATTACAAAATTATTTGAATTTATTATTATAATAAATGTATGTAAGATTTTCTTTCGTTATTTTATCTACTTAATATTTAATATTCTTTTGTTTTTTTTATTGGTTATATGATTTTTTTACATTTCGGTTTCCAGTGAATATGAAATATAATTACATGAACTTCACATAAATGTTCAACTTTAAGAAAATAAACCTCGAAATAATAATTCGTAAAACCGAAAAATATTGAGCCGCTCCAATAAATATTATTATTCCGTTTTCCAGAATTATGCAGATGCCATTGAATATTTCTGCCTTCTCAGAAGCGGTCTCTTCAGACCCCCAATTTAACTCGCTGTTCTTAAATCACCCCTCCAATCCACCCCAGTCGATCGATGATAATTAATTATTTTTGACATTATCGCTATAAAATCCGTCTGTTTTCTTTTGCTAATTCATGGACCAGGAGCAAAGCCTGGCGAGGAAGAAGGAAACTTATATTGGCGGGAGTTTGCATTCAAACTTTTCATTCCAACCTACCCTCTTCAAACGTTTTTTTTTTCTATTTTCAATTAAGAATATCGGGGCCGCATGACAGTCATGATGCAGCCGATTTTTATCGCATTTTTTACTTTACTTTTATTACGCTTAATTGAACATCCCAGCATAGTATGCAAAAATCGTGCTGCGTTATTTTAAAAGAAAAAGTGCCTTACTAGAATAATTAAAATTGGGGATGTTACATTAACATTTTTTAAAAGATCGTTAATTATCTTAATATTTGCTTGAACACCTTATATTAACCAACTTCACAAGAATAACAATATTTTCATAATTTCCCTAATGAAACTGAAGAAATATTTGTGTATTTTGTCAGCAGGTTCACGAGTGAAACAGATATACCGCATGAACATGCATTCATGCGGTATATCTGTTTCACATATATACCGCATGAATGCATGTATGCCTAAAAATTAACGAATAATGGAGCAAGTCAAAATTAGTAAACTCGATAAAAGGCATTAAGATTTATAACATTGCGCAATAAGTAAGTGCCTACAATAAGAAATCATCAAACAAAAGATCATATTTATTATGTTGGTAAAATAATTGACCAAGATTTATTTATTTATTTATTATTGAGACATTTACATAGATTATATCTATTAGATCACCGTACTAGGCGGCTGCCTGTTTCATGGTGACCAATGAAGAATAGTTACTTTGTATGAAATATGAAGTCTTGTGTAAACATATGGGTTTAGTACAAATGATGCTAAAAATTGAAAACATTATAATAAAAGGTAGAAAATGTAAAAAAGAAAGGCAAAAGAAGTAAATTAACATTAGGTTATAAAAATGTACATAACTTTTTTTTCAATATGTGTGCATGCAAGCACACTCTATATACATAGATGATAAGGAATGTATAAGATATTAATGGATAAGTTACAATATGAATGCATGAGTTATGGGGGATATCAAGGCAAGACTTCGAAAAAAATTAATACATCTAAAAAGGTATAAAAGTATGTGTAAATGGGAATGTACGAGTTCAATAAGGTATCAGGGCTTTGAAAGCTACATAATATAACATTAGTATCTATGAGTAACTACCTAAGCATCTAGGTACACAGTTTAGATCAGACAAAGCCTTCATCATAAATTGATCGCTTCAGATTAATTCCTCTGTTTTTCTCAGAGAATAACTATTGATTTCCGCTTCCTTTCAATATGAGATAAATTGGAAAATTTCCAGTATCCTGTGGTCGGATTGTAGGCATTATACAGAATCCTTTATATAAACAAATTTAACGCTTCGTTTTCAAATCATCACAACTTAAGCAGACAGCGAGAGCCACCGAGTAAAAAAGAATCATCACTAGAAGATATTCATAAAAAATCTATGATACTTTGATTTTCCCTTTTGTCGCGGGGGGTTGGAAATTACTTGCTATCAGCGTATTTCTTACTTAGTGTGGATTAAGCTCACAGTATAGCTCGTTCTACCGTACAGCTAATCACTTTTATTAGCCTTCTAGGGGATGTTGCATTACTCCCTACTCTTGGCTTGCCCGCACCTACCCTTCGGAAAGCAAATTTCCTCCTACAGCAAATAGCCGTTGATTTTTGCGATATTCGAATTTATTTTGAAAATTTTCCTAAAAGTTTTTATACATTACTAGCTTTTTCCCGCGGCTTCGCTCGCATGGTATTAGGGGATTCCCACTCCGCCTCCAATCCCTCCATCAACCCCCCTCTCTCACCCCTCAACCACCCTCCTCCACCCCTCCCCCTTCCTTCCCTCCCCTATCCCCCCCCCTAACCCCCTCCACTCCATCCACCCCTCCCCCACCGCCCTCCCCACACCCCCTCACCCCTCTCGCATTCCACACATTCTTTCCCGGTACATTCAGTTTTCAAACTGCTCGCGTACCACCTATTACAATTTTTTATACAAATTTCATAATGGCAGAGCTCAACTCAAAATGACGAACAAAAAAAAGAATTATCCAACTTGGTGCAGTCGTTCGGCAGATATGCGCATACATACATTTCGGCGATTCATTTTTAGAGGTAGATATTAACTGCGACGCCAACAAACTAACTAACTAACTAACCATCACGCCGTTTCTCCGCAGGGGTAGGCAGAGAGGACGGATCGCCAAACAACTCGGTCTTGGCACACACTCTTTGCCTCACTCACATTCATACATCGTCTCATACATTCTCTTCTATTATTCTGACTTTTGACATGGCCCGACTCAAGTATTTGATTCACTTGATCATGCCATGTCTTCCTCGGGCGTCCCCGACTTCTTCTACCATTCACATTCGCGTCGTATATTCTTCTTACACTACTTTCTACGCCAACAAAGCACTCTTTATAGGGTGAATTGCCTAATTAAAAATAAAACGTTATTACCAAGGCAACAATTTGTTTGGTTTTCTTCTGACGTTTGCAATAACTCGATTTTGTTAGGGACAGAAAACGTATGATAAATAATTTCATAACGCCAGAGATTATTCGTAACGCCAAAACTTCCCAATATATTTAGCCTATAGTTCTCGCAAATAATGTATTAGTGAACGAATTTTTAAAGTCCATTCAGTAGTTTTTTATGTGAATGAGTAACAAACATACGTCCATTCAAACTTTCGCCTTTATAATATTAATAGGATACGATTAATTTATTAATGCCTAACTGACTCGGAGAACTTCGTACCGCCTCAGAATCAATAACTGCTGTGTTAACTTATTAGCTGAATTAAATTCATTTTTTTATTAAGTTAAAAATTACACCATGAAGCAATAAGGAACTCCAGTGAAAAATATTATGGCTTTAAAAAAATATGTTCATATAGACCAATGAACGCTGATTCCGAATATATAAGTTTTATTTCATAATATTAAACGTAGAGTTCTTAAAAAATTGTTAAAAAGTGCATTTTTAAACCTCTCGTGAAAACACACTGTAAAGTTGGTATTACTGAAAATGGTTAGTGCTGACGTCACGCGTCACCAGTCATTGTATTGAAACTTTGATTAGTAATGCTATTTCTAGGGAGAATACTTCGAACAACGGGATTCAAAATGGCCGCAATAGATCAGCTGATTGCCCTATCCTATACTAATTTTTCAGGAGTGATGACGTCACACGATTCGATGGTTTTCGGGGGGTCTCGAAAAATTAAAACTTTGACAATTATTTTATCTATTAAAACTAACTCTAAAAATAAAAATAAAAATGCAGTTATTTAAGTTAGGAGGTCAGTATTCATTTAAAAAAATAAAAAAATTGGACTGGAGTTCTCTATTGTCCGTGTTTTGTTTTTGTCTATTGGTATCAGAGATGGAGTTGTGTAAGAATTTATATTTGAATTTTTTCCTGATTTTTTTATAGAATTGCCGAATTAAAAGAGTTGACACGCAGTGTTATTTAATTTTTAAAGATAACTTTTTATAAGTAGGTACGTCTGCTTTAAATTTACATTTTGCGCTCACATTTTGAAATACCCGTTAAAATGACGTTATTAAATTTTTCCAAAAATATATGTGAAAATTAGCTGACCCGGCAAAGGATGTTTCTGCCATATAAATTATTTCTAGTGAATATTTTGGTTGTAAAATAAAAAATAACTAATGTGTTGTAATGAAAAACTGGGAGGGTCGCGATTAAAAATTGGGAGGGTGGGATAGGAGGGTGAAAATTTGGAGTTATTAGTATTTTTTTGAACAAAAAAAAAATTGGCAAAAAAATAGAAAAAAATCTGTATGCGGACACCCTAAACACCTAGCTATGTGTATGAAATATACTTTACGACCTACCAAAATACATAAAAATTTCATAAAAATCGGTCGAGTCGTTCCGGAGTGTGACCACAAAACACCGTGACAAGAGATTTTGAATATATAGATAATTATTAACGTTTATAGCAAAAAACATATATGCATTCATCTTGAAGTAGGAGAATATTTACCTAAGGCTTTTTAAAATTCATTCCTTAAGATTGTTTTTTTAATATCTCCTCACAGGAGGTCTTGAGGAAAACAATTTCCCTCGGGGCCTACGGCATCTTTGGGGATGCTGTGTGGCGGGTCTTTTAGGGAAAGGAGGAGAGGAAGTTCTGGGAAGAAAAAAGTTATAATGGGTGGGTAGGAATTTGGGGGTTAGTATGACCAGGAGTGACAGACGTATGAATCCATTCCTCCCATCTGGGGGTCAGTATGACCAGGAGTGACAGACGTATAAATCCATTCTTCCCATCGGGGGGTCAGTATGACCAGGAGTGACAGACGTATGAATCCATTCTTCCCATCTGGGGCTCAGTATGACCAGGAGTGACAGACGTATGAATCCATTCTTCCCATCTGGGGGTCAGTATGACCAGGAGTGACAGACATATGAATCCATTCTTCCAATCTGGGGGTCAGTATGACCAGGAGTGACAGACGTATGAATCCATTCTTCCCATCTGGGGGTCAGTATGACCAGGAGTGACAGACGTATGAATCCATTCTTCCCATCTGGGGGTCAGTATGACCAGGAGTGACAGATGTATGAATCCATTCTTCCCATCTGGGGCTCAGTATGACCAGGAGTGACAGACATATGAATACATTCTTCACACATGGCATTACCACGCAGTAGGTGGGCACCCCACATACACGGGCACCCCTGCTAAATCACCAAAACCAAACGTGGCGAACCACTTAGTGTGAACTATGGCAGGGATGTTCATTTTCCAATAAACGGTTTCCGGGGCGGCGGTACCCATACCCACTTCCCAAATTGATTTTTTTTTTTACCTTTTTGAATTGATAATTGTATTGTTCATTAGCTAATGAAAGATTTCTCTTTTTACAGATCTAGAAATCTTCATCAAGGATTCGGACAGTGGCATGTCAAAGGTAAGAACACTCATCCTACTAATATTATAAAGGTGAA
This sequence comes from Limnephilus marmoratus, assembly GCA_917880885.1. NCBI lineage: Eukaryota > Metazoa > Arthropoda > Insecta > Trichoptera > Limnephilidae > Limnephilus > Limnephilus marmoratus. Next base: position 35,750,046 of record OU862912.1, on the reverse strand, counting down.
AGTTTGTATGGATGTATGTTTGTTACTCTTTCACGCAAAAACTACTGAATAGATTTTAAAAATTCTTTCACTAATACAAAGCTACATTATTTGCGAGATCTATAGGCTATATATATTGGTAAGCTCTGGCGTTATGAATAATCTCTGGCGTTATGAAATTATTTATCATACGTTTTCTGTCGCTTACAAAATCGATTCATTGCAAACGCCAATTGTCGCCTTGGAAACGATGTTTTTTTTTTTTAATTAGGTTACTATGGACATCCCTTTGATGTGTTCAAATATGTATAAAATACTAATTCCTACTTTACTGAATGGATTTTAATGAAACTTTACAAAAATATAAACATATAGGCTATAGCTCAGAGCTCTGGCATTACGAAATTGCAATAGGTGGCACGATTAGTGAGATATCTTTAATTCCTTAATTGATTCAAATTATTAGGCAAGTAGGTACTTCAAATAAATTCGCTGATTTAAATATTTTCTAAAATAGAATTTTTATGAATCTTTGTTTTGCAAAATGTCATTCTCAAATTTTGACATCACACAACAATTATTGTTTTAATTGGATGGACAGGTATCGCATTTTTTAAGTATTAAACTGCCGTACTGGATTTTTTGGTAGAATATAAAAAGAAGAATAATAATTCGTACTTAATAACTATTTCTAAAAATGAATCATTGAAATGTATGTATGCGCATAAACCCGAACGACTGAACCAAATTGGATAAAACTATCGTTGAGTTCTGGCATTACGAAATTTTTATAATAAATTATATTATTTGTGCATTAAAAGGCGGAAAAATTTCGGTTTAGGGGCGAAATTCCTAGAAAATCAAACTAATTATTTTTATACTAATTTGGGGTCGGGGAATCCGAATCTGAAAGAATTAGGCGGCGGCAAGCAATATTAACTGAATTACACGACTTTAAAATTTTTTATACACATACAGGAAAATAGCCATTTTGGAAGCATTTTGTTTCCTAGAAAATCAAACTAGTTATTTTTATACTAACTATGGGCCGGGGAATCCGAATCTGAAAGAATTAGGCGGCGGCAAGCAATAATAACTGAATTAAACGACTTTAAAATTTTCTATACACACACACATGAAAATAGTCATTTTGACACACGAAGTGCGAAGACCATAGAAAAACAACATAGATATTTTTACCACACAAAATTAAGTGTTGCCATTAAACAATAATATCATCGAACATACCTTATAAATCGAACAAGTTTTCTTCGTCCGAAAATTCGTAGTCTTAAAAAGTTGTGACGTAGACCGGTCACCAATATCAATGTTATTATATGAATCAATGTGAATAGATAACAGCAGAAAAACATACCTTAAGGTTTGTGTAACATGGTTTGTGCCCCTTTATACCGCCTGCTCGCGTCACGGCAAAAAAACATCCCTGTTTTCAAGGAGTTTAGCGGCTACGCTAGGTTTGTGTAACATGGTTTGTGCCCCTTTATACCGCCTGCTCGCGTCACGGCAAAAAAACATCCCTGTTTTCAAGTAGTTTAGCGGCTACGCTAGGTTTGTGTAACATGGTTTGTGCCCCTTTATACCGCCTGCTCGCGTCACGGCAAAAAAAATCCCTGTTTTCAAGTAGTTTAGCGGCTACGCTAGGTTTGTGTAACATGGTTTGTGCCCCTTTATACCGCCTGCTCGCGTCACGGCAAAAAAACATCCCTGTTTTCAAGTAGTTTAGCGGCTACGCTAGGTTTGTGTAACATGGTTTGTGCCCCTTTATACCGCCTGCTCGCGTCACGGCAAGAAAACATCCCTGTTTTCAAGTAGTTTAGCGGCTACGCTAGGTTTGTGTAACATGGTTTGTGCCCCTTTATACCGCCTGCTCGCGTCACGGCAAGAAAACATCCCTGTTTTCAAGTAGTTTAGCGGCTACGCTAGGTTTGTGTAACATGGTGTGTGCCCCTTTATACCGCCTGCTCGCGTCACGATACGCTGGGTTACACGATACGCTCGCGCTACGCTGGGCTTATGTAACATGGTTTGTGATACAAAAGTGAGTAAAATTTATAAAAAATAAGTACTTAAAATATAAACATGTTATTTTACGTTATTGATATTACTGCTTAATGGCAACACTTAATTTTGTGTGGTAAAAACATCTATGTTATCTTGTTTTTCTATGGTCTTCGCACTTCGTGTGTCAAAATGACTATTTTCATGTGTGTGTGTATAGAAAATTTTAAAGTCGTTTAATTCAGTTATTATTGCTTGCCGCCGCCTAATTCTTTCAGATTCGGATTCCCTGGCCCATAGTTAGTATAAAAATGACTAGTTTGATTTTCTAGGAAACAAAATGCTTCCAAAATGGCTATTTTCCTGTATGTGTATAAAAAATTTTAAAGTCGTGTAATTCAGTTAATATTGCTTGCCGCCGCCTAATTCTTTCAGATTCGGATTCCCCGACCCCAAATTAGTATAAAAATAATTAGTTTGATTTTCTAGGAATTTCGCCCCTAAACCGAAATTTAGCCTAAACCGCTTAATACGGAATATTTTTAGAAAATTATAGTAGGTGGCATGCAAGCAGTTTGAAAACTGAATGTATCGGGAATGAATGTGTGGAATGCGAAAGGTGAGAGGATGGAGTGGGAAGGGGGGGAGGGGGCGTTGGGAGGGTGTTGGTGGAGGGGAAAAGGGGAGGGGGAGGAGGGTGGTGGGAAGGGGTATGAGGGAATGGAGTGGGGGGAGGAGTGGGTGGAGTGGGAGGGGATTGATGGGGGAGTGGAGTGGGGAGAGGGAAGGTGGAGGAGGCGGAAATCCCCTAATACCATGCGAGCGAAGCCGCGGGAAAAAGCTAGTATTGCATAAATACGAATCGCTAACTTGGCCTTTTGAAAACCAGCTGCATTCCTGGAAATCGATAAAACCCTATGTCAATATGATATTACCTAAACTCGACATTTACAGTCAGTTTTCCTTAGTTGCGAGAACGATCTACAATTGATAACACATATTCCAACTGACGAAAGACAAATTGTAGCACGACCTCCCTAATATCAGATATGCCTAGTTTAATTGTCAATATACGTAACTTGTTGAATAATTTTTTTGTGCAAAATAACTGCCTTATTTAATAAATGGAGGTGAACTAATGAAGCTCTTAGAAATGAAAACTTAATTCATCTAGGTCGCGATCAATTTATTTCGCTCGATGTCGAAACGAAAGTGACTCAAATATGACTAAAGACCTCATTGATTAATTAACTGCCTGTTTAATGTCGAAAGGTAAATGTAGACTGTCAATGCATATTTAGGTTAGTATTTGAATTCAACATTGCCTGTGTTTTTATTACTATTAACATGGAGGATCAAATGCCACAATATACTGTCTAATGCATCAGCTCTATTTTCATCACAATTCCTGTTCATTTAGGTTTATTTGGTTCGGCCATCTTTTTCGTGTGTCAAAAATTAATCTCCGCGCTCGCAATTTATGCAGTCCATTTTTTTGTCACTATTCTCTAGCTGACAATTCGTCGCTACTTCATGTTTTGTCAGAATTTCCCAAGATTTGGTATTCATGTAAAAAGAGGGTTACAAAAATGAACCAGGGCTGTCCCAAAAGAACCCTCGTATACACTGCCCTCGTATACACTTGAAATATTTTGCAGCCCCAGTTATGGTGAAAGCATTAAAGTGGTACGTGTAACTTTTTTTACAGTAGTAGTTATGATGTTTTAGCCACGGATGCCAAAATCTACCGTTTTCTTCTATATCTCAAATCTAACTTTCCCGGTGTTAAGAGCGTTTAACCAGCCAGCGGACGAAAATCCACATTTCGTCGAAAGTTGTTCTTCCGATCGTTCAGGGCGGTTACAATGAGAAAGATTGATTATTCTCCGTACCAGCTTTTTTAAATTATAACTCAATATCGAATTTATTTCAATCCAAATTAGCTTTAATTTATACCTTCATCCAAAAATGCTGAAAGGCGTGATGATAAAACTATTAAAATAGTGTACTTTTTGTAGTTATTTTTTGATTATAAGTATTTATCATTTTTCAATAATGTCTAAATTTAATAAGAATGTTAAAAAAATCTGAAATATATTAGTTTGTAAGTGCGCAAATAAATACACAAATGGACCAATTTTCGTCAAGAAACACATATACGTACATATTTTTTAATGATTTTATTGAAACTAAAATTAAAATTCTAATACATAACTTTGCTAGATAATGTATTGATTTATTTTACTGCATGATTACATTATTTGAAATGGGTGTGGTATAATCCAAAAACTTTTTTGAAAATTTAACAAATCTGCCAACGACCTATAGAATAACCTTATTATACTAAAAATTTTAAAAAAATCTAAAAATATATTACATAACTATGCTAGATAAAAGAACAATCTTTCGAAATCTATTTATAATTTTTTGCGGAAAAGAGTCAATACGTCTAAAAACTTTTTTGAAAATGACGTATTTTCGGCTTTCTCTGGTAATGCCCTCTTAAATTAGAATCAATTTATTGAAATCTGACGTTTCTTTTTAATATTAATTATTCAAAATTCTCAATCTATGTATATGTATATGATAAAGAAGATTCTCCCGGTGTCAGATTTTTGGGTGTACTTTTTAACAAATCTACAGTTTTATTCCGAGAATGATGAAAATTTGCACACTTCACCTTCAAACAGCATAAAGGTCATTGTTAATATGAAATTTCGAAAAACAACCTCACCTTTTATGACCCCTTAAAATAGAAGGTTGATACTTTGATAAAATTTTGCACACTTAGCGTTCAAAATAAGAAGATTATTGTCTACATCTGTTTTCGAAAAAATCTGTGTAAAGCCTGGGCAATGGACTTCAGCCAGTAAAATATATATTGAACAGAAGGAGACAAAGATAATTTAAAAAATTAGGTGTCTATTAACTACCCGTGAGTAACCTTTTGACAATAGGTCACTTGCATCATATTTTTTTAAATTTTAGTCCGGTTTAGGCAAATATTCTAAAACATCCTGTATATATATTTTTTTATCGTATTTTTGAAACCCTGGCGACTTTTTGAAAGTTCGACAAATCAGACCATTTTTTAAAAACCGGAAAGACGGGACATAATTTTATGGGTGCGAAAAAACGATAATTACGTAGCCGAAAATCATTTTAAAAAAATAACGTTTTCCACAAGAAAGGGCACAGGAGAATAACGAGGCATACCAAAAATATTACATCTCATAAATGTTTTTTTCCTTGATCCATCTTATTGATCATAAATCATTATAATGTTCAACTTCTATATTACTAAATCAAATGTAATATACTTGTACTTGTAAATTACAATAATAATAAGATATGTAAAATTTGATTTTGTTAAAATCATCACCACTACCATTATACCTCTAAACACGTAAGGACATCGTAAAATGTACGGGGTTCTCTTCATAACATCCATCAAAAAGTCAAACCAAATGATAAGTTCGCAGAGAACGAACAATAAATCTAGTGAACGTTAAATGTCAAATTCAAAAATTCGCCTGAAATCAAAGTGTTGCCATATAATAAAAGAATATTTTCGGATACGGAAAATTTTCATGTACTGATATCACGGGCCCAAATAATGGATTTATTTATTTAAAAATTAAAAAAAACCATGCATTTCTAAAAAAATTTACTAACATTTTCGTAATCTTAGTAAAAAAATCGATCCACACGATTTTTTCCAAGTCGTTATGAAATCCATGCAAGTGGCCTATTAAGCTACCGAAACCTTCTTTTATTTCCGCTCGCTTATTAAAAGGTGTTAGTCAAAATATCGGAAATAATTGTTAAAAAAATTTCAAGGAAAATGTGATTGATATTCATAAAAGTGGCAGATTTTAAAAAGGTTTTAGTTGCTCAATATTCAGAGACGTTACTCCGAGAAAGTAGAAGATCAGAGTTTGAGTCTCGTCTTATTATTATTTTCTTCCAATTACCTTATCCAAAGTCTTTTAATGTTCAGCGACCAGATTTTTCTGTATTGGAACATTTTTTCCGTCTATTTTCTAGACGTGAATGTTTGGGTAATGGATATCTTGTACCTGTGCTTTTTTAATGAAACAATAGGGTGTATGTTTCGTGTGTCTCCATGGCATTACTAGCAGCACCTCAAACCTGCTATTACAGAAATCATCACGCCATCAACGCATTACTGCCGGTTTTCACCGAAGGTCCCACCTCATCGGGCTTTATTCTGTTGGGGTGAAATAAATAATATCGCGACAAACTTCCAGCCCGTGGAGGATTTGCAGGCAGCTCGGATTTAAGATTTTCCGAAAATTATAAACCATTTAGTCGGGCCAATTATTAATTTTATAGATTACTCATTTGAAAATCACGCTATACCTTCACGAATATATGTATCTATACGATAACTCGAATTCAAGCAATGCACTATATAATTTCGAATTCGTATAATGTTATTCTTGTAGAACTATGCATTATATCAAAATATTGATGTGATAGATATCATGTTTTGAAAATGTAAAAAGTACAATTAAAACGAAAAATTGATATACTCGTCTTGGTAAACTTGATTAAATATAAACTGGCACGCAAGTATAGTAACATCACGTATGCGGAGGATTCTAATCAGCTATTCCTGAGAACATTTGGTCTAAAAAATGTAGATGTCATTATTGTAATATCCTAGATATTAGTGTAAGACTTGATCCATAGATGGCACTAGATACAACTTTTTTTTTTAAAGAAAACAAATTTTCCCGGGGTACGAATAGCACGACAATATTTGAAAATTTCCTACTACCACCATAGAATGCGGAAAATGTTGCTTGTGTCGTGATGGAGGACTTAGCCAGACGAGGAATCGAATATGCGACGCACAGGTGGGACCGAAACGCGATGCCAACTCAGCCACTGATCGGACTAGTCTGTTAGGTTAACCATAGATGGCGCTTAGTTGTCGATAATGTAGGGATAGAGGGCATAATAAATACTGAAGAAACCTCGAGGTCGGGGTCCAGAATTATTATTAAGGCCTGCTAAGTAAGATTTCAAAGCTCATTGTTAATCTAATACAATATAGTTCAGAGTATTTTGTTGAACCCGGGAGTTTTGATTTAAATGGAGTTTATGAGACAAACCCGAAGTTACGACAATTTTGTTGTCCGATAATGTTTTTATTCAATCAAAAACAAAAAAAATATATTTCCATCTCAAGTCGCTACTGATCACATCGCTACACTACGCGACGGATCACATTATACGTGCTCTGTCTCGTCTCTCGCTAGGCTTTTCTCAACTACCCAATGGGGATGTGTGTTGGATTTTATAAAAATTGATTATCATCGGACAGCAAAAAGATGTTTACATTTTTTTATCAAAATATTTTCGGGAATCGCTGGTTAAAACCCGTCTGGTTCGAGCTTTTACAGCCTTGTATATTGAACACAAATGCATCTAGAAAGAAGAACTAATCCAACAGACAATTTGGTCAAGTTATATTTGAAATTTTCACACATTCCTCATACAATTCTCTAATTGCTATCCCAGGACACGTATTCCGCTGTGATTACTTGGCAGAAATCTGCATTATGATTTAACAATGGGCCGGGGGTGGGCGGGAGTAGGGCGGGGGCGGGGGCGGGGGCGGCCCTCACACATCTCGCGTGACTCGCGGCCAGACGCGGTCACGACAAGGGACTTTGTTTAATCAATACGGCCTCCTTTCCTCCTTAATATGTGCGGTAGGTACAAGGGTACACTACCTATTGTACCCCCTGTACCTAGTGGATCTACTAACTGTACTGCGCGTGTCCTTCTGATTGGGACTACTTGACAAAACATCGCAGATTGTCCTTTTGGATTAATGCGGTAATTTGATATGCTGCGATTAAAACCATGTTCATGCGATTTTCATTGTTATTTATGTGCTCTATTTCTATAAATTGATTAATTGCATTTATCAATCGGTTAATGAAATCTTGATTATACTTGTATTTAGTGGATAAATCAGAAGCTTTATCAGGACAGTCATCAGTTTTCAGTCATCTATCTCATCTTATACTCGTTGATAACGATATCTTCATTCTCTTATATAAAAGATAAAAAAAAAAAACAAAAAAAAAAACCAACAAAAACAAATTGTGTTAGTAATGTTTATATATAATGTTTATATATGAATTATTTAAATACTAACTTATAACTAATAACTAATAGCATTTATGTACACTCCCCTTCCATGCACAAGCAAATGCTTTTAATGGAAGGGTAGTAAAAAAAACCTGAGATGTAAAATTATCATGTAAATACCAGGTAAACCTTATTATTAAAAAAAATTAATTTAAAAAAATAAATAAATTCAATAAAAAAATAAAAAATATACGATAGCAGTAAAATAAATAAATTTCTTTATTTTGAAGGTTATTCCCACGTACATATTTACTTATAATTAATTTTATGTTCTTATTATTAAATACCTGATTTACTTTTGTTTATTTACTATTTAAATGGTTGTATTATTAATTACTTAATATAATCTAACATTCTTGTTATTATTTTCCTTATTTCATTTACTTTTTTAATTGAAAATTATTCATATTATTTCTCGTTTCAGTATGGTCACCCTATGACACCTTACAAATACTTTATTTAATAATAATATTAAGTTCAAATTAATAAATAACGTTGTATTAATGACTTAATTATTTACAAAAACCGACATTATGTTAAGTCAGCTTTGCTGACGAAACATGTCGGTTTTTGTTTGTTCAAATTAATAAATAACGTTGTATTAACCACTTAATTATTTACAAAAACCGACATTATGTTAAGTCAGCTTTGCTGACGAAACATGTCGGTTTTTGTAAATAATTAAGTGGTTAATACAACGTTATTTATTAATTTGAATTTAAAATGTTACCACAAAATAATTTTGCACTAGTAGAAGAAGTAATAATATTAAGTTTAGGATAGAATGTTATTGTTGTCAAATATAAATGTACCTACTATCCAGCGGTAATTGTTTTGGTTTTAAAATCTTTATGGTTTACTTTTGAAATTATTTTGTAGTTTAATATTTTTAAATACGTTAAGATTATTTATATATTTATTTTATTTAGTGTTATATTGTAAAGCTGCACAAGTCGACACAAAAGTGCCTTAGTGAGATGAGCAGAAAAAAATTTCTCGGATAACTCCGCCATTTTTAGCTCATTTCCTTTGTAATTTATAAAGCTTTGAATTATCAACTTCTGTATGTGTCAAAGCGTAATCCGCATTCGTATTTGCCAACCTGTTCCATACTTTTCAATTATTTTCAAGAATTTCGAAGAAAAAAAATTTATGTAAAAAGGGTGCCAAAATTTTTACCTACCAATCTTGCGAAATAAGAAAATTTTATAAGTAACGTGGAGTCATGCAGTGGGCTACTTTAGATGTCTGTCAAATTCTACACCAATTTAACAGATTAATTTTTTTTTAAATGTGCCGGTCTCCATGGTAGAGGAATATAATATATTAAGTGGCGGATTCAAATCACAGCGTGCGCAAATATTTTTTTTTTTTTTTACATGAGCTCCACACAGGAGGCCCTAAGGAAAATAATTTCCCTCAGGGCCTATGTCATCTTTGGGGAGGCTGTATGGAGGGTTTTAACGGAAAGGAAGGAGAGGAGAGTTCTGGGAAGGAAAAGGGTTTAAGGGGTAGGTAGGAATCTGGGGTTCAGTGTGTCCTGGTCATCCACCTCCAAGACCTAGACAAACCTCACCCCATGAATCCGGGCACCCCTGCTAAATCACCTGCAATAATTCATAAAATTCGAAGTATATTTGCGGGACGTTCCAGAGCAAAAGATGCTCTCAGTATAGCCTTGATGAAAGACCACGATGCATTGAAACGTTGCTTGAAATGGCTTCAGCCTCACAACATACAACAATAAATTGGAGATAGACTCACTGGCTCCAGGCGGTTGCAAGCAAGTGGAACTTTTTTTTTTTACAGTGAATACCGCACAAGAATCTCAACTGCTCCCGTCTGGAGCCAGTGAGACTATGGCATCCCCAATTGGGGTATGTTGTGAGGCTGAAGGTAATGGGGAGGGGAAGGAGGTGGGGAAGAGGAAGGTTGGGAAGTACCTGGCTATTCAGATCTGGTCACTAAACACGGCTAAAGCCATTTTCAAGCAACGCGCAACGTTTCAATTCTGAATGGTGGTCTTACACCAGGGCGATACTGATAGTATCTTCCACTCTGGAACGTGCCGCAAATATACTATATATTATTTTTAAATGAATTAATTGTGAAAACATAAATTAATCAAATAAAATTTATTTGCGCATGCCGGGTTCGAACCCGCGACCTCCGGATTATGAGTCAAGAGTCTTACCCACTGGACTACGGAGGTCGTCAACTCTTAGAGTTATTCGCATAAAAAATATTTATAAATTCGCACACTTCAAAAATATATACATATGACTGCCGCCTATCAACTACAGCTCTATCTAATTGCCTACATCCACATTTCCCAAACTTACAACATGTAAAGGCTTTAGCACCGCGAAAAATTCTGAATTTTAAACCTGAGAGTTCCGATACTTGAAATGGCAAATCCTCTTAAATTTACGGGTACAAGAGAGCCTCGTTTAATTAATGTCGAGCGAGGAACAAAAAATTCTCCTCCAAGAACATTCATGTAAAAAAATAAAGCTTGTCATTAAAAGTTTTGAAAAGTCAACGCCGCTTTGTAAATAAATACGTAAAAGCTCTGCATCATAACGTGCTTAGTATAAATAAGTGTGACCGTTTCGTATTTCTCATTTCCCAGGACAAAGTTGGCCCGGCTTTTCAGTCTTTGAGTAATATAATGACATGAATCAAGATGTTTTTTCTTGGAAATTTTAAGTCTTAGAGTTAAAAGTTTGGTATTTAATAAAATCGTTGTTTTTTCTCAAGGATCAAACAGAAAATTGAGAATTCTTTGAAATAATTTCTTTTAACGAATGCAATCGGCCATGATTTTCCATCTACATATATATTATACTACATTCATAAAATAAATAGCATGCGAAATTTATTTTTTATCGTCATTGACTTTTTCCTGTTTCCTTAGTACAGCTCTATTCTTTCCTGAACAATTGAAATTTAAGGAACAAAGAGCAAACAAAAAGCTTTTTTGTTTTAGGTTATGTGCATATTTCTCAGTTGCTATGCAGGGTGATAATGGGCTGACTGATTCCTGACATTATTATTTGGAGTAAGAATGTAATTAAAAATTTAATCTTTTAATTTTCAAAACAAACGTCAACTAAAAATAACAATCACGGGACGCCTGGTAGATGTGAAATGTCGAATTTAAGTGTTTTTAAGGAAATGAAAATGAAAGTACACAAGTGTATGACCGGTCAGTGGTTGAGTGGGCATAGCGCTTGGGTCCCACCCGAGCGTCGCATGTGCGATTCCTCAACTGGCTAAGTCCTCCATCACAACACAAGCAACATTTTCGGCTTTCTGTGGTGGTAGTAGGAGATTTTCAAACATTGTTAGGTTATTCGTAACCCGGGAATGTTTGCCTTTCTTTTAAAAAAAAAAAGTCTTTGTATGTTTGATAGTAAAACAAATAATTCATTATGATTAAAATATACACAAAAAAATATATTACATATTTTAATTCATCATCGTATAGAATAGATCCAATGCCAATTGCAATAAATATACCGCACAGAGTTTTGACGGCCGAGCGGAAAGAGCCGATGAGTCACGAGGCTGGCCGAATGCAAAGTCGTTTCGTGCAAGAGCGTCGTCCCGTCTTGTCATACTGGTTTTACGTCTCTAGGCGCGAAAAAAAAGTTCACATAACATCAAAAAAAATTCTCACCATGTCACTGGTCACTCAGTCGAGTAACCGCCCAACCCCTCTCCCTGACCCTAACTGTCCAAAACATATTGCTTTTTTTAATGTTTTTACTTAAAATAGGTCACTGGAGGCCAATAATTACTTTAACATTTTTTTTACTGCAAATAGTTTTAAGAATCTTTGATTAAAGTAAAACTAGTACGTCAACACCTGTATGTTGTGTCTTATAATGGAGATACCGTCGCGATGTGATAATATGTGGTTAAATAATTTTCCAAAAGAAAAGCTGAATAAATTTCAAGGTGTCGGAATAATTATTGCATCAGACTTCACACAAACCAATCATCAACAGCAATTATTTGCTTTTCGTAAAATACAAGTCAATAATTCCTAATAAAATAGTTCGATAACTAAAACTATTCATCTACTGATTCAAAAACTTCCTTGAATAAATCTCGGGAGGACTTAATAAAATTGATTTTACGTTCGAACTTTCCATTGAGCTAAGTTGATAATGGTTCTGTCACAAAGTCTAAGACAGTTGAAATAATCCCTGAGATGAAGCGAATGGCATAAGGTAAAGTAAAAAAAAACCTGATGAACAGCGTCAGAAAGGAATTGAAAGAAAACTCCCCATTTCCACGGGCTTCTAGTGTATAAGTAAAAACCTTAGTTCAGTGAAATAACTCCGTGTGCATCGTTAAAATGGTTTCTTGACATCTTAGAATGATGCAATTTTGTCATCCCTTTGAAAAGTTATGAAAAAGAATTAAAAATAGCTCTAACCTAACCTGTTTAACCATTTTTTAATATATTTTTTTCATCACTTTTAATGACTTGTCTAAGGAGAAGTTGCATTTTTTTTACATTAGCTCCACACATGTGGAAAATAATTTCCTTCAGGGCCAATGTCATCTTGTGTGGAGGTTCTTTTTAAGGGAGGGAAGGATCGGAAGTTCTGAAAGGAAAAAGGTATGAGGGGTGGATAGTGTAGGAATCTAGGGTCAGTGTGTCCAGGAGAGGACGTATGAATCCATCCCTACAACTGCGGTGTAAGGCGATGAATAGAGCGGGAGTACGGCTGGAAAGGACAAAAGGCGTCCCCCAACTAGTCTCTCTCGATCCGGCCCGCCACGCAGCAGGTGGGCAGACGCATCCGCCGTCAAGACCTTGACAAATCTCACCTCAAGCGTCCTAAATTACCATAGAATATATCAGTTTGAAGCGGAAATATAAATCCAACATCCTGAAATAAATGACTTGGTACTATTACTTCTGCGACCAAGAATCTTCCTACGAAGATTAATAGTCATGTTAATATAAGTATACATGTCTGTGGTTGTTGACTGTTGCGAACTCCCGAGTCCTATAAGAGTACTTACTCGACACTCTTGGGCATAAAGATCAATTTCATTGTCACCGTTCATAAATGAATTACGTAACATACTTTCCAAGTCGATGGCTACATAGTTTAGCCAACAAATATACAAATTATTTTTAACGTAACATTGATGATAAGATTTTATAGAAAATGCTTAGATAAGAAGGCATAACAATATATACTATAATATAAAGTATATTTGCGGCACGTTCTAGAGTGATAGAGACCTTCAGTATCGCCCTGGTGAAAGACCACAATTCACAACCGAAGCGTTGCTTGAAATGGTTCTAGCCGTGTTTGATGACCAGACCTGAATGGCCAAGTACTTCCCACCTTCTCATTCCTCTCCCCAATTTTTTCAGCCTCTGGGGTTGCCATAGTCTCACTGGCTCCAGACGGTTGGGAGCAATTGCAACGACCGTGTGGAACTCACACGATAAAACCTCCTAAACGAGGAATCGTATATTCCAATAGGACAAATAAGCCTAAATAATATTAATAAAAATATAATCATTTTAAAAAAACATGTATTTTACGGTTCCATGCCAGCTCAGAATGAAACCAACTCAGAACCACCTCAGAAAAGGTCATTAAAAGCTATGAAAAAAAAAAATTAAAATAGCCGGTAACCCTAACCTAACTGAGGGAGCGGTCCGTATCGGTAGAGACGGGAGATAAATGAAAGGCGTCAGTCGGTGTAGTGTGAGTCGTCTTTATTGTGCTACGTAGCGATAGTCAATGTGCCAGGGGCGTAGACGGAAGAGCAGACAGTGATGGTGCGCTGTAAGATGTGATGATGGTCAGGAAGCTGCAGTGGTGAAGATAACATCTCTTCAGATCACTAGAGTGGTAGATGCTGACCAGTTCCAGGCGGTCGCTCGACGTCATGAGGACGGAGATGACGGCTGTGACTTCGGTGAGCTGGAGTCACACGCAAGGCAGGAAGAAGACCTTGTGAGGTGTAATGGTCCGCATACGTCCTTCCTCTTCCCCGCATGCCCACCTCGACAATACCGCCACAAGATCAAAGCCGTCCGTTCGAGAAAGGTTGACACTTACATTTCCAGATGGCCCATACCTACATACAGGAGCCTTGAAGCTTACATTCGAAGATAAGTTAGGATTCAGGACTGTATGAGTATTTGAACACCAGTGTTTTTTAAATGAGGTCACTAGCTCCTCGTGTATTAGGTTTTAGGATTATGGGTATTTATGGGTTCTTGGATACCTACTTCCTATAAGAAAGATTTAAAAATGAGATAAATCAAGTTGTCATTGAATCAATGACCTCCTGAATAATTGTGATGAGCTCTCTTAGAGTTTGAAGCTAGTCGCAGTACTTTACTTTGCGAAAATTTTGCATGCTAAAACAATGCTACCTATTGGCGATCGCTCTAGTACAGTTAAGTCGTTTAGAATTGATCGAATTTAACGTCGATTTTACCTTCACATATTGGGCGAAGTTTCCGTCGTAAGCTATGATTGATAAACCTGCCCCTTGACATTTGTGCTTTTGTTTTGTTTATTCGTTGATGGAATCTAGGTGACCGTGTCATTGAACTCTAATCGAATTTTTAGATACACTATCGAAGTTCATATAACATACCCTAATCACGCTGGTGAAAGGATTCGGTAGGTATTAGCTATACCTATCAATTTGCTATTTCTATTGATTTTTGCGTTACGTATTTCATTTCTCATGGTTATTTGTTTATTTAATTTATGTGTTGTCGTTAATTATTTTCCCTCGTCTTATTATTATTATTATTATTCAAGTACGCCAATGTAATTACCTAGAATGATTAAGAGGCACACTCCTATCACACCTTGTAATACCTAATTAAACTGTGCCAATAGTTAATTAACTCCGATGAACGAAAGACCGTTATTAAATAGGTACATCATTTTTATGGTTTGTTTGTTTACTCTTCACACAGACGACCTTCGGTATACTGACCTACTTTGGAGATTGTTTATTTCTACGGTCATTGTCCTTTTGAAACACAATTCATTGGTTAACTAATTCTTTTATATTTTACTTGTGCTAGCTTTGCCCAAACATTGGTCGTTTAAGTAGGTACTTTGCTAACCTAAGAGGTATCTGGATGACCTAGCTTCAACTAAGGTATAGTTTGCTTGACCTACATAGTTCTGAGAAATATAGGTATTTCGGTTACGAATCAAACTGATATCGTATGTCGCCTATCCTTATACGCGCTTATGTAAACAATAGACCTACCTAACTAAAACAAGTACTTGTATGACCTAATTTATAAGTAGGTATTTGTTTGTTTGACCTAATTTTGAGACGCTTGTATACCCCCGCACACGAAATATAGAATAAAGAGCTTCCACGATAGTCATTTATTACGTTCTACGCGCCTCGATTCGTTTTATATGAGTTATAATAAATTAGCGTATTTACCTAACTGAAGTAAATACCTACATATGTATCCTAACTCTAAAGCAGGTATTTCCTGTTTGACCCACTTTCGAGCAAGTGAAAATTGTTATTAGTGTGTTAGTGACAAACTTCAAAGGTCCGATTGATTTATTGGTGATGCACGCTCGTCCCTTTCTTCTTTGTCTCTGAAAATAATTAATAATTGGTTTTATCTTACCGCCCTCGATCGATTACAATTTTTCCCAGTCGGAACTTTCATAGCTTCGACATTGTGATCGAGGTTTTCCTTTTTTTTTCGTTTCCTAGCTAATGGATTCCTATCGGCCCTTTTTGAGAAAAGACTCTGATGATGAAAAAAACTCTTCAAATATCTGTCTATTTAAAATTCACTTCGGTATTTCGCTTAGTTCCTCAACCTCGTATTAATTACTGTTTTATTTCATTCGCCTTCGAGAGGTGATTCATCAAATAACAAATCAGATGTTTAATTTTATTGTCCGGAATTAGGTAAATTATTATTTATTCACAATATTTTAATATCACTTTAGAATTAATAACCGTAGATACGCACGTTTTCCAAGTGTACGAATTATTATCACTACTGTTTATTACAATTTCGTTATTCAATTCACAAGGATTTTAACCGCTAATTATTGAACCACTGTAGTTTAAACGTGACTCGAACAATTCGTTATTGTTATTTATTTTACATATGTCATGTTATTTAAAGTAAGGTTAAAGTTTTAATTATTATATCACCCATAGTTAATTTTAAAATCGCGTGTTATATTTTCCTTTATCCGGTAATTTGATTTATTTTAAGACACTGGATTTTTGTTAAATGTTATAAAACCACTAAATATAAGTTGTAAGAAAGAACCCCGAATGTCATTCAACTCTTATTTACTGACTTTAAACACTTCCATTATAAAACACCCGAACTTTCACGAAGTATTATTTAGGCACTTTTCCGGACTCTCCGTTGATCGTCTTTGAAATTTTTATTCCTCAATTTTAAAGGGAAAATAAAACACTGAATTTACTATTTTTTTGCAAACACTTGTAGACATTTTTCAACTCTACTAGAAGCACTAGTTTACTAGTCTTCTTCGCGCACCTTTACATTTTTCTTGATCGCGCACTTCCCGTTATTTCATCCGAACTCTCCCTCAATCTCCCAACGAATTCCCCTTCTTTATCAAACCATGGTCTTTTAAAGACCTTTTAGAGCTCTCCTTTCATAGGAAAATCACTCCTGACCGCCCAGACTTTCATAGGAAAAAGGACCAAATTCGGTTCCTCCGTATGTGACCTTTTGTCAAATCTCTGTTAATCTTCTATCTCATGTCTTAGAACCAAATTAGTTTAGTGTCTCTCTCTCGTAAAAAATCACATAAATTTTCTCATTGACAGGTATTTATTTTAAAAATTTCATGTACTTGCTCGTAATTCATTTTTTAATGCCTACCCCATAAAAGTAATGTTTTTATTTTAGAGTAAATATTCGTATTTAACTTGTATAATTTTGTTTAGGTCGTTTCGTGTTAATGATACCCTTAATTGCTTGAAATCATGTTCTATAATTTTATTTGGATAAGGTCATATCAACAAAGTGATAGCCAACCTTTTTTCTCTAGTCAAACGGTTAGCGATTCCTTCGACGGTTCACACGCATTTCCCAGTGTCAGGCTACGTTAAGCATCTTTTCCTGTGATTTGATTTAATTGTAGAGTGACCAAAATGTACCGTGGCCTTTGATATGCAATATTTTCAATATCCTGTTCATCGTGAATAGTGTTGTCAGATCAGAGTAATCCTTATATCGGTACCTATTAAAGTCAATTTAAGTAGTTCCAATCAGTTTTCTTTTGAGATATTTGGCTCTAATAACTTCGTTTCACCATTCCATTTCCATATCAATAGATTTTCCCACTTTTTCAGGTTATTATATTCAGTTTGTGAAAATTTCCGAGATTCTACCCGTTTTTTGTGATCATTCCAGATCGGTTTTAATTAAATCGACCCCTGGGACCATTCATGTTACGTTTTCCGTGCCCTTATTGATGATTTTTCATTTACTTATTTTCAACATTTCCGCCTAAGATTTTCTTGTTTCCATTTGAAACGTTAGGTGCCCAAAACCTGCAGTTCTCGATCGCGCCTTAAATAAACACGACCCGGGTCAATAATCCTTCAACTCTTTGTCTTTAGTTCTGTTTACTATTCCGTTCGTTGAACTTTCGTTCCTGTGGGAAAGAATTCAAGGCCGCTCAATCTGATCAAAGCCCACTAAAACGATACACGCCTATAATTTCTCTGATTGGTTCAAATTATTTTTAATCGCCTTATTTACTCCCTCATTGGCAGAATCCAAACTTCCTTTGTCCTCGAGATGCTATGATATGGGGGTTCTCTCGCTCCAGTCTCTATGCAGATTTCTGTATAGTTCCCAACTGCTCGGACAGATGTCGCCGAATGTACCATTTTCTCTACATAATATTTAGAGGAAAAATTTTTTTCTTGTAGGCTTCTCGTAGGTTGAAGGTTGGCATTCATCACAGAGGCGATGAGAAGAATCTCTGCGGCAGCGAAGCATGACAGGCTTCGGATTGTCGGAGATCGAGTTGCTACCCGAACAGAAAGCACGGCGGGCTTTATGTGTTGCGGGCGAAGACATCTCAAGTCGTGGTGCGATGGACCGGACTGCGAGACGGTGGTGGATGAGAGCCTCGAAGGTGTTACGGAGAGTCCGAGATGCTGCGCTGGAGAATGCGTGAAAATCACATAGCGTCTGTATAACGTCTAGACGGTTCTCGCTGGCGGGCAAGCGTTGACTGACGGATCGGGACTGACTGTGCTAGCGCCGGGTTAAGTCGCTTATATAGCCAGCGCGACCGGTGGGAGTAATGTTCCATTCGCCGGCAATGTGCACACCGGAAGGCTCTGGAACATACGCGGTGCCGAATATTCAGGCGGCTTGTAAACTCTAGACCTTTCTAGGCGGGGCGATATTATTATCGTCCAGCCAGCACGGCAGGCGAGAAAGTACATCGCGACCAGTATAGGTAGGAAGGTACCTAGGCAAGTAGGTTTGCCGATGCGCGCGATATTAGGAGATGTTTCTCGATTCCTCTTTTGATGGCGAAGTTTATAATGATGTGTCGCCACATAACTATTTAACCAATTTTTATTTTTTTTATCATCACTCTCAATGACCTTTCTGAGATGGTTCTGAGTTGGTTTCATTCTGAGTTGGCCGGTCACCGTATGTTACACAATGATATATAAGAGAGTTAAAGATTCTATGAATATTTCGCTGGCGAGAGACTATCATACTGAAACGAAACGTTGCTTACAATGTATTTTACTAAGTTTGTGACTAGATCTGGATAGCCAAGTATTCCCCAAACCATACTCTTTTTATTCTCCATCTCCTCCTCATTTTTTCTAAGCTCACAGCATTTCTGATGATGATTTGGGATGCCACAATTCATCTGACTCCGAGATGTTCCAACTCTTGTGCTGTTATAAAATGTTCATACTCGTAGATGTAACACAACCCACTTCTCGAATACAATCCCTAAAAAAAATACTTTTCCCCATTCAAATAGCATAATGTAAGACCCTTTAATTTTCCCAAAACACAATGTTCCAGATATCTTTATATTCTCGGCGTGCGTTTTTCATACAATTTCTTCCATTCGAGACGCTACTTGAAGTTCCTTTATATTATCATGTAATCTCGTTAGCCCTCGCACTATAATTTATAGTAAACGCTTTCCATCGTGGTGATGTCGAATACCGTGCGGGAAAACACGTAATGATAGCCATGAAGGACAGTTTTTTGTATGTAATGCTCCCCGTGACGTCATCTGCTACGCGTGTTCACCTGTCATCGCGTGTGGGGATTTTGAAACGTTTCAAAATATACGGTGTTGAAGCACTATATTGTAATCGAAAGTTTTCCTTTTAGTATACGAACCACCAAAAATCATTTAGAAGACAAAATAAAAATAAAACACCCGTTTGTTTTCACCCAAACGTGTATTTTTTGTATATTATTTTGGTAATTAGTTCGCAAAATCTTCAATGTTGTTGAACAAATTAAAAATTATTTATTATAATTGCGTGTTGTGTTAAAGTAAATAAATATCCACTAAGTTTTTTTCAAAATTTTTAGATTGGAATAACTTATTCAGTAAAACCACAAATTGTAATATTTAATCGATGGGGATAATATTAACAATTTCTAAACGAAAAATCTACAGCAGAAAATTCAGAAAAAGATGGACCTCAGTCTTGCCAGGGCTTTGCTCTAGATTTTCTTAGAAGCGACCGAATATTTTTAGTTTGAGAGTTTTTAATATTATCTTAAATTTTTTTTTACATTAACTCCGCACGGGAAGCCCTGAGGAAATAATTTCCCTCAGGGCGAACGTCATCTGGGATGCTGTGTAGAGGGTCTTTTTGAGGAGAGGAAGGAATGAACATTGGTCTTGAAGAGACCCATGTTGTGGGAAGGAGGAAACAGAGGCTTTCTGGGCAGAGACCTTCCCCTCCCCACTACCTTCAGCCTCACAACATACCCCAATTGGGGATGCCATAGTCTCACTGGCTCCAGACGGGAGCAGTTGAGATTCTTGTGCGGTATTCACTGTAAAAAAAAAAAAAAAAAAAAAGAGGCCGGCAAATCATTCCACAGCCGAGCTTTTGAACACAAGAACGAGTCGAAGAAACGACCCGTTCTCATGTGACAAATGTCAACCATGTACAAATGTTGGGCACGCGTTTGGCGTGTTTCCCGACTATGCACCGGTGCCGAAGGGATCAATGACGCTAGTTCCTCGGAGCATCTTCCATTGTAATACCGGTAAAACAAGGATAGCATTCCCACCCGACACCTGTGCTCTAAAGATTGCAATTCGTCTGTTAAGATGGGAGAATCTATTAAGCGGACCGCCCGTTATTGCACAGAGTCGATGGTATTTTTCCGGTATTTTGGAGCTCCAAACCAGAGGTGGCTGCCAAATTCAACCGTGGGGCGCACTTGTGATTTGTACAGAGTTTATTTATTTATTTATTTATTTATTTAAACGCCAGAGCATGGCTTTTACATTGAAGTGAGTACATGGTATTATAAGTATACAGTGGTACACAAGAGATTATCAATAATAACAAAGCAGTTGTGTACTATTAAAGTATCTGCGGGCCCTGTACAGTACGCCCAGTTTTTGGGAGGCTACCTTTACTGTGGCTTCGATGGAGCTCCCATACCTGAGCTGGTCACTTAAGGTTACACCAAGCATATCAATGGAGGGCCTGTTCAGAAGATTACTACCATTGAAAGATACTAGATTTTCATTTCGATCCCTTTTAGACGTAATCAGACAAGATAGGGTCTTTGAAACATTAAATTCAACGAGATAATTTTTACCCCAAGAGAAAACACTCTCGAGGTAACCGTCTATTCTTTGTTTCAAAGCCCTCCGAGCCGTTGGAGTTTTCATTTATCACAAACACCTAACGTGATAGCATTGAAATATATTCAAGGAAATGCGATTAAACTCCACTACCTGCACCTTGGGACACAAAATATACTACAATTAATTTGCAATTTATTCAAATCCCATCTTGCCAGAGATTGGTAGTAGAGTTATAAACAATGACACGGATTACAAAGCGTCTTTTATAATCTAATCTTAATATCCCCCTCCCCCTTCCCCTCTCTTATATTACCACGCCATATGTTTTTATTACACGACTTACATACACAATCCTTGGGAAAATTGGAACAATCTCTTGCATATTAATGACATGCAGTATAGACCGCAGTTATCATTGAATATGTACAACATCGAGCGATAGGTTCTGTATTGAGGGAGTAATTGAAGAGTTACCCCTTTACTATTAACCCTTCGGTAACCACTGGTTTTAACTTCTCAGGCATCGGGGCATATTCTGTCAGAAGATCAGAAAATTTTCGTTTGTAACAAAAACCAAACGAATGAAATATTTCCGAATGTATACGAAAACTATAAGCTGTTTTTGAAAGGTGGTAAAATACGCTTTTAAATGTTATTAATAGTAATAAACATTTATTTTTGCAAACACTTTAAAAGGTTTAAAAATGGCTCGGCTCTCAAATTTGTGTAACATACAGGTTCACATTTTATTTTTTCTGTGTTTAACTTATTGATTTGAAATTTTAATATTAAGCTGATATTCCCATTCTAAAAGCGATCGGTCAGATCATATTTCTGACCATGACAGTAAGAGAGATTCAACGATTTCCACGAGACCTATGTGCTGTTCCCAAAAGCGAACAAATTGGCCTGAAGGGTTAAACGTATTTTAAATTTTACGCAATCGATAAACATCCATTTATGCATTAATGGTTGTTTATCAGTTGAGTAAAATTTAAAACTAATTTTAAAGAAAAACGATGAATGCAAGTATCCTGAACAAAATACACGACGATCCAATTTAGTTTTGTTCGAATTCTCCTTATCCCTTTGAAGCCAAGTACGAATATTTTATACCCGTACTTGGAACTTTATTGACTAACCGACTGCGATTGTGGTCTTAGTATTTGAATTGTGATTGTCGTTGAAACAAAATACTCCGGCACCACGAATTAGCGATAGCATTAAAGGTTTAGAAATAGTAATAAATACTAAAATATGAAAAGTTTATTTGTCCAAAAATTCTCAATTTAATTAAATTAAATTAAAATATTACAATTTGAAGTTTTATTCCGTATTCTCATTAAGTAAAAAATATATAAATAATAAAAAAACAATCATTTATTAAGGAAATTAATTGAAATAGACTCCCTTTCTCGTTCAGTCACACTCCAAAGGACTCGCTCTCTGAAACTACTGATTTTCGTCGTGGAAAATGATTAGAAGACAAAGAAGCCCTCTTTATTAATTTATAATTAATTAATAATAAACATTGGTACATACTACATAAATCCGTTTTGGTTGACCTTTGCGTACTCCTGAGTTCTGTTAATACAAGACGGCATGTGCACTATGTGCTGCATGGTGGTCGAAAAATCCTCAAATTATGTCATTAACCATGCAATGAATATAAAAAAAAATGTAGGAAATTCGCCCAGTCGACGCCTCTACAATTCAGCAAACGAATATACAATGATATCGACATCTTTATCATAACAAATTCAATTTTCAAAATCTGACGAACATGCCTAAACAATTTTTCAAGTTAAAACATAATCTCAGACTATTTTTTTATAGATTTTATCCAATTGTAAACCATGTGCTAACATCGTTAATTACTTTTTTCATCTTTGTAATTTTTAAATTAATAGTATATTATATCGTCTAAATCATTTTTTTCATATTTGTCCTACTAAAATAATAGCATAATATAATATATACATACGAGTATATTTATTCATTCATCTTAGTCCTTTTTAAATTAATAGCTTTTTTTCTTTAAACTATGGTTACTCCATATTGTTTACATTATAATGCGCTAGGCACCTCCAGCTTAGTGCATTGGTTGCTATTCATTGTATGTTAGAAGTGTTAATGTAATAATATTGTCTTGAAAGTAATATTTTGTTTGACCTATATTATTTTGTGTTATTTTTGTTACATTGAATAATTGTTAACCTCAACACGGGCTTGTCCTAGTAAGGTTGAACATTGGATTAATTATGGATTGTAATGCCTAACATGTGTAGAAACAGTAAGTAAATAAATACCAATGTAAAAGCCCCGTAGGCGCATAAAGGAGTAAATTAATAAATAATATAGCATTGAAGAAGAAAATAATACAAAAGTCTAAATAAATATTTACTTTTTATAACTTTTTGAAGGAATAAATGTAATATATCATTGTAGAAAAAAACACTAATAATCTAAACGAACATATGTATGAATAGACATAGGCAAAAAAAAGGTCGTAACTGGGACTCGAACCGAGAACCTGGGTTCGAGTAACCAAATATGACGGTTTGATGGAAGGTAGCAATGGCCGAATTGGTAGAGGCGTCCGTTCCGATTAGACGAGAGGTTCTGGGTTCGAGTCCCGGTTGCAACCATGATCTTTTTCAACTGTCTGTGTCTAGTTCTCTTTCACATGTTAGTTTAGATTTTATTAGTGTTATCTTCTTCTTGAATGATATGCTACATTGATGGGAATAACTTACAAAAAGTTATAAAAAGATATTCGTTCTTATAAAAAATTAAATAAATATGGTTCTATTTATATTTTATTCTGAATCGCAACTTTAGATTAACAAAACCATCTTCAATCGCAATTTGTAAATCTGCATCTTCTCCGCGATGAGAAATAAAAGTAAAAATATGGCATTGGAATAAATTAGATTCACTTTCCTCAGACTAGTCGCGGCTTCCTCGGGAGCGATTTAGCATTACCAATTTCGGTCTCAAATCGGTCATTATTATTTCAATAAGACAGCAGCCACGAGGGTTCATTTAATAATTGATTCTGCTGTTCAACATATAAAAATAATATTTGCATTGGGAGCACGAACCGGGTGCTTGAAACAGACGCATAAATGGCAGTGGTTGTCCCGTCATTTTAATTTTACAAGATGGTAGGTATTTAACGATTTTCATTTAAAATATTAGCATTTTGCAGTTGGATTGTCTATTGTTATTTTGAAACTATGGTATTTCAAACTGCGCATATGTAGATTTGTATTTGATTGGATTAAATAAGGCAGATTGAATGCTTTCACGCCAATTCCAGCTGCTGGTGGAAATAATGAGATATAAAGCATTCTGGATGTGATTTTTTGGCCAAAATGCAGCTGTATAATTATCGAATTATTTGCATAAGTTGTACAATTTTTATACCGTATCCGATAGACACATCATTTAACCCATTGGTCTCCGAATTGTTGAGCTAAAAAATATCCGTCTCATTCGAATTAATTTTGTACCAAAATTTTTAAATCGTCAATGGTGTTAAAATAAATCCAATATAACTTTTAAACTACATATTGAAATGTAATTTTTTTTCTAATTTAATTGTGTATTGAATCATGGTATGTCCCCCATTGCGATAATCCACCATAATAAAATTAATTTCTTCGAATCTCTTGATTTGACTTGACTTCACTTGGTCCAATCTTTATTGTCTCTTTTTTGTTGTTTGTTGTTTTACATACTTACAGCCTTACTAATAAAAAAAATACTTTCCAACCGTAAAGTGGTGTTTTAGTTACACGTTGAATAACAACTTCAATCTCTGCTTCGAACTTTTTCTAATAAAAATGTCTTTAACTGTCTGCGAAGGAGCTAGCAACTTACCATTTTGACTGTATAACACGTGTGGTTCCCGTTTTGAAAAGTTAGGTTACTTCCTATATTAGTTTTTAATTGATTGTTACCGTCAATATTTTATAAGAATTCCGTGAAAGTTTTAACAACAAAAATGTTTTTTAAATATAAATTCAAGAAATCAAAGTTTATATTGCTGTAACAATGAAGGAAATTATTTTAATATTTTTGTTATTGTATAAACGAGATAAAAAGTGAGATAACGGTTTTCTTGCAGATTTCCTAAATAAAAGGAATGTGTTGTCAAAATTTCCTAACCTCTTCAATTTTTCGACCTATGGAGTAAAAATATATGCATTTTTTCCACTTTTTTCTTGTTGGAAAATAAAATATTCCAATTTAAAAATACTCAGATAAAATAGGTATTTCACATACAATCTTTAAGGTAATTTTATCTAGTTTCTAAAAGTGGTATTTGTTTTTAATACATCTTCAAAAAGAAAAGTAAAATATATGACAAATTTAAAATGCCTTGGTAATATTATGAAATTCGATTTATGCAAAGAAATATCATGTTGACGCAAAGCTTCAACCACCCTCTTACGCTATATAAACAATGTGTATAACTTGGCTGGCTGTTAAATATCAGTTTTGACAATTTGAGTTTTTTTAGTAATGCTTTCACATATATGATTATTTATCAATTATATAATATTTAAACCACTTTATTAGTAAGGCCGTTTTTTTTATATTTTTAGTTATTAGATTACTTTGCATATTGGATGTTTGGTATTTCTTCTTTGCTATTCCTCGCAATGTTTTTATGCTAATATTAGGTCCTTACCTATGAAATTGGCGTTTTGTATGGGAGGAACATAAAGTAGATGTTTTTTTAACGTAATATATTTATTTAATCAAAGTATGTACCATTGCTGTCTATGCACTTTTGCCATCTCATAGGTAGTTCATCGATCCCTTTACTAAAAAAACCATTCGGACGGGAATCAATAAAATCTTTGAAGGCGGTTTGGACTGCCCCATCGGAGTTGAATTTTTTCCCTTGCAAGAAGTTTTCCGAATTTCGAAAAACATGGTAATCTGTTGGGGCAAGGTCCGGAGAGTACGATGGATGTCCAATTGAAGCTCCTCTAATTTGGTAGCCGTCTGTTGTGCAGTGTGTGGTCTAGCGTTGTCATGAAGCAGCGGTGGCCTAGAACGATTAACCAGCCTCGGTTGTTTAGCAGCTAGCTTTTCCATCATGGTTTGCAGTTGCTGACAATAGACATCTGCCGTAATCGTTTGGCCAGATTTAAGAAAGCTGTAGGGAACGACAAAAAAAAAGAAAAAAAAACACAACCTTTTCTTTTGCGGCACCGTCGCCATACACATCATTAATCCTTCGAGCCGTTTCTGCAGCACTGGTGCCACGGTGGAACTCGTCCTCGTAAATAACGCGATATTTCAAGTTTTCCATTTTGTAGACTAAGTGACGCAAAGAAAAAATACAATTATGGAAAAAACAAATGAATTATAATTTTCGAAACACAAATACATGAGTAAATAGCTGTATAAATTTGAATTTGGAATTCCTAACCAAAGAGAAGATATTTGAAATCAAAGTTGCCAGTACGGCAAAACGCCAATTTCATATATAAGAACCTAATAATATATAAATATATTACAAAATTATTATGTACGGACATGTTTTATAGTATGTAGCAATTAATTTTGATATGAATTAAATCTTTGCCATTATAGATATACCTCACCGACTGATTTAATTCTCCTTCACAAAACGACATTTCTTTTAATTCAATTGTCCGATAATCCAAAGGAGAATCCCACTTTGAAGGCAGTCAACTCTCCTCTCCTCGAGTGCCTCCTCTACATATGTTCCTTCGTCAGCGGCGCTTTGTTTCTTCTCCACTGGGGAGATGGCGGCTTATTAGAAATGCAAAATTTCCCATTCATATTCAAAATTTTATATCCCGCGGTGTGGCGGGGCACTAATTTATTCAGCCTCTCGGGTCGATGTCCCCCTTCCCCTCAAGGTGCCCTCCTTGCCCTGAAGGCGCCCGTCTCCTTCGTCCCTTAAAGGCGCCCGGCTCCTTTGCGCCTGCCGGGCTCCTTGGCTCCGAGGCGCCCTCGGATGTCAATTAGCGCAGGACACGGCCCCCCTAGAGCCGTGGGATGTTGACTTGGGGCAGTAAGGAGTCCCAATGCAGCGTGCAATTTGACAGGACCCGCGCGTGTAGAACCTCAATTAATGCTATCATAATGTATACACATCGAACCATAACACATTGGTACATCGGTATAGTCGTTAAATTTATAACAAGACAGTTGTGCTACACCGTCAAACCAAAATGAAAATTCGAACTCTCGGAAGAGTTTTATTCCAGACTATGATTTTCTATAGAAAAGGTGCCTTTCTACCAACCACTTATTTTCAATACGAAGAACACAATGAAAAAAGTTTCAGCACGTAAATTATAAAAAAACTTACACTTTACGATTATCACCGAATCCATGAAAATCACATCTTCGACTCTCTTCAAACACAACATTTAATTCTGGATTATATCCTTTTATTATCATAAAATTCTGATTCTGGAATCGCCTACGTTTACGAATTTAATAAAAACTCTCATGAGTCGGACCGTCATTATCAAACCATTAAAAAACTTTGTTTATCATTTCTCCGCATTCAGAACTAACCTTTCAAAAAAATTCCCAATTCCCCACACCCATATGTGCGCAGTAGAACACACAATTTCGAAATATTAACTTGCCATACTTTCAGAAATATTGAAACAAAGTAATGCATAATAAATTAAAGCAAGAGTAACGAATATGTCGAAAGCATCTATTATCTTTACCCTTTATTCATCTTCCCTTTACCTACTTACTAATAGTAATAGTAATAGTACGCAGTAATAAAAAGTTTTAAATTTTTTTTTAAAAAGAATTTAAAAGTTCAAATGTAGTGCTCATTCATTCTCGTTCCGTAACCGATCTCCTCCAGTTCAAATATTATGTCGTTATACTATTTGTACTATTAATTATTCATGTACAGAAACAATAAATAAACCATTTGGGGTGGGGGTATTGGACAACCAACATCTCTGCATTGGTCACCCCAAGTGGTTCGCTACGTTTGATGACTTAGCAGAGGCTCCCGGGTTTGTTGGTGAAGTTTACTGTTCTACTTTTAGGTACTGACGGCGGATGCTTGAGACTGGTTGAGGGAGACCTTTTGACTCCATCCATCGCCTTGCACCGTAGTGGTCATACGTTTATCACTTTTAACCCCCAGATTCCAACCCACCTCTCATACAATTTTCCTTTCCAGAACTTCCTCTCCATACTTTTCCTAAAAAGACCCATCCCCAGAGCATCCCCAAAGATAACATAGGCCTTTAGGGAATTTTTTCCCCAGAGTCTACCTACTGAGTGGATAAAACTTTTAAAAAAATATCTTAGTATTCAATAATAATTAACCCCTCAGGCTAATTTGTTCGGTTTTCGGAACATCTCATATAAATCGGTTTCACAGAAATCGTTGTGTTACCCTTACTATCGTGGTTATAAATATGATCTTAACGGTGTTGTGCACACCGATAGTTTCAGAAGTTTCAAAAAAGTTGTTCAAGTTTGTATAAAATAACTTAAAAGATTAAATAATTTATCAGATGGATAAAGAAAATTATTTAATTTAATGTAGATTTTGTTTTCTTTTTGGATGCTGAAGAACAAAAAACATAATATTTAATTAAATAACGACAATATTGGCGAAACTTAATCGAAAATCTGGAAACAAAAAATCAGAAAAATATATTAGCACCTCTGGGACTTCTTTTTCTGATTTTTCTGTTTCGCTTATATCGTCTTCATTTAATAAAATATTACAATTTAAAAATAAAAATACAAACCTTTTTAAGAAAATTGTGAAAATAAAATTAGAGTCCATATTTAAGCGGAATTGATAAATGGGGAACTGCGGCAGGTGTTCCAATTTATTTTGAAACGTGTGCTACTTACTATCTGTGTTCAAAAATGTGTTCAAACGTGTCACTTTATTATTTTTAAATGTATTATGTTCTCTATGATTTTGTTGTTTTAGTTCGCATTGAAATGAGTGAATTTTATGACTTTCATTTTTTCATTCGACACTTTTCCCACGAAAAATTCCACCAAAATTCACGATAAAGTTATCTTTTTTCAACTGAAATAACTGAAAATCTACCACTCACGTAACCTCGGTTGGAATTCACACGAGAGCGAGATTATTCAAAACGGAAAAAACGCCTCCCTATCCGCAACATGACAGCGACTCAATCACTTCCGATAGCCGCGTAACAAATGCTCTTCAAATTGACCGATACATCGCGATTATTCCACTTCCGGCTCCTGCCATGCAGCCTCCCACTTCCGCCGGAACTCGACGTTCCCGCCATCCGTTTATCTCGCCGCGGAGAGTGAAAAATGGCCGCCATCAATATCGCCTCATTGTTTGTCCGAGATCGGATACCCATTGGTCATTGGTGTTCAGTGCTTACGTCAGACATATTGACCTCTGATGGAATACTGTCATTTATCAAATCGGATGGGTAAAATAGCAATACGTTGGGAGTTGATCTCCAACAAATGATGTATTCAGAAACCACATTTAGAGTTATTTATACAGTTTTTTGCATCAAATAAATAAAAATAGATAACTGTTTGGAGGTGACTCGACAGTTTGTCTCACGACATTTGGCCCCCCGAAATTATAATTATTATAAAATTGTAATAATCTACTATTAAAATACCTTTAATAAAGTTGCTATAGATATCAAACGAATTTATTTACAGGGTCTCTTTTTGTATGTACACGCTTGTATACAATATATATGAAAATATATTTTATAATTTTGTTTTTCGGCGAAATTTCGTATAATAATATTATTAACATTTTGTGTAAGTAGGTATACCGTATTTTCCCTAAACCAATTAATTATTGTATATAAGTGTACGGGGGGGGGGCAATTTTCGGGGATCAACTATTATGGAACCCCGTTTTGATTTACGGTAGGAAAGATTGTGATAAGAAAAAGGAAATTTTACAATGGTATCAGGTCAAAGCCATAATACTAAAGTGGTTCATTTCGTTTGGTGACTTAGCAGAGGTACCAGAGTTCATGGGGTTAAGATTATCCAATTTTCGTGGCGAATGAGTCTGCCCACCAGCTGCGTGGTGGGCCGAAACATGAGAGGCCGCCGGTTGAGGAAGATCCTTTGCCTTGCTCCGCAGTAGGAGGGATGGATTCGTACAGACACATTCACCCCAAATTCCTGCCAACCTCTAATACTGTTTTGCCTTCCCAGAACTTTCTTTTCTCAAAAATACACTCCACACAGCCCTCCACAAAGATGAGTAGACCCGAAGGAAATTAATTTTCTTGGGGCCCCCTGTGTGGAGTTAATATAAAAACAAATAAAGCAATTTACCTGAAACTAGAACCAAAACGCCTATATTACCTACCTTGTGGGATAGTCCTGGCGTCTCATAGGAAACGTCCTATGGCTCTCTCTTTTTGTCGCACTACAGTTTCTTTTATTAAGATTCCTTATACCTTCCAGATACTGCAAAATTTTCCTCCAACACGCCTTTGTCTTGCAGGCTTATTATGCAGAAGCCTTTTTGGTGATCAGCTATCTTGCATCATGTTGTAAAAATATCCCTACTCACTACTGTTTTAGGTAATAAAGTCCCTGATAACAATGTTCCTTGCCAAATGTTCCTAGTAAATATATCCCGTATTAAAATCCCTGTAATAATGTTCCTTGCTAAAATGTTCTCAATTAGAAACAGTAATTAATTATTAAAATGTCATCATATTGAATATTAACAATGAGTCAGCTCACTCAGCAATCAGCATGTCCTAACCAAACCTAACCTGACCTAATCGACTGTACTATATTAATAAGTAACATTTTTGTAGGTAACGTGACATGTGACCAGCGACATTTTGGTAAGGAACATTTTAACTGAGCACATTTTTACTGGGAATATTTTGACCTGCAACATTATTACCTTGCCCATATAATCAATACACTAATATGTGCCCCTTCTTGTTGATAAGCTTGTGACTCGTATTTGTCACGTTGTTTTAAGTAAACCTTGATAGCACCAAAACATTATTTATTAAAAATAAGAAACTTTTTATACGATGATCGTAACCCTTCTGCTTAAAACTCTAAAACCGATCGCCCCCATAATGACAGTAATTATGAATCATTAAAAAGACAATCATTTATTAAACTCGTGTCCCCAAACTTTTGTCATCCCCCTCATCCATACTCCCCCCAATCAAACATCGAGATAATATATTTATTTTCATCCATAAAGGCCGTGGGAGGGGCCGTCAAAAAGTTTCGTTATAATCGCGTTCAGGTTTTAACAGGGACCCGATCAAAATGGATTATTCAGGTTAATGAATGTCATTCCGCCGTAACGAGTGTGTCGACTTTAATAGATAGGAATTATTTATCGAAACGGAGGGTCATACATAACTTTCGACCACATTTCACTGATTTGCCGCGGGGCTCTCAACCCTTTTAGTGGAAACTGTTACGTGCAAAGGCATACCGGTATATTGCAGCTCTTACGGAAATAAAAATAAAATAATAAAAGTTTATTTTTGAATTCATAGTACCCGTGGGAACAGATATAAATGTGCAGCGGCAAATCACAGGCATTAGGATTTGAGAAATTTTACAGAAAAGGTGGCTGTTCTTTTGATTATTGGTAAAAGGGTTCCTAACAACTTAGGGAACGTACCCATAATACGTGACCCACTTTTTGCATTTTTAACCCTCCCCCCCCTCCCCCCCCCCTCCCCCTTCAGTGACCACGTGTAGTATATTCAGAGACCCCCCCCCCCTCCCCCTACGTTTTCACGTAGTAATTCATAAATATGGTTTTGAATCATTTTTTGCTAAGAAAAAGTTTAACAAAATTATTTGGCTTGTATTTGTCTTCACTAATACGGCGCTTGCTGCGTGACGGTAAGAGTGCACGCATGCCTATAATTACAAGTGGAAAAAATATGAAAAAGTTAGTTGAACAAATATGATAAGATTTCTAGATTGACTACGTGACAAAAACTTAAGGCCCCTCTCCCCCCCCCCCCCCCCCCCCCCTTCCCACTCATTGTGACCAAGCGTGGTATTTTGAAATTTTGAAGATCCCCCTCTCCTGAACGGGTAACGTAGTATGGGACTTTCCCTTAGAATCATGCAATTTCAACACTCCTTTGAAAATTCATTTTTCAAATTTTCGTGGTCGATAATGATAATATCTTCCACTCTGCAATGTGCCACGAATATTCTATTAATAAATTGATGAAATACTTTAACCGCCTTTATTGTAAAAAACAATAAGTTTCCTAAGCAATGCTTATTTTATCAGGGTTTACTTAAAATTATTTTATGTAAGGGGGCATATTATTAATTACGTGAGCTCAAAGGAGCGGGGGGGGTACAGCAAAATCTCACGTTACTTGAAAAGAATATACGAAGTGGCCCAAATTTATATTACCAAGGGAGGGAGGGGTCCAGATTGGAAGAAAAACTGCTCACATAATTAATGTATGCGCCCTAAGCATGTGAGTTTTTTAAACAATACAAGTGACTGAAACTAAGTATTTTATTAATGTTGAATAAAATGGTACCACAAAATATGTTGGCTGTTTGAAGAAGAGATACCATTTATTTGCGTTCACCGGAATTCGAACCCGCGGCCTTCGGATTGTTTGTCCAAAACTTTATCCCTCGACCTCGGAGGCTGAGGGGTAAGGTTCTCAAATACTTAACTATTAATTATAATTAGATATTCCCTTAATTTTGCATTGTGTTCTCAATAAATTATTAAAACAATATCTGAAGATTGAACTGGACATTGAGAGTGCACACAATGTGAAAAAATATCTCTAAATGTAATTATTATTCATTGTTTCATATTGAAATATTAAGAGGGCATTACCAGAGAAAACCGGAAATACGTCATTTTCAAAAAAGATTTTAGACGTATTGA
The DNA here is from genome assembly GCA_917880885.1 of Limnephilus marmoratus. NCBI lineage: Eukaryota > Metazoa > Arthropoda > Insecta > Trichoptera > Limnephilidae > Limnephilus > Limnephilus marmoratus. Next base: position 35,717,058 of record OU862912.1, on the reverse strand, counting down.
CTCTTTTCCACAAAAAATTATAAATGGATTTCGAAAGATTGTTCTTTTATATAGCATTCGTATGTAATAAATTTTGAGATTTTTTTTTAATTTTTAGTATAATAAGGTTATTCCATAGGTCGTTGGCAGATTACCTAAATTTTCAAAAAAGTTTTTGTATTATACCACACCCATTTCAAATAATATAATCATGCAGTAAAATAAATCAATAATTTTAATTTTAGTTTCAATAAAATCATTGAAAATATGTACCTACATGTGTTTCTTGACGAAAATTGGTCCATTTGTGTATTTATTTGCGCACTTACAAACTAATATATTTCAGATGTTTTTAACATTCTTATTAAATTTAGACATTATTGAAAAATGATAAATACTCATAATCAAAAAATAATTACAAAAAGTACATTATTTTAATAGTTTTATCAACACGCTATAAATTAAAGCTAATTTGGATTGAAATAAATTCGATATTGAGTTATAATTTAAAAAAGCTAGTACGGAGAATAATTAATTTTTCTCGTTGTAACCGCCCTGCACGATCGTAAGAACAACTTTCGACGAAATGTGGATTTTCGTCCGCTGGCTGGTTAAACGCTCTTAAGAGGGCATTACCAGAGAAAGCCGGAAATACGAAAGATTGTTCTTTTATCTAGTGATCTAATGGATTTCGAAAGATTGTTCTTTTATCTAGTGAAGTTATGTAATAAATTTTTAGAATTTTTTTTAATTTTTAGTATAATAAGGTTATTCCATAGGTCGTTGGCAGATTAGTTAAATTTTCAAAAAAGTTTTTGTACTATACCACACCCATTTCAAATAATATAGTAAAATAAATCAATACATTATCTAGCAAACGCATGTTTTAGAATTTTAATTTTACTTTCAATAAAATCATTAAAAAATATGTACGTACATGTGTTTCTTGACGAAAATTGGTCCATTTGTGTATTTATTTGCGCACTTACAAATTAATATATTACAGATTTTTTTAACATTCTTATTAAATTTAGACATTATTGAAAAATGATAAATACTCATAATCAAAAAATAATTACAAAAAGTACATTATTTTAATAGTTTTATCAACACGCCTTTCGGCATTTTTGGATGAAGGTATAAATTAAAGCTAATTTAGATTGAAATAAATTCGATATTGAGTTATAATTTTAAAAAGCTGGTACGGAGAATAAATCATCTTTCTCATTGTAACCGCCCTGCACGATCGTAAGAACAACTTTCGACGAAATGTGGATTTTCGTCTGCTGGCTGGTTAAACGCTCTTAATAACAACTGCGTAAGACAAAACATTCAAATATTATGGGTGAATTATTTTACACAGCTTTTACATTTGTAAATTGACCATTGGGTCCGACGACAGGTTGAAATTTGAACTTCTATTTGACATTTGGATGGTTTAATCGTTGGGCTAATGTCAAAGTACACAGCATTTGTCTGAAAGTTCGATTAATAATGGGTTTGTTTCTAATGGCTGGTTATTAATATTTGTGTAACGAACTAACAAATTTGATGGTTTTCATTAATGGTGCTGTAATCATTTTGTTTGGAATATCAAACTAATAACCTACTTTTCGTTCATTGAAGGGTTAATGGGGTAAGGTTTGTCTAGGTAATGGCGGCGGATGTATCTGCCTACTTACTGCGTGGCGGGCCGGATCGGGAGAGGCTGAGGTTGAGGAAGACGATTTGGCCTCTCTAGCAAGGACTCTCTCGAGCCATCGCCTTCCACCGCTATGAGAGAGAGGAATTCATTCTCAGAACTTTCTCTCTCTTTCCTTTCCCTTTTTTTTATAGTGTTACCTCACAAGAGTCTCAGCTGCTCCCATCTGAAGCCAGTGAGACTATGGCATCGCCAATTGGGGTATGTTGTGAGGCTGAAGGTAGTGGGGAGGGGAAGGAGATAGGGAAGAGGAAGGTGGGGAAGTACCTGACTATTCAGATCTGGTCACCAAACACGGCTAATGCCATTTCAAGCAACGTTTCAATTCTGAATGGTGGTCTTACATCAGGGCGATACTGAGAGTATCTGCCACTCTGGAACGTGCGCAAATATACTATTTATTATTTTTAATGAATAAATTGTGAAATAACACAAATTAATCAAATAAAATTTATTTGCCATGCCGGGATTCGATCCCGCGACCTTTGGAATGCGAGTCAAGAGCCTGACCGCTGGACTACGCCGGCTGTCCTAATAATAACCTCCACACAGCATCCCCAAACATGACGTAGGCCCTGAGAGGATTTTTTCCTCAAGACCTCCTGTCCTTTCCTCAAGAGCTATTGTAAAACATAAAAATAATATCCAATTTTTAAAATTCATTTCGAGTGATTAAAAAATTAGCAAATCTACGAGTCAAGGAAGGGTGAAAAATGAAAAGCAACCCACTGCATGTCTTAGCTTAGTGAATTTTATAATACAGCCTCGTGCACATTAATTGTGCAAAATATCAAAATCTGCAGCATTTAATAATCGACTAAAACATTCCGAACCCTTTCCACACAAGCACAAAAATCGCAATCAGCCGCCGGGTGTTGGCGTTATTATTGAAATTAAAGCCTCGCCGATTATTTTATTAGCCCAATGGGTAGGGGGAGGTGGGGGTAAGTGGGTGGCGAGGGTGGGTGGTAAACATTCCAGCTGATAAGCCCTCGGGCCGCTGCTAGGCGTAAGAAATGTTAATTAACGGATCCATTGTTCAAGATGGCGCCCAGTTTCACTTCCGCAGCACTCGGTCCATTTTTATGACGCAAGTTATGCATTTTCTCATTTTCGAGATTTTGAGATTTCGTCCCTCCGTCTTCGTAAGAACGGATTTAATGATTTTAAATGCGGAATATTTCAAGGATTTCGAGAGGCTCGGACTGTCTGACGTAATTATTTATGATTCATAAATTTATCAAATATTCTCGGGACAAGATTAAAGATTGTATTTTTCATATACCGTATACACTTTTAAATGGAAAATACACTGTTCGTGCTAATTAAAAAATTCTAGATTATTTAGACTTTTCAATGATTTTTTATTTACAATAAAGTAACATATATCGAAATTAAATCTTCCAATCTTCCATATTATAATTATGAAATTTGCTCATTTTAATTTTTATAGCTCCAAAAATGTATAATTTACTATGACCTTTAAAGAGATCGCATGTCACAATCTTTAATCCTATAAAAATATACCAAAACGCTAAAAAAACACTGAAACAGATATCTTTTTCTTATAAGTTTTAACAAAGCCATTAATTATTTCTATTATTAGACAGCTTTTAGAGAAAATATATTATGTTTTTTGCTATGTTTTCTTTTTTGTCTTTTAATTGCACTTTATTCTTATAAAACTTTCACAGATGTGTAAGTACAGTGCAGACTGTTATTATGTTGTAGTTTTTAATTGCATTTATTCATTAAGTCTTTATTATAAATAATTTAAATATACTTAAAACCTTTACTTTAAACCATAGAAATAAAAATTAAAAATAAATATTGTACGCACGCACAGGCAATGCCTTTATCGGATTTTTTGTTTATACATTTATTGTATTAATCTTTTTTACATAGTTTTCATTATTTTATGTATCTATTATTCATTTAACGGTTGGTGCAAAATTAACTGCATGGAACTAATGTTGATAAATGCAAAAAATTTGTCCTTTTATAGAATCGAAAACCTATTCAGTTTGATTATAAACTAAATAGTGTTTGTCTATCTATTGTCACATCTATCAAGGACCTCGGGGTCACTGTAGACCGCAAACTTTCTTTCCGTGATCGTAGTAATAATATCGTAAATAAATCACTTAAACTACTCGGCGTCATTCATAGAATTACCTCTGACTTCAAACATTTAAGAACACTTGAAACTCTTTACTGTTCGCTGGTTCGCCCTCACCTTGAATAAGCTAGTGTCATTTGGTCTCCTTTCTATGCTGTCCACATATGTCACATCGAATCCGTACAACATCGTTTCCTAAGAGGAATTGCTTGGAAGTTGGGACTTGAAAGAGGCTTGAATGAAATTGAACACATTTTAAACATTTCTTCTTTAGAAAAACGTATATAGGACTCTGATCTAATTTGCATATTTAAAATTATCAACAGTATTACTGATACCCCTGCTTTGATACAACTCATCCAGTTCAACATCCCTTCCCGTAGACTCCGAAATAATGAATTGCTGTTCTTCAATCAACATTCTACTAATTATGGATACCATTCTCCCTTATCTAAAATATCGAGACTTGTCAACGCAAGACAAAGCATTGATTTTTTTGATGTAAAACTAAATGACTTTCGGTGGTCGATACGCAATATTTAAATGCTTCTTCATGCTTTGACTTGTAGTGTCTTCTTTACGTATTTTTTTACTCTCCCTTTGCTCTCCCTTCACTGTCATCTCTGTTTTTTTTATTCATATTATTATTATATTTTAATGAACTATTGTCCGTGAATTGATAAATAAATATGTATTGTATCAAAACTTTTCAATAAAATAAAAAAAAAAATAAAAAAATAGTCTAAATTAGCCTTACCTTCCTCCATAATTTGAAAAGATGATCTAGAACACCCTTGAAGGGTGTAAGCTAGAAACAAAATATGTATCTTATACAGCTTAACTATTTATAGCGTATTTATAGATTAGTAATAATTTCATCATATAAGTGCCCATTACATTCCCATGTTAACATTTTGCAATTATATTCCTGGACTTATCGAAATACTTGCTACAATTTCTTGTAATTTGGTTTATAATAACAGTAAAATACGACGAATTTGTTTGCCTCAATTATACTCTCAATATTCGTACTTTTAGACGTTTAACCCCTCGGGGTTCGGGCATATTCTGTAAGACGGTCAGAATATTTCCTCTTTCAATAAAATCTCAATAAATGTAATATTTATGAACGTATACGAAAACTAAAAACTGTACTCGAAAGGTGATGAAAACGCTTTCAAAATTTATTAATAAAAATAAACCTATAATTTTCAATATATATTTGTAATTTTTTTATAAAATATTGGACGCACACATAAAAAAGCTTCACCTTCCTTTTTTCTGACAAAAATTACTAAAATCAAAAAAAAACATTGAAACATGCACACATTTTATACGTAAACGCCATCATAACCTCACTTTTTGTTGTTTCGTGTAAAAATAAAACTTTTTTAAAGGGGCTGTCTGAAATTTTGATTTCATAGAGGTGTACACTTTAACTCTTCTTTGGTTAATTTTTAGATTTGAATATATAGTGTGGTGTTTTCTCTTTCTAACACCGCTTAGATCATGTTTCTCACCATGATAGTAAGGAAGACAATGATTTCTATAAGAGCAATATGAGCTGTTAAATTAGGGATTAACAGCTGACTTGCCTTTCGTAAAAATCGTCGTTTTTTGTATTTGTGTAAAGCGTGCCTTCTACTGCGAGCGAAAAAGAGTCGAGCTGAGCGGGGTTGGAGGTGAGCAAAATAGCTTTGACTTTCCACTAAAAAAGAGTCGCTAAGTCGGTGTTTGTTTGCCTTCCACTGCACATGCTAGAAATGAGCGAGACGAGCGGAGTGATGTCAACGAAAAATGAGCAATAGTTTTGCCCTTCAATTGAAAACTAATCTTTGATGTTTCTGTGATTTCAAGAACTGATTCTAGTGAGGATGATTTTTTGCGCATGTGCAATGAACAAATTTTTGTTTAAAAAATTGCAATGAAAAAATTTTAAAATTTTTTGAAACTTTCTTATTTCCGGCAATTTCATCTCATTGATGGTTTTCCAAGCCGCATCCTTTTTGTCGACATTGTGACATTCTTCAATAGACACCTCCATCTCGACAAAAACGCAGCGAGGCAACGGAATCAGCTACAGTTCTTGAGAGGAGAAAAATTCAATTTTGTATCGGTGACTCAATCCAATATTGTATTTTCAACCTTTCTTGAAAGATTTGGGTTTGTTTATGGTCAAAACTATTTATTTACATTCATATTAATTATATACGTGCGCAAATAATTAATTTACCTTAATATTTTAAAGCAAAACGTGCAAAAATTATTAAAAACCTAAAATAATTTAATTGCCACCATCTGTAAATGCGTAGAGGCACGCGATAGCGGCGAAGGGGCCAATTTCGTAAGTTGTTTGGCATCGAAAGGCTCGCCCGTCCGATGGGTACACTTGGAACACTCAAGTTAATTTTTTTTTAATCTGGCATTGTAATATTTTAAAACCATATTGAAATAAAAATGATAATAAACATAATGAAAATAGTTTTTATGAATTTTATAAAAATTTAAAAACTTTAAAAAATCATACACAAAAAACTTCTACCTTGCTGGCAGACCAAGGAAATCAAAAATAAGATGATCTGGACCAGGGGTCTCCAAACTACGTCCCGCGGGCTACATCCGGCATGCTAGTGTCATCAATCCGGCCCGCGAAAAACGAATTTAGCACTTAATTGGCCCTTGGAACTTACTGGAGTAATCAGTATGGCCCTAAGGCTGGAAAGTTTGGAGACCCCTGATCTAAATCGTTCCCACAATCACTTCCAATTTTGAACGTCAAAGCAAATACCAGTTCTAGAGGTCAGACACATATTACCAAAAATATTATTATTAGACCCGTCAAAAATCACGAAATAATCTGAATTCTTGAAAAATCAGTTCGTATTATGAAATTGACAATAAGGAACTCCAGTGAAATATATTGTAGCTTTACTCTAGCTAAACTCTCTTTTTATAACTTTTGTAGGTTATTCCCATCAATGTAATATACCATTGAAGAAGAAGATAAGAAGATAATAATATTATTTTAAACGAAAATATGAAAGAGAACAAGACAAAGAAAATATAAAAAGATAATGATTGTAACTGGGACTCGAACCCAGAATCTCTCGTCTAACCAGGACGTGCGCGTTTACCATTTCCACCATTGCCACCTTCTGTCAAACCGTCATATTTGTCAATCTCTCCGCGGCTATGACGATAAAAGATTTTGTTTTTATTGTTTCACATTGTTGATGGAATTGAAACATTATTTAGGCCCTCAATAATTAAAACCCGGATGGAAATCGGTTTCATTCGGATAATTTTCCCATACCAAGGTGATGAGGAAATCATTATTTTATTCCAGAATTATATTGATCATGACATTGCAGAATTTCTTAGAATAAATGCTTCTAAGTAAGAATGTAATCTTATCACTGTATAAAGTTGCAGTTTGCAATAAAAATACATTTTTAATTATGTACGGTTTTCGAATACGAAGTTTCAGACTGTTTGATGTTTTGATCTTTTCTTTACAACAAATGTCAATTGTATGTTCGAATTTGTTTCAGCACCAAGGGATTTTAATGTACATATGAATACTGCCGTCATGATCAGTGTAATATAGATCAAATTGCGAGAAACAATTAACAAAAATTCTGCCTCAATACAGGTTCACCTAGTGAGGCAGGCTATGCACAACTAAAAATACTGTATAACTATACAACTCCTGTGTAACCTTTCTTACGTTACTTCCTATTTGTTAATTTTTCTGTACTGATTGATGTAATCTGTTTGTAAACTACTTTGAGCATGTAATTTTTTTTAGTTATATTGTTGTTATTTCATTTTATTTTGTTATTTTCTTTTTTTACGCAACAGATTTAAATGTCCGGGTTAAATTTTCCCCCCAAAAAAAAAAAAAAAAAAAAAGAAGGAAAAACTAAACCCTTTCATACACTTCCCCAAATGATCATCTAGTGAATCCACGTTATGCAATTGCACTATATAAGTATTATAAATACAAAACAATACAAGAACAACATGTCAACCTACTAGAGACCAAATGGGAATATAATTCACCGACTCCAGATATTTTCATATCAGAGGGTTCGGCTCTGTGGCATTTCTAATTGAACCTATAAATCCTACTGATCCCTCAATATAAATATTTAAAAAATCTTTTGTAATCCTACATGTATTTAAAATTACTGCTTTTTGCATTTTTATATACAAATTCTTTGACAAATCTAATATGCTTAAATTTTGAATCAGATTCCTAGGTATTATGCCAGTGGCCGAAATAACAAATGGCAATATTTTTATAGTCCGAGAATGCCAAATTCTTTTAATCTCATTTCCTAAATCTGTGTATTTTCTAATTTTTTCAGAAACAGTTTTTTGAATATTACAGGAATTTGGAATAGCTACATCAATGATATAAGTTATTTTTTTAATTTTGTCATGTAAAACTATATCAGGTCTATTATGACTAATTGTTCTGTCTGTTAGTATAGTTTTATCATAATATATTTTATAAAATTCATTTTCTATAAATGAATTTGGTTCATATTCATAATATGGTACTATTCGTCGAGAATGCGTCAGGCGCTCGGAGCAGCCTGACGCATTCTGGCCGGTCTCGTTATCCCTTATTAAATAAGAGGGATAATTAACATTTTGAGACCTTAAAAGTGTCAAATAATGTTTATTACTCTGTGAAAATTACATATGTGAACTCAAAATAATTTTATCGTAAGCAGTGTGGACGTATAACGAGTTTTAAGAATATGTGCAGATATTATCGTGATTCATTAGATGCGAAGTGTTTAAAACCCAGGATCGGTAGCGAACATTTACCAGATGTGGTCATTTGTTCGGTTGTTGGGTGTCATAGCCGTACCCCTGCGCAACCCCCGCACCTTTACTGCAACCCCGCTGCTCGCTGTTACGCCCGCAGTCGCTGTATTTACGACTGTGGACCATATGTGTGGGCCACCGAAGCGGCCTTCTAAGAAACGCACCAGAGAAGAAAACCAACTGATGACCTCTGCAATCTCTGCATCCCTAGCTGCCCCCGCTGCCAACCGCCCGCGCCTGCCCCCCGCCCCTAAGCACATGGACTAGGAAGTCATGGGACTGAGCCCGCGCCCTTCGGTTTCTACCTGTGCCGTACGTATGGAGTGATAAATGAAAAATTAAAAAACTTTATTAATTAACAGTTCACAGTGACAATTTATTATCACAGTGTATTACGAGTATATATACATTTTCGTTAGCGTTGATTACGTGTTATTTTTATGGTTTCTTTGCAATTGTTTTTATGAACTGCAGATTTATTAAATACATATATGTTTTGAGTATGTGTGAGTAAGACTAAGTTAGGTTAAGTTAGATTAAGTAGATTAAGTTAGATTAAGTTAGACTAAGGATGTTAAGTAGATTATTAAATACAGAAGGTAAATGTATTATTGGGGGGCAAGAATTCCAATAATCCATACGCTTGATAGCTGCAAGACGAGTTGATACCTAGCCTCCTACATAGTTAAGTAAATTAGAATACGTACGTATAAAAAGATATTTTATTTAATTTATTGGGGGGCTAGAATTCCAACAGTCCATGCGCTTGATAGCTGCAAGACGAGTGGTTATCTAGCCCCCTACATAGTTAAGTAAATTGAAATACGTACGTATAAAAGAATATTTTTTATTTAATTTATCGGGGAGCTAGAATTTCAATAATCCATGCGCTTGATAGCTGCAAGACGAGTTGTTATCTAGCCTCCTAAGTTAAGTAAATTCTAATGTAAAATCCTTGTTAATTTGTACAGCGCTCTTGAGGCGATTTTTCGCAAAAACAGCGCTATATAAGTTGTCCAAATTTATTATTATTACTACATTACGGCAATCAATCAAGTTATGTTTAATTACCAAACTTTGGTGAATTATTTTTAAAACCTGATTATGCCTAAATGTATACTCGGAAGGCGCTAATATAGAACATCCCGATATAATATGTTCTATAGTTTCGGGAAAAGCCAAACATTTTCTACATAAATCATCAATTTGATTTATATCTTTGATTATATGCTTTCTATAATTTTTAGTATTAATGACTCTATCTTGAATGGCAAGCATAAATCCTTCTATTTCTGCGCTCAACTCTCCAATACTCAACCATTTGTTTGACGAAAGTTTGTCAACATACGTTTGGTTGAGATAATTGAAGTGTTTTGCGTGAATAATTTTATTTGACCAGGAATCTAATAATTCCTGGTTAGTATTTATAAGAATGTTGGCATTCTCGTCATATAAATTTAAAGGTGTAATATTTCTATCTGCCTTGCAAATTATTTTGTGCATTTCTGAGCTATTAGCTTTCCTATGGAAAAAATTTCTAAGCATTTCTACCTGATTGTGTTTCAAAGATGTTATTTTGACTACACCTCTACCTCCTAAATTTCTAGGTAAATTAATTCGTTCTATAGCTGAATTTGGATGATGGCAATTAAATTTTGTTAACGTAGTTCTAATTAATCGTTCTAAACTATCTAAATCTGTATTGGACCATTTAATTATGCCAAATGAGTACGTTAGTAGAGGTATTGCCCAAGTATTTATTGCTTTTACTAAATTTTTAGCAGATAGATTGCATTTTAAAATTTTTCTGATCCTAGTTTGAAATTTAATCCTAATATCATTTTTAATACTAGTGTGATCTAATCTATTCGATTGCGGGTATCCTAAATATTTATAAACCTCATCCCCTTTCATACTTTGAATTTTGAAATTTCTAAATATACCCTCGTCTCCATCTACAATTTTGCCTTTCTCTATATGGATAGTTTTACATTTATCTAAACCAAAAGTCATTTTAATATCATCTGAAAAAATTTTAACTACCTTAATCATTTTCTCTAAATTTGATTCAGAATTTGAAAATAATTTTATATCATCCATATATAATAGATGTGAAACTATACTACTCTCTCTTGTATTACCCTTAATTTTTATTCCAAACTTGCTTTTAATTAACATTTTAGAAAGGGGATTCAATGCTAAGCAAAACCAAAGAGGGCTCAATGAGTCTCCTTGAAAAATCCCTCTTTTTATTAAAATGCCCGGTACTACTATTTTCTTACCTTTTAAATTAACTAGCAAATCTGTATTCCAAAAGGACATAATATTTTTCAAAAAGCTAATTATAATTGGGTTAACTTTATATATTTTTAATATTTTGATTAGCCACGAGTGCGGGACACTATCAAAAGCTTTTTGATAATCTATATAACAAGTATGTAAATTACGCTTTTGATTTTGAATTTGTTTTAAAATTACAGAATCAATAACTAACTGTTCTTTACATCCCATATGTTTTCTGCGACAACCTTTTTGTTGTTCAGATAAAATATTTTTTTCATCCAAATGAGTATATATTAAATCTGTCAAGCAAGAGGTTAAAATTTTGTATATTGTCGGTAGACATGTAATGGGTCTATATTGAGAGGGATTATTAATATGTTCGCTTTTAGGCAACATATAAGTAATGCCCTTAGTTAGAAAATTAGGAAAATTTTTAGGTTCTCTGACAAGTTTTGAAAGATTTTTTGCAAAAAGAGGATGTAAAGTAGTTAGACGTTTGTACCAAAAATTATGTATCCAATCGCAACCCGTGGCTTTCCAATTATGAGTATTTTTTATAATTTTGGCTAACAATTCAACCGATATATCAGAAAAACTCATTTGTTCAATGTCTGAACAATTGAGTTCTTCATTTTCTATCCAGTTACCTGCCTCATTATGTTTTATATCTTTACTCCAAATGTTTGTCCAAAAATCGCGCATATCTGATTCAGATGGCAACCGAATATTATTATTCGAAATAATATTCTGTTTATCGTCAAGTTTGGAATAAAATATTTTCTCATTTTTCTGAAATAATCTATTATTATTTCTTTTATTATACGTATAATTATATCTTTTTAATCTACTAGCTTTTACACCTAATTTTTGTTTTAATAAATCTAATAAATCATTGATTATATTTTCATTATTATTACTACCAATGCTATAACCAAATTTTCTCCCAATTTCATCTACATATCTCAAAATATTCCTACTTCTATTTCCATTTTTATATTCAATTACTCTAGCTATACTACTTCTTAAAAATACTACATCATTTTCTAATCTAATCTGCCATTCTGGTTTACTATAACTATATGATCTATCATCAGAGGACATTAATTTAACTCCTAACTTATTACATATAGTGATAGCACTAGCGTACACTATTGTATGAAGATCTAAAAAACTAATATCGTCAAATATTATTTTTGGTAAAATTAAATTATTTAATTCAGAAATTAATTTAGATAATTTCTTTGACGTATGCAATTTTGGTAATTTTGGTCTAACTGTGGGCTCTATATCTATATATCTATATATATTATTTTGAAGCAAGTTAGCTAATTCTATTACATTATCATCTAGTAATTTTAAATTTGCAATATTGATTTCCCTAAGATTATGAATAATGTCTAAGTTATTTGAATCTACTCTAATATCATTGGATTCTTCTACTAGAATATTATCTAAACTATCTTCATTCAATGCATCTAATATAACATTACTACTCGTATTAATTTGATCTAAATTATTCTCCAATTGCAATCTATCTGCTACTTCTTTTCTTATCTGATTTAATGTTACTACAGGAATTAAATTATTTTTGAAAATTAACCTTTTTTGGTCAGCTAATCTTTGTTCGTTTATTTGGGCAACCGGATAATTTTGTGAGAAAAGTAAATGTAATTTTTTCCTATACAATAACATATCTGTTTCTAGTTTAGTTACATAAAAATATGAACGAACGATGAACATATTGTCATCGTTCGTCCATTTCATACGCTGCCTAGGAATACCTGCTTTTGTTTTTTGGGGTCTCAGATTATCAATGTTCATCTGTATAGATGACATAATAAACCCATTTTCATTTCCGTTGGTTGAAAATGACATTGTGTCACCTTTCAAAACAACTTGGAAATGATTTATTAATTATTATTAATTCCTACATTCCAGTAACCAAGCAACTGTCGTCGTTACCTAGTGTCAACAAATAGTTTTCAATATCTCCAAATTAAATATTTTAATGTAAACTACCCTTCAATACTACAAATCTATAATATATATTATATTGTAGAATAATGTTATCAAAATAAAATATATAATTAAATTTACCTACAAAATATATTTCAACGTAATCTCAAAATATAGTTGTTTACCTTGGTTACTGAAGTCCTCACAAAAGGAAAAATTTATATTGTATTTATTTACCTAAATATCCTACGGTTCAAATTATTATTATTATTATTATTATTATTATGTTCGGACGTAACACGATGCATTTTTTTTGTTGAAATGCAGATTTTGGAATACCGATATACTCTTATATTGTTTATCAGATGCGATCACGGGTGTATTTTTGCATTTTGATTAAAAAAATATAACAGTAGTGATAACATGTTGACATTTTAATTAGTGTTCTTTAATATTAAAAGCGCTTAAACTTAAGAATAAAAAGTGTCTCGACTGTCAACGCCACCATACAAAACACAGTGCCTGTTGCAATAAAAGGTAGGCTTTTTGAGACAGGTGACAACCGCAGATTAGGTGCGATTTCTGGAGACCCGATAAATTAAAACCTTGAAATACTTATAATTTGGGAGGCGGGAATGGGTACCGCCGCCCCGGGAACCTTTATTGTATAACCAACACCTTTGCCATAGGTCACCCCAAGTGGTTCGCTACGTTTGGTGATTTAGCAGGGGTGCCCGGGTTTATGTGGTGAGGTTTGTCTAGATCTTGGAGGCGGATGACCAGGACACACTGAACCCTAGATTCCTACCCACCCCTTAAACCCTTTTCCTTCCCAGAACTCTCTTCTCCTCCCTTTCCTTAAAAAAACCCTCCACACAGCTTCCCCGAAGATGGCATAGGCCCTGAGGGTAATTATTTTCCTCAGAGCCTCCTATGTGGAGCTCATGTAAAAAAAAAACTTATGTGAGTTCTTCAAACCATCCCTCAAATTCGTGTATATTGAATCAGAGTTACGCAGGACACACATACAACCAAAATTAGATTTCTTGATGATTGATGATAAAAATATACATTTAATGCTAATTGTATATTACATATCAATTGCTTAGAACTATATTAGAATTTACATTTTTTTATTTTAATTTTAATGACAATATAAGGATAACGTAAAATTACAAAATAAGTAAAAATACCAATATAGTGGTTTGTTTACAGTCCTCCTCACTAGGTATTCCTGTTCCGAGGCGGACTGTATGTTGCTGAATGGGTGTAGATTTTTATTTCCTCATCTTCTAGTTTCTTGATTTTCATAAAATAACAATAAATAAAATAAAAGTATTAATGTTTGTTGCAGGTTATATTGGGGTTACTTCATAATTTTTATGATTTCCTCATCTTCCTGTTTACTTAACCATAATTTTATGTTTTTTTTAAACATTTGTATCTCCATGGTGTTCTTAATTTTAATTGGAAGGGCATTATATAATTTTGTAGCATGGAAATTATGGTTTATGGTTTATTAATATGAAATTATTAATACATATTTATTTTATGGTACCCACGTATTTTTTTAATAAAAATAAACAGAACCAGGGAAAAACGCGAGCAATTTATATACATTTATTAACAAATTTATTTTATGCATTTATTGTTGACAGACTCAGTTGAGAACGCTTGATTATGAATCCGGAGGTCGTGGGTTTAAATCAGTAATATAGCATTTTGTGGACGATAAGATAAGAAAGACCACCATTTAGTATTGAAACCATTTTTGCCATTTTCGGTGACCAGATCTGAATTTCCAAATACTTCCCCATCTTCCTCTTCTCCAACTTCATTCCCTCCTCACTTATTTCAGCCTCGCTACATACCCCAATTAGGGATGCTATAACCTCACTGGCTCCAGACGGTATTCACATTAAAAAACTGCTATTCAATAAACAAATCCTTTAAAACATTTCCATAAATTTTAAAATGTAGAGAGGAATATCTCCCCTACGATTTCTCCTCACGTGAACGCGGTAAACCTATTAAACGCAGAAAAGGTAATACGCGTACAGAACAATATAACACGATCTGAAGGCATTGTATGCAATTTCGCTGGCTTGTTCTAAGATCGACATGCATCCTTACCTCTGGTCTGGCGGATCATCCCCTCGCAAACTTCCCCTTCGCATGTCGAAGCCTTCGAACCGCAAGAAATTATAATTTTACCGCAAGATTTTATTACCTGTCAAATGAAATTTAGAGCCGCTAGTGCAAATATGAACAGGTAATTTAATTAACAGTTTTTTTGTACTACAGTACACTCGATTTAAACAGTTAAGTTTACGCAAATTATTGTATTGCACAACACATCTCAAGGGAAAACAATCTAAATGTCCCGGAACAGCTAATATTAGGTCCTTTCATATGATATTGGCCTTTTTCCGTACTGGCAACTTTGATCTCAAATATCTTCTCTTTGGTTAGTAATTCCAAATTCAAATTTATACAGCTATTTACTCATGTATTTGTGTTTCGAAAATTATAATTCATTTGTTTATTCCTTAATTGTTTTTTTCTTTGCGTGACTTAGTTTACAAAATGGAAAACTTGAAATATCGCGTTATTTACGAGTAAGAGTTCCACCGTGGCACCAGTGCTGCAGAAACGGCTCGAAGGATTAATGATGTATTTGGCGACGGTGCCGCAAAAGAAAACACAGTGCGTTTTTGGTTCCAACGTTTTCGTTCTGGAAATTTCAACCTGCAGAACAAGCCCCGTGGACGGCCGGAGACCAAAGTTGATAATGAAGAATTAAAGGCTATTGTGGAAGCGGTGTTAGTGATAAAACTGTTTTAATCCACTGAAGCAAATTG
This sequence comes from Limnephilus marmoratus, assembly GCA_917880885.1. Taxonomy (NCBI): domain Eukaryota; kingdom Metazoa; phylum Arthropoda; class Insecta; order Trichoptera; family Limnephilidae; genus Limnephilus; species Limnephilus marmoratus. Next base: position 35,701,319 of record OU862912.1, on the reverse strand, counting down.
GGAAGATGAAAAAGCTTGAAAGGTGGGTACATCACGATATGAGTGAAGCAAATCAACAAACGCGCATTAGAACGCTAGACCACACACTGCACAACAGACGGCTACCAAATTAGAGGATCTTCAATTGGAATGTCTAAGACATCCACCGTACTCTCCGGACCTTGCACCAACAGATTACCATTTTTTCGAAATTTGGATAACTTCTTGCAAGGGAAAAAATTCAACTCCGATGGGGCAGTCCAAACCGCCTTCAAAGATTTTATTGATTCCCGTCCGAATGGTTTTTTTAGTAAAAGTATCGATGAACTACCTATGAGATGGTAAAAGTGCATAGATAGCAATGGTACATACTTTGATTATATAAATATATTATATTTAAAAAAATCGACTTTATGTTCCTCCCATACAAAACGCCAATTTCGTATGTAAGGACCTAATATTAAGTTATTTACAAATAATAACAAATTACATAAATAAACGAATATAATAAAGTGCTTTAATAACTCTATAGGTACCCATTTATAAATGTTTCCGGTATACACGACATTATTAATATTTCGCATATTCCATCACATTTTTCGTAGTTCCATCGTAATAATAAAATGTCATTATCTACGAACCTCACTTATTTTTTTTTTTTTTTTTCAGTTGTTTTTTTTAATTAGCGATAGTTTTCCCAAAAAAGGACAAGGGATTTCAAAAATTTCCAAAAATTTATCAAATTTATTAAGTTAATTTTTGCGTTCTATGCGAGTTCTATTCAAGTTCTGTTATTATATCAATCATTGTAGGCCGGTTGCTTCATAAAACTGAAATAATCACAGAACTTTCTATGTGGATAACTGAAATTTGTGAATATACAGTGAAATTATTGAAAAACATGTTTAATTTCTCTTTCGCCTTTCTTTCATAAAGACTCCACTCGTAAGTTTCATTCTCATTTTCAAATAAAACTTTGAAATATACCCTTAATTTAACATGTCAACCACATTCGTGATCGCAGAAACTTAATATTCACTACTAATATTGCATACTTTTTTCAAAGTCTTTCATTACAATGTCAATCATCACCCGTCCGATTTGACAAGATCATGACGGTTGTCCATTGCGCTGCATGTCCTGACGTCCCGACGCCCTGATATCCTGGCGTCCCGACGTCCTGACATCCTGACGGGCCGGTGTCCTCACCATCCCCGAGTTCCCACACCTGCTCCAGTATTCTGGTACCCAGCACGGGGTACAGCAAGACAGGCAGGGGCCCGTTGCCTCCCCCGCGGTATGCTAATCACCGACCGCCTGAATAATTAATTGACATTCTTTGCCCTCCCCTGCCCCCACACCCCCACCCCAAGGGTAGGCTGCGGGTTTGACGGGGCTTTTCTTTTAAGCGTGAAAGGCCATTATTTCCTCCGCAAGTTGCCGACACTTAAGGAGTAGTCCTTATATCGCTATTGCGAAGATGCTATCCTAACCTAACGCAAAACATTCAAAAGTAATAAGACACCTCATCAAAAATCCTAATTCGCTAAAAAGCTAATTCGTGGATTTTCTTAAACTTTTTTATAAATGCATGAAATTTACAAGACAGTCCGCAAATCGGGATCTGAGTGCAAAATACTTATGGCTTTCATGTTTTGATTAGTACGAGTACCTTAATGAAATGCTGCATTGTAAACGAATGATTCAGAGTTAACAGGATTATCGCATTAGAATTGAATTGTTTTGCAATGTTAATTTATTTCGGATAGATGTAAATTTTCATTTATTGTGTAATGCATTGCACAAAAAACCTATTTGCAACCAATTTATGTACAGTAAAAATTAAGCCCAACGTGGAAAAAAAATTAAATGTTCATCTCATACAACAAACCTTGTAGATTTACTGCCTACTCTTTTATGTACAGCAGATTTATGTTGATCAGATTATTTAGAACACTTTAACGTTCATTAAATTCATGCACCAAATAAGGGTTCGACTTATTTAAACATAACAAAATATATTGCCAAAAAATATTATGCGTTAAAGATGTAGACCAGGCTCCATAAGTTGCCAAAAAAAGGAAAAAAATATAAAAATTTGGTTCTCATGTAGATTCACTAGTTTTACTACGAATTTCCGGACACCTTTTGTGTGGAAAAAAATTTTGTAAAAAATTATTTTGCGGATTTTGTCATTATTTTTTTTTTACATGGGGTAAATAATTTTCTTGAGGGCCTTATGTCATCTTTGGGGATGCTGTGTAGAGGGTTTTTTAGGGAAATGAAGAAGAGGAGAGTTCTAGGAAGCAAAAAGGGTGGGTAGGAATCTGGGGTTCAGTGTGTCCTGGTCATCCAACTCCAAGACCTAGACAAACCTCATCCCATGATCCCGGGCACTCCTGCTAAATCACCAAACGTAGCGAACCACTTGTGGTGACTTATGACAGAGGTGTTGGTTATCCAATAAAGGTTCCCAGGATGGCGGTACCCATTCCCGCCTCCCAAATTGCAAAATTGGTTGTAAAATTTATTACAATTTTTTAATTGAAATTTGCGTGTTTTTGTTATTAAATTACTCTGTGGTACTGTTTATGACGTAATGATACAAAAAAATATTGGTTCTACAAGATCAATCACGCGTAATGAAGAAACCATAGCGGAAGAAGGTTTATCATATACCCTGGCTTGAATAAGTTTGCTTTCCGCGAGATGCTTCTCACATTTTAAATTTCCTAATCAATCACTAAACGCAATACATCACGAGTAAAAACTCAATTAGGGATAGAACAACAAGACAGCCAGCGTGAAACAGGATCTACGTTCAAATTGAATCAGAAGCAATCCATTACGGCGAGAAATACATCGATATTCGAACCTCATCCCCTCGGAGAAATCCCTCAAGCTCCGCCATCTAACTGACGATCTTCAGATTGTTCTGAAATCCCCAACGAGATATCATAATAACTCCGAGGTAAAAATGGAAGGAAAACGAGATGCAAAACGAAGGGAGAAGGTGGGAATATTATGTACACGTTGTGTCATTAAAAATCACACTATTTCGGGAACTTTATAAATTAAATTTTCTCTTGCACTTTTCTCTTGCAATTTGAAAACTTTACGCTTGTGGTATGCTCCTATCCGAGTTCAATACCATACAATGGCAATACCACTTCTTTAACTAGAATTTTCAATCTGAATAAATACAGTTCTCTTGACATAGATTTTTATCATGTAATGTAGGTCGAATCCATACTTAGATATGGAATTCGAACTTGGGGACACTCGAGCATAATTAATATTAAATACATTCAAAATTTACAAACCGCTATAATTAAAAAAATTGTTAAACCTAGCATTTACAAACAAAGAAACAACTTAAAATTACTGTATGTGTCTGAGGGCCTACTTCCAATTAAAGGGCTTCTCTGGTACATTATAATTATGGATAATTCGGGAGAAAGCGCGTATAAAAAGTTATTGGTGCATAGCCACACAACAAGATTTACCGAAAACAAAGGACTAAAAATACCACGAATATCAAATAAATATGGTAGCAGAACGCTCGAATATAGGATACCTTTGATTTATAACAAATTGAATCAAAACATTAATTTAAAAAATAATGAGGAACCCTACCCTAAACTGACAAAAAAGTGGTTAATAAATGAACAACACATTTATCTATCCTAAATCTTGTATTAGGCATTAATATTGTAACTTAAGCTAATGTATGTTTTGTAATAACATTAAATGGTAGAACCTACAGATAAGCTGCCCTGTCACAGCTTTGTGGGACTACCCATATCTTATATTGTATTAGATGTAATTATATTCAATTTAATAAATAATAAATAAATAAAAATGAAAATGTGCTTAAATTGTCGGACAGAAGGATTTTCCCTGACTTGGTATTAATAATAATATTTGGCTGATTTATAAGGCGCCATTTTCGTGAAACATCAAGAAAAATCAAGGACGCTGTACATATAAACACATAATAAAATAAAATTAATACGATATGCTTATAACTAAGATTTAAAATTATTACTAGTGACTTACATCTAAGACTTATAGACTTACGACGACTTATTACTACTAATTAAAACTAGTGACATACATATGTATTTTCAACCGTGACGTAAAATTAGAGATTTACAACTAAAATATGTATTTACTGTATAAAGAATTAATTTATTCATTTGGTAGTTCGAAATTGCTTGCTAGAAGTCAGGATTTATTTCAGTTCACAAATTTTGGGACTAACAACCATACGTATTATTTATTAATTGCCCAAAATACTAATAGTGAGAAATATTATAATTATGCCGATTCAGTGAAAATATCTTCAATTTATCATTAAATAAATATAAAAGATTATTACGGAGACAGTTATTATTACAGAGACTGTTCGGTTATGTATAAAAGTGTATTTTTACTATTTCTGTGTAAAAGCCCCTAAAACAAATTACAATTAGGTACGTACTTTCATTACCTTTTTGGTTTTTTAATTTCGGAATCGTATTTTCTTCTTTTTGAATGTCGTCTGGAAGACAATTATACAAATTACCCCCCTCATAGCCAAAGGATTGCTTGATGTATGTAGGTTTTTAAATGTACATTATCGTAAAGTACGTGCATACTATAATCATGTCGCGGATGGAGGATAAACCACATTCTTAATTGCATTTTCTTGACATGATCAGCAACTTGATTCGTTTTTGCTCTGCGTTCAATAATTATGGATATCCTTCTAAATTCTGCTCACATTTCCTTTCGTTTCTCGAAAGATGGCACTGGTCTGGAGAAAACATGAAAATTGATAACTCACCTTTAAAAATAAAATGAATCAACAAAATAATTTTGTTGCTGAATTTTGATTAACCTTACTCATTCAGAAGAGGCTGTTAAAGGATTTTTTTTGAAGTCACACACGGAAAATGGTTTGAATATATTTGTACACACCAATAGTACCGAAAGTTACGCAAAAGTTTTTCGAACTAGTTTGGAACAGCAATCCTCTCACCTCTCATACCCCGAAAATGCTCAAAATATTGGGTGAGTAGCGACGCGCGACGTTTATCAATCAACTAGCTGGTACCCGGCATGCATTGCCATTTAATAAAGAAATTGTTTCTCCCTGCGTGTCCTTTCCCATTCGTCCCCTTCCTCTCCCGCATCCCCTTCCCTTCTCGCGTTCCCACTTCGCCTCCTCCACCTTCCCTCTCTACACTCCACTCCCACTCTTCCCCCGTTTTTTCAATCCCCCTCCAGAGTTTTTCTCCCCCCTCCCAGGTCCCCCTCCCCTCTCCCTGGATCCCCCCTCCAGCATTCCATACATCAGTCCCGGTACATTCAGTTTTCAAACAACTCTCGTGCCACCTATTGCAATTTTTTTATACAAATTTCATGATGCCAAAGCCCACCAGTAGTTTTATACAAACCTTGTCCTGACAATAACAAACACCAAAAATAAAGAATTATCCAGTTTGGTGCAGTCGTTCGGAAGTTATGCGCGTACATACATTTCGGCGATTCATTTTTATTCATATAGATAGATAGATAGATAGAAGAAGAAGATAGATAGATAGATGGATAGATTCGTTTCTAATTAAGATTTGCTATTCATTCGACAATGTCCTTCTATTTTTGTTTTATTCTTCATCTTACAAACTGTTCAATATTATGCAAGCAAAAGGATTTTTGAAATTATTTACCTGTACCTAAGTAGATATCAAAATAATATAAGCAATGCTTAAACCAACAGAAATTTTTCAGTTTTCAATAAGGCTTCTCACGTCTGAAAATTTTCTGCGATTAAATCCGGTGTTGTTTTTCTTGAACCACCATTTACGGAAAATATATATTATATTCCATGGAAAAGAAATAAAATCCAGTTTGACGGATAAGAGAAGCCCCTCTAGATGATTGATGCTGGGTGGGGCGGCCGCAGTTTAAAGCGCCCGCCATTTAAATTCCCAATGCCGAAAATTGAGATGATTGTTATTTTATTTGAGTTAATATTCCGCGCCCTTGCCCGCCCCCCTGCCCGCCCGACATGGCGGACCGGGGCCGATATTATTAGGCCCCCAGATTAATTGGCCCCGACAAGGAACTGTTTCTATTTCGCGCATTTCTCGATCTGACAGACGTCAGTTGGGAATATTCCACTTTATTTTGGGGTATTTATTGTAAGATGATAATTAATAATGTGAAAATTTTCACTTTTTTTTATTAAAAATCGTTGATAATGCAAAATATATATATATTGTTTTACAATGTCAAACTGGATAACATGCCTGGATATGTTTGTATATGTACCTACACCATGTGGGGTTTAAAATTATGCATGTCCATGACATAAGTAAAACAAAGCGGAGAATCTCAAATCATATCAAAGCAAAGAAGATGATGCGTAAAGCTAGATAGATACATCGATCGTCCAGTTGATTAGTCAGACATCTCTATACAGTAAGTTTTGAGATAATAAGGAAAGCAATATACAAAGTACACCATAAATCAAATTTAATTTACACGTATCTATTTTTTACATATTTTTGTCATTTTGAAATAATCTACTATTGACTCAGGAAACAGCAACATATTTTTTGATTCACCAAAATTTTTATCTGCATTATCTGCATTTTTATCTGCATTGATTTGGTGATTTTTACGAGTAATATGAGTATCGTACCAGATAGAGGGTAAACTTTTACATATATCTGCATAAATAATCAACCCAAAATCGGATCGAACTGTGTGAAAAATGAATAAAACAGAGTAGCGGTAAAGTAGGTTCCTATCCATAATATAACGTTTTTAAGAGAAAATTATTTAAATTGTAAATTTTCGAAAAATAAATTGATTTGTCGAGAATTTAAATGATCCCGTGATTTTTCAAGGAACTGCACGCGTGTGATAATAAAATTATAATGAAAATATTTGATCAAAATTATTGCCATCCGAAATTTCATAAAATGAAAACTGGATTCCAGTAATTTAATTGTCACTTTGAATACCTATATTTTCCCAGGTATTTCCTACATAAACCAAAAACTACAAACTCAAACGTTTGCTCAACATAATTCTGACAATACAGTATAAAATATGTCCAATGAAATTTCCACAGCTTTGAACTTTGAAAATTTTCAATAAATAATTAGGAAAGGTTAAAGTTATTTTCAGACCTCTACGCTATCGTTGTTTCATATTGCTTGAACCATAGTTTCACTCCAAAAGTATCGTAAATTCGTATTTACGTAAATAAATATTTTACGACAATCTTCTTATCTTAAAACTCCTTTATATGAGATCATTTCAAAGGGGATGTCAATCGCTTAGTAAAAAAAAAAACAATTAAATGTTCGTACATCAGCATGCGGAAAATGCGAATATGTGCGTAACGAAATAACATGCGAGAAGTTACCTTTACAATAATTTGGAGGAGTGGGGGGCGGAATTCACCCGGCGCCCCTTTGCGAAATTATGCAAAACAAGAGCGGGCCCCCGCAGCGCCCCGCTAAATGGCTTTTGAATTTGATAGCTCAAGATGTCTCCAAGCCACGCGTGGGCGTAGCACCCCTGCCTCCCCTCGCGGCTCGAACGTCTTTGAGGTAACGTGTGCCGATTTGGGAAATATGCAGTTAACGATTGGGGAGGCGTGGGACAAATGAGACAGACTTATTGAAAAATAAATCTACGGGGTTGAAAATTTTGTTTTCAGATTGGAAATGAAATTACGTGGCGATATTTTTTAAGGAAATATTGTATTTGAATATGTAAATATTACAAAAAAGGGATTTTTAATGATGGATAAGAGATTATTGTTATATGTTATTTTTTTTTTTTAAAGAAAGACAAATATTCCAAGGTTACGAATAACCTGACAATAATTGAAAATCTTCTACGACCATCACTGTAAGCGAAAAATGTTGCTTGCGGCGTAGTAGAAAATTTGGCCAGTCAAGAAATTGAACTCATGACACCTGGGTGAGACCCAAACGCGATGCCAACTCGGCCACTGACCGGCCATGCTACTTGCTTCAGGTTAGCTTATTTGCAGACACACAATATTTTTGTACAAAATTAACTTTATAGCGCAAGTCAAGCAAAGGGATTTTTCTTGCATCGGTTCCTCGTTGCTGACGATCGTAACCCTCATTCCAACTTCCTCCACTTACCACTGCGTGGAGAGCTACGAACACTGACTTACGGATTCACTGGACGCCAGTGATACTTGATCACATTTGTGACTTACTGCTTCTTCTTTCTTCCATTTTGTTAGTGATCATGAGTTTCTCCTGGTTAATTAGATAATTTAGAAGCATTAGAAATCAGAAAATCCCTAAATAATAAGGCTAGTAGTGAATAACCAAATTAATTTATCTTTCAGTCCCATTCTAAATATTTTTCCCATTAACCGCTCTGTTCTTTCCGGGAATCCCGCAATTACCCCCACCTCTTTGCTTACCTCCCACTCAAACACCTAAAATTTGTATGTCTGTCAACATTCTGTATCATAGTTTAGTTATAATATTCTCCTGACGAAGGACGGGTGCTTCTGAAACCGGTAGTGTTTATAAAATAAAGTGGTCTACAACAAATTTATATGTGTTTTTATTGTATTTCTCTAATACCCTAGAAATATTTTTTATCAATTTATTTATTAAACTTTTATTTTTATTTAACCTATTGAACATTTAATTAACGATTATAAATTAAATTGAAAACAACAACATAAGGTAAAAAAATTATAAGAGAACTAACAACAATTTAAAAAAAAAAATCCTTAATAATTTTTTTACATTAGCATCACACTGAGGAAAATAATTCCCCTCAGGACCTTGGTCATCTTTGGGGGCGCTGTTTGGGGGGTATTTTTAGGTATTTTAAGGGAAGGAGAGGAATTTTAGGAAGAAAGGGATATAAGGAGTAGATAGGAATCTTGGGATCAATGTGTTCAAGAGTGAGGAACGTATGAATCCATCCCAAGGCGATGTTCAAGAGAGTCCTACTGGAGAAGTCAAAAGGTTTCCCTCAAACAGTCTCTCCAGATCCGGCCTGCCACGCAGTTGGTGGGCAGACGAATCAACCACCAAGACCCGGACAAAGCTCGCCCCATGAATCCGGGCACATATGTTAAGTCACCAAACGTAGCGAACCAATTGGGGTGACCTATGGTATTACTTTACACTACCAGTTTTCTTCTATTACCTGTTCCAAAGTTTAACTGACCCCAAGCACTTTTACGTGGAATACACATTACAAATACCTTCAATTCAATAATATGGCGAAATATTTAGAACTGATTAGATCCCGAACTGAATTTTTTTTTTAAATTGTTTTAATTAAATTCAGAATTAATTCAGTTAGGTTTCCTATTTCCCCCGGGTCCTATCCCTCGAAGGCTCCAGTGAAGCACCTACTCGCGACCGCGGCATTCTCAGTACTTACCCATCGCGAGTGTTTGCAGCACACACATCACACATCACACATTACACAATATATTCACACAATTACCTCCTTATGTGATTAAATGCTCCTGTCGGTACACATTGTTTATTGGCGCAGTCTCGTCACTAGATGTGCGCTTCGGCTGGCGAATGCTCTATTGGAATAATTTAATTGTTGGGGTAATTCATTTACTTTATATTTATTTACTGCTTCTTTACATTTTAATTACAATTTTTAAGATGTTTTTATTATTTGTATACTTGGGCTGCAATGTAAATGATAGATGGGATCCTTCAGTTGAAATCAAATGCCGCATTGAGCAAGCTCGTGCAACCTTTATCCGCTTGAAAAAAAATGTTCTGCAGTCATAATCTCAACCTTGGATTACGAATGCGAATTGTCAGATGCTACGTGTTTTCGATATTATTTTACGGAATGGAAGCATGGACGCTTACTGAAGAAATAATTAGGCGACTTGAGGCATTCGAGATGTGGATCTACAGAAGAATACTTAAAATAAGCTGGATGGACAGGGTTACAAACGAAGATGTTATGGTTAGGATGAATAAAGAAAAGGAAGTAATTAAAACTATAAAAATCCAAAAACTTCAATATCTTGGACATGTGATGAGACATCCAGAGAAGTATGCGATCCTGCATCTCATAATGCAGGGAAAGATTGCCGGAAGACGGGGCCCTGGAAGAAGGAGAACCTAACCTGAGAGAGTGGTTTGGCTGGTCTACCGTGGAGCTGTTCAGGGCCGCAGTAAACAAAGTTCACATAGCCAACATGATAGCCGACGTCCGTTGAACGAACAGAGCACAAGAAGAAGAAGAAGATTATTTACCCCACTAGAGTTCACCTGTAACGGGGTTAATAATTTCACAATTTATTTAAAGTAACACTCATAAATCTCGGTCAGCAAAAAGGTAAATAAAGCAAAATAATAAAATTTAGAAATAACAATGATAAATGTAGAAAATTTGTAAAAAATAACATTTAAATTAACAACAAAGTTTTGAGGGATCAAACAAAATGTTCGTTCATATCTTTTCAACAATAAATAAAATAACACGTTCTTCTGTAGGAATTTCACAAAATAAAACAATAAATGCAATTTCGCTCTGGTTTTTTCGACATGAATCAAAATGGGCGGCGTTCAACGAAGCTGGTTGATGCGTCGCTTGGTTCCGTGAAATCAACTTTAAATTTTCTTGGTATTATAAAAAACAATCTGCAAGAAAAGAGTTAAGGTTTTGTACATGCCTTTTCACGAAATCAATCTGTAAAAAGCAAACTCTCAAAAACCTTTTCAAAAGCTTCTTTTCAAGTCTTGTCAAGTATATTTAAATCCCTCCCAAAAAGAGGCGGGGATTCCGATTTCAATTTTTTCCACGATTAATGGATCACCTTAAATAATATTTTATTTGTATTTGATAATTTGAATGTTTTTACAAATATTGTTTCGACACACACATATTTTCGAAAAGATATTAAATTATTAAGTAGGCAAAGAACAAAAATGTTTGTATTCCAACCTACTACAATAAATAATTATTATACGTCAAAATGTACCATTACGAATATGAATACCTAGTGCAAGACTATACAGTCTCTCTAGAAACAGTAGCAGTCATACAAGTCTTATCATCTTGAGACAGCCACCAGCCGAAATAACCACTTTACTTTACAATGCCCGCCCAGGCAGTTGCGTGTACACTAATAGTGTTAAGTGCCCTACAATTCTCCTGTTAACAGTGGATTTATCGAATCAACTATTTAAGCTAAATGGCAAATGTAAATGTGGCTTTACAATAAATTTGAAATTAGAGTGATATATTATTTTATAGTTGATGTGAGATGGAGTTAAGCAGAACTCATCGTGAGATATAATTTTGAAGTGAAACTTCTTTAGCACCGTTGTGATTTGAAACACGATGAAACGGAAACAACACTAAAAAGAGAGAACGCGTAAATTTATAGGATTTAGTCTGCGAGAGAATTAGATAGAGTGAAACCTTACCGCATTGGCACCTTTGATTAAGAGCTCACTTTTCAAGGCTCGTATTGGTTGAGATTTTGTTTATTATTTATTTGTGCCACCACCTGTGCCAAAACAGCACTATTATTGTTAGTTTTTGTTCTCTTGGCATTGCTTTGTATATACTGTATATTCTTTGTTACATATATCTATGGTCGAGGCGTCAATACGCACGGTTCGCGCCCGCTATTAAAAGTTATTATTTTTTCGACTTATATTATCATAATAAAAACTATGTAATATCATAACAGTGCGTGATTATCTTAATATTATTAACACATTAAATAAGATAGTTGATTTTCACCACTAAAGTCATATTTTCAGTGATTTTACAAGTTTGCGTAAGTGACAGTTCTTTCATTACAACATACCCACATTAAAACCATAAACCAAAATATGTCTCTTGAAGCATTGAACCAGAAATTTAGTGACACCATGAGTGATTTCGAGAAAAGGCTCGAAAAGGCTACATCAACAGCACATAAGACTCACAAGCCCGGCCAATCTCAATCTCATTCTGATCTTTCAACTCTGCATGAAGATTTCACTGAATTCAAAGTGAAGATGACTTCGGAGCTGCGCGCCCTTCAGGAGGATGTGGCTCGACTTGAGCTCAGGGTGGACTCCATCGACGCCGCATTTAGGAAGAACCTACTCCTCCTTCACGGCGTAAAGGAGGAAGCGTCGGAAGACACGAGATCCCTGGTGACCGCCGTGTTGACCGGCCTAGGATGCCCCGAAAATGCCATCAAGGGCATAGAGTGCACCAGGAGGTTAGGTCGCGCCATAGCCAACAAAAACAGACCCGTGTTGCTTCAGTTTCAGCGTCATTCTGACCGTCGATCCGTTTGGGAGAAGAAGAAGGGTCTTAAAAACTCACATCTTCTTCTGACCGAATCACTTACCGTGGCACGTCAGAAACTATTTGCATCAGCCCGGTCAATATTTACAAATAGCAGATGCTGGACCAGCGATGGTACAATTGTTGTTTTGCTTCCGGATAGCACCAAGCGAACCATCTACACCCAGCAGCAGTTAGATGTCGCGGCCGCCCTCATACCCAAATCAAAAAAAGCGTCATCCAACACCACATCCAGCTCACCCGGTCCCGATCCTCAACACGATGGCTCCAGGACGATCGGCCTACGTCCCAGATCAAACACTAAAAAATAAGAGTCGATGCTATTAATTGCTACTTGATTTATATCTGCAGATCACCTGTTTTTTATTATTACTATTTGATGGCTGCTTAGTATATAATTAACTTTCTCACAAATTAACCTATCCAAAATTCTACCTACAAAACCACAACGACACATCGAGACACAGCGAGGTATGATACAATTCAACATAATGGATTCCCACTCATTTATCCAGTATTCATGAAGATATATCTACTGATAATAACATTAATAATTTAGCCTGCTTATTACGAGAAATTAACTGATACTGATGGCTTTATTCTGTTCTATTTTAGACATATGCTCTTATTATTTTTATACACAGTTGTGGTAAATTGAATTATTCTTCTCAACCTTATAACATCATCTCTATAACATAACCTAACATATCTTACTTAATTATGTGCCTGATATAACTATCGTTTATATTCTTATATATGTATGTACCTACATTACCTATTTGTTGTGCATAATAATACTAAACCATAAATCATCTTTATAGCTTAACCTAATGAATTTATACATTATTATTATGTCCCCATGAACATAATCCATATAAGTACTTACCACTGTTCTGTATATTAAACTATTGGCATAATAGTGATACTAAACCAATAGCATACCTACCTATGTACTATTGAGTACTTACTCAACTTGTAATATAAAATCACGCACTGCACCTTCAGATTTTAAATTTATGCGGCGTCTATATACCTACATTTCGATTATAATATGTGGGTGGATGTACGTTTATTTACATGTGTACGCCTGTGTATGCGTGTATATATTATTAACACGATTTCAAAGTCAACCAATTGCTTTATCTGTAGCTATAACGTATTAAACAATGCACATAATCGAAATTTTTATCACTACACTTCCTCCTGATTTTATATTTTGTACCTCATAAATAATTTGCTGATGCCAGCTATCTCTTGTTAACTTAAAACTATAATAGATCATCGCGCACTGCTTGAATTTTCCATCTTTTTTTAATTTTTTTATTATTATATATTATTATGCGCTTGTAGCCATAATCCATTTACTTAACTGTTAATTATTTTCTGTGCACAATAGAGACACAAATCTTATATTAATGTATCTACTTTTCTAAATACTTATGCACTATAATAACACCGCGCATAATACCCACAGACTTCAAACTTTGCGTCTTGGTACCTACATTTCGTTTATATTATGATATGGAGATATACATTCATATATTGATGTTATAATAATATTATATGTTAATAAAAATCTATCTTTCTACTGTGTTTTACATACGTTAACAATTTTTATTAATACATTAGTATTTGGTTTGCCTTTTCTGCTCTGACTACTCTTTTGTTTTAAAGTTTTACATATATACCTATACAATCATATATTTTTAAACATATTGTTACCTTCAATTAACTTCATAGATGCCTTTGTAATTTGTATTTGCTTTAAAAATTTTATATGGGTATGTGATGTATTGAACATTGCACGTAACCAAATTATTATTTTTATATTTCACTTTTCTTAAAAATTATATATACCTATCTCACAAGTCATTCACGACTCACAAGTACCAACAATTAACTTATTTATGTACAACCATACTATGAAGATAATCGCGCACTACTTGCACTTTTTATCTTTATTATACCTTCCATTGAATATAGTTATTTTATGTATTTTTTTTTTTCTATTTCCTTATAACTTTTACCGTTGAATAATGTTATTATTTTTATTTCCTATTTCGTTTATACCTATTTATCTTATAAATTTTGCTAAAATAGTCTGTTTTGTTTTCAACATGGATTTTAGTATATTTACTATAGGCAATGTTTATATTACCCAATATAGAAGATACACTCCTACACTCTCCTTACCCATCTTTATCTCACTATCCCCCCTCCCCCTGTACTTGATGCTCACTTTTGTACACTATTCTATCAATTCAATATCGTACATGTCATTCATAATATACAACTCTTCAGTTATACTCATATATTATAACCAAATTGTACAAAACTATTACTCATCAAAATTACAATGTTAAATATTATATACCAAAACTGTAGAGGACTACGAACTAAAACTGAGATTTTTCACAATAATATTCTTTTGAATGACGATTGTTTCATTTTCGGTATATCTGAGTCTTGGCTTATTGATTCTATTTTAGATCCAGAACTGGCACCAACTGAATTTTACAGTATTTTTAGACGAGATAGGACAAATAACATTACAATCAATAGCATTAATACCCAATCAGATTCTCGTCGAGGCGGTGGAGTCATGATCATAACTCATAACAATCTTAACGCATACCCTCGCGAAGACTTGGTCTGTAATGCTGAATGCATCTGGGTAACTATTCCCCCCTCTAACTATACTTCAAAACGTACCATCCATGTTTCTTGTCTATACTTACCACAGGGACATGGATATGAAAATGCTCTTAGTTCATTCCTTTGTTTGCTTGCTAACGTTAAAGATCAAAACCCAGATGATATTATACTCGTACTTGGAGACTTCAATATGCCCACCATAACATGGAAACCACAAGATAAAAATTCACACTTAACACCTGAAAATTTAAATTCAATTACTTCGTTACTAGCTTACACAATCCATTACTCTGAATTGAATCAATACAATTCCATTAAAAATGCCAATAAACGTATACTAGATTTAGTTATCTGTAGTGAGGAATGCCTTGTATCTCAAGCATACAACCCTCTTGTCAAAGAGGATTTACACCATCCATCGCTCAAAATCATACTACAATTAGACACACTTCCAACAATCAATGCTCCACCAAAAGAAATTTATCGGTATGATAAAGCTGATTATGATTTAATTAACCAACACCTGTCTAAAACAGACTGGTCTTTTACTCACGATAATGCTGACGTTGACGAAGCAATTTATACTTTTTATAACATCTTAAATAACACCATTAATCAGTTTGTCCCTAAACGTTTCATCAAAAAGAAAAAATTTCCCAACTGGTACTCACCTCCCCTAATCAAAATCATAAAACAGAAACAAATACTACACAAAAAATGGAAATCAAATAATAATCCAGTAGATTACATAGAGTTTTCTATCAAACGCATACAACAAAAACATTTACAGAAACATTGTTACACCCAATATATAAATTCAGTTGAGTCTAGTATTCCATCTAACAATAAAAGTCTCTGGAATTACGCTAAAAACAAAAATAGGACAAATGGCATACCACAAATCATGAACTTAAATGACGAGTCAGGCACCGGTGCTCATCAAGTGTGCCAACTGTTCTGTAAACACTTCCAATCTACTTACGTAAGCGATGAGGGCACGGATGATCCCAGTAATATTGATAATTCTACCTGCGTTAATAATGATAACCCGATCGGGAACGTACAAATAAACAACTCATTGGTCAATAAATACTTGAATAAATTGGATGTTACTAAGGGTGCGGGCAGTGATGGTATCTCGCCATATTTTATCTCAAAATGTGCCAAAAATCTTGCATATCCTTTAACTAACTTATTTAACATGTCTTTAAAAAAAGGAATATTTCCCACAAAATTCAAAGAAGCCATTATAATCCCCATCCATAAAACTGGTTCAAAAAGTAACATTGCAAATTATCGCCCAATCTCAATACTCACAGTATTTAGCAAACTCTTTGAGCGTATTGTGTACGATCAAATTTATATAACTATTGTCCGCAGCATACAAAATCAACAACATGGTTTTTTACAAAAAAGGTCAGTACTAACAAACTTAGTCAACTTTACTGAATACTTAACAAGCAATATGGATAATGGACACCAAGTAGATGTCATCTACACAGATTACTCGAAAGCTTTCGATAAAGTTAACCACTCTATCCTCATTAAAAAATTACACCAATTAGGAATCCATGGCGACTTACTTAGGTGGCTAACTTCATATCTGCGGAAAAGACTACAGTGCGTATCAGTTGAGGGAACTAAGTCTAGCTTTTTTACTGTGCCCTCTGGCGTACCGCAAGGTTCCCACCTGGGACCATTATTGTTTAATGTATATATATTTGATATTTATAAATGTTTTTTACATGCTAACTACCTTGCATATGCAGATGACAAAAAAATATACTTAGTAATCAAATCTATCAATGACTGCATAAAACTTCAAGAAGACCTAAATCGTCTTTTTGCATACTGTAAATTAAACAAATTAATCATAAACATTTCTAAGTGCAACAAATTATCTTTTACGCGTAACAAAAATAAAATTTCTTTTAATTATAACTTTCATGATACACATATCAATGAAATAGAATCAATCCGTGACCTTGGGGTAGTACTAGATGTAAAACTAAATTTTATCAAACATATTAACGAAGTAATCAACAAAGCAAATAAGATATTGGGATTTATAATTCGCATATCTAAACCTTTTCGCAATATTAAAACTATGTATTCCCTTTACACCACGTATATCCGCCCCCACTTAGAATACTGCACACTAATTTGGGCACCGTTCTACCAATGCCATATTGACAGAATCGAAAGTGTGCAAAACAAATTTTTTAAACACATAAATTAAAAAATTCAAATTACTCTTTGCAAATAACACCGAATCCTTAAAATTTCACAACTTTACTCCACTTCAAACTCGTAGATTAATATCTGATCAAATATTTTTATACAAAATTCTGAATAACGGCCTGGACTCTCCTGAACTCGTAAATTATTTAAGAATTCACATACCTGCAAGACCAACCAGACTAAACCATTTTTTTCATTTGCCCGCGTACAGAACCAACCTTAGAAAAAATTCTCCAATACCCCGCATATGCGCGCAATATAACACGCAATTTAACAATATCGATATTCTTAATAATACTCTTGTGAAATACCGATATGAAGTCAAGCGTACGACCACAAATGTGAATTAAATTAATGCACAGCTATAGAAAAGGTACAGCATGAGCATCTCCTGTCCCCATCCCATCTTCCTCTGCCTCTTGCCCTTTCCTATTCCTTCTTCCTTCTAATATACCTACATTTATATATTTTTGTTAATTTCATTTTCATTTTCAATTAAAATTTTGTATTATATCATAATAACCATTAGCATAAGAAACTGTTTTGGCTTACCTCATTTTTAACCGCTTCATTTTTAACATCCTGTATAAAACTGCTGTTTGTTTCTTACAATAAATAAATAAATAAATATTATTTGATCAATATTTTGTAAGGACTCGTAAGGAATACCATATGATTACTTTTAAGTTTATTATAGATGAGCGCACTTGAAGTGAAATAACACAAAACTGCGCTATCAAATATTACGTTATTATTATTATTATTATTATTGCGGTGCTTCGTAGCCTCCCCACTCTTGTCTACTTTAGTTATCTGAAGGTTTCACTTCTACCGCGTGTGAATTGCACACAATGCACCCTTATTTTGTTTTATTACAATTGAGTCAAATAGTGAACTTTCACAAATGGAACTATATTCAACATAAGAATGGGAAAGAATGTACGTTTTTAAATTTCGATGGCAATTAAATTTTCATTTAAAATTCTGGAGTTTTCTGTTTTTATCGTTTTCACGAACGATGTGTGAGAAGAAGTATATATGTTTGTAAGAACTTTATTAAAATATAATTTAATTATAAAAAAGAAAGACAAACATTAAAGAAAACAAGAAAATATTTTTAAATCTCCTGCTACCACAACAGTAAGCGGAAAATGTTGCTTGTGTCGTGATGGAGGACTTAGTCAGTCGAGGAATGAACACACTACGCCTGGGTGGGACCCAAACGCGGTGCCAACTCAGCCACTGACCGGACGAATATTTATATTATAATATTCAATTTTAGGCGGTTAGGGGTACCACCGCCACGGCAACCATTAATTGGATAACCAACACTCTTGCCATAGTCAACCCCAAGTTGTTTACTACATTTCGTGAGTTAACCGGTGTGCCCGAGTTCGTGGGTGAGATATGTCTTGGTCTTGGCAGCGAATGCGTTTGCCCACGTATTACGTGGTGGGCCGTATCGGAAGAGACTGGTTGATGGAGATCTAGAACATAGTCCTCTCGACCCGTCGCGTCGCCCTGCGCCGCAGAGGGAGGGATGGATTATTACGTCCGTCACTCCTGGTCATATTGATCCCACGATTCCTACCCACTCCTCATTCTTTTTTCCTTTCCAGATCTGCCTCCCCTTCCTTACAAGACTTAAAAGACCCTCCACAAAGCATCCCCAGAGATGATATAGGCCTTTAGGGATTTACCTCGGGTCTCCTGTGTGGAGCTAATGCAAAAAAATGCCAAAAAGCACAATAAAACAAATGTACAGAATAACATTATTTTAATTGACTGGTCAGTGGTTGAGTGGGCATAGCGCTTGGGCCCCACCCGAGCGTTGCATGTTCGATTCCTCGGATGGCTAAGTCCTCCATCACAACACAAGCAACATTTTCGGCTTTCTGTGGTGGTAGTAGAAGATTTTCAAACATTGTTGGGTTATTCGTAACCCGGGAATGTTTGTCTTTCTTTTTGAAAAAAAAAAAAAAATAAATATAAAATAATAATAAAAAAATTTTAAATAATTTTCCGAAACACAATATAAAATTATTGAACAGTGAGTTTCGGTGACATAAAATGTGCATATTTTTTCTGATCAAGATTTTCTACTTCATCGAAAGTGACTTTCAAATCGTAACATCAAACGAGCTACGGTCCTTCGAAATATTCCTTTGTAACAAAATATAAGGAAAGCTGTCGAAATATTCCCTTGTAACAAAATATAAGGAAAGCTGTCAAAATATTCCTTTGTAACAAAATATAAGAAAAGCTGTCGAAATATTCCTTTGTAACAAAATATAAGGAAAGCTGTCAAAATATGCGTTGGTTTTTATCCAATTCCCGTTCGAGACCGGTCAATGAATCTAGGATATTAAAAAAAACTAATGCATACACTTATAGACTTGAAATATGTAATAGTCCTTTTAAACCAGTTTTTAGTCATCGGTTATAAAGGATCTAAGCTATATCTTCACCATAACGAAATATTTTGGCACTTTACTCGACGAAATCTTCAAAACCATTCTTTGTAATGTTTAGGAATCACGTAATATAAAAAACGCGTTCTAAATACTAAAAATGAATATGGAATTGAAGACAAATTGATACGCCCTCATTCATCATCCGGGGAGACTTATTCGTACCAGGACCCTCTAACCTTCTCCTTCTCCATCTTCACCCTCCGCACCTCTCCTCGCCATCCTCGTTGTCGTATTGATATTAAACCCGCCTTTATTCTAAACACGTATGCGATAAAACATCCAGATTTCCATTTTTCCTTTTCATCGCCGCAAAAAATGAACCAAATTTCATGAAAAAGGTTACATAAAATATGATAAAAATTGTGATATATTTTTTGCCTGTTCCTACTATATATATATATATTTTTTTATAGATTCCGACATTTAGTTTATTTTCATAAACGTTCACATAAATAAAAACAATATAGACCGAATTAAATACGTATATTTTTCTCAATCTAACTGGAGCTATGGGATCCTGAAAATCGCTCTGCTTTTATTTTTTTTTGATTACGAGTTCCGCGTACATAATGATTTCAGCTTACAACGTCATTTTCATTATGAGCTATAGAGTCATTTAATCGTCGAAATAATTGTATGACGCTCACTGAAGCGGCACCTAAATGAAAAGAATTGCATATTTATTAATGTACTAGCTTTTTTTCCGCGGCTTCGCTCGCATGGTGTAAGGGGGGGTTCCCACTCCGCCTCCTCCCCCCTTCAACCTTCCCCCTTCCCCCTTCCCCCTTCCCCCTTCCCCCTTCCCCCTTCCCCCTTCCCCCTTCCCCCTTCCCCCTTCCCCCTTCCCCCTTCCCCCTTCCCCCTTCCCCCTTCCCCCTTCCCCCTTCCCCCTTCCCCCTTCCCCCTTCCCCCTTCCCCCTTCCCCCTTCCCCATTCCCCCTTCCCCCTTCCCCCTTCCCCTTCCCCCTTCCCCCTTCCCCCTTACCCCTTCCCCCTTACCCCTTCCCCCTTCCCCCTTACCCCTTACCCCTTACCCCTTACCCCTTACCCCTTACCCCTTACCCCTTACCCCTTACCCCTTACCCCTTACCCCTTACCCCTTACCCCTTACCCCTTACCCCTTACCCCTTACCCCTTACCCCTTACTCCTCCCCCCTTCCCCCTTCCCCCTCCCCCCTTCCAATTCTCCCTTCCCCCTCCACCCCCTCCCTGATTCCCCTCCCCCATCTCTCACTCCCTCCCGCTTTCCATGCATTCAGTTTTCAAACCTCGCGTGCCACCAATAACAATTTTTTTATACAAATTTCAGAATGCCAGAGCTCACCGAAAGTTTTAAAAACCTTATCCTAACAATAACGAACACACAAAATAAGAATTATCCAATTTGGTGCAGTCGTTCGAAAGTTTTGCGCTTAGCAACACATTCAACGATTCATTTTTATATATAAGATTGTCCAAAATTTGACCATTATTTCGAAAAATAGTGGTCAATTCTACATAGGTATTTACTTGTATTTTTTAAATATTTTACTTTCACGATGAAACGGTTTTAATTATTCTATATCGCAATTGCCAGAAACTTACTTGCCTAACATCTCTTCTAATTTCCGCTCCCTTTCCCATCCCCGATTCCTTCCAATTTGGCTAACCATTGCCCTCCACCCCCACCGTGACACCAAAAATATGGAAAACAGAGTCACACTGTGAATACATCTATTTATTATTGATTCAGACATTATAGTGTGTTCAAAAATTGATATGCAGACAATAAATAATGCAGCCGATAAATGAGCAAACATATTTAAATCACTATAAAAATGAACCCATCCCTATTTGTACCTCTGCCGGACCAAGGGCGCTCTATCTACCCGACCATCCCCTGTAAATAATATAATATTTATTGAAGCCTCGGTGAACTACCCTTTCAATATGTTTCGCCATTAATCACACTTTTCTCCGGCCTTCCTTCGTCTTTGAATTTCGGTTCTTCCTATATGAAAAAGATAATTTAATATGAAGTCTTGCTTAAGTATATTCTAAATAATGAAGATATGCACGGGCACGCTATGATATAAGGAAGATGAATGAAGTATATCGTAAATAATAAGATGTAATGCAGATATTCAAGGACATATTATGCTGTAATGATGTTCAAGGACAAAATTAACAGGTAATGAAGATATGCTGTACATTGTAAGCTGAAAGAGTATTAGGCTAAAGCTCACCGTTGGAGCTTTAGCTTTGTTTATAGTTAAGACTACTATCTTGATTAAATAGTGACGACGACAATTAATTTTTTAAAGAGTTATAGTCTTATTCTGGTGTATGCGTCTCGTTTCGGGTTTGTTTATAACCAAGGCTAAAAAGCCTTGAATTTGTTATTAAAAGTTAAGCATGGGTCTGAAAATTAATAAAGGATCCTGGGGACTGTAAGATTCAACATTGATTCTTTTTACTACGCCGTTGCCCGTGAGTCCTACTTACTGAGCTACGACCGTCTACCAGCTACCAATAACATTTGGCAGGAACCAAAAATTCTCTTCCAATATCCAGATCCCTTTAAATCGCGTTTCACCCCTGTGTATGAAAAACGTCTACTACTCTGAAGGCTCCATGGCGGAGGGCGCGAATCGTAAATCCCGACATTTTATAGCCGATTCATAAAATTCATTCGGCCCGCAGCAACTCTGGGCTGGGGGGGGGGGGGGGGGGCGGCCTCAGCAGTTCCGTGTATTCATATATTATGAAAACCAGAGCTTCAAGGCTTCACGTGACTCTAAATTCAGAAGCTGAGTGGGTACCGACTATTTGACTTATTTGTTTAATTTATTAATGATGTATAATATGCTAGCAGTAAATTTTCGATGGTGAATAATCTAAGATTATTAAGTCGTACTCGACGAAACGCAAATATCATCGGAAATTTAATATGAAATATTACCTCGTAAGTTGTCATTGATTTTTATTAAGACGATAAAGCTTAGTGTAAATTTATGTTTTTTTCATTTACATCGGACAAAATCGATCAGTCATTATAACGATCACAAATTATAAAAAATTTCTATAAAATTTATTTCGTTTTTATTTTACAATCTGGATGGTCCCACGCTCTGTTGGGAACCCGCTTGCACAGCGCGGGTGTAAACTGTGCGACCTAAAGTTTAAGTTTAGATTTAATTAAATGAAGACAATTTTAGCGAAACTCAACCGAAAATCTGGAAACAGAAAAATCAGAAAAAGATATTTGGATATTTGCATAGATATTTGCATATTATTTGCACCTCTAGGACTCTTAACAGTTTAACCGACGTTTCGACCTTTCAGTTTAAGTTTAGACTTAGCAAATTCAATACTTCGTTTGTGTGAAAGCACTATGAACCATACATGATTTTACTTCAATGGCAAACCATAACATCTTAATAATATGAAAAAATTCGACTACGCATTATCGATTTTCTTTTTTTTTCATTTCTCTTTCTTTTTACTGTTAAGCTAACAATTTTTTTAATAATATTATATAAATAACTCTGGCAATGTTGTTTGTGACTTTTTAAAAATATTTTCCAACTTTCTTACAAAAATCATTTTAAAGTGCTTAAGGGCGCGCAACCCGGATTTGTACCGATTTATTAAATATTTCCCTTAAACACGGTAAGTTTTAAAGCTCTTAAAAAAATATGTTATTCTTGAAGATAATATCTAGAATTTGCCCGCGCCGAAACGCAAATTATATAAAATTCCCTCCATAGAAAAAAATCGCAAAGTATGCTCCAAAAATTATTATTAACACGTTTGTTTCAGTTATTTTACAAGTTATATGTATGAAAAAATTCACAGTGTTTCTTTAAATGCTGTTTAAGATAATGCCCGCGAGATTTTTGCTCTATTTTAAACGAGTCGTGTTTTATTAAACATTTTCGCGATTTTCGCATTGATTTTGTCGCTGTAAATGTTAGCGCTCTCCTCTAACATTCGTAATTTCGTATCTCTCCATCTTCTTCTTTTCGGGTCCGGTTGCAGAGCCTTAACTCTTAATTTTCTAACCTGAACTAATTTGGCAGCTATTTCTCTTACACTCTTTCACCAACTCACATCACATAATACTTATAAAGAATCTTTTAACCAATATAAGACAATCAAAAAAATAACACGTTCAAGAATCTTCTCCGCAGTATTTTACAAGTAGTATTTTATTATGAGATCGAAAGTTGTTATTTTGAAATCCATCAATAAAACGATTGAAATCGTAATTCCCCAGTCAACCATCAAAACCTCCTTCCTCCTTGTCTAGAGGAATAGCAGGAGATGCTCAGTCCTCAGTCCATACCCCGCCCCTATGACAGAAATAACGTTTGCTTTACAGCCAAATTTTACAGCTTTTATGCATATTTGATGGCCCCCTATCATCTTTACAGCGTGCAATAGATGTTTCACACATACTCTTTGTGCGATCGTGTCGTTCCTTCCTTAAGACTTAACGACACTGTTGAGGGTTGTGGGAACTTTGAAAACAATCGAATTAAAGCTAATAAAAATCGATGTTATTTTCAATTTTGAATAACTAAATTCTAATTTTTAGAAATTTAATTAAAATTAAATTCGATAATGTTATTATCGAGTTCTGCAAGTTTTTTGGTTAGTGTTTTAGTTACAGCTGTTTCGACTTGTAAGGTCATTTTCAAACTGTGGTGAAGCCACGTACGGACGACTTATTTATAAGATTTTAAATGTCAATTTTTAAAGGTGTCTAAGTTGATTTATTACCGGTTTAACCAATTTGTAGAGACACTAATTGAGAGAGTGCTAATGTGGGATTCGGAGTATTTCCCTTTGGTTTGCCTTGCACTAAGTGTAAGGGTTTTCTTAATTGATTTAGAATGACATTATTGCTATGACTCATTTAAGTGCATTATATTTCTTAGGTTTGGTAAACATACTAAGTAGTGGGGAATAAATAATTTTCCTTACTTTATTAATTAGCGTTATGTTGGGGTCATTCGTTCGTTTATTGATTTCTAATTGTTCAAGCAAATTTAATCTAAGACCCTTTCGTTCAATATGTAATGGTTTTGGCTGGTTATTTTTAAGTGGAACGTGATTATTCACTAAGAGATGTTCGGCGAATTTTGAAGAGGTGTTTTTATTTTTATAACAATTTATATGTTCTTTGAATCTAGTTGAGAATGCCCTACCTGTTTGTCCGATGTACGTAGCGTTACAGTCGGCGTGGTCACATTTTAATTCATGTGACCACGCCGAATCCCACATTAGCACTCTCTCAATTAGTGTCTCTACAAATTGGTTTAACCGGTAATAAATCAACTTAGACACCTTTAAAAATTGAAATTTAAAATCTTATAAATAAGTCGTCCGTACGTGGCTTCACCACAGTTTGAAAATGACCATACAAGTCGAAACAGCTGTAACTAAAACACTAACCAAAAAACTTGCAGAACTCGATAATAACTTTATCGAATTTAATTTTAATTAAATTTCTAAAAATTAAAATGGAGTTCTACGAATTAAACACAAAAACAATTAATAACTAAATTCTATGTGAAAATCCATTGAAACATTAAGATGGAATAAACTATTATTATTTTTATATGTGTGAAACCCATTGTCGAACAGACATATTTAAAAAGTATTTTAAGGTAAAATGAAAGGGTTCCTTGCGTGAAATTTTTTCATTCTTTAAGGTTTTTGTTTTTCAGATTTTCCGTTCTTCAACAAATATTTCAATTTTAACCGTAATTATTTCTCTTTTGTTTCAGATCGAAGGCCATTTTGGTAAAAAGTATACAAATACATCGTTTCTACTTGAGAGTAGAAATCAGGGGTAAGTTTATTATATTTATCTTTACGATTTGATTAAACTTACTTTATTGAATATTATGTGAGGTATATGAATGTATTCAATGTTTCGGTGGGTGCTTGGTTAGCCTTTCTGACTCCGGTTAATGTTTTTATGAAACCAATCAAATTATAGTCACCTTGAATTCAATTAAAATGAAAAGAGCACAGAACAGACATCCTACATACACCTTGTATTCAATAAAAATGAAAAGAGCACAGAACAGGCATCCTACATACACCTTGAATTCAATTCAAATAAAAAGAGCACAGAACTCACCATCCTACTTACACCTTGAATTCAATTAAAATGAAAAGAACACAGAACAGATATCCTACATACACCTTGAATTCAATTCGAATGAAAAGAGCACAGGACTCACCATCCTATTTATACCTTGAATTCAATTAAAATGAAAAGAGACAGAACAGACATCCTACATACACCTTGAATTCAATTCAAATTAAAAGAGCACAGAACTCACCATCCGACTTACACCTTGAATTCAATTAAAATGAAAAGAGCACAGAACAGACATTCTACATACACCTTGTATTAAATTCAAATGAAAAGAGCACAAAACACACCATCCTACTTACACCTTGAATTCAATGAAAATGAAAAGAGCACAGAACAGACATCCTACGTACACCTTGTATTAAATTCAAATGAAAAGAACACAAAACACACCATCCTACATACACCTTGAATTCAATAAAAATGAAAAGAGCACAGAACAGGCATCCTACATACACCTTGAATTCAATAAAAATGAAAAGAGCACAGAACAGGCATCCTACATACACCTTGAATTCAATTCAAATGAAAAGAGCACAGGACTCTCCATCCTATTTACACCTTGAATTCAATTAAAATTAAAAGAGCACAGAACAGACATCCTACATACACCTTGAATTCAATTCAAATTAAAAGAGCACAGAACTCACCATCCGACTTACACCTTGAATTCAATTAAAATGAAAAGAGCACAGAACAGACATTCTATATACACCTTGTATTAAATTCAAATGAAAAGAGCACAAAACACACCATCCTACTTACACCTTGAATTCAATGAAAATGAAAAGAGCACAGAACAGACCATCCTACTTACAGCTTGATTCCTTGGATCAATCCATTATAACAGCTTTTAGAACACCAACTTTCTTTTGTGAGCAATCACGTAAAAAGCATTTAGTGGGAGTAGGTCATGACACCAACTTGTCGCTAATTTATTTTGGTATTTTTTTTATAACTTGAGCACTATGAATAGTATTCTTCTTCCTTATTACAGGAAAGTTTAATAAATCCCAAAATCTAATCCTATTTTTGTACGACTATAAAAGCACGAATGAAACCATTCACATGCAGAACCTCGCTCCTTCGCCATAAATTAGAAAGAATCTCATTGAAATTTTAAGTAATATTACTCACGGAACCTATAAACCTTAAGTACACCTCAGTACCGCAAGTCTCGCAGCGCCCCAAGATTCCGGAGAGTAACAGGCGTCGTTCAAAAGGCAATGTATATTTATTTTTCATGCTGCAATTTGACGGCTTCGCGCTGAGGTGCTTGGCTAATTTCCTCTGTCGCCCCCCTCGTGAGGGAATTCTCATTTTTATCGGCGTTTTTGGGGAAATTTCACCTGGTCGCGGGATAATTGCACTGCGACGCGGCTGTTGCGAAGTGCTGATAAAATTAGCTAATTTATGAAAAAGTGTTGAAAAATGTAAATTTAGAAGTTTTTAAAATCTTTTTGATCAGGAATTTTGTAAAATCTGCGTGAAATTTTTGAGACGAAGTACACGCTTTTCATATACATATGTACTTAACAAGTTGTTTCTGCCCGGCTTCACACTAGTTTCAAAACTCCTCTTTCGAAATCTTGTGTGTTATCAAACAATTGAAAGATGTTAAACAGAATTACTTTCTCTTTAACAGTTAAGTTGATGAATAAATCACCACGGCCCACGAATTGCAAGTTCAGTCTGTAAAAATTGTTAAAATTTCATTACGTCAGAGCAAATCAAGTTTTTAATTAGACATACTCGTTTGAACATATTTTTAAGTGGTTAAAATAAAACCTTTACTTCTAGTAAAACTAGTAAAAGTTTGGATCAAAAACCTGTTTTTGTTTCAATACTTATATTCTCGAAAATATTACGATTATGAATGCATTTTAATTTTATTTTTATGTTGACTAATACATTTTTATGACGGTTCAAAATGTGCAATTTTTGATTTCGCTCCAAAACGACATGTTCATTTTTGCTCCTGAGTATGGCGTTTTTTTTTTTTTTTTTACAGTGAATACCGCACAAGAATCTCAACTGCTCCCGTCTGGAGCCAGTGAGACTATGGCATCCCCAATTGGGGTATGTTGTGAGGCTGAAGGTAGTGGGGAGGGGAAGGAGGTGGGGAAGAGGAAGGTTGGGAAGTACCTGGCTATTCAGATCTGGTCACTAAACACGGCTAAAGCCATTTTCAAGCAACGTTTCAATTCTGAATGGTGGTCTTACACCAGGGCGATACTAATAGTATCTTCCACTCTGGAACATGCTGCAAATATACTATATATTATTTTAAATGAATTAATTGTGAAATAACACAAATTAATCAAATAAAATTTATTTGCGCATGCCGGGTTCGAACCCGCGACCTCCGGAATGTGAGTCAAGAGTCTTAGCCACTGGACTACGGAGGTTGTCACCTGGTGACATCACACCAGCCAACGTGGGTGACAGCCGTCTTACCAGCCAATAGCGATTGCTACGTCACTATGACGTCGCAGCCAATTGTAGAATCAGAAAAAATAAACATCACTTTAATTTTTAACGGTGTTCGTGGTTTATGAAAAACTATATTTCCATGAAAGTAAAATAAAAATATATCAAATATCATAACCAAATGAAATATTTAGTACTTTTCGGTGCAGTTCCTTCTTTCTGAATCTTAGACCCTTCTTTCTGTATCCCTTCAGTACGCACTCGGGACTTAAGACCCGCGACAAACTCCTTTCCGCCATTAACTTGGCCGTAGCCACTGGAAGCAACCACCTCAGAGGAATATTATAACACATGCTCGTCGTAGCAGCCGTGCATTTAAAAAAAAATTAATGTATCTTTAAAAAAAGATTAATTTAGAGCGATAAATTAGTGAAGAAAATTGACGTATATATTATAAATAGTGAGTTTGTACTCACTATTTATACTAACCAATTTAGTTTCTTGTGAAATTAAATTAGTTAAATAACATAACATTTTTTATGTTAACATAATATAATAATTAAATTATACAAACAAATAGTTCTGGCTCCTTCAATTTGATGTTTAACGAAATGGTTCAGGATCCGGAGTCAAGAATGCAAACCAAAATAGATGCTAATTATTTTTTTTCCAGAATATTTCATTTTAAAATACGTTTTTTTTAATATTTACAATAATGCATAATTATGTGTCACTAATTTCTTTCCTTTTCAGGTACATAATATTAAAAAAGTATTAAATCTTTTTTTTTTTCAAAATTAACAATATTTTTTTCAGATTCTTATGATAATTTATTAATATTTTATTTTACAGCAATAATGCAGACGTAGCAGAATAAAATGGATACACTTCACTTTTTACGATAATTATTTGAACGATTTCAGTAATTCCTTAAATTTTCAGCATGCGAAGCGACTCACCACCTCCGAGATCGCCGAGAGTGTCTTCTCCCAACTCCAATTTCTCTTAC
Organism: Limnephilus marmoratus; assembly: GCA_917880885.1. NCBI lineage: Eukaryota > Metazoa > Arthropoda > Insecta > Trichoptera > Limnephilidae > Limnephilus > Limnephilus marmoratus. The sequence continues at coordinate 35,672,026 of OU862912.1, read as the reverse complement.
GACGAGTCCAACAGATCTCCTCCTCCCTCGACCTTACGCTCGCACAGCCCAGGGGAGCCGGAAACTTCAGGAGGTAAACGTCTTATTGCATACATAAGAACTTACTTCGTCAAATTATTTACGGAATGACTCCTCTTCAAGTTTCATAGAACCAATACAGTCATCGTGCCCAGCATAAGTAATTACGTAAGGCAGCAATTATTGTATGAGAAGGTACAAACATCTGTAAATGAATTATGTACATTTACACAGTTTACTAAACGTCGCGTTATTGGTTGAACAAAGGCTTCGGAAGATTTATCATGTGTGTATTAAATGTGATCCCATTCCACTGTATCCAGAATCCTAGGTTAAACAGTAGATAGGTAGTTAATCCTCAGAGATTAGTTTCGGTCACTGTTCAGTGCAACCTTATCTCCCAGCTTCTCGTACAGAGAAAGGGAGGGTAGGTGATTACAACGCACCCGGGAGAATATTGATTTTAAAGCAACTAAACTAGGTTTCACCAAGTAATGCGCTTCCGTGATAAGCAAGATGGCTTCCATAGAAATCAGCGGGATTTGCAGCGAGCAGCACAGATAAACTTTTAAAATGACTTTGGAATCTTTTGAGCTTTTAATCGGTGAAGTTGTTCAGACAGACAGTTCGGGCACAATCCTCCAAGTGCGGCGGCCCACAAACTTTGTTTTACAGGACTTTTCTTCTTGTTTCAAGGTTGACTCTTAAAACAAACCGAGTTCATGAACTCCGCCAACAATTTACAAATTCCTTTATAACAACTAACTACTTTTAATAGTGAAAGTTGAACTCGGGTTTATAGATCTTAATCAAATTCGCGTCGGGAGTTTTTCTTGGGAAGTTTCACCATTATGGGAACGCTGCAGCGCCCGACTCGCCCAACTTCTGCCAGACTATAAACAATTGGAAGTTGTTTCCCAAATTTTGGTAACTTACGGACTATCGATCCAAGTTTTTAGGGTTTCAAGGCCACAGCTGTTGGGTGAATATCCTCTACTGGGATTCTGCATATTTAGGCGGGAAACTTCGATGCATTGTTTACATTTTTGATGATGTAACTTCTGTGCGAGGAACTTTCTCGTTGTTGGCTTGAAGCTATGTGCGTGCTGGAATTCGTATGCGTTTTGAACTATGTTCATTTCAAATACAGGGTGCGTTGTTCCTTTAAAATATGTAATTTTATATAGATGCATGAATTTTCTTAATTTTAATAATAGAATAATAATTACAGCCTCGTTTTTAATTGCGTCACCTGAATCGGAAGTGACATCTTGCAGGGGTGTATTTCTTTCCCACCCCTCCACGATTTAAGCCCCCATCCATTGCATCTAAGCTAATTTCGATGGACAGATTGTCAAAGAATCACTACCTGATGGCGAGGCTTGTCTCTGTTGTATGACGGCACGTCATATTATTAAACCACGAACCACTCAAATGTGTCAAATACTTCACAAAATAAAACAATTATGTACAAACTCTCTTTAATATTTTGTGATTTACGTTTATTTCACACGTAAACAATTAATTCCACTGGAAATTGGTCCTTGTCGATGCCATTATTCATTAACTGGACCAACGTGTAAAAATACGTTTTTTCTTTTCTGCTTTCCAAATATATTCCTCGCGTAACCCTAAAAATAAACAACCCGCAATTGTTTTGTGATCCACAAAAATAAAATAGTGTTATTGAATTGTACCAGTATAGTTCTATATTATAATTCGGATTCAGTAATAGGGTTATTGGATCGTACCAGTATAATTCCGTATTATAAGTCGGATTTAGTAATGGTGTTATTGAATCGTACCAGTATAATTCCGGAATATAAGTCGGATTCTTTAAAAAATGTTTTGTTTACGTTAGCTTCACACAGGAGGCCCGAGGAAAAGAATTCTTTCAGAGTCTACGTCATCTTTGGGGATGCTGTGTGGAGGGTCATTTATGGAATGAAAGGAGATAATGTTCTGGGAAGGAAAAGGGTATGAGTAGTGGGTAACAATCTTGGGTCAATGTTTCCAGGAGTGGCAGATCACGGACAACTCTCCCAATGGTGCAAGGCGATAGGTTGAGAGAGTCCGGCTGGAGAGGTCTAGATTAGTTCTCCCTCAACCAATCTCTCCCGATCCAAGCAGTAGGTGGGCAAACGCACCCGCCGCTAAGACCTAGCACACCTCACCCCGTAAACTCGGGCATCCCTGCTAAATCACCAAAATGTTATTCATTAAATGATTCCCGGGGCGGCGGTACCCATAACTACCTCCCTGGGCGCCAAGCCTACTTGTTTTTCCCGTCTTATAATACGGATAAAAGACGCCCTTAAACTGAATCAAAGCATTCCCTTGTCCCCCTGATGCGACCGTTGCCCTTTCAATTTGTGTAAGTGACATTGATAGGTTTTGTTGAACGGATATGCCAAAATATCACACAAATTGAAAGTGTTTTTTGCGATCGCTTTTTTCACATTCTGTTTGATCCTGTCCTTTTTACTTACCCTGACAGCATAGGACAGTGCGAATGGACGATGATTGGAAGTGAAATGGAACTCAAATAAGCTTTTATCATCACTTTTTTGGTACCAACCGATATTCAAAATAAATACGGTTGCCTCAATTTCTCCAAAAACAATTAATTTGCCTTCAAAGCGTATTTAAAGAAACCATGAATTTTCTAATATGTCTATTTTTAATACGGACAATTCGTGATGTAATCCATTATAATAATATATTAAAACAATTTTAAACTTTTTCCAATTAATTTATTTGTTACTGTAACAAGTTTCAGCCTATTGAGGCCATCTTCAGAGTGGTGCAATTTCTTTTTAAATTACGGTTTAAATACATAACATATGGGGGAAGGCGAGGTATAAAAGGATTTTACCCAAGTTTTTTGACCTAAATTCTTGTTTACCACAAACCGGTTACAGAAACACCTAAATTAACTGGAAAAAAGTTTTAAAATCGTTTTAATATATTACGTTAATTTTCGATTTGTTTTTTTTTTTATTTAATTAACAATTGTCGTTTTTACTTTAAATCTTTTTAAGTATGTGTTTGCATCGCAGAAAAAATATTAGAAGACATTTTTCCGTGTAGAATATGGGACTTGCTGAAATAAATCACCGTACGACCTCCACAAGCAATCCTATTCGCTTTTTCGTGCTATTGAGAGCGCAAAGGGACACAAATCATCCGTCTGTCGATGCGGCGTGTTGCTGCAACCCTCCGCAAGGCAGCACTGTACGGCTGTAGCTCTCTACGCCACGGCTCCTAGGCGCTACGATATCTGCGCTCGGACCTACGGCGTAGCCTGCTTTCCCCGCCAGCTTTCTTTCGAACGCACCCGGCGCGATGAAATATTTCAAGAGCTGTGACTTTTGTTTTATGAGTTTATTTGAAGGCGATTTAATTGAATTGGGATTGGTAATTGAAAATCTTAAATCGTTTAAGCACTCAACATCTTTGTTTCATGAAAATTCAATGAAGTTAAGGTATATGAGTGGACAATACTCAAACCAAAGTTTTATTTTTGAAGTCACACATTTTTGTTGTTAATATTAATGAATTTCCTAATTTTTGTTTTTGACACTAATTCTTTATTCTACCGTGATTTTTATTTTGTTTTCTAGACTCACAATATAAAAATAGATTTATCACTTTCGTTATTTATTTTTGGGGTGTTATGCCGTGTTGCGCTACCTCCTTCTTTAGCCAACGTTTCGGACATCTTTGCAGTGTCCATCATCATGCCACTGCAATGAAATATGCAATAACGAAAATGCTTTTGGCCGTGAAAATCTTAAAACGTATCTAGATTTATCTCGATTAATGGTAATCATTTAACTTCCACTTTAAAAAAAATACTAGATATGATAAATAAAAGAGAATAACATCAGCAATTTTATCTACGATTAACTAAAAGGAAATTTTTCAAGCAGCATATTTTCTTGGGTTGGAAACTTAATTATTTAAAACATAGACATATGTTATTACCGTGTTCTTTAATGTAGGTAGTTGAATAAGATACTTGATTGATTATTTTCTATTATGAGATGTACTCGTATGTTATCTATTATCTAACCATGGTCCAGCTCCAAAGCTCTGCGGCTCTAATTGCTCCTCTTGTGCTCCTCCGGTGGGAAGTCCCCTCCACCGTGCTGGCTGGGGGCGGGCTGCTGCGCGCGCAGACCCCGCCCTCGGGCTGGCTGGGCGGGGGCGGGGAGCGGGCGGGGGTGGCGCGCGGGGGCGGGGGTCGTAGCAAGCCGCCCTCACTCAGGCCCGCGCCTCCGACGCACCGGGACGTCGGCTCTAAGCTCCGTTACAATTACCAATACCTCTGCGTAAAAGTTTTGAAACCCCGTCACCCACTTTTGACAAAGTTTGGAACTGCCGCGACCGATCGATAACGTTGCTGTATTGCGAATTTGCGTGGTATTCTTTTTTTCTCTACACAATAACTCGAGAAAGTAAACATTGAAACGTTTTTAATATTTTGTGGGCGGCGTTTTGGACTGTATCTGAAAAGTGTTACGTTTTTTTCTGAAATATAGAAAATCGTCACAGAGGATTGCTCATTGAATTTCTCCTCTTACATCTGGAACTTTAAACATTGAAAACATCTGCATGTACTATTAACTATACAGAGAAGATATGTAGCCTTTTTGGATGGATATTTCGCTTCGCACTTATGGAATTCTCCGAGTGAAAAGACTATAAAACACCTCAAAAGTCCTCTGCAAGTTTTAGATCTAAGTGGTGATCCGTGAACTGAACAAGTTTAAGTGAATGATGAACACTCCGTCTCCAGTTCCTCGGGCCCGCATTGTGACCACAACTTTCCAGTGATATGTCTGCCATGGTCAGACCTTTGTGGTGAGTTCCTTTTTTCTATTCTATTTTTTTTTTCTTCTATTTTGCATCCGTGTTGCCAAACCTTCTTTTTAGTTAGGTTTCATTTTAAGTTTTTTATAGATTATTTATTATCACTCAAATATTATTTATATATATTTTTCATTTTTTAGATTAAAATTGAACTTTTTTTTCTGCGTGTAGTTAAAGCTAAATTTAATTTTTTAAGGCTTGCTAAATAAAATCAAATACTTTAGAAACCATTCTAAAACATGAAAAACTCTTTAAACCAAATTAAACAAAGCTTATTTGTTTAAATCATTGAAGAAAGAAATATGTCGGTCCTGTACTTTCGGATTTTAATATATTGAATATTTGTTATTTTTTAGATTAAAATTGGACAAACAGTCTTTTCTGCGTATCGTTAAAAGTTGCTAAATTAAAATCCATTCTGAAATATAATTAACATTTACATGCCAAATTAAACAAAGCCTCTTTGTTTAAATTACTGAAGCAAGAAATATGTCGGGCTAGTGCTTTCTTACTTGAGATTTGCATTTTAACTAAAAAATTAAAGCATTTTACATAAATTCTAACCATTTTAAGAAATAGGCAGTAGTGGCAGTAAAACTTGTCGCCACCTTAAGCAAATAAACCAGCTTTTATATTTAAATATTATTTAACTTGAACTAATCGAGAATACTTACTACGGTTTTACCATATATTTAACTCCAATTAATACAATACACCGTAATCATCGGCCAAATTAACCCGTGCTCCGCCGTTGATCCGAGGCAACTAATGACTCTACTTAGCGTATGAACACGAATAAACCAACGCAAATGAGTTTGAATCTCGTTAAATCTGCCGTTACTAAGCCACTGATCACAATGTCAACCAAACGATCCAGTCCTTGTGAATCTAAGTAACTGAATAATCTAATATTACCCGAGACCGCCTCTGCTCCCGACCCCAGCATGAATATCGGATGAACGGAAGTCTGGGGAAAATACTACCCCATTTTGTGAATGAAATTCACCCTTACCTGTCTGCCGTAAAGTAGATTTAATTCTGACTATCTCGATGAATTTATGAATAACCGTGTGTTGGCGTAGGTTGGAGAATGTTATACGTTATTCTGAGTCCTAAAACGATTTATCTATTAGAAAATTATTTTTTTTTCATTTATATTTTTATTGGTTGCAGAAAATATTTTTAAATGATATATTTTGAGTCAATTACATTATTTTATATATAATTTTAATCATTATTGCACTATTTTTTACACAAGGACATAGTCACTAGATTACTATACTTGCAGATATAAGATCGTCATTAATCTTCGATAATAAAAATCTAATCTAATGCGTTGGTTGTACAAATTCCTTAGTAGTAGTAAGATTAGTTCCATTACTCACTTTCTTACAAATATCTCTTGATATAAGATTGGCAATACAATAAAATGAGGCTTGATAATATTACATATCTTCTAATAATATTTCCAGTCAAATAATAATCTCTTAATGTATTTTATCCAATCACATCAATATGATCGTCCATGTCATACGAAAATACAAGGAGCGATTATCCTAATGCTCCATTTAACGCACATAAAGGCAAGAAACACAAATTGACTGCTACAAAAAATCCGGTCATATAAACATTTCACGGTCAGTTGTTCCTACCCTTTGTAATAATTCACGAGTACTTCCCTCAAGAACCCCCATACGTGATGGCAAAGCCTGGGAAGAGAAAAGCCTGAATTCTGTGAGCGTGCTAAGGGTTGAAGGGGAGATGGAATTCTCCGGGGATCCCCCAAGGAAAAAAAGAAACCCTCTTTTACTACCCTCGTGACTGTTTACTTATGGGGTTGCCGATACGCTGCTAGAAAATTAAAACGTTTTAACTTTGTGATTGCGCTGTCTTTTGATATATTTAAGACAAGATGATAGATAGGTAATCAATGCGGCTTCTATTTTTGTAACATCAGCCGTTTGAACAAGAAAAGATTTACCTTCGCACAAAGAAACGCGTTAAATAAATCTTGGGAAAATTACGTATTTAAAGCCAATGGTTAGATGATTTAACGCATTACCATCATTACCGCATTACCCGCAAAGAATTATTAACATCTGAGTATTATCACCGCATTTAAATTTTAAGAATAATCTATCTCACATCTTCTAAAAGTAAACGTTTATTTCTCTAGTGCTAAAAAAGACTTTTGAATCTCTAAAATAATGACTACTGAAAAGAAATACATCTTCCTAAAGGTTAAATTTAATTAATTGTATAATCTTTTTCTTGTTCTGTTTTAAATTCAGAAATTCACTGCTTAATATTTCATAGTGATAAAATATTTCTTTAACAATTTCAGGCATTGTGAACTTTAAAAAAAATCCTTGCTCTGTTATGCAATATATTTTGTATCGTGACATTAGTTGACACGAAACTGCAATAGTATCTTGTAGTTTCGTGATTATCCTTAATAAATTGGACAAATGTAATTGACAACATAGCATTTCTCGAATTTTGTAAGATATAATAATATAATGGCGATAAAAAATTTCATAGTTCTTACACGAATTACGCAAAAAATTATTTAATAATTTTTATTAACACTTTCAAATTTCTAGGAACTAAAGATAATCTCAAATCAGACGCCGAAGTGAATAAAAATTCCCTCAATAGAAAAAAATCTTAAAGTATTCTCTGAAATACCCCTTTATCAAATAAAGGGGTATTTCGGATTCTGTTATTTGCTATTAAATTCATATATCAAGAGATTTTTTATATATTTTAAATAAATCATGTTTTATCAAATATTTTCATAAACATCACTTTAAATATTATAATTAATTTTTATATTAGCGCGCTCCCTTCATTATTCATATGATGCAACTCCCTATCAAACCATCATCAGTCATCAGTAATCTTATTTTTTTTTAACGCTTATAACGGAGTCGTAACTGACTTGTATTTCCACTACTTCTAAAGTAGAGTCCTACTTTTGCTCTGGTATTGTAAAAACTCTTCTACTGCTTTTAAAGTACATGTTTAATATGAATAATCTCTTCTCTCGATTTCAACATTACAAATGAACATCTCCTCTTAAGACGCTGAATTAAATAGCTGAATATAATGATGTATCTGGGTAACATCTTGGCGTAGTGACTGAACACAAGTGTTGGGCCCAAATCCCAGTCGCGAGCAAGACGGGGTTGCTAGATCCGGGGCTGCCGCTATCCCTCGGCTTAGTCGATGGATTTAGGGGTGATTTACAGCCGCGCAGAGAGATATACCAATCCTTGTCAGGGAATTTATAGAAAGAAAAGTTATAATTTCTTAATCTTAGCTAAAATAAGATATCATGATTCTGCAAAATGAAACATTTTATATATTTATTTATAAGATAAAGATAAGAAGATAATTTTTTTCGTGAAGAATGTGCACAGCGTTTAGGTGAAGTTTTCAGCTTGTAGAATTATTTTTGAGCTTTGGAAAAAGCTTAGTTTTTTAATTCAATTTATTGTTAGTTTCTTTTTATTATGTTTTGTCGTCTAATTAGTGTAAGGTAGATATTATTTGCAATTTTCTTCTTCATTTCTCCATTACAGCATTTTTTGTAGTCATGTTTAATTCCTGTGTAAAAAATTAAAAAAATTTAAAAATTCCTGTTAAACATTTGTATAAATTATTATTTTTACGGTTTAACTCGTTTCACTCTTTGCATCACAATTTGATAGTGGATTTTATTGTTATAAGGTTTATTTCATGGGCCTTACGTAAATAGTATTATTAATTACGTATAAAAATAACTCCGTGTTTGTTATATATATCTCCTCTCAAACCTTTTGCGTTCTAAAATTTCTTATGAATTATTTTCTTTTTTTTTTTATTCGGAGAAATCATAACTTTTTTTAATTTTCTTACTTTAAAAGGCACGAGTTCCTTTGTCCGACTCGCATGTTCTTTATTTTATCAATGTGGTAATTGCTTAATATTTGAGACGGTCACGCGCAGGCAAATGTTATTTTATCTTACCTGTGGTCGCTCCTCGGAGAACGAATCGAAAATTGAACAATTGCGTGGAGTTTTTTTCATTATTTAACAAAATCGCGGAATTTAATTAAAATTTCTCATTTAAACTTCCAGGAGTAATTTCAGCAACGTTGTCGTTGGCTGCTTTATTTTACGTTACTTCGAATACAAATGTTGCTTTGTAATAAGTTAGTTTTAATCGTTCGTTGCCTTAACATAGAAAATTCTTTCTGGTTGGATAGCCAAAGCTTTGTATTTATCAAAAATATTTTCTATAATAAATAAAGATTTTATTTAATTATTTACCATAATGATTTATTTTAATTTTAAGTTATAATACATTTACAGCTATTGTCTGATGTTACATACTGAACGAGAAATAAAACACGATTCTAATTAAAGCGTTTCATTTAGGCTTTTCTTAAATTTTTAAAGATGATAAAAAATTTGATAGCGTCTGCATTGAATATATTTATTTCATACAATTTCAATCACAATGAAAAAACTTCCCATGAAATTTCAGTTTAATATTATATCGAAACATTTTCTAAAATAAGTTATAGTTATATAATGACTACCTGAATAATTATTATTTATTTTCTTCCCGCGGCGTAGTAGTGCCTACACATGTAATATTCAGTCTCAGTTTGTGGGTTCGATTCCCGCCGCAGTCAGTCTGGGTGTTCGTTTGGTTTTGCCAAAATGGCTGAATAATTTGTATTTGTTTAGGAACATAAATAAATACTCGTGTTAGAAAGTCTCGCTTAAAAATGTTTTTGACTGTAGTATTCTGGAGTTTTCTCTAACCGTGAAATGCCTTCCATTTAGATTTGAAAGGAAACCAACATCGTCATTGACTTATCATCTCTTGGTTCTAACTCATTTAGTACGCATTCTAGTTTCTCTCTTAACTTGCTTGACATCGTTTATCGCAATCCCATTCGAATTTCATAATGATGATGAAGCACCGTTTTGTATTGGAAATTTAAGACCCGATTCTTCAGAATTTTGGATAACGAAATACTTTAACATTGCCATTCTTGTATTCTTCCTTATTCTTTAACTATCGAGACAATCTTTAATCTGACTATGAATAGTCAATACCAATGTTTAATTCTTTTATTGTAATGTTCATTTTCTTTCAAATTGTTGGCAATTTACAACTAAGGAGCTTCTTCAAGTTTCTCTTCTGGGAGGGACGTATTAAATTAGGCACATAATTAAAGCTAGCCAAAAATAATCGAAAGAGAAATATTCTCTTTTCTCACCATTTAAAATTAATCAACTAACTCTCAGTCTCTGTCCCAGAGGTGCCAATATCTTTTTCTGATTTTCCTGTTTAAAGATTTTCGATTGAGTTTAGCTAATATTGACTTTATTTAATTTAATTAAAAACTTACTCTCAAATCAGATGGATATCAAAATAAGTTGCCTAAATGTAAATGATTCCATAATATCAGTATTTTCCTGACGAAAGAGGAACGAATGTGCTATGGGAGAGTGGATTAGTGTAGTGCGATGCGGCAATGGGGCGGGCTTATCCAATTGAAGAAGGGCGGCCGCGAACCGCTAAACCAGAGGGAGCTTCTCCATTATTATTAACAAGGGGTAATTATACAGCCTTAGCTGCATCTCCTATCTCCAGCGCTTTATGTGCAGGCAACTGATGACTTGTAAGGTGACAAAGACTTCGAATTAAACGCTTTATAGATGTACTATTTAGCCTTCGCTGACGCTTCTGCTGTACCGCATTTTTGTGTTATAAAAATCATTTGTGGACCATGTTCCTAGACTATTTTGTAATGAATATATCTCAAACTTATAAAAAATGTGGACATTACAACGACTACAACATTTATGTTGTATTTCACATTGAAAACTCAAATTTTCTTACGCATAATTTACCGGTTCCATGGCAATTCAGAATGAAACCAACTCAGAAAGACCTCAGAAAGGTCATTAAAAGCAATGAAAAAATAATTTTAAAATAGCCGGTAACCCTAACCTAACTTAACCTATTTAACCAATTTTTTAATTTTTTTTTATCATCACTCTTAACGACCTTTCTGAGGTGCTTCTGAGTTGGTTTCATTCTGAGTTGTCTGGTCACCAATTTACCATACCTACATTATAAACACAAGCCCAGCTTATTTAAGGGGGTAAATCAAATACGTGTATTATGTAATTAATTATTGTTTAAAATTTATTGTAATTTATGTATCAGTTTCTGAACAAAAAAAAAATATTTTAGGATTCCATGATAGTTGATCTCCCGACATTTAGCCCCCTGGCATACTTAGGTGTATACAATATGTAGCCGGTTTAGGGAAAATACGGTGTACCTACTTACACAAAATAAAAATAAGAATCGGTGAAGGGGTGTGTACAGAAGATGTACCGCCGAATAACAAAACTATAAAACATATTTTCATCCAAAAGCGTTATTGATAAGAATACTTGTCTATGCCCATGTATAAGTTCAAAAAATCTATATTTTACCAAAGAATTATTTAAAAGTATTTTTGCAATCGATTTTAGGTATGAAATTAGGTCCTTTGTTTAGAAAGAGTAATGGCCTTACATCTTTCAGAAGATGGGCAATTCAATCTTATGTATAAAAATCTCGTCTCACGGTGTTTGTGGTTGCACTCCTCCGAAACGGCTTGACCGATTTTTATGATTTTTTTTGTATATTTGGTAGGAATAAGAATAGATTTCAAAGTATATTTTTAAGTGATCAGGGTGTCCCTATCCAGATAAAAAAATTCTATTTTTTGTCAATTTTTTTTTTTATTTGGCATCATAAAATACCTATAACCCCTCCTACCAGGTAGGTGGGGGTAGGTCCTACCCCCAACCTCCCATTTTTAATCGCAATTTTAGTATTATTGTATGAACAAATTTAACCGTCTTTCGTATTTCAAACAGAATGAAATTATTTATGTTGTTGAATGACAGATGGCGCTACGTCCGCCTCATCGAGCTTTCATCCACACATGCGCAAGACATTCACGAGAAACGTCGCGTCATTTTGATATTTCATTCGGCATCATGTTCTCGCGTGGGCAAACCATCGAATTTATTTGTGTTGGCTAAAGACGGACTGACAAAAAATATCGTAAATTCATATTGATTTTCTTTATTAAATTTTCCTACTTTAGTTGGTGTGTTTTGTTTTTATCGGCGGTCATCGTCTACAGCGCTCCATTCCTCTTTCTGTCATAGATCCCATCCCCACACACTTACAATACGTTCTTTATTTTTTATTTAACAACCAAAATATTCACTTGAAATAATTTATATGGCAGAACAACGTTTGTCGGATCAGCTAGTTATATTATAAAGTTCAAATAAGTTTTTTCTATAAATTACGATGTTTTAAAACGGCAGGACTGGACGACTCGATATTATTTCTATCTTTAATATTGCCCGTTCTAAAAATTCGATTAAAAATATGGCTTGGAATTAAAATTACTTTGTTGGTTTTTTCAGTGATTCTGGCTTTCACCCTTCAAGGATATTCTAGATTCTAGACCATTTTTTCAATTTATGGAGAAAGGGAAGGGAAATTAACGTACCTTTATATATAAAGCAAAGACGTTTAGATCTTTTAAACTACGCAACAGATTTTCATGCGGTTTTCACCAATAGATAGAAAGATTCATGAGGAAGGTTTACGTATGTAATTTGTCAAGGTTTTGTGTAAATTGTTTGAAATATATAAAGGGAGAGGGATGGCAAGCGGGCAGCGGGCTGGTAAGCGGGCAGTGGGTTGGCAAGGGGGCGGTGTGGATTTGATATGTATGCAAATTAACAGATGGCGTTGGTTATAAAGATTGGGTAAAGGCTTTGTCAGTAGATGGCGTTGTGTTTCGTTAGCCACAGTAACGTGTGACGGGGTCTGCTGGTTAATTATATTTAATGCTTCAGTTAGTTAGCGGACATATTTGCTTGTTCGATTCGTAATATAACAAATTGCGCGGTGATTGGTGAATATTATTAGTAGGGTATCTAATATTGAAAGTCCAACAAATTCATTTATCCTGATTTATATCAAACATTTTTTATGTAAATTCAGTACAGGGGCCCAACTGCTCCCAACCCTATGGAGCCAGTGAAATTATGGCATCCCCAATTGTGGTTTGTTATGAAACTGAAGACAGTCGGGAGGGGGGGATACGGAAGGTGGGAAAGTGCCTGGCCATTCCGATCTGGTCACTAAACACGGCTGATACCATTTTGAACAAAGATTCGAATCAGATATTAAGGATTTGAAATTGTGATCGCGTTGTAAGTGTTTTTTTTTTAATTGTGATGCGAAGTTAGATTTAAGATTTTTCGTCGATTGCCCAGCACTTGAGTAAAGCCTTTATTTATCGAATTATTTGCAGTTAATGGTCGTTATAATTACTTGAAGAAAAATAAAAATTTTAAGTAATGTAGAGATACATTAGAATTTATTTGAGCACATCAATAGTAAAAAATTTTTTCGGACTAGTTTGGAACACCCGCCTGCACCCTCTATTACCCCACAAATGCACAAAGATATTGAGTGCGTAGCGAAGTTTATCAATTTCGTTTATATTTAGACTCGCGATTCAATCCGACAATGTTTTTTAATGTTTTTTTTTTTTGTTTCATTCTTCAGCTTCCCAAAATTATCATTAAACTAGCGGAGTTCCGTGAAAAATCACAGTATAGTGTGAATCTCGACAAATCAGTTCCAGTTTTGAAAATTATTATTGAAATATATTTTTTTTTTTTTTACTTGAGCTACACACAGGAGGCCCTGAGGAAAATAATTTCCCTCAGGGCCTATGTCATCTTTGGGGATGCTGTGTGGAAGGGCTTTTTTAAGGAAAGGAAGGAGAGGAGAGTTTTGGGAAGGAAAAGTGTTTATGGGGTGGGTAGGAATCTGGGGTTCAGTGTTCCCTGGTCATCCGCCTCCAAGACCTAGACAAACCTCACCCCATGAACCCAGGCACCCATGCTAAGTCACCAAACGTAGCGAACCACTTGGGGTGACCTATGGCAGAGGTGTTGGTTATCCAATAAAGGTTCCCGGGAAATTGAATGGTCTGTTTGAAATATTATATTACAGGTACTCGTAGATAGATGCTTTAACGCTTTTCTTCAAACAATCAGTTTCAGTTATGAAAAATTACAGTTAAATTTAAATCAAATTTTAGACCGCTAAACCAGATAATCGAAATTTATATTTTTGATTATTTTTTTTTTTATTCAGTACTCCACTACACGAACATCTTTAAAATGATTCTCCTGTACTCATCTATCTTTCACAGTAATAGGAACTTCTATCAATTTCAGTAAATATGCAATGACTTTATTTTACTTCGATTTATCTATTTCTCTCATTTTGCAAAACGGATTCCCCTCTTACCCTTGCTCCCTGCATCTTTAGCATCCTTAACCTTTCCACACCCCAAGCGAAATGTATTCCGGCGGAGACTACCCGCCTTCCCACCTCACTTCATTCCACCATCCCATGTGATGAGGGGTAGTGTTGTTCCCAGTTCCCACCCCAACCAAATTACCCCATACGGAGTCTGGTGGTGCTTTGCTCTGTGGTCAGGTAACACAGCCTCGGGGCAAAGGCTAATAATCTCAGAACTCACCTTGGGATTTGCGAAATCTGCTGATTTCAGACACTACCCCCTACCGCTTGCATATCGCTAATTATAACAAGAGATATACACGGAGGTAAAAGCTGGTATGACTTTCACGGGAAAATCTTCTATTGTTATTCGAAGCACACGGTTCCTCCCAGATAATTCCCTTGTTACGATGAATTCCGGCATTAATTGCATGTGGGGATTAAATTCTGTATTATCATTTGTACGAATATTTCATGGATTACAATTTTATAAATTATATTTTTTGTTATGCTTTTTATTATTTTTTATTCTTATATTATATTGGTCATGTTCTGTGCCTGTCTCAATTGGAAATAGTGTGTTGAAAGCAGGCGCAGTTTATAACAAAATAGTTTACAATAAGACAACACTACATTAAAAAAAACAATCAGCATCGTACCTAAATATGTTCTAATCAAAATTTTAATTAAGTTGATTTTTATCTATCTTGGCTTATGATCCAAGAATTGTGTCTACACTTGTCATTTTGCTGATAATGCGTGTATATCCACTCGAATTTTTTAAGAATATCTCGAAATTTAGCAACTATTTTTCTAATAATTCATTTTATTTAGATTTGGTCTCTTCTGTATTTGAAATTTTTACATAATTTTTCAAATCTTGTTATTTAAAACTAGAAAAAATCAATTCCAACAAATCATCTTTAAAACCGCGATTGGAATCTACTTTAGTAAAGGCAATATATTTTATTTTTATCACTCAACTTGCGAAATCACCGCGGGTGTGATTTAAGGTAAACATGTTTACTTTAAACAAATCAAATATTATTTACCAATACAGGTAGATAATACATTGTGCTGTTTTTTGCTACAAATAAAATCAAAACGAATTATGTTAATTTGTTCTGGGTTCTGTGTCCATACAAAGATTGCATCCTGCGGTTTGAAAAATAGTAGAGATACCTACTTAATTTTATCTCTTAAGTCTTTGATCAACAACACAATTTGATTACATTGTTGATTCTGGATTGTTGTCCATTATTTTTTATCTAAAACCCTTCTCCTATCTTTCTGCATTGTAGTCCATACATGCATTATTATTGTCATTTTGTCACTGGCAAGTGGAAGTGTAGCTTTGTTGCAAAAAAATCTACAATTTCTTTTGCCAAAAGTTGTTTTACCGAAAGGGATATATATATATATATAGTGATATAAGTTATACCTTTGATTCTAGCGTCAAGATCAGTTTGGACATTATCAAAAAAGTTAATAATGTATTTAAATATGTCATAAACGTTATTTTGCCTTGATCCTTACAAACGAATTAACACTTTCCGGGAACCATTTATTGGATGACCAATACCTCTCTCATAGGTCACGCTTAGTGGTTCGCAAAGTTTGGTGTCATAGCAGGGGTGCCCGGGTTAATGGTGAGGTTTATTTAGGTCTTCGTTGCGAATCAATTTGCGTGCATCTACTGCGTGGCAGGCCACATTGGGAGGGATGGATTGAGGGGGATCTTTAACCTCTCCAACCGGACAATCAACCCATTGCCTTGAGATTCATATGTCCATCAATCCTGGACACATTGACACCCAGATTCCAACTCACCCCTCAAGCGTTTTTCCTTCCCAGAACTTCCTCTCTTCTCTTTCCCTGAAAAGAACCTGCACACAGCATTCCCAAAGATGATATAAGCCCTTTATGTTATTTTTCCTCAGGGCCTCCTCTGTGGATGTAAAAAAAACTCAAACTAACAGAGGACATATATATCCGATAAAATCGATGTTAATTGTTTTCGCGTTTCACCTGCAGCGGAAAATGAATACACTCTTTTCCGACTCAGAATTAAATTGGTGAACTGTTACGCCAAGGAGGCGTTAAAACATTTATCCACTCTAAATATAATAAAAGTAACAGTTTCATAAGTAGATACGCGATCTAAACGTGGAGTAATATTTCTTATCACGGTTAGCATTTTAAAATTGTGTATTATCGTTATCAAATCAAAAATACTAATTTCAGTGGTATGTGCGTTAGTTCTGCATGAAATCTCGTTGAATAAACTATAATTCGCTTTGGATTTGTGTCATTCTCAAAATCGAAACATTTTGTGAAGAATTTAGAAGATGTTCCTCTACATATACGAGTAAAATATTACATTTTTTAGAGAAAATAATATTAATTATCGTTTTCTAAATGGGAACTGATTTGTCAACAATTCAGACAATACCGTGAGCATTCACGGGTCCGCACTACTTTTTGAAATTTTGAAACCGAAATTTAGGTTACATAGACGATTTAAGTGATTGTCGTAAACAGAAATCAGATAGAACAAGCACCGCAAATTTCATGCTACCAGAGCTTACCATTCTAGTGTTTTTACTACTTAAATATTTATGGTTGTTTCAATGTTTACTCGGCGGATCAGTTTCCATGTTCATAAATCAATATTAACTCGAATCACCCGCTTTCCGACCCTATCGAGCATTACCGTAAAATCAAGCGTAATTGGATAATTACAAGATCAACTGATTTCATACTTAAGGGTTGGTTCCACTGTAGGGTGTAAGGTACGGAAGGCAAATGACATGTTGGGGAAGCATGCAACGCCACCGACCACTTAATGAGAATGTCATTTGGCCGTAAAATCATGTAGAACCAGTCGTTAGATTTAAAACAACCGATATGGGGTGGATTTTCTCCCACGGTTAAGTTTTACCTGCATTCGCGTTTGTTTTTATTTGAAGTGGTTCCCCTTATCCCAGAGGGTGCCCGGGTTCATGGGGTGAGGTTTACCCAGGTCTTGGTGGCGGATGCATCAGCCCACCAGCTGCGCGGCAGGCCGGATTGGGAAAGAGTGGTTGTGGGAATCCCTTTGACTTCTCCAGCAGTACTCTCTCGGAACATCGTCTTGCACCGCAACGAGAGGGATGGATTTCATACGTTGGTCACTCCTGGACTAACTGACCCCCAGATTCCTACCCCCCCCTCTTACACTTTTCTTTCCTAGAATGTCCTCTCCTTCCTTTCCTAAAAAACCCTCCTTACAGCATCCCCAAAGATGACTTAGGCCTTGAGGGGAATTATTTTCCTATGGGCCTCCTGTGTGGAGATAATGTAAAAAAAAACTTTAAAAATTAAAAAAAGCATACAAATTGCAGCTACATCTAGAAGATTTTATCAGATTCAAAACAATATTTTATAATATTATTATTATTATTAAACATACTGACGGCCTCCGTGGTCGAGAGGCAAAACTCTCGTTTAGTGATCCGGAGGTCGCGGGTTCAAATCCCGGCGTGCGCAAGTAAATTTTATTTGATTGATTTGTATTTTCACAATTAAATCATTTAAAATAATATATGGTATATTTTCGGCACGTTCCTTTTTTTTTTTTTTTTACATGAGCTCCACACAGGAGGCCCTGAGGAAAATAATTTCCCTCAGGGCCTATGTCATCTTTGGGGATGCTGTGTGGAGGGTTTTTTTAAGGAAAGGAAGGAGAGGAGAGTTCTGGGAAGGAAAAGGTTTTAAGGGGTGGGTAGGAATCTGGGGTTCAGTATGTCCTGGTCATCCGCCTCCAAGACCTAGACAAACCTCACCCCATGAACCCGGGCACCCCTGCTAAATCACCAAACGTAGCGAACCACTTGGGGTGACCTATGGCAGAGGTGTTTGTTATCCAATAAAGGTTCCCGGGGCGGCGGTACCCATTCCCGCCTCCCAAATTCCTTAGTGAAAGATACCCTCAGTATCGCTCTGGTGTAAGACCATCATTCAGAATTGTATCATTGCTTTAAATGGCTTGAGCCGTGTTTGGTGACCAGATCTGAATAGACAGGGACTTCCCCACCTTCCTTTCGCCCACCTCCTTCCCCTCCTCACATATCTTTAGCCTCATAACATGCCCCGATTGGGGATACCATAGTCTCACTGGCTCCAGGCAGCAGTGTCTCTTGTGCGGTATTCACTTAAAAAATAACAAAAACAGTAATTTTGGTTGTCGATGCATGAATGCTTTTGAAATTGTAATCCTGCGTAGTAAATTTTCAAAATTGGAACTGATAAGTATAAATCATATTAACCACTCGGACCCATAAGCTTGTTTACACGACAATGTAACATTACTAGACATAAGCACGACGTATGAGGCGCACCTGAGTTATTAAAACTACGATCTTATTAAATAATCATTTTTGTTTTAAATGTGTATTTCTTTTGTTTCATTGTTTGACAAATGCTTAGGATAAGTTATTGAGACAACGAACGTGATTTTACTGAACAAGGTCCGGTAGACGTACTTTATTCACTTTACTAATTTTTATATGCACATATTATTTTGACGGCTATCCTTTTCATAAGCTGTGCTATATTTTTGCGTTGTATTTTTATATTGTCATTTTGAATAGATGTCGTAATTTTTCAAGTTTACTAACATTCGAAATTTTATATTGTTTTTTTTTTTATCCTGGTGCAAATAATTTTTTTAGGTAAATTTTTCAGCTTTAAAAATTCTACAATTAAAATATCCCGTGATTTTTCACGGTTTTCTTTCAGTGGAAATTTTCAAATTCGATGCATCGGTAATCAATGAAGATCATTTCGCAAATGCTTTAATTTATTTTTCATAGATTTAACACGTCTAAATAAATTAATTTTCGATCGGAAAATATTTAATCGTTTTCATTAGTAGTACCTACCCAACTAACTAAATGAAAAGTGCCTACTAGATTTTTACCCAAAACCCTACGCATATAATTTGCATACAAGATATGCTAGTTCTTTATTTTCAAACGCATTCCAACTCGTCAATTTACTAAAAAAAAACAAAAGCAGTTCAAAATGTCACTGAGCCGCGTGTTCATCATGGATTGTGAATTTGGTGAAGATTCCCAATTTTATAGAGGTACATATTATTTGGCTTACATTTAATACTAAATTCTATGTACAGTAAAGTATACATTCCAGAAAGGGTAATTTTTCAGCTTTCTTCCTTTATTTTTTCTTAAATTACCTGCATTTAGTTGTATGTTAATTTTTCAATTTTGCCAAGGTATTTGTAAAATCACTAAATAAAAACTTGAAGACAATATAAGCGAAACTCAATCGAAAATCTGGAAACAGAAAAATCAGAAAAACATATTGACACCTCTGGGACTCGAACCCAGGACCTCTTGCTTTCCGGGCAAACGCGCTAGCCACTGCGCCACGGTGTCGATATGAAATTCGGTCATGTTTAACTGTACCATACTTCGACTAAGAACCACCTACATTATCTTCATTTTCTTTAACGCATATATTATTGGCAACTATCTTTACGTATGATTGCAAGATTCAAACCCGAACTAAATGCTCTCTAGATAGCGTCTGGATAAATCTTTATCCATTTTATTTAATATGCGACATCTATCGACTTTTCTGCAAGTCTAGGATGAATATTTTATTTTTTATTTTAACTTTATGAGTAAAACCTCAAATTGTAATTTTTAAATAAATGAAGACAATATAAGCGAAACTCAATCGAAAATCTGGAAACAGAAAAATCAGAAAAACATATTGACACCTCTGGGACTCGAACCCAGGACCTCTTGCTTTCCGGGCAAACGCGCTAACCACTGCGCCACGGTGTCGATATGAAATTCGGCCATGTTTAACTGTACCATACTTCGACTAAGAACCACCTACATTATCTTCATTTTCTTTAACTTTCTGTTTCCAGATTTTCGATTGAGTTTCGCTTATATTGTCTTCATTTATTTAAATATTACAATTTGAGGTTTTACTCATAAAGTTAAAATAAAAAATATAATAAATAAAAACTGTGCTCAAAAAACAGATAATAACACTCTTTATACTGTTGTTATGCTGTAGTGAATGAATTAAATGATGAAAAATCAATTCAATTCATTAAAATTCTTACTAAAATTATTATGATATTATGTACTTGGTAAAATTTACAACTCATTTTAATAATTCCTAGAATGATATCGAAAGAATTTCGCCTAACAAAACTATAATTTATTTTGTTTTGATATGTGTTTGTTTTAAACTGCTCTTTTTATAATTATTTATTGTTGGTTTATTTTCTTACAACGATTGTGTTTTATTTAACTGTTTGTTTTGTGTGTGTAAATGTAGGTGGCATTGTTTATCTAGGGATCAAGTGGCCTTACGAAACCAGCTACCACGGGTTATAGTGCGGTTCAATTATTTATTGTAACGTTTTGGGGTAGACCTCCTGCTCAAAGAAACAAAGCAACATTTTTTGCCAGAAACCTAAGTGCGGCTTAGTCAACATTTTGTGTCGAGAATGATCTTTATTATTTATCGATCAACCGCACATAAGTCACTGCCAAAGTAACTTTAGATAAACAATATTTCGCCCTATCAAAATACATTAATTCTCATTCCGCTTATTCAAAAACACAGAAAGTCAATTTAATTTGAAGAACATACTTTATCGCGTATTTAACTACTAATGGTCTGTGCACTAAAACAAAAAATGTTGCTTTTGTTCTAGGTCCAGTTCGATCCCATCAACCCAAACAAATTTAATGCAATTGAAAAAGCGAAAGCTTGAAACTGCCAATGAATTAGATAAGACAAAGGTGATGGGCTCTGGGCGAGGGCGGGTAGGGGAAGATGAGGGGGAAGCGGTGGGAGTCGGGGGCGACCAGATCTCGGGCAATAAGAGGAGAAGGAGATTACCCGAGGAGGAAGATATCGAGGCCCCGAGTGCTCCTCTTCCACAGAAGAAACGTATCCTACCCCCAGGACTCACCCAAGTCGCCCAACCCAGTCCTTCCAGGAAGCCTTCCAAAGATGGACACCCCGAAGCCGAAGATGATGAAGTCCTCATCAGAGAAACTCAAGCGGCTCTCAAGAGCTTATCGGGTAGTTGGCCGCATGAACAACGGAATTCCCTTTACACCAGGCCGGAACACGAAGAATCACCTGCTTTTGAAAACCTGTTCGAAGACAAAAAGGCTTGCATCAAAATGTCACCATCATCAGTTTCTACTTCATCTTCCGGTAGCATGGACGCATCTAGCTCCTTGAAAGATGTCATTACATTCAGAGATCAAGTTGACGGTAAAAGTAAAAATTCTTCTAAAGTAGATAGTAAACAATTAAAGCAAGTCAGACGGGTGGAAAAGGATAACGCCGCTTACAAAGACAAGAGTGACTCTCCGAAACCGAACGAAAAGTACTCTTCCGGATACGATCCTCCCGATTTCAATGAACTTGTAGACGATTCGTCAAACGATCTCGAAATCGATATTTCCGAACAGAGTAACGACAAGGATGACGACGAAAGATCTGAAGGTCGTCAAAGGAAGAAGTCTGAAGACAAAAAGGATTATAACAGCAATCAGAGACTATCCCTGTACAGCGCTTATAAAGCTGCAACTGCATCACACCCGTTCTCTTCTCAATCGGCATTTAAACCTCCATCCGAGAGCGGAAAGCATCCGCGAGGACCAGCCTCGTTGGGACCTTACCCGGCTGAAGCCACGTTTGTCGGATACCCAGAGGGCGTGCCTCCCATCCACCACGGGATAGTGCAGAGTGAGAGCAAGCCGATTATCCCTAAGGCGATTATGGATGACACCGTGAGGTCCGAAGGAAGCGGAAGTGTGAAGGAGGGTTTCGGGAAACAGTACACAGTGCTGCAGCCCGCCGGGGCTGGTTCCCGGGCCACGGCTCTGCAGGAGGCGGCAAGGGGGGCTCCAAGCGTCACCGCAGTGGCGGAGCTCCGTCCTCCGCCACCCTTATCGCCGGCTAGCCTCTCCAGAGGTGAGATAGTAAATTAGACGTTGTTTTTACGAGTCTTCGTCGCAGTACACAAATCACGCGTTGTTGTTTAATTTATTTTTATTTTATTAATTCAATTCAATTTGAACATCTTTTTAAATAACATTACAAATTACGATATAATTGTTCCATTAAAACTATAAACTTACAGAGCTAAAAACCTTGTAAGTTCGTTACAGGACATGAAAGATATGTCGATCTTTTAATCAATTGCATTTAGGAATAACGTGGCTCTCTCCACAGGTGAAAAAACAAATTGGTGCAGCCTGCTCCACAGTAGAGGAGTTTATGGTGACATCCTCGAGAGTGCAAAGTAATGTATTTGAGCAAGAATCTCATTGTTAGATGTTAGCTTTATTGTTAAAAATATGTTAACTTTATCGTTAAATATTTACGTTATATTAAAAAAAAACTATGTATAAAAACACTAACATGTTGTTTAGAATGCTGGTGTAAAAGTCTGGTGTATTAACGATGTATTCAAAGAATTTATTTTCTTTCACTCGAGATTTTAATGAAAAAGCCGGAAATGCTAAATACTCTGCAGTCTTTATCAACTTGTTCCTATGCAAATCACTGAAAACCTTTACTTTGACTATCACAAGGCCTAATTACGGTCCGCAGTGCTTTCCGTTTACCTTTTGATGTCTTTTAACGAGAAACTAAGTTTTACAACTGCTTTCATTGGGGAGGGTATTTTCCTCGAGCAAAGGAGGCTTGCGTCAATATAAGACTCTTGACTGAGACTTGCAGACTATATCTGAAAAGTAGATGTAATATATTATTCAAGAGGGCACACTACATTAATGTTCTCTGTCTCTGGTTTATAGAGAGGGCCGTTATTCAACAATAATAATGATGTGTAATATGTCATGGAAATTTCAACTGTTATTTTATTAATAAATTAACGTTTTATGAAAACATTGTAATGAAAATAAAAAAAAATAAAACGAATAATAAAATGAAGAGATAATTAAAGTTAAGTAATTTGTCAAAGGGTGTTTTCTAAATTAACCAACTTAGTGTATTTAATTTTGTTTAAGGTTAAGGTAAATTGAAACATGTGTGTATTTAAACATTAGTATATTTTAATGGGTATGTACGTAAATAATATTATGTACAAACATTTATACATCGAAGTTGCACGTACACGCACCATACAATTAATATTCAAACAAAAATAACAAGAACCAAACTTTTAGAATATCAACAAAGAACTTTGTTTAACAATAAGTTATATTACAACATACAATTAATTTTTTAAAAATATGCAGATGCAATAGTTTTTTTTACATTAGATCCATACAGGAGGCCCTAAAGAAAATAATTTCCCTCAGGCCCTACGTCATCTTTGAGTATGGTGTGTGGAGGGTCTTTTAAAGTAAAGAAAGGATATGAAATTCTGGGAAGATATGAGAGGTGGGTAGGAATCTGGGATTCTGTGTCTGCAGGTCATCCACCACCGAGACCTAGACAAACCTCACTCCATGAACCCTAGCACCGCTAAGTCTCAAAACGTAGCGAACCATTTGGGGTGGCCTATGGGAGAAGTGTTGTTTAAGAAATAAATGGTTCCCGGGGCGGCGGTACCCATTCCAAATTAAAAGAAAAAAATAGTCTATTCTTTCAACAGCCAATTCTTCAGCATATTCGGTTCACATTTCGTATACGGTTTTCATTTATTGTATATTTGTTTAAATTTCTAAGGTTATATTTTTAAGCAATTAGAGGTAACATATTTAAGGAATCAAATACACAATAATATGTTTCATATAGCCTAACGTTCTTTGTCCATATTGATTTATTTATAATATTATTATGCTTAGTTACGATTTCAACCTGAAACAAACGAATCGTTAGATCTTTTAAATTTCTCGCCAAAAAATAGGTGATGATACCATTAAAGCACAATTCTTGTATCTGTCCTAATCTAGCAAATATCTTAACTTCAGACGTTGGATGTTCATTAAATCGGGATTTTTTCAATAAAACATGCTTTATCTAAAAAGAGAAAGGACCGAACTTTCGTCGTCAAATAGCCCATAATTTTCAATAAAAAGAAAGTTTCAAACTTTTATCTGTGTTTAAGGTTGTCACAAAACTTCTGCCATGGTCTTCATTGGCTTTATTGTGTTCAGTGAATATTATTGTTTGCAAATATATTTATCGTGATCTAGCGCTCCTTTTCTTTCGATATTATTTCGAGTATTTACAAATATTGTTTTAATAACTTTTTTATTATTTTCAAATACTTGTTTTATAGAATAAAAATGGAGTTAGAAAATTATTTATAACTCTGAGATGACTTCCATTACAAATTAAATTAATGGGAATATAACAACGTTCATTAATGAATAGCTAATATGATTTCCAAGGGGAATACTATGTCTGAAAGTTGTCTTCAGAAAACTGTTTCTCTTTTGGATCGTCTCTTTCCTTATACTCACATTGAGATCTGAAAGGCAAACACGTCGCCAAGAAAATTCTCCGTGGACAGACATGTTAAATTAAGAAACTCGGATGCGTTGATTATGTGGACAGACATTTACAAATGCATTTTACTAGTTCTGCAGAGTAAATACGTCTTGTTTAACGTCAGACTTTCATGTTCTGTTTGAGTTTGAATGCGCTGGAAACGTTAAGACTTTATTGTGTAAATACGCCAGTAATGCAATCAGGTCTCGTGCGAATTTTAACACGTTGTTAACAGAAAACTTGTTTTATTAATCGTAGGAACATTATGCGTTTTACAAGGTTACGAATGACTTGATGAGAGTGTCACAATGGGCATTATGTAACTGGTGTCAAATTTTCAATTAATGTTTCCAAATTGTTAAACGTTCAAGCATTTAAACAGAAAATTAATTTTAACATTGAAAAAATTGATGGTGATTATTTAACGCTTTTACCGTAACGATTTATATTATGAACAAAAACTTATTGATGATGCTTGGCGATATTTTAGAGGCTTGTTTCTTTTCTTGTGTGCAAATGTGCGAATGCATTTATTTATAAATAAATTCCTGTCTGTTTTCTGTTTAATGGATTAGTTTTTTAAATAAAAATTGCGTTTTTTATATTCATTTCTCAGCCGTCAAAGCTTTAATGAACAAATATATTTTCCACTTTGGACCACTTACATTTTTTGTTGCCGTGGGCGTTGTAGTCCGTGTCCCGTGGGAGTGTGGGTTCGGGAGTGGGTGGTCCCGCCGTGGTGAGGGCGGGTGGAGGTCGGCTGCAGGCGGAAAAGAAACGAAGCAAAAAGTAAGAGGCCAGATCCGCAGGGCGCAGGGCGGCGGCGCGACCCCGCCCTCCCCCCTCCCCCGCCCTCCGTGCCCTCTCCGCCCGCCTATCAGCGGCCCGGGGTGGGCGACTGCGGAAGAAAAATCGTTTCGCTTCTTTTTCTGTGTACAAAAAGAAACCGCAACTGTCGGCGAGTGGGTGTGTTCCCTCGTAGGTTCCTGCGCAGATC
The DNA here is from genome assembly GCA_917880885.1 of Limnephilus marmoratus. Classification (NCBI taxonomy): domain Eukaryota; kingdom Metazoa; phylum Arthropoda; class Insecta; order Trichoptera; family Limnephilidae; genus Limnephilus; species Limnephilus marmoratus. The sequence goes on along the minus strand of OU862912.1, from coordinate 35,646,221 downwards.
AGATGTCACCCGCCCGCCCACACCACCGCCCCCACCCACGTGTGAGCCTTCCACGGTGTACTGCCAACGTCTTTTTTATTACTGATGGGCTTTTCTCAGAACGCCCACCTGCACGGCGGCGGGGGCGGGTCGGGGGGCGGGGAACACTGTTCAATTATTTATTAGCGCTGGCACACGGGCTGGGAAGGTACTCAACTTATACATCATACCATGTAGCACAACACAACATCGTTAGGAACATAGCCTAATGAGCGGATTGAGGAAATTCTTATGTCACAGTTTCTTGTACCATCCGAATACCCGAACAACACTAACGCTAACCGTATTACTTGTCAAAAATATTAGCCCAGGTAGATGATCAAAATATATATAATCTACTTGATTATTTGCACGACTGCCATGAGTCTTTCTTCTTACACACGATACGAAAGCTTTGTTCAACGCAACCTATAAACAACTGCATTAGAGCAACTACGGTTAATTATGCTGTGCCACTGTTAATTATTATACCTGGCCGATGACTTTCTAACCATAACGACAAGATTGAAAAAGTTCTGAAAACGGTTTGTTTCTCTCAATAATGAATGACCCCTTTCATTGTTTGTATTGCAGAAGGTAACAAGTGCCCTACACCTGGCTGCAATGGACAAGGACACGTCACGGGGCTTTATTCCCATCATAGAAGGTAAAAAAAACTATAAGTTTATGTTTAATATCATGAAAATGCTCTTACTTCAGTCGAAGAGTGTTTACTAATTTGTATAATTTGTTCAACAGTTTGTCCGGCTGTCCCAGGAAGGACAAAGTCACTCCTGAAAGTGAGTATATCAAAAATAATCACTTTCAAGCACAAGCACTAGAAATCATTTATGCTTCGCTTTTTTAAATTATTTTTTGATTTCCTAGACAATTTTATTATTTACGCGGGTTAGAGAGCAGTCATTAGACTCATTAGATAATTCGTAATAAAAAATAGCCGTATTATTATTTAAATTTTCTTGTATTGAGTAGAGTTTTGATGTCATTTTTGTAGAATTTATTTTGAACTCATATTGTTTTTCATTTTTTGTTGTTATTTTGTTTGTTTTCCCACCTGCAGTTCACATTCCTATCGCGGTATGAGTGGCTCCCGCCCTCCGGCCATTGAGTATAACCAACCCAGCGAAGCAGGAATCACGACTTTCTGGTTAATTTATTTCTGTTCCGTTTATATTGTTAACCACTTCTGTGTCACGTGTCAAATCGATGGAGTGGAACTAATCGGTAAAACATTATTATTTCGTATTTTTAGTTTTGTTCCGTTGTGTTGAAACAACTCTCTACCCGCTGTGATTGAAATAATTGTTATTTTTTGGTTTGTATGATTTTTTTAATTTGTTTTATTTTATTGTTCTTATTATTTGCGTTTCCTTATGTTTTCGAGTGGTGTTTGTTCGTGAAATTAGTATAGAAATGAAATATATCAAAGATCAATACAAAAGTTAAATTAAAATTTTGTTAAAAAATTTATAATTTTACATTGATAACTTTGCAATAAAAAGACACAAAGACACCATTTAAAATCATAAATCCAATGATTTGATTGTAAATTAGGATTCAGTGAGTTGGCAGATCTGTTGAATCTGTCTGTAAGCTGGTTGTGTCGCTCCCCAGTTGATTATACTCAGTCTGACGGGAGGCGTTGTATGTTTGTGCGTACCCTGTAGTCCTGGCCCTGCACGAGACGATATTGAAGTGCCCCACGGAAGGCTGCAACGGGCGAGGCCACGTGAGCTCCAACCGGAGCACCCACCGCAGTCTCTCGGGCTGTCCCACCGCCGCAGCGCGCAAGGCCGCAGCCCGCGACCACCGCCAGCACGCCGCGCTGCTCCGTGCCCGCAGTCCGCACCTGGCGTCGTCGGGTGAGTCCCCGATCCCCTTCCCATTCCATCCCCCATCCCACATCCCCCATCCCATTCATCGTTTCCATCTGGAAGGTAAGAAAGATCATTGTCTAATACTATGTAGGCACCGAAATTAAGTTAGCGAAGCCGTCTTGATTGGCGAACCATTTGTATCGAGGTGCTCGTACTTAAAAACCATTTACATTGGTTCCACATAGGAGGCCTTGGGGAAAAAATACATCAGGGCCTATGTTGACTTTGGAGATTCTATGTGGAGGGTCTTTTTAGAGAAAGGAAGTTCTGGGAAGGAAAAAGGTATGAGGGGTGGATAGGAATCTGGGGGTCAATGTGTCCAGGAATGACGGACGTTTGAATTCGTCCCTGCCAATGCGGTGCAAGGCAATAGCGTCAAGGGGGTCCGGCCGGAGAGTTCAAATGGTCTGCCTCAACCAGTCTCTCTCGATCCGGCCCGCCACGCAGTAGGTGGAAAAAGCATCCGCCGCAAAGACCTAGACACACCTCACCCCATGAAAGCTGGCACCCCTACTAAGTAACCAAACATAGAAAATCAATGGTGATAGTTGAAAAAAAAACGCAAATCATAAAGAAATATGGAAATGGAGAGCATTTTTGAAATAAGAGAGCTTTTTCTTCGTGCACTTACGTTTATTTTAAAAACTGTAACCTAACTTAACCTATGTATGAGAGCTTCTATGTTTTGACAATAAAAATAATTAAACTTCAGATAGTTATTAAAGAATGTTATGACAATGATCTTTCTTTCGACTTACAGTACTGCACGTATAAGTTGGCAAAAAAGAGGACGCTGTCGTCTATGGCGTAACGATAGTACATTTACATGTTTACGCTACCGCCAACTTATACGTGTAACGCTGAATCTATATTTTGTTTCACATCTTTTTATTTTCTGATTTTGAAGTTTTGACTATGAGCACAGATTTAGAAGAATTATTATTGTTATTAGAATTTCATCAACCAAAACTTAATTTTTTTTCATAACTTTGAAATATTATTTTATCTGTACCTGAAAGGACTCAATTTCACCTTCATTTCATTCATGACATTGTGTTAACCTCCATCATCATGCAGCCATGAACATTACTCATATTTCGTAAATTATTAACATTTTTTAAAGATCTTAAAATCAGTTATATCCACGTGTACTAAAATTGTTATTTTTTTCTTTCCTGCAGTTTCGAGTGGTCAGTCAGACTTCAGTCCGACCCGAGTGAGCGGTCCCCCTCCGGGACACCGTTACCCTCACCCTCCCTCTGCGCTACAGGATCCGCAGGACTCCTTCTACGGGTCCAAGCCAAACAGGAGGCCTCTGAGCCCCGAGCCGACCAGCCCCTTCAGGGTCAAGACCGAACCTAAGACAGATCTGGAATCCAGGTCCTGTCGGTCCACCCCGCCGCCACACCAACAGAGATACGACTACCTGAATCAGGATTCCAATTCTTCTTCAGTATCGAGCATGGAGACTATGGCAACTAGGGGAATCCCCCACCAGCAAGGGCCGCCTCCTCCGCCGGGGTATGGCCCCCCTGAAGCGCAGCGCTCGCCCTACGAGCATGCGCCCCCTCCGGCGGAAGACGCCTACGTAAGATCTTACGCTCAGATGAACGAGCTCGGTGGTCTAGCGCGTCCCGTGGTTAGTTACTCCACAGACATGTCCGGCAGAGGTTACGAGGGCCACAGACCCTACGAGGGCGGCGCCGGAGCCTTCGACAGGTACGAGCCTTCCAACGGAGGCGGCGCCTGTGGTCTGCAGCAGCGCGCCCCCTACCCCTACATGGCTCCCCTGGAGGAGGCCGAGAGATACCAGGAACACTCCCTACCCCCCGCGCCCCTACTCAAATCTGATCACTCCGAACAAGAACAGAGCACGGGACCAATATATCCAAGGTAATTCATTCTAAACCAGTTAAAAACAATAATTTATATTATTTACAACGAAAACCACTTTTGTCCTTTCATGAAAAACTATATTGAAAAGATATTGAACACTTCCTTTATTTGCAATATGTTTTATATCAACCCTGACACAACACAAAACAATTTGACAGCACAAGATTACCAAGAAAAGAAATAGTTAGATGTATCTGAATGTTTCATTCGAAGTGTGGAGTATAGAAATAAGTAAATGAATCTTTAGTGATATCTCGTCTGACGGCCGAACCTCTTTGCAGACCAATGTACCACTACGATCCCTCGACGGGCGCCGTGCCGCCGGGCTTCTCCGCCATTAACCTGTCCGTGAAGATAGCCGCCGCGCAGGCTCAAGCGCAGTTGAAGGGCGGCTCGCCCTCCCCCCGCGAGGGGCCCGTCATGGACCTCTCCACGTCCAACATCACCTCCACTAGTCCGCAGGTCAGAACACTCACATCAACCAACTCTGAGACTCTATTACCTCATCTAAATGATTCACCCTTAGATTACCGCTGAATAGACTGACTGTCAAAAAAATAATCATATTTACTCATAAGACTTTCAAATTATCGTAGTTTGACTCTTTTCCTCCTCAAAATGATTCATCGTCAGATTGACAACTGATTTGAGAAAGAAGAAAAGTCAATAATCTAACCACCTTTGATCATTAGGCTTTCAAAATGCCTTTGACTTACTTTGTCCTTAGTTAATAATTCTCAACTAGATTAACTGTCACTTGGAAAAAAGACTCTGTTTTTGTCAAGTTTAACTTCTTCCTGGAAGATATGTCGCGAAAACAACTCATTATTTTGACTAATAAAGATGAATTTGTTTCTTGTCCAGGGTGCTTACGCGTCCCCGCAATACGGCGGGGGGCGCGCGCGGGGCTCCCCGGGCGGCGGCGGCAGTCCCCACTCGCACATGGCGGCCAGCCCCCAGGTGCCCTCGCCCCAGGGGCAGACGCTCGACCTGAGTGTCTCCAGACTGCCCCACGGGTCAGTACCGCATGTCATCCTTGTTAAACAACTCACCTACCAACCTTCACCCATTATACACCTCTACCTACCACCTTCTACAGAAACTACTCCAACATATTAGAGCAGAATAAAACTAGACAGTAGACAATGAACAGAAAATTGATGACTCAAATCGCTCAGTCCTAGTAACACTTTTACGTCATTACACTCACAACTTACTCACCTACAAAACTGCATACAATAACACCGGTACTGTCAGCTGGGGTGAAGCGGTACTACTTTTCGATATTTTTTTAATACCACAAGCTTATTCTATTACTAAATATTATGAAAAAAGTAGTGTGGATGATTTGACACTTCATTAAAGTAATTTTTAAAAAAATAATTTAAAAAAACCTTTTTTTCGTGCATAAAACAATATTTAAAAGTGGTATTTTCACCCCATACTACAGTGAAGGGCACCTCTGTGTTAATTTAGCTCTATGTTCATAATTATTTATAGACAAACACAGCACACCATCAAAAAAAGAATGAGTATCTCATTGGGTATGGATTGTGATTGTGTTCATTGAAATATTTCGCGTGGGCACAGACCACAGAGATATCCTTCCGAGACACGTATGGAAAAAGTAGGGGTTTATCACTTCGGTTGACGGAGCTATAGCGTTCGCAAAACATTGTAAGCTCGGTGGTTCACTTTACCCTCCCGGATCCCTTCACCCAATCCGGTGGTACCTACGCAAAGGCAGCAATCTCCATCAGCGTCAATTATTATTATTTGAATTGTAGATAAATATTGAGATTAGTCAAAATTTTCGACACCTAAAGATCTCCGTTTCTTTTTTAAGAAATCGTGTCTATGCCACAAGAACTGTCTTGGAGGTAGCTGTCTTTGCTTTTATAGTCTTCACTTTATTAGATATTAAAGAATCCACACTTGTAATGAATCTTTAGTCTGAACCAGTATGTAGAAGTAAAGTCAGATTCCTCTCTGTGCAGTGACGCGTGGTGCAGAGCGCGCGGCTTCCCCGGAGCCGTGGCCGCCTACAGCCGCGAGTCCACGCCCGACAGCGGCGGATCTCACCCCTATCTGGACGCCTATCACCGCGACCCCGCCGGTAAGTGATTCGTCTTTCTACATAATATACTTGGTCATCAAAAATTCAAAAGTGGTCCACTTAAGATCGATTGCAATGTTTGTTATGCAAAAGAGTTCAATGTATGAAAAGTGCAAATGTGATCATTGTATTATAAGAGCGAAAATGGCGCGAAAGAGATTGTTATTCGATCAAATTATTCAATGATTTCCTATTTTGTCAACTCATCTAAAGCTTCCTACAAAACTTTCAAAGTCGTTGTCATTGTTATTATTATCATTTTCTTTTTATTATTATTTTTTTTATTGTATTTTACAAATTACATATTGGGGAAAATTTGCCTGTCCAACTAGGAAAGTTTCCCGTTCCAGGACCAACAAATTGACAGGCCTAGTTCATAATATTCCTAAAAAAATGTTCATAATTACATAACAAAAAAAAAATGTTTACATTACCCGCTCTTTCGGCAAAGTAATTTTTAATCTAAATCTCGGAATTCCAAAAAGACTGCTTTGAATCCGTTATTGTGACTACGAAACTTTTCTAACGCAGAGGCTTCACAAATAATTGGGCTGAAAAACATTTCAAAATATACAGGCGGAAACAACATTTACTTTTAGAAAAAAAACATAGGATTTGTATGGAAATTTTCGAGTGCTTAGAACTGAAGTTAACGCAAAACAGAGTTCCGAAACCAGTTGGACAACGGCAATCTCTATTCCGGGGAATGATGTGAAGTGAAACAAATGGAAAAGAGAAAAGGCAGTGAAAGCTTGAGTTTTCACATTTAGTCTTCAAAGATAGCTTATGCCATTTGAAATAACATTTCAATTCTGAATATAGAGATATATAGTAAGGGCAATGCTGAATGTATCTTCTTGTAGTGCTTTCTCCCTCTATATGAGGTTGGCTATCATCAGGGCAAATTTAATTGGCGTAAGTGATTTTTTTTCAGGTGCGTACTTTTTAAAGAAATTTTTAACGGTCCAGCTAAAAAAGATCTTCCCATTTTTGGACAACGTGTTCAACGTTTAAAAAAGGAAAAAATATTGGTATTTTTCAGAATTATTTGATTACTCAAACACGATCTGATAACTCTTCACAAGATAGGTTCTGTCCGCCGTCCATTTTCCGTTTATTATATCCAAAGTTTGCACAATGAGCTTTCACGTTTCAAGCTGGAATGGCTCGCGGGCACGTTCACTGTGTTCAGGCCGTATTCTCTGGCCGGCGGAATTCCGGGCGCTCTTTCGGTTTTTAACCGTGGTTCGCGATAAAAATGTCGGCGGGCCCGATTTTCAAAAAAAGAAAACGCGACATCCGCTTCCGGCGAGCGCAACAACTCCACGCCCTCCCGCCTTATTATCCCGCGAGTCCGCCGCCCTTTCACGGTGACAGCTGGTGGAATCCTTTTGCTTTTTTACGTCCGAGTATTGTTCGCGCACAGAAATGCTGTGGAATTATTTCCTAACTAACTGAAATTCCCGGCGTTGCCCGGGCTTTACGCAAAGTTTTTCGAAATCTAATGTGGACAGTGATCATTCTCTTATTTTGAAAGTCAAGTGTGCAAAATTTCATCGTCAATTCTGCCTGCTACTCCTAAATATTATTTTTCGTTTGCTAAATTGTTGCGTTTATCCGCCTTTTTAACTCGAGCTCTGCTCTTAAAAAGGGTGTAAAGCGTATTTATTTAATGTATTTTAATGCACATGCACTAATGGGAAGAATATTGTGTCTGTTAGGCCTCTCTGATTCTCCAATGTGCTCTATATGTGAAGAATTTGAAGACATTGAACACACTCTCACAAAGTGCATTAAATTTGAACAACAGAGAGTAACAATATTGATGACCTCAAACCCATCGGAAATTCATAATTTGATAGCTTCAACCGACTACTATGCCATTTCAAGACTCATGAAATTCATTAGATCGTGCAACATGGAAAATATATGATACATTGTTTTATAAAGATACATACATATATTAATATTGCAACATTAATACATAGGATATATTTAAAAAAAAAATAAAAAAATAAAAAAAAAAAATAAAATAAAATAAAAATAAAAATAAAAATTAAACCTTAAAATAAATAAAAACAGATGAGGCAAAAATGACAGCAGTATGCGAGTCAGAAGCCTCGATTAAATATTATCATATTAAAAAAAATATATATATATATATATTTTAATAGAAAACTTTATTTAATGTATGTAAACATGTAATTGATACTATTTTATTAAATAAAAAAATAAAAAATAAATATATATATATAAATAGAATATATTCAGATAGATGAAAAATAGATTGACATAAACCCGAGGTATTTATATCTACTGTTTATAACCGAATAACTAGAAATCCAATCGTCAAAGTCTACACGGCAGCAAATATGGGAAAACCCATATAAATTGTATAAAATCCTTGTAAACTACCCCCCCTCCCCATCCCCATTTGTTATGTATATAAACTGTTATTTATAACAAGGATTTCTACCGATTTATTACATATTTCCCTTAAACACGGTAAGTTTTAAAGCTGTTAAAAAAATATATGTTATTCTTGAAGATAATATCTAGACTTTGCCCGCGCCGAAACGCAAATTATATAAAATTCCCTCGATAGAAAAAAAAATCGCAAAGTATGCTCCAAAAATTATTATTAACACGTTTGTTTTAGTTATTTTACATGTTATATGTATGAAAAAATTCACAGTGTTTCTTTAAATGCTGTTTAAGATAATGCCGGCGAGATTTTTGCTCTATTTTAAACGAGTCGTGTTTAATTAAACATTTTCGCAATTTTCGCATCGATTTTGTCGCTGTAAATGTTAGCGCTCTTCTCAAACATTCGTAATTTCGTATCTCTCCATCTTCTTCTTTTTGGGCCCGGTTGCAGAGCCTTAAGAAATAATTGTAGCAGTCTGAAGATGGCCTTAATAAGCTGAAACCGATTACGATCGCATATAAATGAAGTAGAAAAAAGTTTTATATTTGTTTTATTATACAAATATAGATAAAAGATAGATTTCAATCCATCTGATAGAAGATAGATTTTCTTATTCAGGCATGATAGTTGGTTCGTTGGTTGGTCACATTAATACGTACTAAACACGAAACACGTAAATAATAAGAAAGGGATAGTTAAAATTTCGACTCTTCTGCCTCTTTTTCTTCATAAACCTTCCGGCGTCCTGTTTTGGATATACAAAGAGCTCTCTCTTATCTTTAAACCAGTATTACCAAAATCGTTAACAAGTGCAGTGGACATTCAATCCAACTTTTCATCGTTGGCACTAATAAGTGTACTGTCGCTTCGGACTTCATTTTTATCTCTCCGTGGTCGAGGGGCAAGGCTCTCGACTACCGATTCGGAGGTCGCGGGTTCAAATCCCGGCGTGCCTAGATAAATTTTATTTCATTTATTTGTGTTTTCACAATTTAATCATTTAAAATAACACAAGGTATATTTGCGGCGTGTTCCAGAGTGGAAGATACTCTCAGTATCGCTCTGGTGTAAAACCACCATTCAGAAATGAAACGTTGCTTGCTTTAGCCGGGTTTGGTAACTATATCTGAATAGCCAGGTATTTCCCTTCCTTTCTCTTCCCCTCCCCACTTAACCTATATCCTCACACCATACCTCAATTGGGGTTGCCGTAGTCTCTCTGGTTCCAGACGGGAGCAGTTGGGACTCTTGTGAGGTTATTCACATAAAAAATATATCTTATTATACATTATCATAAAATAGAGTAGAGATACTTCATACTAACTTATTACATTTTCCAATCTTGTTTCTCGCTTGCCGATCAAATATTTATTCATAACGCAATAGTAATTACTATTTTGCTTACAAACAGCTCATGTTATGTTCTCTTTATCTAGAGAATGTGGATAAATGAAACGCGTAATATATTCCTATACAGGCCTGTTTAGTACCTGCCTGTTTGTATTTTTAGTCTGCAATGTAATCTACACTTTGCGTTCTGCATTAGTAAAATCAGATATATAATAACTCCATGCAGGGGCCCTGACGAAAAAAAATCTTCGGGGCCCCTTTGGAGCGTCTTTTTAGGGAAAGGAAGTTCTGGGAAGGAAAAAGTTATAAGGGGGTGGGTAAGAATTTGACAGAAGTGTAAATCCATTCCTCAAAAAGAGATTGCGTAGAGCAGTGGTTCCCAACCTTTTTCTGACCCGGGACCACTTTTGTACGTTTATTTTTTCGACAGGGACCACCCCCCCCCCCCCAGGACGGACCAATATTTTATGAAGTCGAAATTTCTGTTTGGTAACTTTAATGGGGGGGGAGGGGGTGATGACACCACGTTACCACGTTATCCGCCCTATAACCACCGCTTATGGTCAGTGGCGTAGGCTAGCATGGGGACGGATTGCACAACGGGAAGACCGTAATGGGATAGGGTTGAACGGGTTCTAGCAGAATATTTACCACAACGGAGGGGGCGGAATGGGATAGAGTGGGACGGGTTCTAGCAGAATATTTACCACAACGAAGGGGGCGGAATGGGATAGAGTGGGACGGGTTCTAGCAGAATATTTACCACAACGGAGGGGGCGGAATCGGAATAGAGTGGGACGGGTTCTAGCAGAATATTTACCACAACGGAGGGGGCGGAATGGGATAGAGTGGGACGGTTTCTAGCAGAATATTTACCACAACGGAGTGGGTAGAACGAGGTAGGATCGGGTGGGGCGAAACAGAATACCATAATGGCCACTGACCACAAGGTACAATAATGATGAACTAAATATTGGCCCGATTTTTTTATTCAGACTTCTCGACCAGGGACCGCCCGAGAGCTGGCTCGTTTATTGACCGGCGGTCCATCGCGGACCATCTTCTAGCCTTTCGCGGACCACTGGTTGGGAAACCCTGGCGTAGAGAGTCCGGCTGAAGTTGGGCAGACGCGTCTGCCGCCGGGACGCGAACAAACCTCACCCAATGAACCCGGGCACCCCTGCTAAGTCACTAAACGCAGCGAACCTGATTTGACCTTTGGCAGAGGTGTTGGTTATCCAATAAATGTCTCCCTGGGCAGCGGTACACATACCCGCGTTCCAAACTGAAAAATTAGTAGTTCTGTGAACAGCGGACTTTGCGTCCAAAAAAGGGTGCTATCATAACATGTGTGGGTAAATAAATAACTACCTGCTTAATTATAAACCATATATTAATTTTATGTAATTGGTTTTATTATATCAAATAAGGACTTATACAATTTGTCCAAAGAAAAGTCACTATCCCAATGACAAATCTTTTTTTTTTTCAATCTTTCTTTAGGCAGGTAGGAATCATATAATATTGAAAAATTGCAAGTCTAAATAGCGTCGACGATTACACATTTGAAAAAAGAATCTTTGCTGAACCATAACAATCACCCAAATTGGGAGGCAGGTATGGGTACCACCGCCCCGGGAACCTTTTGCTGGACAAGCAACTCTTCTACCATATAGATCACCCCATGCGATTCGCTACGCTTCGTGACTTGGCAGGGGTGCCGGGATACTTCTATTACCTTTTTCTTTCTTGGAATTTCATTTCCTTCCTTTCCTTAAAATACCCTCCCCATAGATGACATAGGCGCTTAGGGAAATAATTGTCCTCGGGGGCCTTCTGTTAGGGGTTAATGTACAAAAATATGTAATAATGACCACCATCTTGAAACGAGACGAAATGCAAAACGGTCAAGTTAAAATAGGACTTCGCTACGCTCAGTTTAAAAATTAATGTGCCTATTTTGTAGAGACTATTATTATTTTATCAGTCATGACGCTGTAACATTAAATCTCTTGCAGTATGATGAATTATCTAGGTAAGTAGGTATCTACTTAAATATAAAGCACTGTGGAATACTGTGCACCCACACCCTAAACATAACCGTAGGGAACTGTATAGGTTTTTATTTTGTAAAAATACGCGAGCACAATGCAATCGCTCAGCTGTAGTAGTAGTCGGGTGGTAACACGTGATCCCTCAGCCAGGAGCAATCAGCAACAGTACCTACCGCAGTATCTCTGCTTTCTGCTCTCTGCTCTCCGCCCAACTGCCAACATTTGTTTACCTTTCTTTGTCATTAACCAGACGATACCGTAAAAACTCAATTGAAGTTCGCAATGTTTGGTTTGTTCGCCCCCCGGCGATAAAAACGCGGAGTTTTTCACAATTCGCGGGTTTCCACGTCACTGGGTTACAATTAATTACTTTTTATTATTTTTTTGTGAAATTTCCGCAGGTTGACAGCCGACGTTGCAGACGGCGGATACCTTACAAGAGTTAATTTGTTTTCCCACATTTTTGTTTTGTTTTTAATTACGTTGTTAGTGAGTCGAAGTTACGTAAGGTCTACGTTACGTTGTACTAATCGATCCATTCCAGACTTTGTTTATTTCATTGTTTTTATATCGTTTTGTCGATTCACGTTTCGTTTCTTTTCATTTAACTTGAGGTGATTACGAACAACAAAGAACTTCTCTTCGACAAAGTTGGATATTTTTCTTTCATTGAACTGTTTTACTAAAAATGTTTCCGGGCAATTAGCTTGATCTTGTTCTACGTAAAATATGGTTGATGAATTTAATTTTTTTTTAAATAATAACCGACTTGCGTATGAGTGGGTACAATTTGCAAAAAAACATATTTTATAGAACAAAACCAGAATGCTCGAAATGGTTTTAGGTGTTAGTGACCAGAAATGAAGATTCTGGCACTTTCCAACCTTCCTATCCCCCTTCCACCCCATTTAAGACTCAGAAGAAATCCCAATTGGGATGCCATAATCCCAGAGTTATGATTAAGGCCAGTTGTGACTTGTGGGATACCCGACTTTTTTCCAAAATTATTAATATGCCTTTTTTACGCATTTTTTTATTTTTTTAATTTAAATAACGGTAACCACTTACCGACTCAAGTATTCTCGTTCCTCAAATATGGTAGGTACCCTCCCCCATTCCTTTTGTTTCGGGCCGATAGCTTTATGTTATGCAAAACAAAAAATGGTGAAAATTTCCCGCTATGAGGTCGCTGTAAATTATCAATACGGCCGGTGCGGAGAGGAGGGGGGGAGATTCCTCGGGGACGCCGGCCCTGGCACTGGAACGCGATGTGTTAAATTAAAACATCGCCGACTTGTTGGGAAAGGGGTACGGCCATACACCGAGCGGTACCTACGCTCGTGCCTCGGACGCGCACAGAACCGAAACGAACACCCTTAAATTCAACCATTTCCATAGATTGCCGCGGAATACAGACTCAGAAGATGTTTTCCTTGGTCTATGGTGATTCTTAGAAACTTTCGGTTAAAGATGCTGGTAAACGAACAAGATAAATTTGCCTATTGCCGAACAATTGTCTCAGCCGTCAATAGGGCAAGACGTAAGCCGTCAACATTGTCTATTGTGTATTATATTTGTAGAAAATAAAAATCCGAATTCCGTACTTACAGAATTACAAAAAACAAGTTAATTAAAGATTAATAATTGGTACAGAAGTTACAGCAGGAAATTATTTGTATCACTGGTTGTGATCCAAGTTTTTATAATATTTTTGTATGTGCTGTATGTCGATACCATGTTTATACGCTTAATTTTTATAGACTTATAAAGTAAATTATACATTTTTGGAGAAATGGAAAAAGCACGTCTCTGCCTAGTCTAGTTTTGCAGAGCGGAATCTCGAGTACGTTATTTATTCTATTGCTAAATCGATTTTCGTTTTTTGGAAATAGAACATTTCGGGAAAATATTTATTTTACGCATTGTAGATAATATTTATTTTCTTATACACACTTTAGATATACCTTTTTTTAATTGTACAACAGATTAATTATTCAATTACCGTACAATTTTCTCATTTTGACAGTCTTAACACCTAGGAAGATAATTAGTATACAAAAAAATCTTAAGACTATCTACAGAAGAGTTATGTATATAACTAGTGTTTCCAATATTTCGTTCAACAGCACCATTGCTCTTTTGTCCTCTGCTATACTGTGCCGGAACATCTTGTCTGCTGTATGTATGTAACAGAGCGAGAAGGTAATAGATTTAGCCTGGCGATATTGTCGTTATAACGGTAGCCGAGTCATCAAGACAGGATAGTACGTCGACAAGAATAATAGGCAATACACGACAATCTTGCGCAATCTTGGAATACTTGCCGACAAGAAAAAAAAATTGGAAAGAGCCTTAGGAGTTGATATCTTGATTTAGGATTTTTTTCTAATTTCAAACAGAGTAGTTTTTAGTCTTTCATTTCTAGGTTGAAAAAAGAATGCACATAGGTAAGCAGAATGGTTAATGCCAAAGTAGACTCAATGCCATAAAAGTAGGATCCCGGAAATGGGCGTTTGATAACACCACGTACAACCATAACAAGAATGTGTACGAGGAGATCCGAAACAAAAAGGTGGGGGTTCATGTTGGATTGAACATCTAGAGTGGACGGAATAAGGACGAAATATTATGCTCAAATTAGTAGAAGAAGTCAGAAGTCGCGAAAATTTGGCAAGATCAAGTGAAACGTGGGTGTACTTGCGGAATGTAATATAATATGGTATCGTGTATGTATGTGAATGTTTCATCCTCTCTGATAGATAGTTAGTCGTATGAAAGCCTGAAAGCCTGTTCCGCCCCTGCTCTCTCCCCGCGCCCCCACCCCACATATATCCGCAGAGCCCTAATAATGGAATATTCACATTTCGCATATTTGATTTATCCCGTAAGAGTTTCCCCGGGGGCGGCCTGTTAACTTACCTTTTTTATTCTGCCCCAAAACCCGGCCCCTGCCAGTTCGGAGCTTTTTCATTTCATAACCGGGATGATTATTAACAAGCTGCTGATGTGCGCCCGCTATCGGTACGGAATTAAAACATGTTAGAGAATGCCATCGTCCCTTTGTCGAAACTGTTACTACTATGATATATTAGGTATGTTCATTTCTAAATTTTCACTGAAGAAAGTTTTATTTCAAAATCTGCAAAAAACTTAGGTTATTCTGTTCAAACATGATTAAATTTGTAATTCTCAACCTTTTTTATTTGATGACCATAAAAAACTTGAACTAATTAAATTACATACATAACTAAGCAAATGCGGCGCAAAATCACTTTCAGAACCGTGCGTTCAGTTTTTCCACAAGTTTTCCTCTATTTGTGTATTTTTTTATTATTATTATTTAGAAACACTATTGAATGTCTTTGAGAAACACAAACAAAGTATTACTTAAAATAAAATAAAATACATTACTTATAAACAATCTGCATGTACAAGGCAGTAGCCAGGGGGGGATCAAGGGGGTTTGATCCCCCCCCCCCCCCCCCGAAATCTATTAAAGCACACTGAAAATATGATGTTAAACGCTACCGACGCCCGACTGTACAAAATTAACTTATTGCAAT
The DNA here is from genome assembly GCA_917880885.1 of Limnephilus marmoratus. Lineage (NCBI taxonomy): Eukaryota > Metazoa > Arthropoda > Insecta > Trichoptera > Limnephilidae > Limnephilus > Limnephilus marmoratus. The sequence goes on along the minus strand of OU862912.1, from coordinate 35,630,898 downwards.
TGACTGTCTCTTTTCTGAAACGGCTCAGAAATTCCAGGAAAGACTAAACGGTTTGGCGTTAATGTTAATCCACCAATGGAAAAACTTTAAAATGATATTGTATGTTCTTACAAAATTTATCAACAAAACTTGAGTTTTACGATTTTTGTCAAAATTTTCTTCTTTCTAGCGCTGTAAGTCATTATAGTATATAAGTTTTATAAAAAGAACTTCGAATAAAAACAGTGCGTAATTTAGTCTTCTTTAAGTTTGCAATAGTCAACTGTTGAGGAATTATTTCGACAAAACCAAATTTTGGCGCCTTCAACCCATGATGGCGGCCCGAGCTCTACCCCCCCCCCCCCCCCCCCCCTCCAAGGTCGAAAACTTGACCCTTTGCAAGTAAGGGCCTTTTTTACCCCCCCACTGACTGGACTATAAACACTGTTCCACCAAACAAAACCCCCCCCCGTAAATTTTCTCTGGCTACGGCCTTTTGCATGTAGACATCTTAAATAATTGTGTTTACAACATGTTCACAATAAAGCTTGAGAATTATTTAGTTACTAACAACGACGTCAATTTTTCTACTGAAACTCGGTGCATGCAAAAACAACTGAAATGTTACAATGTTGTTATTATTCAAGAAAATTTCAAAAAAGATTCTATGTGGATGGTTTGAAATGTTTTGAGTACGGGGATACATAAGCCTTTCAACTGCGCTTTCAAAGATTAGATTTATGATTTTGAAGAAGAGATTATGATCAACTTTTCGATTAGAAAAATCCATTCGCAGGAAAATGATTGTGAGATATTTCCAAACGATGTATTTTCTCGTGATTACTGAAGTGTCGTTCTTGTTTAGGTTACGCGGCCGCTAGTCCGCACCCCGGCTACGGCATGGCGCAGCCCGAGTACCCGGGTAACGGGTACGCGCCCTACCAGTACCAGTGCGGGGCCGCCTACCCGCCCGCCTACCCGCACCCGCCCGCGCCCGCCGCCTACAGCCCGGGGGCGGCCTGCTACTCCATGCCGCCGCCGCAGCATCTGCCGCCCCACGACAAGCAGCCCAAAGACCCGAGGTTTGTACCGTCCCCATCCAACATGAACTGCCTTCTCCTTACACCGGACCTCCAGAAATACAATAATAGCTTCATCTTCCAACGCGACTTTTGTACCACTTGCACGTGGTGTGAACTTTATCTCAAAGACTCCTTCTAATTACACCAGACCTTGCCCTATGCTTATACTTACCCTACTGAAATGTATTACTCTCCCCACTAGCTCCGTCTCCCGAATAGTGTTCATCAACAACTCTCACCCAACCGCACAATCAACCTGAACTTAACGACTTCTACTACTCCTTACACCGAACCTTGTTCACCTGATACTAATCTAAGATAATAATCTTAGCGTAATTCATCAATCATCACCTAATAGTTTCGTCCACCAACGTTTGAAACATCCCGCCCAACCTATCAAGCAACTTGAACCGTCTTCTCCCACTCTTTACGCCAGATCTTGCCATATCTGATACCAATCCTAGCGAATTGCAGTCCCCAATTCGTCCAGCTTCGTCCACCAACCCAACGTTTGTACCATCCCCACCCGACATACCAAACAATCCTCTCCTTCTCCTAACACTAGTCTTGCCACACAGAACTATTACTTATCCTATCGTAACTCTTTGCACAATCTCAATAGCATCGTCACCAACGTTTGTACCACCCTACCCAATTGACCAAATATCCTATACTTTACACCACACCTTGTCACATGTAATGATTAATATTGTGAATATTTTACACTAGAATTCGGTATTATCTACGAATGAAGTAACAAGTTACACAGCTGTTGGTATGACCAGAGATTCGATTCATGCGCGCTTGCCAAAATCGGAGCTGCACACAAAGTGATTTTGAAATAAATGAATCATAATAATTTCAATTACTTTGCGTTTATTTCAAGAAAATCGCGCGATTACAAGGAGAACGCGTCTAATGTGCGTTTCTCGTGCATGTACATATATAAAATTTTGGAGCGATTGCACGTGGAAGGTGCATAGGTTTCCAAGTGAATACTTCATCTGGAGAGGGTCTATGTGTAATACTTACGTGGGCCAATAACCCTTCATTGTCTCAATCAGCACATGCAATTAATCTATCTACCTCAAAAAAGACTGATAAAGAAATTAATTGTGCGGAGCAGATTACTTAATGGGCATCCATTTAATTCGCCCATGCCGAGCAATAAATTAATCAGCATTCATCTGCATAGCGGAGTCGCTAAACTCCGACCTAATTCCCTTCTCCGCCTGGAGACGAGGCGCGAAGGTTAAATAAACAAATTGGAATCACAAATATTCGCGTGCATTTAGCGAGCACGCCACTCGAGAGACGTACTGCTTACTGCTACAGCTCTCCCTCTCCTCCCGCTGGGATGCATCCCCTCGCCGAGCTTATTCTATTACGCTATCCTAATCGCATTCGCAATATCCATTTTAAGCACATCTAAAACTCCTCTTGCCGGCAACACCTACACGGCAGCGCGGAAGCCCCGTTTTGTTAATTAAAGTAATTACTCTTCCTACCGAAAACGCCAACCTTTATCCTAATTGACGTGGAGCAGACTGCAGGAGAAGGAAGGCTAGTCTTCCTGTCGCTACCTTTGTGCGCCATCGCCTGCGCCTGTCTGGTTCTTGGTGCTTTACTTGGCTTTTTACACAGTTCAATTATTACCTAATGTATTTTTGGCAGCCGCGACCCTGAGGCAAGTGACGTCTGGAGCAACTTGAATGTTGATCACTGTTTTCTGTACAGTTTCACTGCCTTCTAGATATTATTATGTTGCTAATTCGCCCGCAATCCCCTCTTGCCCCGCAAATGCCCAAAGATATTGGTTGCCTAGTGATGTTTATCAATTTCGTTTGAATTTGGACTCGCGATTCAATTCGAAGTGTTTTTTATATTATTTATTTATTTTATTTAATTCTTCAGCTTCCTGACAAAAACAAAATTATCATTTTGATCCTGATGATGTGAACATCGTTCACGAAACATGTTGATTGTGTATAAATAAAAGTGATGTAAACAAAGTTATTTATCTTTTCATTAAAATAAAAAATGCCATCACAAAGTGAAAACTTTTCCGAAGAAGTTTTCTTCGAAAAGTTAATAATTTATCATTTACGCGTAAACCGAATAATTAAATTTTCTTTGAATAAACTATTTAACGATTTTACACCATACATATATTAGTGAAGCAGAATTTATCAGAGACCTTGGTGGAATACCTGATGTTAATCAAGCAATTTTTTTAAATAAAAAAAACGAATGAGGGAAGCAAAAAAGTCAATAGAATGCTGAGTTTTAAAATTCCCATATTAAAACCTTTTCGCAGACTCTGTACTCCCTTTACACCACGTAGCTGTATCCACCCCATACTGCACAACGACCTGGACTCTTTTTTACTAAGTCTATATTGAAAGAACTCAACGAAAAAAATTTAACATCGAATCCATAAAATTTCCATGAATAACGACATTGATTTTTTTTATCAAATCCTATTATTTCTAATTCTGAATAATGGTCTGGACTCGCCTAAGCTCAATATATTATAAAAATCTACATACTTTCAAGACCAACCCAAATAACAGATTTTTTTCATTTACTGCAATGCCCGCATGCAGAATAAACCTTCGAAAACATTTCGCGTACATGTGTGTGTAACACACAATGTCATAATTTCGACATTCAGAAATAAAGAAGCCTAATAATGCGTACTATCAGAAATGAATTTAATAGTGTAGAATGCATTGATTGCATCCTTATCCCTATCCTATATTCCTCTTCCATTTACCTTCTTATTAGCTTTATTTATTAGGCAAAATAAAACTCCTATCTCTAACCCATTAGCACAAGAAACTAGTTTAGCTTAACCTTGTTTCCTCCTACTTATAATTATATTTATCTTTGTATTATAAAAGCTGTTTGTTTCGTACAAATAATTCAATATAAATAAATAATTATGAACGTCCAGAGTTCACTCGGTTCAAATGGCATTCGAGCCACAAACAGGATACGGACTATTATCATAAACATTGTCACCCATCATCACCTCAGCGAGTTCAATCGATCACTTCCGCCCAGGTTGGGAGTACCTACGTTTCCTTAACTTCCGCTACTTTTATTTTACTTATTAAATCTTTTCTAAGAAATAATACCAACGGTAAAAACCTGCACCGCGATTTTAAACGCATTAACACTTCACGCAAGAGAATAAATTATAATAATAATAATATGCATTAACATCAAATTAGCACCGTTTTGCTCTTCACACTCACAACAAATAATGAGCACAAGAATATTTTACGTGACATCTTACAGAAAAATAATTAAAGCATACTTTATATTACCTACTGCGATTTGTTCAGGTTATTCAATTGCATAATGATGAATTTCAGAGAAAAAAATTGTCCAAAATAAAGCCGAGTTTTAGAATGTAATTTTTATTGTAATAATAAATAGTAAGTAGTTATTCCCACGATATATAATCGATTTTTACTATGAAAAAAAAAATGAAATTCTAAACGCTCCAGCTTGACTCTGACGTCACATATCCCGATTGGAGCGTTACAGGATGACCTAGCGGAGAGATTTACAAATATGTGACGTCATATCGTGCGAAAACGTATGAAAAAAGTACCACTGTGAGTGTAAAAAAAAGACTTCCAAATTTTAATTTTAAAATGTGCTTTATTTTATTTTTTTGGACTGGGATTTCTTATGTATGTCATGACTCCTTTGAAAAGTTAGGTTAAGTTATCCACTAGAGTGCTTTTTGTCACAATATGGCACCATTTAAAATACCTCGGATTGCTTCGCTGCTAGTTTTAGGCAAATTTTCCCTAAATGCTTTAATTTTTTTTCCATATTAAAATTCGGAGAGATATTCAAAAAATCACGAGCAATCGGAGAAAAAAGTTAAAAATCGCGCTGTCGCTCGTGTGGTTATGGGCTTATACTTTTAATAACTTTTCAAAGGGCTGTTGAAATTGCATGATTCTGAGTTGTCGTGGAACACAGTAAACAATTTGTTTGTAAACGGCGTCAACAAGCAAACAGTCCTTAACCCATACCGTTCGTAATAGTATCTAATATTATTATCGATATGAAATCAAAGTGTGCCCAGAATTCAAATAAGCTATCATTGTTTTGCGGTCTGATAATCAGCTTTCCGTCACCGGCCGACACCGGACGTTCACCTGACGAATTCGGAACTGCAAATCACCAATTAGCCCCGCACTGGGACTGGGTAAATACATTATTCATCGGTGAAGTTGAAGACACCGCGGACCGCGTGGTTGTTGGTTGTGCGGAAGGATCGCGCGTGATTACTGCCGACACACTTCCATGATTTTGTAAATTCTCGGCATTTCATTAATGAAGAATATGATTTACAGCAGTAAAAGTTATGAATTATTATGACTTCCGGCTTTGCCCGAGTTTCCGTATTATTTTTTCGATTTTTTTACTGTTTCTTTTTCTGTGCATGGCTGGAGATTTATAGTGATCGCTACGCCCCGGGAACCATTTATTGGATAACCAACATCTCTGCCATAGGTCACCCCAAGTGGTTCGCTACATTTGGTGACTTGGCAGGGGTGCCCGGGTTCATGGGGTGGGGAATGTCCGGGGCTTGGCCGCGGATGCGTCTGCCCACATGCGAGTCCCTTTCACTTCTCCAGCCGTACTCTCTCGGAACATCGCCTTGCACCACAGGGGGAGTGATGGATTCATACATCCTCCTGAACACACTAACCCCCAGATTCCTACCCATTCCTCATACCTTTTTCCTTCCCAGACCTTCCTCTCCTTCCTTTCCTAAAAGACCAGCCCACAGGGCCAGTTAATGTAAAAAAATCATAAATTTCAGTAGTTCGTGGAACGTTGTGGGCTGAAAATATGTATTTGCTCTGACCCAGTTGACCCCGGTAGAAAACAATCCAATTTCCTAACGCCAGAGTTCACCGTTCGAGAGTTTCTGGTAATTCAGGTAAAATATCAAAAAACTTATCTGCTCTTAAAAAAAATTCTATTTTTCTTCATTCTACGATTTGGTGGATATGCAAAGAGAAAAATTGCAGTCGTGAAATGCAGGGGCGGCCCTAGCTAAATTATTAGGTGGTGCAAAATCTCTTGGTGGCGCCCCCCCTCCTAACAAAAAATAGAGCTCTTTCTATGCAGTTTTTCAACTTTAATTGAAGTACCTAGTAGGACAGATGAGAAATAATATCAGAAAAAACATAAATTTTAACAAAACAAAACACGACTTCAAAAAATGCACTGAAAAGTAAAAATATAATTTCGTATTCTTCTACACTTTATAATCAACTTACTTTTTTCACTCATCAATATGTAGGTACGATTGTTATTTTTTAAGTCGGTGTTAGCCAAGATAAGTTTTTAACTACATACATAGTCTTAGGTGAAATGTGCTTGTGTCGCACTCGCGTAGAGACGAGGCGAGAGGTGAGAGCGGGGCCACGGCGGGAGGGGAGCTGTCAAGTGAACACGCCGGGCCGGGTACCTTGACTGACACCGATTCCTAAAATAACAATCGTACCTACATATTTATGAGTAGAAAAAGTTAGTTGATTATTAAGTTGTAGAAGAATACGAATTTTTTTTTTACTTTTTAGTCCATTTTTTGAAGTCGTTTTATTGTTTTGTTAAAATATTTGTTTATTTTTAGATTTTTAGTGAATCTGAAGTACTTTAACTTATTTGACTGAATATGGGTAGACCAACTAAACGTGCTGCTCATATGAGACAGACATTACTTGACCACAACGACGTTACGGTAGGTGACTCAAAGATCCGGATAGCCTATAAAAGATTCGGCCGAGTATCGTTAATTTGCTCCTAAGAATTGAAGAGTTCCGTTAATTTGTCATGGATCCCACAATCAGAACCTAACCAAACTCTCATAAAACTACCCTTGAAATATATCCTTTCTATTAAAAAAAGTATCATCAAAATCGGTTTGGGCGATATTGAGTTATTCGTCCATTTGTCACGCACATACTTAACAACGCAAATTTAAGACTTATATGGTTTTATCAACTGAACCAAATTGCAATGGGACCACGCGGGAAGCACTAGCTTTCAAATAAAAAAAAGAATCATCAATATCAGTTTACCCAGTCGAAAGTTCTGAGGTAACAAACATAAAACATATATAGTCGAATTAAGAACCCCCTCCCTTTTGAAGTCGTTTAAAAAATATATGTTTGATTACATTTATTTAATTTTTTTTAATGTTTCTTTATTCTTTGAATTGTTCGTTACATGAATTGGGGATTTTTTGACCACCATACTAGGCACATGCCTGTGTTGTGGTAGTCGGTCTGCGAAATCAATAAAAAACTAGAACACAACTTTTCTTGCTTTTGCCCTTGCGAATTTGTTTATTAAATCAGAATAATTTAACCCTTGGGCAATATCATTCTCAATTGATAAAATTGCAAGATCCTTTAGTCTTTCTTGACACATAGCCGAACGTAAGTACGTTTTAATATACTAACGCTTCGTTCTCCTTTGGCGACAGTTACAGGGATGGTAAGCAAAATCTGAAGCACTGTCCACACATTTGGAAATATATCCTGTTAATCATTTTTTTTAATTAGTTGAAGAACTTGTAGTGGCTCTGCTGATTCAAGATATTTTAGTAATGGGTTTAGGCTCAAAAGTTCTTCAACCAATTCGCAACTAGAGACATCACATTTTTCCCCATCGGTTAAAATGATTTGCAAATCTGCACAGGCTTTTTTCTAATGAAGACTTATCAGGAATTATTTTGATGTTATACAAAAAAGACCATGTATCATTGAATTTAGATAATTGTCCAAACCGAGTGATCAATGCATTTTCAATTGTATCTATCATAGTTAATTTTAAACAGTTCTTCGAGATTTGTTGGTGTCTCATCTGCAGCTTCATATTTAAATAATCGCTTCATTCTTCGGGATCGGACTGGCTTACTTATGCGTAGAATCTATCCAAGCCTGAGAATGGAATTTCCTTAGCTGTTATTTGAGCAGACGAATAAGTCCGGTACTGCTTCACAAATTTCGAGCAGTTTTTCAGCAATTGCGATGCGTTTGCTAAGTCCCTGATTGTTTTGATTGTCCCCATTATGCTGAAAATTCTTTCAGCGACAGCATTATTGTATTTTTTTTCTTAATTGTTTGCGATTCGGCTGATTTAAATAACTTGTCTCTGAAGTAGCCCAACAGGCGACCAGTCGCCTTTTAGATTTATTCGTGGCCGATTCTCGTCCTGAGTAGCCAAAATGGCGAAAAACCGCCTACGTTGGTAACACTGCTTGCTCCCCGCACCGACCACACGATTTAAGCGCACGATCGATAGATAGTCGGTCAGTGGACGGGCGTTTTCGGCGCTCCCCTTACGACGGCGCCCTGTGCGGTCGCATCGCTCGCACCGCCCTAGGGCCGCCCCTGGTGAAATGTTCACGTAAAGATTATGAAAATAAATTATTAATATAATCTTTATGTTCTATAATAAAAATCATCAACTATCACCAGTAAAGAACAGTGCCTTCTGTTTTATAGACTGACAATAAGTATCAACAAGTTCCACCTCAAATTTAATCTTCGTGTTAAATTTCTTAATTTCAAAACATCAGAATCTATTTATACATAGAATATTGTTTATGGCGGGCGGCGAATTTGATTTTTATACAAATGTGCAATTTTAATACGAGGTAGATGAAATTTTGCACCTTTTCCTTCAAAACAAGAGAAAGATCATTGTTTACGTTTCCTTTCGACAAACTATGTGTAAAAATCGGGCGAAGCCGGGGACTTCAGCTAGTCTTTAGATATCTGAAAAAATTTAGACAGTTTTTTATGAAACCTTAAATTAATGTTTTTAAATCTTACGTCGTCTACTAACTGCTATCGATTTTAGTATCGAATGTTTACCTAATGCCTGCTGTTAACGGTTCCGTGATAACTCAACAAATTGGCATTTCAACACCATAACCTAACCTAACGTAACCTATTAAACCAAGTTTTTTTTTTTTCATCAATTTTAATGACTTTTCAAAGGAGTGGTGAACTTGCACATTGATGAGTTGACCAGTCACCACTGTTAAGAGGAACGTTTGCGCGGCCGGTTTCGGCCCGTTTCATACAAATCTTAGATTTGGATTTGAGATCACAATACCCAATCAATGTAAAATATTATTTTTCTAATCAAAAGTTATATTAAATATCTTGTACAGATGTGAGCCACATTATTTATTTTTGCTTTAAATTATAAGATGTAGTCCATTGAAGATTTTAATGTTTCGTGATTTCGAGGCAATTTTGGCAATTATTTGTGAGTAAATGAAAAACACAAAAAATATATTTTACTATATTATTATTATATATTTTAGTATCATAAAATTATGATCAATTATAAAACAATAAAAAAATCGTTTTGATGGGTGTAAATTTAAAATACAAATTATCTATTTACGTAGGAACAAAAGTTTGTCGTTTATATATTAAAATTACTACCCCAAAAATTGCATTTTTAAGAATGTTTTATTTTATTTTTTATTATATTTTTTAAATAGATATACATAGTAAAGTTTTTTTAATTTTATTCATTTACTCACAAATAATCACCAAAGTTGCCTCTAAATCATGAAACCCTGAAATCTTTGTAATTTAAAGCAAAAATAAATAATGTAGCTCACATCCGTACTAGATATTTGATATACCTTTTGAATACTAAAATATTTTTTCAGTTTGGTTGGGTATTGTGATCTCAGATCCATCATCATCATCATCTTCTTCTTCCCCTTGTCCTATTGGGGTCGTGGACTCATTGCATCGACAAGGCTCCTCCATACGTCCCTGTTTTGAGTGATCTCAAATCCAAATGATTTGTATGAAACGGGCCGAAACAGGCCGCGCGAACGTTCCACTTAAGCCCCGCAACCGCGCACAAAAAGAAGAAGATGGAGAGATATGAAATTTCGAATGTTAGAGGAGCGCGCTAGTATTTAAAGCGACAAAACTGATGCGAAAATTGTGAAAATGTTTGATAAAACACGACTCGTTTAAAATTGAGCAAAAATCTCGCGGGGGTTTTCTTAAACAACATTTAAAGAAACACTGTGAATTTTTTCATACACATAACTTGTAAAATAACTGAAACAAACGTGTTTATAATAATTTTTGGAGCATGCTTTGCGATTTTTTTCTATCGAGGGAGTTTTATATAATTTGACGACGAATGTCGAGATATTATCTTCAAAAATAACATATATTTTTTAAGAGCTTAAAAACTTCAAATTTTTAAGGGAGGTTTGTAAGAAATCGGTAGAAATTCGGGTTGCGGCATCTTAACAGATGTGAATAACAGCTAGGTCGTTGAAATTGATCAAATAATTAAAAAATTGTTAAAAATTTCGTTAAAATAACAAGCGGATTTTAAATTTCAAAGGCTGTGTTGTCGAAACATACATTCAGCGTAGAGTAATATAAAAGTAAATAAATCAAATCAGTTTTTTTTTCAAACATTTATTTAGTAAATCTACGAGCCAAAAAAACATGTTCCTTGTTTTAAAAAATATAGCAATTCGGTACTAATTCTCAATAGAAAATCTATTCACGTGACTGTTTACTAAGCCGAGTGGTTCAATGTTCAATGATACTTAGTTAATGTCATATTATTTGTATTGGGTTGCAGGTTATCGTAGGAATACCTTTTCCTCGTGTTGTATTTACTTAATGGCAAAATAGTTGATATGACATTTCACGAAATGTATGTATTTATATTGCCACACTTCCCTATTTACCACGCCTTCGTTTTATCACCAAGATAAGCGATAAATTTAATAATAATAGTGATTCAACCGAATTCATATCACTGAAGTGGAACAGATAGTGGAATATATGATTTTTATTTTTCAAACAATGTTGATGTTTAAAAAAAAATTTTATGCAAATTAAAATACAACATGACATGGATATCTTTGCAGTCGGTTAGTGATCCTAGTGCCAAAAAAACCCTATAGGGTACGTTAAACGTAAACTTTATTGGGAAAAATCATTATTATTTGTTTATTATTATAACATTAAATTTCGCAATCAGTGTAAAAATGTAAATATAAATGAGAATTGAATTACAATAGGTAACTTAATCATAAACAATAAACTCTTCGTTGGTATCTGATTATTTTCCGTAAAGCTGATCACACAAATTTAATTCGCGACAGCTCGTTCTAATTGGTTCTAATACTGAAATTATCTGGACTATTATTATATTATTTGTGTTCTTGTAAAGTTCTTGAATACCAAAATTTTATGGATAGTGTATTTTTCGTCACTTTTAGTAAGCTTCATCATTTGCATCACTTGATGTACCTGACAGAAACCATGAAAGTATTTTGTCGGCAAAACAAAAAACATGGCGTCTTTTTTAGTTCCTCTTCTGGCCGTCCGCAAAGTTTTCCGCGTCAAGATGCAATGGCAATAAAACGCAATGAAAGAAAACTTAGTAAAAGTTTCATTTAAATAGAAAACTACAGTTTTCTTAAATATATTATTATGTTCAATAATAATAATTCTTTCAAAAATGCATTTAAATAGATGTGTAATTTTGTAATCTTACTACTTACCTATTTAAAGTTTGATGGTTTTGACATAACCTTAACGAACATGGTAATGTTTGGGGCTATAAAAGATAAAAAGATAAATTTCCTCAAATAGTTGGCTTAACCACAAGGTGGCGCTGGTGGTGGTGCGTTCGTGTTGTGTTTGCTCTCTATATTTAGGTGGCAAAAAGTTAGTCACATTTGGAGCGCGGTCGCCGTAGTGTCGCGTCGCGCGCAGTTTTAATTTTCCCAACAAACTATCGGACTCGCCACCGTTAAAATGTTTCAGTATAAATACAAGTAAGTTTTTAACCTTATATTTGGCGCCTTGCCACTTTTGAGAAATTGCCCCATCACTAGTGTTCGGTTGAATTCTCGAAATGGGATTTCTTAATCATTTTTCCGAAGATCGACAAATAAGAAATGCATTGTTTCCATAATTCGCAGCTAAAGATAAACACACGTGTGCCCAGTCATCGGGGAACGCATTCGTTCATTGTTTTGTTTCCTATCAAATTGCATTTGAATCCACCAGTTCGTGACCTATTTCATTTGCGTAGGCATTTATTTTTCCAAATTAAATTCACGCTTGCAAACAATTCGATAAGGTGTCGGAGGCAGCCAAAAGATATTCACAAAAGTAACTGTTTGAAATGATGTTGATTTTATATGTTATATTTGTGGTTTGTTAAATTAATATTTACCTTACAATTTTATCCGCCGTGATAAATACTTATTAAAAAGACTATTTTATTTCATACTTGTTTATCTTTATCGACCGTCCTCCGTACTTACGTGGTTGATGTTTTATTATTATCATTTTGTGTAACATGAAAATTCTTTAATTATTCATCTGATTTCGGGTGGAAAGGAAAAAGTTTTTAATTTTATTTGAACTAAAACTAGATAGGTACCTACGTAGCGACATGCTGTGCCTGATTTACTTGATGCAAGTAACCAAAATATTTGTCAATGTAAAACGGCTGAACGAATTTAAAATGTTCACGCCGTACTAGTTTTGTTTTGATCGTCACATTGCAGCCACATGCCGATCTTTTCTTTTGTAATCCACCAGCAAGCAATATAGACGTTTTTGTGGTTTGCTAATTTAAATGAGATCTAATAGGAAATCCAAAGAAGGTAAATACTTTTTGGTTAAAGTGTATTTTCTACTTGGAATCTTGTCTGAACTTACGTTCCTCCGCAGTTCCATTTGGAAAAATATTTAATTTAATATTACGCTACTTTTGTATACAATAGGTACATTTTTTTAAGTAGATAAATTGTAACGGATTGTCGAATTCAAACTATGTTATTCCTAGATTATTCGACTTCTAAATTGCATTTTAACATTAAATATTATTTTCGTTCGCCTAATAAATGCTGACCCTCGGATATTGAACCGGAGGAATAAAATAACTTTCTTTTGAAACACTTACACAAATGTTAAGCTGAAGGCCGGTTCCCTGCGACCGTTTCCACAAACATTCTGTGGGTGGTTAGATCGGGGGGAGGGAATGTTTTTGTTTTCCGTGGCCGTTAAACAAAAAACATTCTGACCCTTCCCCGATGTTATTGTTTTGTAAAATATTAAGTCGCAGGAGACCGGCCTTGACAATGAAAATTTTTCGTTCGTCATTTATTATAGGTAGGTACCTATATATGTTTTTATAATAAGAGTAGAAAACATATGAGGGCGCCACTGTTGTTCAAATGGCAATACTAAACACATAACTCACGGTGTTAAATTAAAGCTGTGTGACCTACATTTTTATAAAAAATAAAGGCATAATAGTGGAAAAAATATTTTTTCATTGCACTGTAGATACCCGCCGATCTCAAAATTAGAATTGCGTATAGGTATATTATTATTATACCTTTGCAATTTTGTGTTAACATAATGAAGAATAACTAAAATGTAATAAAATATAAAGCACAGTTTAGAAATTGCTCACATTTATTTAATACTAGATAAAGTACCTAGCGTTGCCTGGGCTTTAGATCATGTCTTTAATTTTAGATCTGAATATATTTAACTCATTCAGATCTAAAAGTAGTGTAACTAAACTCACCATTGGTGATTCTTCCTTTCTATCTATTGTTAAATTCAAATTTATGTTAAATTAAATTAAAGCAAATCGCTTTATAAATCACCTTTTAATCAATTTTATGTCATGAAGAAAAAATGTTTTTTAAAATGTGGTTTACTGTGTTCTATACATTCAGTGCCATTGCACTTCAAAAAAATATTTGACAGTTAAATTGGTGTTGCCAGTCTACAAATTTAGTAGTTCAATTTTTTATATTTTCTACTCTTTTTTGACATACTATATATTCGATCATTTATGAGAAATGATATTTTTACATTTTCATTGACCCACTGTGCAAACGTAGGGACAGTAAAACATTGTTTATTTCCAGTTCTTGTTTCCTACTATAAAATCTACTTCGATTAGATGTATATCTGGGTCATCTTAGTTTTGGCTTTAAACGGTTTATGTATCTTCACACCTCTGCGCTCGTAACTCATCTATTTCGAAAAATAGTAATATATGAATCATTTCAAACCGGGCGCCGATCTGGGAACTTTACTGTCGAACTTAATATTTTTAATGCTAACCATTATCTAGAATTTAGCTACTGCTAGCAATATTTACGGAGGCGTCTACTAATATCTACAAAAATTCCAAAAACTGAAAAAATCTGACTAATATCTATGAGAACCAAAGTGCGTACGAATATCTACAGCTCAAACTTTTGACTAATACCTGAGAACCAAAGTGCGTACGAAAATCTACAGCTCAAACTGCTGACTAATATCTATGAGAACCACAGCATTGACGAATATCTACAGCACTGGCAGAGGTTGGATTTGCAATTATATACGGCATATTGGAATAACGTAATATTGCGTATGCAGTTTAAAAAACTTAATTTATGTATGTATGTGTGTAAAAATCCCTAATATCGGACTATTGGACACATTTATCTAAATATTAAGGATTTGGGTTTTTGTTTTTTAACAGCTTTCTTTATTTCGAATGCTTCTAAATTATTTAGTCTGTTACCAGGACCATTTCTATGTCAGTTAGGTTAGGTTAGGTTGTGGTGCCGTGTATTTCGAAATAAATAAATATGTTTGTATTATGACCTCAATGTTTGTTCAATAAATTATTGTCCTCGTAAACAGCAAAATACGTAATATTATGCAAAAACTTCATGTTCTTTAAACGTTTAAGCCTTTACGTGATTAGTAATTAGTAATTACGTAATTGAAGTAATTTATGCTTTTCCGTACAACCTCTTGCTCAGCTGCCCTCTGTAGATATTAGTCCAACCTACGCTCTGTAGATATTAGTTCAACCTACGCTCTGTAGATATTAGTCAACATTGGGACCGTCATAGATATTCGTCCGACCTTAGCTCTGTAGATATTAGTCAACACTCTGAAGTTCGTAGATATTAGTCCAACATATGAGCTGCAGATATTCGTCCGACATACAGGCTGTAGATATTAGTATCTGGAGTTATATTTACCACCATTGACATGAGAAACAATAGATAGGAAGATAAGGGTGAAGGGACCAAACCATTTTGCGTGAAGCGGGCAAGTAAAGGGGCGCCACTCTTTCAATGAATGACTGGTCAATAAATTAATCGGATAGTTTTTAGGCAACTCACAGTCTACCATGACTATTAAGACTTTCAAAATAAAATCTGCTTACGAATTACTAGCCCTTTTTACAACAGCATTAAAGCATTAAACTTTATTGCAATTTCCAAATCTCACTAAAAAGTTCCGCTCGTTTTCTAAATCGAATATTTTGTTATAGTATTTAGATAAAACACTTTTACAAAGAGTCATAATTTACTTACCGCCATATCAAACGCGTGCACACAGTGAATACCCATGATACATTTAAATAAATAGGGTTGTCACCCAAAAGTTTCTAGCATAAAAATAACACAATCATCTCTTTTAATTTGTATTATTTTATTATTCCACGCATAAATAATTTAACTAAAATAATGCATTGCAGGTACATTATTATCTGCGCCTAGGTGTAGTAGATACTCTTAGTATCGCCCTGGTTGCTTTAAATGGCTTTAAATGCGTTTAGTGACCAGATCTGTTTAGACAGGTACTTGTCGTTATTACCTTGAGTCACACAACATAGCCGGGAGATGCCGTAACATAACCGGGGATGTCATACGCAACCTCTTAAATATAATTAATTTATATAAATTATTAAATATAATTAATTTATTTATTTTTATATAATTAATTTATTTATTTATTTTATTCATTAAATATAATTAATTTATATAAATTATTTTATAATAAATTAATTTAAGTATAATTATTTCAAGAATAATTTAATTAAAATAATACACTTACCAATAAGAATAAATTGATGTTTTTTTATTGAATTGGCTTTTGAAAAAAATTATATTTCATTAAGAGTACAGTCATTTTACCATGAATAAATAAATAAATATTGAAATCAAGCTAAATAAATAATAATAATAAATAATAATAAATAATAACGAGGTTACTTCATAACAAGTTATTCTTTTTATTTCACTGTTCCTTTTGAAGTTTTCATTACTTGTTAGAAATTTTTTCTCTTATTATAAGAAATTTAAAAAAAAAACAATCTTTCTTCACTGTACTATGACTGTTTAAATATAATAATAATACATGTTTGTAAATGGCACTTTGTGCCGTAAATTTTAAATAAATAAATAAATAAATAAATAAATAAATAAATAAATAAATAAAATATATATTACCTCAGAGGGATACACAATACTTACTACGAAAGCGAACGAAGCAATTATCTGCATACTTATTTAATGCAAAAGACACATCCCTGATTCTCTATAATTATCTGTGTATTTTTATATCGCTGTGCAACCTGATGTGATTAGTATTAGTTGGCTCAGTTAGAAACACTCAGACGCTCAAAAAAATTTACCTCACTTTGGGAAAAGTCACTTTTCTGGGGAAGGTGTCCTTATTTCAATGTTCGCTCGCCGGTGGTCAATATACGAATGATGTCTTCTTTCGTTCAAGACACGCTGAAACTCTCGTGGTTCCAAAATAATTGTCACGTGGTTTGTCTCCAGCTCGTCGAAATGATATCCTGATTTCATATTAGGGCAAGTCTATCACTTCTGATGTCAATACTCACCACAGATAACTAATACGAAAAATCCTTAAATTCCAAAATATTATAAAATCGATCTACGTATCAGCAGGTAGGTACTTGCAACAATATCGATCGTCCAGTCGATTAGTCAGACATCTCCAAATACTGAATTTTGAGATAATGAGGAAAGCAACATTCCAACGCACACCATAATCAAATACTATTTACAAAATAATACCAGGAGACATAACGATCCGGTAAATTAGTATAACATTTTGAAATATCCTACTAGTGACCCAGAAAACACCAAAATTTTGTTCACTACAAGTTTTTCTGCATTATAATTGATTTGGTGGTATTTATGAGCAAACTGAGTATTGTACAGATTCAGGGTACACCAACTCAAATTTCGATTTTTCAGAGATGTCTGACTAATCAACTGGAAAATCGATATACAAAGCAATATAATAAAGACGATCTTTATTCTATGTACACAAGGTGGTACCTGTCGTACTGTACCTAGACACCTGTTAATTGTAGGTAAATAATCTCTCTAATGAGGTAGGTACCTACCTGATGAACAAACGACATGAATAATAAATTGTGTTGTATCGTAAATCTGAAGTGAGTATTGTGGCAGCTTTTTGCGGGCAGGCCGCGGCAGCCCCGGCCCCTACGACAGGGACAGAGACAGGGGGGCGAAGGGCCCCAGCACCGGCTCCGTGCAGTGCCCCACGGTCAGCTGCGACGGCTCGGGACACGTCTCGGGCAACTACGCCACTCACAGAAGGCAAGCATCGGGCTCTCAAAGCGTGGGCGCTGATAGCCAACTTACAAATTAACAGTGCCATTGGTTCCATCCCAGTGCCGCGCTTTCAGAGTTACAATCTGTTATGGCAAATTCCTTTCATTGATCGCTTAACACTCTTTCACTGCATTTTGTATCATATGTAGGATTGCCATGAGTGGTGAGCTGTGGCGGTCCGTGTACTTTCAGTGAGCTGGAGTGCAAAGATTGAAAAATATGACATTATTGATGTTAGCTGAAAATGATTTTTATTTTTTCTCAAAATTACAAGTTTTTGTATGAATTTCTTTTATTTTGTGGAGGCTGTGATCCTCCCCAGACTGAAAAATCTTCATACAAAAGATTGAAACGGAAAGCAAATTAAAATCATTTTCAGCTACAACATCAATAATGTCATATTTTTCAATCTTAGCACTCTAGCTCACGAAAAGTCTAGAACCGCCCCTGATATGGCTATAGTCTCGTCTGAGACGGAGTGGGAGGAGAAATAGATTTAAAATATATTGAATTCCCAAAATACGGAGATAAAATTGCTATCGACGAGAGGGGGGAGGGGGATTATAAAATTAAATATGTCATATTTTTTAGAGCACGAAATACCAGAAAATGTAACCAGTAAATGTGAAAGAAATGGCTAAGAACTTATATTGGAAGTCAGCATGGTCGTAGAAAATGTTTTTATATCCGGACATTTTAGGTTTTGTCGGTTCTATAACGGTGACAGTTCCGATATAACGGACTGATGGCAATCCTAATCATGTAAAATGTATACTACATAAACACATCATTTGCACGACTTGATGGTTTTAAAGACCCACCAAAAACATAACGCACACATCCATTCCAATCCAGCTTTGTACAGCATCCCTTTCCGCCTTTCCCTTCATCTGAATACGGAGTCTTCCCCAAGCCCTCACCCCTCTTGACCGCCTTGTATTTACCCCTCAGTTTGTCTGGTTGCCCCAGGGGTGACCGCTCGCAGCTGCAGGCGCACTCGCAGGAGCTGAAGTGCCCCACACCGGGCTGCGACGGCTCGGGCCACGTCACCGGCAACTACTCCTCGCACCGCAGCCTCTCCGGCTGCCCACGCGCCAATAAACCAAAGAGCAAGCCGCGCGACGGACAGGACTCCGAACCACTAAGGTATGAACCAAACCTACACGCTTCACCGAGGTCAATCCATTCTTGTATTTCTTAGAGAGGCATAGGTAAGGGTGACAACTAGGTGTCAGATCTATTCATTCGAAACCCTTTCATTGCATTGGATCTTTGAAATGTATCACCAAGAATAGCAAATCTTCAAAATTCTACTAAAAGACTTTTTCTTCCACTTTTACATATTTAACTATGAAACAAAGTGTGATGGTTGTCTTTTCATTGATCATGCTTAAGTTATTTATTTATTTATATTATGCTAATTATCCTGAAATTCTGTTGATGGACGAATGATGTGGATGAATGAAAGACTAACAAATTATGATCTGAAAATTTACCGTTTTCCTTTTGAAACTTGCACGCTAACACAGATGCCCCATTCCGGGCTGTGATGGATCAGGACATGCAACTGGCAAATTTTTGTCACACAGAAGGTGAGTCAGCCCTGACATAAATTAAAACGCAAGTGTGAATCTTTTGGTGTTGTATTTGTAAATGCTAATTACTAATTACTAAACCTGCTGTTATTAAAGTGAATTTGTTATCTCCAAACTCATTTGCAAAGTCAGCATTTCTGCATTACCATATTATTTGAAAATATTATATTATATTGAATCGGGAAGCATTAAATTCTTTCAAAGTGTTGTCAACGCATAGAAAGTAGATAGATTAGATAGGTTATTAATTTCATACATTTTTGATTAAACATTTTTTATCAATGAATTATGAATTGATAAAAGGATTATCTCCTTCATTGTGTGAACAACTAGTCACTAAATCACAGCCTTTGTTAATATTGTGAAATAAAATATAGTTTTTCTTTCTCTTTTTATCTACTTTAAAAATGCCAGGATGCGTTGATGCATAACTTTGATAGAAATAACTCCCCCGCACTATTCTACTACGTGTTTGTTGACTGTTCAGGTTTAGTTGAGTAATACTAATGAGATTTGTACGCTACAGCGCATCCGGCTGCCCGATCGCCAACAGGAACAAGATGCGCGTGCTGGAGAGCGGCGGCACCGTGGAGCAGCACAAAGCTGCCGTGGCCGCTGCCACCGCCATGAAGTTCGAGGGCGTGAACTGTCCCACTCCAGGCTGCGACGGTACGGGCCACATCAACGGATCCTTCCTCACCCACCGCTCGCTGTCGGGCTGCCCCTCCGCCGGCCAGACAGGCAAGAAGCCCAAGTACCCCGAGGAGATGAGCCCGTATCCCAAACCTTACCCGGGTAAGGAGGGGTCCTCGGGGACTGTAGACGACGAAGAGGACGACGACTACATCTGGGCTCGGCCGTGGGACGACGGCGCGTGGGGCAGCTGCTACACACGGTACCCCATGCATTATATCCTCAGGGGAGGGGGTCACTACTAGAGCCAACCAAACACCACTCTCATGGAACAGTCCATCTCCCCAACTAGCTCTAACACGCACACGTACACGCACATACACACCCACACCCAAACACACGCTTCTTGTTTGTGGACAACAACTTCTCCTCTCACATCTCACAGTACAAGGCCGACAGCTTTATAAGATTATCTTGCCTCAGTCAACATCTGTTCCATTTGAGATTTCTCTCATCTCATAAAGATTGCAGTTTAATCACAAATTGCTCTAGTAGTGTAATCTCCTCTCACATATTGCATGGGGGCACTTTGTTGTTGTTCCAGAATGATTAAACATTACTAGCGCTGCCCCGGCTGTAATTTTTCCCCAAGGCTGGGCCTAATGTCTGAAAGTCCCAAAATGGCGGATCTAGAGTGATTCAAGTAACAATTGGTCAAAGGACGCCTGTTAACAAAGGACCTCTCCTTCCCTTATAGGCAAAATGAATACTCATTTCTTATAATATACTTGGCGTGATCTCCTCAAATTTAGAGTTATTGGTAGCTATTTTAACAGTCTGACTTTCTATTTCCTATTGTTTTGGGACTATAATTAAGACTTTAACAAAATTACCCAATATATGGTAAGCAAAATAGAATGTATCTAATGCTCATCTACACAACTATTAACATTTCTAAATTGATTTTCACAATGGAAAAATTGACTGTTGTGGATACTTTTATTTTGCTTGAAAAATTCTTGTAATTTTTATTTTACAATAATATCAGTAAAAAAATACTTGGTCAGAATAGATAGGTAATTTACTGTAAAATGTTTGTTCCACTCTCAGATTTTTAACGTCTAAGTTTACTAAACAGGTATGGATATGGGTATGCAGCCTCCTAATGGTGGGGAGGATCTTATTACCCTAGAAGCAGAGATCACAGAACTTCAGAGGGAGAACGCACGAGTGGAATCTCAAATGATGAGACTCAAATCTGACATCAATGCAATGGAATCTCACCTCAGCCATGGAGAAAGAGTTAGTTTCATTATTTGTTACTCTTGTATTATCTTTGTGCAATCATTTTTACAATTCATTCTTATGCAGTGCTCAAAATAATTTGTACTAAATGTATGGTATATTTTAATTTTATAGGTACATGCATATGTTTCTGAAACAAGTAGAATTCTTTGCAAAAGTTAGAAAACTGAATATACTGTTTTCTATTGGTCTTTGTTTACTCAATTCCACTTGTTCGCAGGAGAATCAACTGATCTCGCACCGAAACAACAACTTGAACGAGTATTACGAGAGCCTACGCAATAACGTGATCACCCTGCTGGAGCATGTGCGTATTCCTGGGGGAGGCGGAGGTGGGGGTGGCGGGGGCCCCCCCGAGAAGCCTGGCCACGAGAACTTCGACAGCTACCTGAGCAAGCTGCAGACCCTGTGCGCCCCGGACAGCTACTGCGCCGAGGAGAACCGCCCCATCTACGAGACGGTAAAGTCGGCTCTGCAGGACTTCACGGTGCTCCCCACACCCATATAAGGCTCGGCAGGCGACGTGGTCAGCTCTCGCCAGAGTGGAACGCCGCCGTACGACTCTAACTCATGAATCTTTCTCTGAACTCATTCAGCGAACTAAAAGACTTAAAGCATTAATTTACGAAGGTTGTGTTTGGATTGTCTCTGCACAAAAGTGTATCTCTCCGAGTGTACAGAACATTGAAGTTGAAGAATTGTGAATTCCAGAATATTGATTCCCTCTCATTCATTTTGGTGACCTTTTAGATGGGACTTGTACTTACTAGAAATATTATCCTGCCAAATGTTAATACCAAAAATTGATACTTTAATGATGTGACATGCAAATTTCGATTGTGGTTATACCGATCATTGTAAATTCTTATCTAATTGTCTAGTGTCGAGTGAAATAAATGACAATTTTTTATGTTTAAAGTAATGGAAAAGGTATTAGTAATTTTAAGTACTTATTTTTAAACTGTGGAATGTTTTCTATTTAAGTAATTGTTTGATGTATGTATTAAAAAATGACTGAATTATTTCATTTCTGAAAATTTGTTATGTTCTGTAAAAAATTTAAAGCGCAAACACAAATTAGATTGATATTTTAACTAATCAAAACTTAAGGCATGATGTAATATAAATATTTTATGTTATTCATCCGAAAATGGAAGTATTTTAACTTTTTAAAGCAAAGTTTGTCTTCATCTGAATGTATGAGGAATTGTAACTTTGTTATGGTCGTTTATTGCACAGTTAATGTTGTGTTCAAACGTTTGCAAGAGAAATTGCACTAAATTTCTCATTGAATTACAAGGTGTATTAGAAAACTGGTATTTTCGTACCAAAACAGTGATAAATGTTAGAATTAAGTTCTTAGCTTGTTATTTATTTTATAAATTAATTTATCAATATTTAAATAAATTACCCAAAAAACCAGTAAATATTTAGTGCGGTTCTTGATAATATACACCAGCACACAATGATAAATGTTTTATGTTGAATGGTTAAAGACTCAAGAATATAATTTATTATTACATATATTAACTAGTCAGGAAATGAACGCTGTATTATTTGGATGGGTCTGTGTGTATATTTCATCTAGTCAACGTAAGACTTAATGAATGTATAAATATTTTGGTACTCTTTAAGGTTTAACTCAGTTTATGGTTCTCATTGTGAATTGTATAGTAGATGAAGTATTAGGTGCTTGTATTAAATATATATTATATTATCTAAATTATTTCAACATGCAATTTATAGTTATATGGATCTGTGATTTTGTTAAAATATTTTAGTTAAAATTTAAATTTCCTCTAACGTGAAATGATTTTTTCACATACTTGTTTAAATACTGTTTTTACGTCGCCATTATTGTATCACTCAATATTCATAAAGTTTTACAAGCGTACCGTAAAGTTGTAAATACTTAAGTTCAATAACAATGTGATTGTTTTGTTGGATATTTGATAAAGAATCATAGTAATAATTGCATCAAAAGTTAGTAAATTATATAGTATGTACAACAAAATGTCATGATCAATCATGTTTTTAAAAACTATCGTATTTAAATATATTTACTGATGTTAAAATTCATTTTTACCTAAATTCAAAGTGAATCATCAAAATACTCTACTAAGTGGTTCTTTAATTGGAGGTATATTTCAAGGAGAAATATCATACATTATTTATGGTACTATTACAATTATTCATGCATTCTTATATAAGTTCCTGTACAAAATGATTAAAATATGTGTTGTTAACAAGAAATAATAAAACTTATTAAGGAATGGCCTATCCTTGTTTATTTCTTCAAACTTCCGTATGCTGTATTGCGAGCTTGGCGAGTGGTGACTTGGTAAGTTTATTGCTTTTGGTAAACACGGAGGAATTTTGGTAAACTTCAAGCTTCTGAAAAAGCTGAAATAACGGAATGTAATTGGAAAGATAGGAATAATTTTTACGAAATAAATTTTAAATCATGCATCACCTTTGATTGCTGATATTGCATAAAAAATTTTTAAAAATAAATTTTAAATCATACTTCACTTTTGCCCACTGATTCCCTTATTTCCTTGCCATTTTATCATTGTTTTTAAATCTGTGGATTTAATAAATGCTGAGTCGAACAATAGTGAATTGACCAGCCGAGCGATTCTATATCTTTTGTGGGATTATTATCGAGATAACGGGCGTGATCTCCTGTCAGATTAGTGTGATTTTTACGTATTTACTGTCACGTATTTTAGTTTAGATCGTTTGAAACACAAATTTCTGCAAGTATGAATGATTATTTATTCATTTAATGTACGTTGTTCATAGAAAAAGCAAATAAATCACACAAATCTGACAGGAGATCACATCCATTATCTCGATAACGATCCCACAAAGATATAGAATCGCTCGGCAGATAGGGTTAGAGCAAACTTCTCGAGCCAAAATAATATTCTTCAATAGATAACCATCTCAACTTAAGCCCTGCAAGAAAATGTACAGGTAAATCATATTAAAGAGACCCTTGTTTGTGTAGTATTGTACTGGACCCTGGACGGATAAAAAAAATAATAATTTAATAATTATATTTTGTTAAGAAGTTGAGGAATGAACCAAAAAAAACATAAAAAGAAGATTGTAATATTGGATCGCATATCAAACTTTTTTAAATTTATATCAGTATGTATTAGGGAATATATGGGGAAAGGGAGGATTGCGTGTGAGAATTCAATACTAGTTTGAAAAACTCTTTCAATACTGTCCGTGTGCACAGTGCACAAAAGCATTTAAATGTATACTCAATGATTTGCTTGTCCCTAGCACCTACTTTACGTATTTATTTATCAGTAGCTCATAAATAATTTCCCTCATTTTTTTAAAGACTTCTTCAAATAGAAATAAACAGCTGTATAATATTATGGTTAAAATTCAATATAAAAAATTTCCCTCAAAAAGAAACTGATCGAAACATTTTTAAATGATTTGCTTTTCAAATGTGCACTCTAAAATGATTCGTTGCAATCTATTACTTCTCTTATTTCTGCCGAGCGATTCCATATCTTTTGTGTGATCCTTATTGGATAACGGACGTCAGATTTATGTGATCTTTACATATTTACTGTCGCATATTTTAGTTTAGATCGATTTAAACACGAATTCCTGCAAGCATGCATGATTATATAGTCATTTAATGTACATTGTACATAGAAAAAGTAAATAACAGCCATAAAAATCACATAAATCTGACAGGAGATCACATCCGTTATGTAATAACGATCTCACAAAAAATACGGAATCGCTCGGCTGGTCACCCGACCATTCTTAACTGGTTACGAATTGTATCTGGCAGGTAGGCTGGCGTTTAACGGCACCCCGGGCGGCATCTGTTAGAACCTGAGAGAAGCTCTAAGCCTAACGACATCAAAACGAAGTTAAAATAATTGTTAGTTTTAATTTTTCAAAACCCTCCGAAAACCACCGTGTGTATGGTGAATCGTGTGACATCATCACTCTCCTGAAAAATTAGTATAGGATCGGGCAATCAGCTGATCTACTGCCGCCATTTTGAATTCCGTTGTTCGAAGTACTATTCTTTTTGTGCAGTAGTTTTTGAATATTTTCAATAATAGAACATTATTTAGGCCTAAATAGTGTTTCAATAAACACAACAACTAAATCTCTATAAACAGTATATAAATAAACGAATAAATTAATACGATGGCTTGTGTCATATCATACATTAACATACAATGACTTTACGGTGACGTCACGACACGTCGAAGAGTGACTTCACCTTGACGGCATGTTTTTACGACTCGATTAAAAATGGACTTTTAAATAATTTTTTAAAAACTCTGCGTTTAATATTTTTTAATAAAACTTAGATATTCAGAATCACCGTTTATTGGTCTATATCAGCGGTTCCCAACCTTTTTCTGACCGGGACCACTTGTACGTTAATTTTTGCGACAGGGACCATAAGCAGTGGCGCCCCGGGTGCCACCCAGCCGAGTTTCACCCCCAAGGCCACAATCCTCTAGCCACCCCCCCCCCTCCTCCCCCCCCAGGACGGACCAATTTGTTATGAAGTCGAAATTTGTATTTGTCAACTTTAATGGGGGGGGGGGGGTATCCGTCCCAAGTGCCACCCATGCTAGCCTAAGCCAGTAGTCAGTTGTGGTCAGTGGCGTAGGCTAGCATGGGTGGCACCCGGGACAGATAGAAGAATATGGTAGGATGGGTTCTAGCAGAATATTTACCACAACGGAGGGGGCGGAATGGGCTTGGGTGGGATGGGTTCCAGCAGAATATTTACCACAACGGAGGGGGTAGAACAGGGTAGGATGGGGTGGGGTGAAATGAAATACCATAACGGCCACTGACCACAAGGTACAATAATGATAAACTGAATATTGTCCCAATTTTTTTTATACAGACTTCTCGACCAGGGACCGCCCACGAATTGGCTCGCTTATTGACCGGCGCGACGGACCATCTTCTAGCCTCTTGCGGACCACTGGTTGGGAAACTCTGGTCCATATGACCATATTTTTTTAAAGCCAGAATATTTTTCACTGGAGTTCCTTATTGTGAATATACTGATGGTCTGACAGATGGTGTTACATGATTAGTCGGATTAACATCAGTCTCCTCGGGTATGTTTTCCTGGTTAACTTAACCTAGTTTTCCGCAGAAATAGCGAAAGATTACTATAAATAAAAGGCTGTTTTGCAATAATAATACCTTTGGCTACAAAAAACATGTTGAAAGAAATGACGGGCTAAAAATTGGCTATTGAATAGGATTTCTAAGCGTATTTAACTTATTGAACGAAATAAGGGGCATGACGGAAGAGGAGAACTACGCATTATTATCATATGAAAGATGTCTGTTTTGATTAATTGGTGGAAATCATTTACATTCAAGAGGAAGTCTCTATATAGATTTTCGGTTATAATGTAAATTAATAATAAAGATATTAAAAAAAGTTAGTATTTATTTATTATTTATTTATTTATTCAGTTAGTATGTCGCAACCTGAAAAAAATTTCAGGATAAAAATTTGTGTAGATTGTCGTATCCTGGGGGTAACGCTGTTTTTGCCGATAAATGATGTTAGGTGAGTTGTGGTAAGACCGTGTGCTTTTTTGATGGGATGAACTTTGGTTGACTTTGAATTTTTTAATGGAGAATCTATGTTGTCCCCGCAAAGGCTTTTATTTCATTACGTTACCTTTAGATCTTAGGGGCCGTTCAAGTATTACGTAAAGCACCAACCCTTTTTTTTTACGGGGAATCCCTCGACTGTATTGTGCGTCATTTTTATTTTATTTTCGTTGTCAGTATTCGTTAGTGTTTTAAACACGAAATACACATAAACACAAATCGCTGTAGTCAGTGTTGATGAGTTTGTAGGTACTATAGTATCCTCAAAAGCGGGAGATTTACATAATTTATTAGCTGTTACTGGCTTATAAAGGCTCTCATGCTGACTTGCCAGCGCAGCGCAACCAAATAAAATGCCAACGAAATTTGAAAAACAGCAAAAGAAAAAATAAAAAATAATGCAAAATTTATGAAACATAATATATGAATGTTAAAGGAAAAATTTTTGTTAGAACAACGCTTTTTAGTTATTACCCACAGGTTAGTTTACTGCTAAAATATAATAATAATACATAAAGATAATTTTCGTGGTACAAGTATAGTTACAATCAGAACATGAAAAAGGTTTTTCTCCACTGTGAATCGCGCTGTGGATTTTCAAATCTCAAAATTTTCAAAACATGTGATTTTTTGGTGCCTCTTTGTAGAACATGAATAGTGGAAACATGTGAGAGGTTTTATGTCACTGTGAGTCAGCAAATGATTTCTAAGAAGTTCCTTTGTACAACATGAATAATTGCAGTCGGGACATAAAAAAGGTTTTTGTCCAGTGCGGGTAAACATGTGAATTTTTAGATTTCTCTTCGTAGTACATGAATAGTTGCAGTCGGAACATGAAAAAGGTTTTTCTCCACTATGAGTCGAGTCAGCAAGTGACTTCTTAGATATCTCTTTTGAGAACCCGAATATTTGCAGTCATGAAAAAGGTTTTTCTCTCGTCCGTGAATCATACGGTGGATTTTTAAATTGTCCTTTTGAGAACTTGTATAACTGCATTCCGGACAGGAAAATGGTTTTTGTCCACTGTGCGTAAATATGTGATTTTTTTGACTCCTCTCTGTAGAACATGAGTAGCCGCAATAGAAACATGTAAAAGGTTTTGTCACTTTGAGTTAGCAAATGATTTCTAAGAAGTTCCTTTGTACAACCTGAATAATTGCAGTCGGAACATGAAAAAGGTTTTTCTCCACTATGAGTCAGCAAGTGACTTCTTAGATATCTCCGTTGACGACTCAAATAGTTACAATCAGGACATGAAAAACGCTTTTCTCTTCTTTGAATCATACTGTGGATTTTTAAATCTTCCCTTTAAGAACTTGTATAACTGCATTCGGAACATGAAAAAGGTTTTACTCCACTATGAGTCAGCTTGTGAATCGTAGTGGAGTAAAGTGTTGTTCCACAGGGAAACCTTAGGAAAATTACTTTCCTCAGGGCCTCCTCAGTAGAGCTAATGTAAAAAAAAAATGTGTTGTAGAACCATGTAGGTATATTATAGGTAAGACAGTGTTAAATTGTGGAGATCCGGAAGGAATACAAGGCCGATGAAAATAATATAAATTTCCTTTTTTTATAAATAACAATATCAATAAATAAATTAAACAAAATACGCATGTATCGCGAATTGGAAATCTCTTATTTTATTTATTACCGCAAACGCGATTAAACCAAGAAAAATGTATTTAAGCGACATTTCAGTACGTTGCGCAACTTAATGACTTTCAGGTAAAAATTGGGTCACTTGGGTGTTACGTAACGTTTAGGGGGGGGGGGGGGTACAGAGAATAACGTTATGGCGCGTTACATGGGGGGGAGGGGGGTCAAAAAATTTCCAAAATTGCGTTACGTAATATTTGAACGCCCCCTTAGTTATGTTAGTAAATTTTTATTTATCGAGTTATCCTCAGTAAAACACCCAAAAACTGCATTGAGGAAAGCGATGAAAAGGATATTTTACAAGGGAAAGTTGATTAATTTGATAGGAATACTTTAAATCAAAAAATAAAGGTATAAAACAGTTTAAAAAAATTTAAATGTATTAATTTAAAGAGATTCCAAAATTACTAAGAGATATGAATTCGAAATGGTGAAAATAATTTTGCGATATCTTTGTTTTTAATTTTTTTTAAATTGTCTCATTTTGGAACAAATGACGAATGAACTTCACAATTTTTTTTACTGATTGCTCAGCTGCCTACTATGCGCAATAGACGACAATATTGCCCTAATATACGAAAAGCTGTACGTAAATACTTTGCCGGCAAGAAATTTGCTGTAAAAACTTGTTCGTTTACCAGAAAAACCTTTAGAAATTACAATTTATTGTTCACAAACTTTCTCCGGAACGATAAAACTGACCCCTGTTTTATTATTTTCTTTACATGCATTATTTACCAGTTCCTACCTATAAAGTTGGTAGCATTTTTTTGCTGTCGTATAGCAACATAAAACTAGCTGTCGAACAGTGTGTGCAAATTTTGAATCGCAGTCATTCTTCTTAGATGCCAAAGCCGTTTTTCGAAAATGTCTGATTTTCATTATAGTCGTTTCGAAAAATCTTTAGGCTTATTGACAACGCGTTTTGTGTTTCTTCTACAAAAGGCCAAAGATGGAGTTTTGGACCTCAAAATCGTGAGTAAAAATGCATTAACAATCACACAAAATATTCTGAATGTTTTTTGTATGAGGTTTTGGGTAAACCACCCTAATTTACTCAATTCCTCTCGTTATTTTTACTTCAGACAGTTGACACAAGTCACTAATAAAGTTATATTAGATTTCCAACGTTTGGAAGATATTTTAATATCTCCATGTCAAACCTTTAGTTCCTGAACACCAAACATCCTTGGCTAATCAGTCTTCAATGTTTATTGTTTGTTTTTCGATTACATTTAGTTTGTCATAGTTTTGGCGTAGTAGTTAGTAAATGTTTTCGATTGTGAGATTCAAATGATATCAAAACTGTCATACAAATATTATCATATTTGGCAGAAGTACAAACTTTCTGCCAAATGCAAAGTTGGTTGAACTTTGGCAGAAGTGTTTTGATATTCCCTATTTATTGGGATCACTTCAATCACCGTCTGCAATTAATATTCTTACCCAAGATTATTACAGATTACTTCTCTGGCCAATTATGTTATTCTTTATCAAACATAGAAATAATACCTACTAATTGAAAATAAATGGTTAGGTACTCTGATAGCTGAAATCTTATACTCTGTTATCAATACACATAAAGATAGTATACAAATGTTTTGTGATTTTCCGCATTTATCTTAATCTTTAAATGTATATTAAAATTGGGAAACTTGTGGGTGGTTAAGTATTCGTCCAGTTGATTTATTAAAATGTTTATTTCTGCCAACAATATATTTTATTAGTCATTAAATGTTTTTAATCTTCAAATCGCAATAGAAATGAAAGCCCCGAAACAAAATTACTTTTCCTCAATCTGTAATTTTTTACAATACCAATAGCGTAATTCGACTAATATGGTAAAACTATGCAATGTAGAATGTTTACAATGCTACGCATATAAGTTAGCGAAAAAGGATGGCGCTATTATCTATGACAACGATAGTAGGTGTAGTTGCCAGATTAAAATATTAACACCTGGCGTTAGTTCATGTTTACGCCACCGCCTTATTGGTGTTGGCACTGTAGACTGCAAAAATGTTTTTACACACATAAAATAATATTTAGATTGGGAATGCTATGTGCCCATAGCCAGCTTATTTCATTATTTGATTTCATCAAGTAGTTTTTAACCACTTTGTTTTACCCATTTTAGTTATTATTTAAATATTTTCCTCTGAACACTTAAATTCAAAGTTTGTGATAAAGTATTATACATATATCTATCTAATATTATTTGTTTTGTTATAGGCAGCTGATCTCCTCGCAGTACGACAAAAGCGGAGAATATACGATATAACAAATGTTTTGGAAGGAATTGGACTAATCGAGAAACGCAGTAAAAATAGTATTCAATGGAAGTATGTAGTAGTCAAACCATTTATGCATAATAAATAACCAGAAGAGTGTTTCTGTATCTTTTGTGAATATGGAATCGTTTCCGCATGTAATCTTCTGTCAAATTTGTATGATTGTCTATGGCTTGCAATTGCCCTTTTTATGGACTGATATATCAGCTGTCGTATTTCAACTAGTTTAAAACACAAAATGCATGATTAATTTACGTTCAGAGTTGTATACCATGGATTTGGCATTTGCGAAGTTTCGTTTTATTTTTTGGCATGGTTTATGGGAATTACACTTCTTTTCAACAATTACTACAAGAAACAACTATTTACGTACACAAAATAGGTTATTAGGTTCTTAATTTGGGAAAACAATAATAAGTAATTCATGCGTATTTAGATAGAAACTTTGCAAATGTTAAATCCATTGTACGTATACAACTTTTAAACGTACATTAAATGAATAAATAATCATGTGTACTTGCAGCGTTTCATGTTAATAGTTGAAATACGATAGCTGACATCATAAATAACATGGGCATGAGCCTAGAATG
Source organism: Limnephilus marmoratus (assembly GCA_917880885.1). Classification (NCBI taxonomy): domain Eukaryota; kingdom Metazoa; phylum Arthropoda; class Insecta; order Trichoptera; family Limnephilidae; genus Limnephilus; species Limnephilus marmoratus. The sequence continues at coordinate 35,599,575 of OU862912.1, read as the reverse complement.
ATGGTCGAGAAATCCACAGATGATGTAACCATTCAAAGCAATGAATAAAGAAAATTTAAAAAAAAAAATCTCCTGACATATCAGTCTGTAGTTCCATAGAAAAAGCAATTGAAAGCCATAGACAATCACACATATTTGACAGGAGATTACGTATGGAATCGATTCCGTATCCACAAAAGACACAGAATCGCATGGCAGGCCATTGAAAGTATTAACATAATATTACTACGTTTTTCACAAAATATAGCTGAAAATCCCATAAATTTATATTAATTAATATTTTCATATTTTCAGAGGTGCCGGCCCAGGGCGCAATGATCTGGAAGTAGGGAAAAAATTAGGAAATCTTAAAAGAGAAATTACATACCTAGAGGAACATGAAAAAATGTTGGATTTGTAAGTGCAGAAACTTAAAAAAATATATTCTTATGTTAACTCACCATAAATGTCTTATTTTGAGACGATCGTGACCGTTTCATTTAAGAAACGGTCTGTTCTGTTCTTCTTGGTTGACCTGCCTTTAGCACTGGCTCTGGTGTGGCCTACCTCCGAGTAAATCAGGGTGGCCCCAGACTTGGGAAATCGGGTATTATCAGGGAAAAGTCAAGGAATTCATAAGTATTGTAATAATTGAAGTGTTTTTTATTTTTCGAAATTTTAAGAAGAAAAAAAATCTCAATGTGATAGGCCGGCGGTTTACGAAGACAGATAAAATGCTGTAAAATTTCTATTTCGCAGCTATAAATCATCCAAGTATTATCATTTCATATATCTAAATCGAAATAATATTATGTAGTAATATTATGATGTATTTTCGCACAGTTTGAAATTTTTCAAATTAAATTTACATGTGCGGACATAAATTGAATTATGAATTAAAGATTTTTTTTTAAATAAAACCTCTGGGAGGAATGCAGATCCGGGCACAGTTTGGAAATTTAATAAAAAGGCACTTTCTAGATGAGAAAAGTGTGGAAAAGCTGAATAAAACAAAAATTAAGGCGCGCTCGGCAAAATTGAGGGAGATACAACCGTTCAAAGTATTTAAAATTTCACTTTACAAACTGATATTGACAGTCCGCCCCGCGTCCGCCCGCCATTTTTTTTATAACCTAATACGCTAAACATGGTTTGTGATACAAAAAAGTACCCCTTTATAACGCCTGCTCACGTCACGGCAAGAAAAACATCCCAGTTTTCAAGTGGTTTAGCGGCTACGCTAGGTTTGTGTAACATGGTTTGTGATTCTGGCGTACTATTAATTCTGTATTAGGTCTGGGATCCAACATACCTAAGCAGTGAAAACATGGCGAACGAACAACGAACTGTCAATATCAGTTCGCGAAGTGAATTTTTAAATACTTTGAATGGTTGTATCTCCCTCAATTTTGCCGAGCGCGCCTTAATTTATTTTTTATTCATCTTCTCCACACTTTTCTCATCTAGAAAGTGCCTTTTTATTAAATTTCCAAACGGTGCCCGGATCTGCATTTCACCCAAACCTCTTTCTATGAATTTACTTTCTCAGGATTTTTTTGGCAAAAATTTTGAATATAACATTTTTTCGAATAGAGAACTCCAGTCCAATTTTTTTAATTTTTTTTAATGAATAAATTTAATGACCTTCTAACTTAAATAACTGCATTTTTATTTCAATTTTTAGAGTTAGTTTTAATGGAAAAAATAATTGTCAAAGTTTTAATTTTTCAAGACCCCCCCGAAAACCACCGTATGTATGGTGAATCGTGTGACATCATCACTCCTGAAAAATTACTATAGGATCGGGATATCAGCTAATCATCTGCCGCCATTTTGAATTCCGTTGTTCGAAGTATTCTCCCTAGAGCATTACTATTTTTTTTGTGCAGTAGTTTTTGAATATTTTCAATAATAGAGATAAACTAATAAGAGATACCTTTATTTTTGAAACATTATTTAGGTCTAAAACACAACAACTAAATCTCTATAAAAAGTATGTAAATAAACGAATAAATTAATACGATGGCTTGTGTCATATCATACATTCCCATACAATTACTTTTACACTGTTCGACGTGTCGTGACGTCACCACTAAAATTTCAATAATGCCAACTTGACGGCGTATTTTTACGACCCGATTAAAAATGGACTTTTTAATAATTTTTTAAAAACTCTGCGTTTAATATTATTAAATAAAACTTTGTATTCAGAATCAGCGTTTATTTTTCTATATGAACATATTTTTTTAAAGCCATAATATTTTTCACTGGAGTTCCTTATTATATTAATTTATTCAAATCTTCTGGTATGGATGGTCGTCAAAAATTTATGTCAAACCTACATAAATTTTTTGCAGTTTCTAAAATAAAATTTTAAAAGATATACCCCTGTATTAAAATGTTTAAAACTGCTCTTCAAAACCTGGGAATTTTGAAATTTCATTTTCTGTGGCCACCTTGTATATTGATGCTTTCACATATGAGAATCATACTTCTGTTTAAACTATCTTTCATGCAAACTATCTGCATTCCATACATTCGGTCCCGGTACATTCAGTTTTCAAACAGGTCGAGTGCCACCTATTACAATTTTTTTATACAAATTTCATAATTCCAGAGCTCATTAGTAGTTATATACAAACCTTTTCCTGACAATAATGAACACAAAAAAAAGAATTATCCAATTTGGTGCAGTCGTTCGGAAGTTATGCGCGCACATACTTTTCGGCGATTCATTTTTACTTATATCGACGATTTTAATCCCTTCCTTTAGCCCCTCTACCCAGCCATAGCATTGTCCAAATTTCCCGCAATCGAGTTCTTTTGGATCTACCATGATAAAACTAAGTTATCCCTTTAGAAGTACATATTGTTATTTTGTTGTATTTTCAGACATAGACTGTGGATTCGCCGAAGCATAGACAATGTAATGGATGATAGGACGAACAATCACCTAGCTTATGTTACAAAGGAAGATTTAGCTGCGTGTTTTGATCCTAAACAGTTCTTTGTACTCAAGGCACCCATCGGCTCCACCCTAATAGTAAAGAAACCTAAATTGAATGTAAGTACTCACTACCACAAATATCACGATTCTACTTTTTAAAATTAAAATTAGTTACAGCTGAACCAATCGCCAATAAAGTGCTGGTCATTGCAAAAATATGTTTGATTCAATTTACTAGATGTCGTTATTTTTACTGGAAGTTTTATTGTTTACGTTTTACATCAAACGGTTTACAAAATACTTTTTAAATGCTCATCACATTATTTGGGATTTCAAATGCATTATTGCCAGTAAAATACACAGTATCGAATGTTTCCATTGATAATTGAAAGAAGTTTAAAACAAATTATAATAAAGTATAATATATTACATATGTCGGTGACCGCTGCTCTCCACGCAGTGCAGAATTGCAAAAAGTGGAGGAACTTATTCACAATGGAAATTGGAGAAGGGGTCACGGTCATGAGCAATGAGGGATTGATTTAAGAAGAATGATTACTTTACTGTGAAACTCTTAAGAAGTTTTCCAAGGGACCGGAAAAAAGAACTTCTTAACCCCTCCGAATTTTCGTGAATATTCGCTTGAGATGTCTCAAACAAAATGACATTTTACGAAAACTTGGTGTTATTACCGCTTCACAATTAAAGCTCTATAAATGAAACATTTCTGAACGTAGCCAAATAGTAAAAATTGTTTTAGGAAGGTTACAAAATAAGCTTTTGAATTATTGTATTACAAATAAATATTAACATTTGTAAATATTAAAATTTAGAATGCAAACATTAAAAAAATGTAAAAATGGCTGTGATGTTTTTATATGAAAACGGTACTAAAATCACAGATTATGTAAACAAAAATACTTATTCTATTGTATAAATGTATAATAAACACTTTTGTCACCTCAATTTTTTATCATTTCATATAAAAATATTTAATAAAAATTAACAATGTCGAGCCGCCGGTCCGAAATTTGGCGGTAAAAATTATGTGTCAGATTGCGCGAATGACAGAATATTCTTGCTATGTATTTATATGGACAACTTGAATAGGGATGTACAGCTTGTTCCACTATCGACCTTTTACTTTTTGTTTTAGGGATGTCACTAAAAGAATAACGGAGTTATAACGATTTCTATGGAGACACACGCGTTGACGTATAAACACGCTTATTGTACTTGACTGCTGTCGTATTTCTAACGCATATATCTACTTAAGTTGGTGACCGGTTAAGCGGGAAAACCTTTTATACGGGATAAATTGGGCAATTCAATCTTCAAGGGACCGAAAAAACCAAGCTTCTTAAGGCAGTTTCACTGTATTATAAACACTGCACAGACACTTTATTATAAATTATGTTTAATCTTATCTTTAAATGGTGATCCTATATCTTGCATGTATTAGTGCTGTGCAATTTCAACCAAAGATAATAAATTATGAATTGCAAACTTAAAAAACTACAACAACAAAAATTGATTAACTCGTTGAATGCCGCGAGTAAATGGGGTTGGTTGTAACCAATTAGCGTTCGCAAAAAGCGGCAGCCATGACACCCAATGTCCCGCGATTCTGACAGCGTCCTTGAGAAATTTAGAACAATAGAAAGGTCAAAGTTCAAAACCAAAGAATTTTTCCCGCGCATGCGCAAGAACTGCGCACGCTCCCGCGCTCCGGTAAATCATTAATATAAATTATATGGAGTCACCAATCTAATTGCGGTTTTCTCTATGGTAAAGAGCGATAATAGAGCAAGCGATTCTGACCGTGTTCTTCATACACTTTCTTTATACGTAAGGGTCAAAATCGCGTTTCAAAATCAGGACCCGCCGGCGCACAAGCGGCAAATGACAGGTTAAATTTTAAAAAGTCACTGAAAGAATATAGTCATTTGCAAAATGATCTCAACTTCATCAATAAATAAATATAACGACTTTGAATGACACTTATATTAGTAACTATGAATTTCAGATACGGAACTGTTTTACAAAATTATTTCTAAAAATGAGGAAATACATAATAATAAGTAGTTATTAAAATCTTATCCTCCATTCGTGTGGTGTATCAACATAATAAAGTATTGTTTTTATTTGTTTCAGGATAAAGATTTGGTAAAGAAAAAATATGAATTATATTTAAAATCAGTCAACGAACCCGCAGACATTATTCTTGTGAACCCTGATGAACCCAAGGTGAGAGTTTCAACAATCTCCGCTTATTTATAAAACCTCTTTTGTTGGGAAACCTTGTACAATGTGGGATAAATTAGACCGTTTTAAAATTTAAATCTTCAAAGGATCAAAAACTTTTTAACCTCTTGTTCTCCAGCATATCCTTATGATGAGGGTTACACTCTCAGTCTGACATCAATTCAGTCCATGATCTTGATTGTGAATATACTGATGGCAAATTAATGGACCGATGGACGGTATTACACAATCGGTCAGACTGACACCGGTCTCCTCGAGAATGTGTTTGTGGTGACATGTTTTCAATGAAAAAACAATGTTTTTTTTTTGTTGTTTTTTTTCCCAAATTTTACATTTGATATATACAATTCTATGAAATCATATGAGTAATGGGAACCCACTAAGGCGTAGCCTGTGCTTCGGTAAAATAGTTATATACATTTTATTATTGTGGACATATAAAGCAAAAACAGTTAGCTTATCAGCTTATCATTAAACAGTTTGAACAAAAAGTAGTGTATAGTGTAATAATAAGTACCACCATAACATGGGCATGAGCCTAGCATTGTGGTCGAAAAATCCACAAATGATGTAACCATTCAAAGCAATGAATCATTTAAAAATTTGAAAAAAAGTGCATAGAATGAAACTCTCTTTAGGTTTTCCAAGGGACCGGAAAAAACAAACTACTTAAGCAGGAAAACCTTATATGTGGAAAAATTGGGCCAACTTTGGACTGGGGACCGAAAAAACCAAACTTCTTAAGCCACAAAACTTTTTAAGAGGGAACGTCTTACGAGGGTTTCGCTGGTATAATAATAAGTGTATAGTTTGTGAGAAAGATGGACGGTCCTCTCTGCCTCCCCTGTGGGGAAACGGCGTGATAGTTAGTTAATTAATTAAGCTATTACGAAAATGGAATCAGCTGGCGTACTGTGAAATTTTATCATGTACCATCAAGAAGTTAAGCATAAACTTCTTACGTGATAATTTGTATGTGGCTTTCAATGTATAAGTTGAATATTATTTGGATGTAAAAATGTAAAAATTATCGAAGTTTTTTAAATTTGTTATTTTTTTTCAGAGAAAACGTAAAAGAATGTCATTAGAGGACGACAAAGAGTCTACACTAAAAAATGAGTCGATGCCGGATGACAGTGAAATCTATGATGAGTTTTACGAACAATGTAAGTACACATTAACTCCTTAGGGGTTGTCCATTAATCATGTGAGGCTCGAAAGGGGGGGAAGGGTCGGAAAAAAATCACGAAATATCACAAGAAGGGGGGGGGGATATAATGAGATATCGATATACGTGTATTTAAATAGATATATGTGTATTTATTTTTCGTTGAACCCAAGATTTCTAAACCAAATGCCAGTCAAAAACAACCTGCAACCTAATAGCTCTCTGGAAATTTTTATCACAATGCTTAATTTTCCAAAATTTAATCAGATTATACATTATACCTGTATTTAAAGATAATATTCTGAAAATTTCAATATTCTTTTGTACTAAAAAAATATACAAGATTTTGGGGGGTAGTCTAAAACCTCACCACATACCACCGGGGGGGGGTTAAAAAGTTGCTAAAAAACATCATGTGATTAATGGATGACCCCTTACATTTATTGTGACAGAATCATTAGCCACTCACTCAATTGCTAGACGTTTTAGGAAAAGTACTCAGATTGCGCCGTAACAAACGACCGGCCGTGCGATGTACTACCAAGAATTACAACAATTACATCATTTTCTATCTAGGTGCACAAAGATAATAATTGTTTGTTGTGGAAAATAAAAACGCAACATCAATTTTAATCTTTGAAACACATAACAGGTGTTTTTTCAGCGACAGTTGAGAGGTTAAATAAAAATATTAAAAAATAAATGAGTGACTAAGAACAGTTTTTACACTCCATCACAAATCTAGTTTTCTGGACTTGACTGCTTTTTCGATTCTCGCTTAGATTGAGTATTCTGGGTATTAATCTGATAAATTTAATAATTTTCTTTATTTCCAGGTGGTTTGGTTCATGTCAGCAGCCCTATAGCCTTCAGTGACTACTCATTCTGTTTAAGTGAAAGTGAAGGTGTTAGTGATCTATTTGATATTCCATCAACAAGAACCCATTAATAACTAGATTAAAGGTGGCAACTGTTCAACATGTCCCGAGGGAAGACATGAGTGCATCTGTAGCTGAAAAGATCTCCGTAAATTATTTTCCTGAGCCATATACATGGTACGGTTCACTGTTCTCTACAAAGTAACAAATGCATATTCCGATTTCGCAACATTAGGTTTCAATTCTGACTAAGAGAGAGTACAGTTAGTAATCCCTCATACCACTAACCTAACCAGGGGGCCTAGTCTGTACCTTTCGGGCTAACAAACCAGTAAGTTCGTAGCTTGTTAACTTTCCTTGCCTGTGCTATCAACTGAGTGGACACGATCTCGAATTACTAAAATATCTCTGTAAATATAGTAATAAGTAAAATTTTAAGAAACCCCCGACACAAAAAGAGCTGATGACCTTGAAACGCCTGAACAGATTTTCATGAATTGTAGCTAAGAACTATCTCGATCACGTCAACTTTCAAACAAGAAAACCGCATCATAATCGGTCCATTAGTTTAGGAGCTATGATGCCACAGACAGACACACAAAAAATCAAACTTATAACACTGCTCCTCGCGTCGGGGGTTATAAACACAGACTTCATAATATAGGTATTTCTGTGTAATTATTATTAAAAATATTAATAATTACAATACAGTGTACAGCAAAGGAGCGCAAGGAAGTTTTTAGCATCATAAGGGAAGGGTTAAAAGGAATTATAGGATTAATAAAGTTAAACCCGCAATAGACGTTTTCATACATACAGGGAGGGCTGATTTTCAAACCTCCATTTTTGTGAAATATTATTGTAAGTGCAATAATGAGACGGCCGTTGTTCCCAATCCTACGATCAACTTTTGAACTGAAATTTTCTCCCTTCCTCTTAAAAACCCTCTTCCCAACGCAACTCTCCGATTAACAGGCCAATCGAGCATTACTAAACAAATCACTTAGCTGATCGGAGACTCACATTGATCGATCGAAAAGTTGTGAACAATAGCTGTAAAAATCGATGTGAAATCATGGGCTTGGTGCAATATCAATCACTCATAAAGAAATTAATAATTTCCCAAAAAAAATATACCTACGTTCGGTGTAAATTCAATACCGCAGAAGAACCATTTGTCAAAATGTTTATGAGGGATAAAAAAAAACTTAGTTTTTCATCAATGTCAATACAAAATAAATTCTAATGCAGATTAATTTTGTATTTCATGTAATATTTATTTACCATTGTTTTCATCTATGCAAAATTAGTTGTGGCACACGCAGCATTGCCATAGGATTATTTTCAATCTGCTTCTTTAGTGGGGACGATTCATTTACAGTGTTGACTTAAACGGAGTGCACAGTCTCCCAGTCAATTTCAAAATTAAAGCTAACTTTTAAAGCGCCAATCAAAGTGGCTTGTGCAATTCAACTGAAGACACCAAAAAAACTTTTTTTGAAAATATTGGTTTATTGAACTTGCGTAAATTTAGTAACACAATGGTTCGGTAAGGTTAAAGAGGTTAAAGAAAACTTTTATAGAGGTTCCAATACTTTTATAAAGATTCCAATACTTTGAATCCCTCTTTCAAACTTTAATCCTCTTCGATGAAAAGTTACAGCTGTCCTGCCAGTGAAAATCATTTATTTTTTGTATTTCTTGGGCATTAAATATGTAACAATTTCTAGACATTTTGTTTTTTGAAGAGTTTTATTAAATGTACATTTGTTACTTAAACAACAAATGTACATTTAATGAAACTCTTCAAAAAACAAAATGAAAATCATTTAGTTTGGGGCGTTTCGAACTCAGTTGCATTTGATTAACAATAGAGAACTCCAGTCCAATTTTTTTATTTTTTTTTATGAATAATGACCTTCTAACTTAAATAACTGCATTTTTGTTTTTATTTTTAGAGTTAGTTTTAATAGTTAAAATAATTGTCAAAGTTTTAATTTTTCGAGACCCCCCGGAAATATGGTAAATCGTGTGACGTCATCACTCCCGAAAAATTTGTATGGGATTGGGCAATCAGCTGATCTACTGCCGCCATTTTGAAATCCGTTGTTCCGTTGTTCGAAGTATTCTCCCTAGAAGAAGCATTACTTTTTTCATTCATTATTTTTTTTGTGCAGTAGTTTTTCAATATTTTAAATAATAGAGATACCTCTTTTTTTGATACTGAATTATTTAGGCTTAAATATTGTTTCAATAAACACTACAACTAAATCTCTATAAACAGTACGAAATAAAGAATAACATGAAATGTTGTTAATACTGATGGCTTGTGCCATACCTACATGTCAATTGATTTCAATACAATGTGATACAATGACTGGTGACGCGTGACGTCAGCACTAACCATTCAATCGTACCAACTTTACAGTGTATTTTAACGAGACGTTAAAAAATGCACTTTTTAATATTTTTTTACGAACACTACGTTTAATATTATAAAAAAAAACTTATATATTCAGAATCAGCGTTTATTGGTCTGTATGAACATATTTTTTTAAAGTCATAATATTTTTTACTGGAGTTCCTTATTAGAGTTATTTTCTATATTTGAATGGTCCTTGTTAAACGCTGATTATCGGCCTGCTCTGGCATTTCATCTTCAAGCATAACGGCATTTGATGTGGCTTAACATTAAAAATGGAGCTGATCATCAATCAAATTTGAAGAAGGTTGAAACTTCCCTAACATAATGTTTTTATGGCATTTTCTACCTATTTCATCCCATCTTCTGACACAGCTTGTTCTTTCTGAATACCAATTATAATATTTTAGCTCATTTCGAGTTAACTCCTGATGTTAATGGCGCAAGTTAATTTCTTCTGGCTGTCTCATTTATTGCTTAATTTTTGTTTGTGTTATCATGTAACCGTAAATTATGAGGGATTACTAAGTACAAACGCCATCAATTTTTTTCTCTTGTTTATAACATTTTGAATGTGAGCCATAAAACCATCTTTGTGCAGTCTGCATCCTTGAAAACAATTACCTGACTTGTTGTGCTTACAAATAGATTTGCAAACACTTCTTGCTTACAAATAGATTTGCAAGCAAGAAGTGTTTGGTTGAAATGTTATTACAATGTTTTAAATTGTTAAGAATGCAATATCACAAATTAATAAAGGTCTTATGGCCGCTGTTCCTAACTTTTCGATAGACCAATCTGAGTCTACCATCAGCCAAGCAATTTGTAAGTATTTTAAAGGTAACACTCTATTCTCGGTGTTACCAAATATTTTATTGTTAATCTTAGGTGGCCCCGCCCACCTTAGCCCTGCCCAAAATGGCATCAAAGTAAAAACTTTCGATTAATATTTAAGAGTTAAATATTGTATTTATTATTAACACACCTAAGTTCGTTTTAAATACTGTTATCCATAAACTTGCATTTTACATTTTTTAAACAAATGTATAAAATATATAAAAAATAGAGTGTCAGTTGTTGACACTTTTTATAACTTTGCTTTGCTCAGTCGAACTTAATCCACGTGTCCGGTTTCCTTAGATTAAGCGATGCTTGTGTATTGGAAAGATCGTAGTTGTGCATTTGAGCAGTGTTGAACCTTAGTTTCGGCTTAGCAGTTGATTAGTAGGATTGGGAACAGTGGCCGGAAGACAACTAGGTAAAGAAATTGGAAATTATTGTACAAATTTAGTAAAAAACATATACATATTATGTAATGGCAAAACATAATATCACACATCTGTAGAAGTGTCATAAGTAATAAAAATAAGTATAAATTTTATGTTTTATCTCTGAAAAGTAAAGTGATTATGATTGTCTATGCCCTACGAAAACCGTATTTAACTTCACTCACTCCATATCCGCAAGATGTCACTAGTATCTCTTTTTGACAAAACCCCTTGTTCATCATTCATTCATTTGTATTCGCTCTCTTTTAAAATTAACTTTTTTTGACGTACAACACTTTTCTACGGGATGTGCGATATCTGTTTGTTTCTGATGAAACATTGATTTGTATGTAAATAATATTTACATACAAATCATATTATGATTACAGATTATATTTTATGTTAACTCTTGAATTTCCTATTTCTGATATTGCAAATTCAACAATGAAAGACCGTTGATTTTAATAATTTCTATTTTAGTCTTTTGAAAGTAGCTTATGTAAAATAATTTATGTAAAAATAAATACTGTTATGTATTAAGTTTTAATTGTTAGCCTCAACGTCTAATCCAAAATCGTATTCCACTGGTTACAGATAAACACATAATAACTTTTTTTAATGAGTATTTACTTATATGTACATTGTTTATTATTTATATTATGTATCTACCAATTTTTAATTACATGTACATTATTAATATTCAGTTTCTAAAAGAAACGCCTATTTCTGAAGTGAGCTCATTCGAGTAAAAATTTTCTCCACTTAGCTACCTAGATATTTTGTTATTTCAGAAATCTTTTTGTAAGCTTTTCTTTAGATGTTTCTCTCTGGCAAAAGACAACTTATACTGTTTTTTTTTTAATATTATTTACTTATCCCGCATTATTATTCAAATAAAAAATTATATGATTTTTATGTAATTATCCTTTTTTTAATACATTTTTAATCTTGGATTATTTGTGTACTTACAAGAATTTGGTCTATTTATTTTAACATTTTTACCGCATTTCTGATTTACATTTGCACATATGTAGTTATTTTAAAAAGAGGTGGTATGGCAACACTGTTTTTGAAAGGTATTATCAAAACGTATTTTTGGCATATAACTACATAGTACACACCCACCTTCAAATAGAAATACCTTCCGTGTAAATTTGAATGGAAACAGATGTCGCCACTGACTTAGTGCCTTTTTATCGAAACTTCCTATCAATTATATGAATCTTTAACACTGCCTACCACCACTGAGGGCGATAGAGTGAACTCCCTAAAGGATGATGTAATTAAAATACACTTCCAAAGGGAGAAACTCGGTGAAAGAAGAGGAAACTGAAAATGGAGAAGCAGGGGCATGGGGAACCGGAGAGGTAAGACCAAGGACCCCAGAGGCAACTGGGGACAGGAGAGAGCCGCTGGAGGAAACTAGGGACTTCAAAAGTCAGCTGGGGGTAAACCGAAGACCTCAAAAGATAGTCAGGCTGGGACAACTGAACCTGGGATAGACTGAAAGCAAACGGGGACCACAGAGGGTAACTAGGAATGTCTGGGGACTAGAAGATCTGAAAGAGGAGGCAAGGGACCTCATGGGAAAGTAAACCCTCAGGGCTATCGTTGGGAAATGTTCAGAAAAAGTTTGTGGCCCCTGCCTCCCACGCGGAAGCCGCCACCAACAAAATTAGGATGGCTATCGTTCGTAGAGAAGAGTTTACAAAGGAGCAAGAGGCCTTTATGAGTGAGGGCTGGCGATCTGATTTTCAGCATACCAATAGGACATTTCAAACCCAGATTCGACGAGTGCTTTTCACTCGCAGGGCATCCTGAAAACAATGACATAGCTGAATATCCTATGAACCCTGGTGAACTTCATCAAAGGGACCGAACGGGAGATAGGCCATGAGTGCTCATGGGAACTATGTAAACTGTAAACCGTCTTCATAAATAAAAATAACTATGTACTTATTTAAAAACTTGCTTAAAATTGTTTTGTTTTATTTTCAAATTCCATTGAAAATATCATTCATCACTAATGAAATAAAACAATACTTTTGTACAACTTGTTTTAATAAATTGTTTGAGCCTTACAAATTAGGGTTCAATTTTTCAATCACTTCTTTACTTTCTTGATAAACCTATCGAGCACACCAAATGATTTGGCGGGATTCTCAGTTTCCACTGCCTTTTGTGCTTTAGATGTTTTCACAGCTCTGACAAACTCCTGCAATAAACAAGACCATGAGCATTACAATAATTTATTTATGTGTGACAAAAGAATTAAGACTTTTACTATTTTATTCACATTCATATCTTTAAAAAATATTAATCTTACCTTTTGAGCTGTATCTTGAGCAATTTTCTTATTACGAGATACTTTAGCCGTTCCCTTGTTTTTGGTCTTCTTTCTGGGGGTGTAATCTACCTTTTTAGGTTTCATATGCTGAAATGAAAACATTTGCGAGTTTTAGACATATTTCGAGATCACTGTTATTGTTTTATAATTTGATCTTTAATCTGAATGATGTAACATAGACTGTACTAACCAATAATTTAGAACGAGCTTCAAGTTTTTCCTTGAGAGTTGGCACATGAATCTCCGCAACAGCAGAAGGATTAAGGCTAATGAGTTCAGGTTGTATTTTCTCCAACAAAGACTTGACTTCTGCCTCCCGTCTTTGACTCTTGGATTGGTAAGGATTGCTCTCCAAAGCATCAAAGTTGGCTTCCCCACATCCTGGTACTATTAAACTGGTGAATCCTCGATCTGTGGCCACTCCCAACACGTCTTCATATGAACAGAAACTCATGTTGCCAACGTAACCTAACATTTTGTGTTGGAGATAAGCTTTTTTAGCCTGCTGTGTGCAGCAATCTCTGAAAAATAAAAATGAGTTAATAATGTTGTATGAAAATAGATATGTATTACAGCTTAAACGTTGTGATTACTTTTTCTACAGTGGAGTTGTTGATTGTAAGAAAATGTATAATTTTTATTTACCTGTAAACCTCAACAACATTCCCCATTCCAATAGCAAGGAGATTGTTATATGAGAATTCCAATTGCGATGCTGCACTTCTTAAAACATAGTGTTGAAGATGGTCTCCAAGATTTCTAACATCCCATATCCTCACACTTCTGTCCATAGCAGCTGTGGCCATGTACCTGTAAAGCAAGCATGGTTATACTTTAAATAGATGAACCAATAAGAAAAAAGATAATTCTTCAAAAGCCATTTGTTGACCATGATGATACCATTGATATCTTTCACATTGGCTGTCATTAGCAAGAAAAAGACACCAGGCTACTTTTTTTTAATACATAATAAAATACCTAAGCATTCATTACTCATATTATTTGGGAAGTATGTTTACGAGTGATGGGAAGGCTGATAGAGATATTGAAAGAAGGGTGAATGCAGGTAACTCTATTAATGGAGGACTGAACGCCGTTGGCACCAACAAAAAGCTGTCCAAAGATGCGAAACTAGCCGTCCATAATGGAGTACTGGTACCTACCCTGATGTATGGCAGTGAGGCATGGAACTGGCAGAGGAAGGATGAAAGTAAACTGAACGCTGTAGAAATGAAATCCCTGAGGCACATGTGTGGTAAAACCAAGTATGATCATGTGAGAAATGTGGAAATCCGCAAAGAATGCAAGGCTGATGTAAGCGTAATGTAATGAATAAGATCAAGAAAGAAACGCTCCGATGGTTTGGGCATGTAGAGTGAATGAACGAGGAAAGGAGTGTAAAGAGAATATATGACACGAATGTGAATGGTAGAAGTCGAGGACGCCCAAGAAAGACATGGTACGACCAAGTGAATCAGATACTTGAGTCGGGCCATGTCAAGAGTCGGAATAATAGAAGAGAATGTATGAGACGTTGTATGAATGTAAACGAGGCAAGGAATGTGTGCCAAGACCGGTATGTTTGGCGGTCTGTCCTCTCTGCCTACCCCTGCGGAGAAACGGTGTGATGGTTAGTTTCATCACTCAAAAATCTCGAACGTTTCTCTAACTTTTTCCCGCCTTTACGATCTGTCAAAATTTGCTTTCGTTACTTTTGTAACACTCTTTAAAAATGGAACACATTTAAATTTTATGTAGAGTCTGACGAAAGTTCCTACCTGAATTTCTACACAATATCAAAGGGGTATTTTAAAAATAAATTAAGTGCTTTCTATATAATTATTATGCTAATTAATAATAAATGGATATTATACATACTGTCCTTTGGGATCTATGGCCAATGCACTGAGAGGAGCATTATGGCACAGAATACTGGCTAAGGGTTCCTTCACTTTGGGACACCACATGGACACAACTCCCTTTGACTGTCCAACACATAAAACTGCATTGTAGGGGTTTTGCTTCATCACTGAAATATTTCCTAACATCGTCCTGTATTGACCCGCAATTTCACCAATTGATATGTCTAACCAAGATAGATACCCTAGTTCACTCTGAAATAAAAATAAAAGATGTAGGTATATAAAGGAATTAATATAATTGTTTTTACGAGCCATAAAATGAATGGATTTTTTAATATATGTACTTACACCAGTTGCAAGAAGGAAGTGATAAGGGAGAAATTCCATCCTTTTAACTTTATTCAACTTCTTTACGCAATGAATTTCAGTGCCTTTATTGTCGTACATGTAAACCCAATCCTTTTGAGCAGCAGCAAACATTGTTTCTATGTGCATCCAACTATAAAAGTATTTTGTATATTAGTTCAGGAAATTAATAATGATGACCATTAATTAGCTAATTATAATACAGTTTTATTGGAATAACTTTTGAAGGTTATACCCATAAATGTAATATAACATTGAAGAAGAAGATAATACTAATAAATCTAAATGAAACATGAAACAGAACAAGATACAGAAAAATAAAAAGGTAACAGTCGTAATTTCCAATAACATTTGACTCCCAGTTGCAACTGTTAACTTTTTATATTTTTTAATTTACATGTCTTATTCAATTGCTTATCTAAAAAATAATGTTGAAGTCGGTTAGTAAAACTGTATAATATTTTATCATAGAAGATAACACTAAAAAATTACAAGTGTGCAGTTCACACACGGCAGAAGTGAAACCTTCAGAAAACTAGACAAGAGCAGGGAGGCTACGAAGCACCACGCAAAGAGGAGACTGATTATTCTCTCACAGGCTAAATCCTATAAATTTATGTCTTTTTAGTGTCACTTTTTTGTTTCATCGAGTTTCAAATCACAACGGTGCTAAAGAAGTTTTCACTTCAAAAACTTCAGGTTTAAAATTTTAAAAAAGATAAGTTTCATCACATCAGAGCTCATCGTTTGAGAGTGTTTGCTGCTTCCTGTAAAATTAATTCCTTTACAGTTGAGATATAAATAATATGGAGGTGAACTTATAATATTATTTACCATACGTCGTGAACAGATTCCATGACATTCATTTCGCAGTGAAGATGCTTAGTGACCCAATCAAAGGCAGCGATGTGGCCCATCCTTCCCCCCAGCAGCAAATGCCTTCCATTCTGCGAGTACTTCATGCGATACGGCCCAAACTGTTTCAGCTGCAGGTCAAAGTGTTTTGTGGCTGCGGCAATATCAATGCTCTCTGCAATTTGGTGCTGGGTGAACTGTGTTGTCGTTTCTCCGGCATCAGCCTCCAAATAACTAGAAATAGAAATTCCGTATTATAATACTTTCTATCTGTTAAGGTAAAACCACACTAAGCCCACGCAACGCCACGCCACGTGGGTAGACGTCACCATTTCCATATCTGGACTGCTTACCATCCACACATTTTCTATGGAAACGGGTGCTTTAGAATCAGACTAGCTCCACGCAACGCAAACCGACGCCCCCTACGCGACGTTGATCTGCCACAGCCAGATAGGCGTGGGCCATGTGGAAGGTGGAGGGGGTATGGTCACGCCTACTACGAGATGATTTTACATCTTTTTGGTGTTATCTGAGCATCTAACGTTGTTTCGCTATATCTATGGTTGTTTTTTGACAGATATTATTAAAAAATGGATGACGAACAGTTTATTGAAGCTTTTAGACGGCACGAAGTTATTTATAAAATCAAATTACAGGATTATAGAGATTCTGCATACGCAGTGCAACTTAGGAAGAAATTTCAGCCATTCATGGCATGATTTTCAATATTATACCCCTATAATGAATGTCAATCAAACTTTAGACACACTGCCAGTCTTTCTCTGGTCCCAATTGACTTTCGAAGCTGTGTGTTTTCTTTTTTTATGTCATATTCAATTATGCTGTGAAGCTCTTCAAATACCACTTTACTCATACGGAAGTACATGAAGAATCGTCCGTCATCAGATTCTAGTTCCTTTACTAAAGTATGGAACTCTCCAAACATTTGTCTTTGTTTGTTAATGTTGTGGACCCAAATACTTCTCACTTTTTTTCTTTTTACGAGAATATTGATTTAACAATAATAATCGTAGCAAATCATCTTCAAATTCACTTTCAAGATATGGCAAAGCTGTCATCTGCTAAAAGAATCACATAAACATAACCTAAAAAATAAATGTCAAATGTGTCAAATCAAACGCGCCTGCGCACAACCAGAGACCCCTTGTCACGTGGTCACAGCGACGCGTACGTACGTCTGGCCAGTGTGAACGGTACAGGAACGTTGCGTGGCGTTGCGTCTGCTCAGTATGATCCTTGCTTTAAATAAACATAGAAGCAAAGGCAAACAACATGGCATGGAAGCACGCTACAACCAAACTACACGGAGTATCAAAGGCAGTGCCCGAGATCGGTGGCTGAGTTGGGGTCGCGTTTGGGTCGTTGTGTGTTTAATTCCTTAGCTGGCTAAGTCCTCCATTACGACACAAGCAACATTTTTCGCTCAGTGTGGTGGTAGTAGGAGATTTTCAAACATTGTCAGGTTATTCGTAACCTGGGAATGTTGGTCTTTCTTTAAAATAAAAGAAAAGGTGCGTGGCTGTAGACGCGATTTGCAGTAGTATGGGTGAAAGACGTTTGCAACACTTTTGTAAGTGGGTTTTACTAATAATGGTTCATGACCCATCTCATCTCTAAATACACATACAAATACATAGATTTTGTTTTCTTGAATGAAAGCAAATCTGAAAAATATAAATTAATCCACATCCTTGTTATTTGTTTTTAGGGTGATATGCCGTGTTGCGCTACCTCCTCCTTTAGCCAACGTTTCGGACAGCGTTACAGTGTCCATCATCATGACCTATGACATGTGTGCAGATGCATAACACCCCAAAAACAAATAACAAAAATACTTTTACCCTGACGAAGGAACGTTTGTTCCGAAACCGGTCGGATTTGCGCATCATATAAGTGGTTTATTTCATTTTTCTATAATGGATAACCACAAAGTAATAGCTACATTGAAAAAAATAAATAAAAAATACTTTTGGCCGTAAAAATCTAAAATCATATCTAATCCACATCCGATCGAGCTAAGTTTTTTTTTTTACATTAGCCCCACACAGGAGGCCCTGAGGAAAATAATTTCCTTAGTGGATGTGGATTTCTTTTCCTTTAACTCAGTGGATGCTGTGTGGAGGGTCTTTTAAAGGAAGGGAAGGATAGGAAGTTCTGGGGAGGAAAAAGGTATGAGGGGTGGGTATGAATCTGGGGGTCAGTGTGTCCAGGAGTTATATACGTATGAATCCATCACTCTAACTACGGTGCAAGGCAACGGGTTGAGAGTCCGGCTGGAAAGGTTAAAAGGCCTTCCTCAACCAGTCTCTCTCGAGCCGGCCCGCCACGCAGCAGGCGGGCAGACGCATTCGCCGCCAAGACCCGGACAAACCTCACCCCATGAACTCGGGCACCCATGCTAAGTCACCAAACGTAGAGAACCACTTGGGGTGACCTATGGCACAGGTGTTGGTTATCCAATAAATGGTTCCCAGGGCGGCGGTACCCATACCCACCTCCCAAATTGAAGTTGCAGATAGACTCTTTGTCAGTGACAATGCATACTATCAACTTTTGTCGGTGACAACGCATACTATCAAATTCACGAACACACGCATTTCTCCTACGCCAAATGCCCACCATGCTGCACTCTCTGTGATGCTTAGTTTCGGCATGGCAGCCGTTCGCGATGGAGCTTCCGCTTGCCGCACCCGCCAGGTGTGAATAACGCTCTATAATTAAACCATAATAAATGACAAAATTTTGACAGAACATTTGGGATACCATAAGGTCTGCGAAAGTGGGACCCGAAAATGCTCACCAAAGAATTCCTTGAGTTCTACGACATTGATTACGAGGAATGCTTGGACTCAATTGTGACTGGAGACAAGACTTTCTAAACCAACTTTTCGGGCTCATTTCGTACTTCGTGTGTCAAAATGCTTCCGAAATGACTATTTTCATGTGTGTGTGTATAGAAAATTTTAAAGTCGTGTAATTCAGTTAATATTGCTTGCCGCCGCCTAATTCTTTCAGATTCGGATTCCCCGGCCCATAGTTAGTATAAAAATAACTAGTTTGATTTTCTAGGAATCAGAATGCTTCCAAAATGGCTATTTTCCTGTATGTGTATAAAAAATTTTAAAGTCGTGTAATTCAGTTAATATTGCTTGCCGCCGCCTAATTCTTTCAGATTCGGATTCCCCGACCCCAAATTAGTATAAAAATAACTAGTTTTATTTTTTAGGAATTTCGCCCATAAACCGAATTTTTTCCGGCATTTGGAATGGGGGAACCTGGCTGCACGTTGCCGGATCACGCGTAAAATTGTTCCTCACGACCGCAGCACCTTGGAGACCTTATTTTATGGACAGCCCTCATACTAATAGTACAATTGTATTTTTTTTTATTTATTACATATTGTGGGAGGAATGCAGATTCTGCCAAAGTTTGTTTTTTGCCAAAAACCATGTTTTCACCGCGTTTTAAGTTGAGAACTTTAATCTGGAAGGTGAAAAAAAGTGCGGAAAGCAATAGAAAAAAAATTTGAATAAGTAATTAATTTTCAATTGCGTTAAATAAAATTTCACTTCGCGAACCGACACTATGACAGACCGGCGGGTGCCAGCGGGCATTTCATCACTGTTGGTATCCCTGATACAAAGACGAGCTAAATACGATTGTAGCCGACTTCGTGGGATAACTGATGAGGCGCGTAATTATGAAATTTGTCTAGCGGGCTTGTGTATGTTATCTTTACTTTAAAAAACAGCCTAAGTTTTTGAATGGTTTGTTTGGCTACGCAGGGTTTGTGTAGCGGGCTTGTGTATGTTATCTTTACTTTAAAAAACAGCCTACGTTTTTGAATGGTTTGTTTGGCTACGCAGGGTTTGTGTAGCGGGCTTGTGTATATTATCTTTATTTTAAAAAACATCCCAGGATTTGAATGGTTTGTCTCCATTCCAGTACCTGATTAGAGGTTCGTTTACGTTATTAATTCTGTATTTCATAATTACGTGCCCTATTATTTATCCCATGAAGTCGGCTACAATCGTTTCTGGCTCTTGTTTGTAGGTCTGGGATACCAACATAACAGTGACAAAATGGCGGGCGAAGTGTCGTGTTTTGGTTCACGAAGTGAAATTTTATTTATACTTTAAACGGCTGTATCTCCCTCAATTTTGCCGAGCGCGCCTTAATTCTTTTTTATTCAGCTTCTCCACACTTTTCTCATCTAGAAAGTGCCTTTTTATTAAATTTCCAAACTTTGGCAGAATCTGCATTTCACCCCATATTGTATTGACTTATTTATTGATATTGTATTGAATGTAGATTATACAACAAGAAACCGGCAGGGTGGACAAGTTTTCTGGAGATGGTAAAGACTACAAGGGTTGTAAGGCAGATGATCTATGTATTAAAAAAAAAATTATTACCCAGCATTTTCATTTAGGAGAAGTTCTGTCCTAGCGGCCTGCTCTGTAGCAAACTTGATGTGTTTTTCTTTCCTTTTCAGTTTCTTCAAGTGCACTGTGTGTTTTATGGCTTTTCCGGTAAACCCCTCGCCTCGGGAATGTTTTTCGATTTTATCTTTGTTTACTGGAGCTTTGCCTTTAAATTTCTTTTTGCCAATCGTTTTTTTCTAAAAGGAAAAACTGATACAATAAAATCAATCTCTTATTTTATAAATCGAAAAACTTAATAGCGAAATACCATTATTATTTACCTTAATGGCTTCATTTTTTAAGTTCTGCCATCGCTGAGGTTTCACCTTTACATTGATGCTGATAATTTTATCACTGCCTGCTTTTGATTTTTTTGTGTCCTGAAATTATTTTTTTTTTTTTATTAACAATCATTTTAAAATTCTGATTCCAATCATAATTTAGATAAAATGTGGAATTCGAAGTATGCATGATACCATTTAGTGACAAACCGAAATAGACCAGGTTTTTAAAAGATGAAAATATTATAATTAGTCAAATAACATTTACTGGTTATTTCTGAATGTTTTGTTGTACTTAAAGCCCTTAATTTTATCAGTGGTTTAAATTATAACATAAATTGCAAACCTTTTCTGGCGTTGTGTCAGTTTTCTTTTTATCAGCTTTTGGGGTAAAATATCTTGCCTGCAAAAGAAGTATAATTTAGATTCTAATTTAATAACACATATAAAGGTACTTTATTTAAGCAATATATTATTTACCTTAGGTTTGGCCATCGCAAATCATTTATTTGTGTACATAAAATGAAAACAAATCAAAGAGGTTAGAAAATGTGCGGCATTGACAGAAGGTGTCAAGCGAGAAGCGAGCGGCGCGAGCGGTGTCAAGAATATAACCATAAATATACTAACCCAATATAACCATAGAATACTGCGATGACCAGTGTTACCGAAACCAAAACTTCAAAATCGGGAGAATTTTCGCCTAAAAATCGGGAGAAAACGGAAAAAATTTGAAGAAATCGGGAGATGACAAGAATTATTTTAGTAAAACTTCTCCCTTGTAAATAATTCGAATCCCTTTTATTATTGCGAAGCAGAACCTTAACAACAAACGAAAAACCCATAAGCAGCGCCGTCAATCCGATTACTGTAGATGTTGCCTGTGGAATAACGCAATTTTCCCTAACGTTCAACGGGGACTTATTTCACGTCTGGCAACTCAGCACGAAATTTTGTGAACTGTCACCCGTCACTTAACGATACGCCAAATTCATTTAATACCTACTTTCTTTTAAAAGTGAACAACATTCATATAAGTAACAATCTTTTAATCAATAAGTAATAATTTTAATTTTATTAAGGAACCAATAAACCACCTCATGGGCTTTTTCAAAACACCTCTCACCTGGCGACAGATACTTGATAACGATACACTGTTTAGTAATCCTTTATCGAAATACCTACTAATATCTCAGTCTAATCACCAAAAACAAAAAGAAAGTGCATGGACCATATTAAAATTGTTATTGAAATTATTACTGTTATGAAATACTTAGGAGTTATATTAGATTAAAATTTAACCATTAAACATTTTCATGTTCTGACTGCAACTATTCTTTTTCTTAAAAGGAACATTTAAAAGTCCACAAGCCGTGTCATAGTGGAACAATTATGCAACTATTCATGTTCTTGAAAGTCACAATTTAATATTCACAATTCAATGTGGAGAAAAACCTTTTTTATGTTCCGATTGCAACTATTTATGTTCTCAAAAGGAACATTTAATAGTTCACAAGCCGTCTCACAGTGGAGAAAACCTTTTACATGTTCCGACTGCAACTATTCATGTTCTATAAAGTGACAAATTAAAATCCACAAGCCGTCTCACAGTGGAGAAAACCTTTTACATGTTCCGACTGCAACTATTCATGTCCTCGAAAGTGACAATTTTTATATCATCAACAAGCCGTCTCGCAATGGAAAAAACCTTTTGTATGTTCCGATTGCAATTATTTATGTGCTAAAAAGGTGATTTTAAAAACTCACAAGTGAACTCATAGTGGAGAAAAACCATTTTCATGTTTCGGCTGCAACTATTCACGTTCTCAAAAGGAATATTTAAAAGTCCACAAGCAGTCTCACAGTGGAGAAAACCTTTTACATGTTCCGTCTGCAACTATTCATGTTCTCGAAAGTGACAATTTAAAATCCACATGCCGACTCACTGTGGAGAAAAACCTTTCTTATGTTCCGACTGCAACTATTCATCTCCTCAAAAGGAACATTTAGAAGTCCACAAGCCGTCTCACAGTGAAAATAACCTTTTTCATATTCCGACTGCAACTATTCACGTTCTCAAACGGAACATTTAAAAGTCCGCAAGCCGTCTCACAGGGGAAAAAAACCTTTTTAATGAATGTTTGAAGTTTAATCCTTGCCAAAATGTTAACCTAAAAAAATTGCTTTAAAAATGTTGTTAATATATAAATTTTTTTACATGAAGTCCACACAGGAGGCCCTGAGGAAAATAATTTCCCTGAGGGCCTATGTCATTTTTTTAGAGAAAGAAAGGAGAGGAGAGTTCTGGGAAGGAAAAGGGTGTAAGGGTGGGTAAGAATCTGGGGTTTAGTGTGTCCTGGTCATCAGGCCTAGACAAACCTCATCCCATGAACCCGGGCACCCCTGCTAAATCACCAAACGTAGCGAACCACTTGGGGTGACCTATGGCAGAGGTGTTGGTTATCCAATAAAGGTTCCCGGGGCGGCGGTACCCATTCCCGCCTCCCAAATTGTTATATCCAAATATACCTAAGTAAGCATCCAGCACTTATTCTGTGTGTGTTCGGTAGTACCTATTTAAGCGAGCGGATGTTTTCCGTTTTGAAAATAAATAAGAACAAACATCGCTCAAGGTTTATGGATGAGCATCTCCAATCGATTCTTAAAATAACTACTTACCACGAATATGACACGCGACTTAAAAAATAAGAGAAGTCAGGTGTCTGGCTCAAGATAATTTACCATTTTACCCTCCTTTTTAACTTGAATGAAAATTTATAATAACTAGGTACTTACATATCTAACTAAACAAAGATTTAAACAATTGAGCATGGGTTTTAATTTTGAGACTGGCCCGCTTACACACGCAAAATCTTATAAATCGCCCTAAATAAAATCCACTTTGACACCCCTCCGTTACGTAATAAATTATAATTTCCAGCTCATAATTCATAAATGATCGATGATCGGTTTGTATGGGTCTATAATAGAGATATGCTTAGATTGCAGAATTTTGTAATTATTCTGGTCAATACCCGAATCCGGGGAATATATATTTTTTTAACCACAGACAATTATTTGCCTTTTGAGCGGACCATAAACAAAGAATTGACGAGAAACGACAAATCGCTGGGAACTTTGAAAAATCGGGAGATTTTGATGCCATTCCGGTAGATCGGGAGATGAAGTGAAAAATCGGGAGATCTCCCGCGAAATCGGGAGCTTCGGTAACACTGGCGATGACCCACAAGTTCGAAAAGGCATAAAAATCAAACAGGTGTTAAGACACGGCCACACGCAACACTAAAAGCGCGAGCACTTGTCTGAGCGAGCGCTGTGTTGTAGCGACACACTACGCTATAAAATATTTCTTTCTGTGGTAGGAGAGGAGGTCAGTTGAATTAGAAAACTGCCGCGAAATTTCATTTCTTTTTGCTGGATTTATCAACTTAACGACTGTCATACGCATGTTTACGTAGCTCCGTAAAAATGACCCCCTCTCCCGAATGGCGGAAAGGGGTCGCATATCGCGTGAGCAGCGGTTATGGCGTGTAACTTTGAGCTTCGAGCGCATCATCTGCTTATGCTGAAGTCACATGGTTCACTCGGATGAAGGTTTACTCGATGAAATGTTCCATTCTCGTTTCACCGCGTGTTCAGACGGTTCCTTCGAATGAAGAGTTCACTCGACATTCTCGCTACGAAGTCGTCGAGCGTAGTCGCGGCGCGCATTGGAATTCGTCCGGCGCTGACGACTAAGTTCGGGAATATTTACGATTTCAATTGACATTTCCGATAACGTCGAACTAAATTAAAAGAAATTGGCGATTCTTGTAAACAGTAAATAAATTTCAGCACCATAAAATGAACATATGGTTAAATAATAACCTGAAAACTGATATCTACCAGTATTTTTGCACCATGAAAATTTTTTTATTCCAAAATAGGCCTCGGCTTGCAATAAAATCCATATAAATGGAATATTTATTAACGTATCCAAAAACTGAAAACTGTTTTGGAAAGGTGATAAAATATGCTTCCAAAATTTATTATTAGAAATAACCACGTAATTTTTTAAATAGAATTATTTTTAATGTAAACTTTTAAAAGTTAAAACAATGGCTCTCCTTGCTTTTATTCTAACATTTAATTACTGGTAACAAACTGGTAATAAAAACACACACTTATTTTGTTAGAAAAATAAATTATAAACATTTCTGTCACCTCACTTTTTTGTGGTTTCATATAAAAATAATTCATAAAAAATTCACAATTTTTCATAAATTTTTTTTCAAATTCGATCAGAAACTTTGGTTCCATAAAAGTGTACATTCGTATTATTTTGTGTTTAATTGTTATATTGAATATATAGAGCATTATTTTCTCTTTCCATTACCGTTTAGATCATATTTTTCACTATGATAGTAAGGGAGAAACAATGATTTCTATAAGTCATGTAGGAGTTATTTCGAAAAGCGAACTAAACGGAGCATTTTTACGTTTAAGCCGCTCCGGCTACTCGTCCTCACGCCAGAACATTCTCGGCCGACTAATTCGCGAGTGAAAGACTGTTCACTTGTGTGTTCACACACATCATTCGCGTCACGTGATGTTAAATTCCGGTTGCGAGTGAACAGTGCCGAAGGAAGCATTCCAACATTCCAGCACTGTCTCTCTTCACTTTCGTGTTCACACGGTTCATTTCAAAGGGAAAGAGGTGGAATGAAATCAAGAAATGAAAGATAAATGAACCATGTGAATGGGCTATGTGTGACACCTACAATATTGCGCCATAATAAGATTACCGTTCACGGGGATAACAATAATACGTACTTAAAAATATTTTGGCAGGATTTGCTTCGACCAGATTTTTTTATATGAATACCGCACAAGAGTCCAACTGCTCCCAACTGCTAGGAGCCAGTGATACTTTGGCATCCCCAAACAGGGTATTTTGTAAGGCTGAAGGTAGTGGGGAGAGGAAGGAAACGGGGAAGAGTAAGGCGGAGAAGTACCTGGCTATTCAAATCTGGTCACCACAAGGACGGGCAAAAAAATCAACAATTACTGTTAGGATTTTTTTCTGGGGGGGGGGGGCACAAGGGGCGGACGGGCAAAAAATCAACAATTACTGTTAAGATTTTTTCTGGGGGGGGGGGGGGGGCACAAGGGGCGGACAGGCAAAAAAAATCAACAATTACTGTTAGAAATAAACTTGAAGTATGATACTGTATACCTATAAGTTTATTTCTTTACAATTACTGTTAGAAATAAGTATCATACTTCAAGTTTATTTCTACAAGTTCAAGTATGTATAGGAAGGTTTATGAAAGGGTCAAAACAATCGCAAAATTAAATGTTTAATAAAGACAGTTTTAGCTTCTAAGTATGTACTGTGATGGAATCTCCACAGTACGCAAAAATACATTCTGGGGGGGGCACGTGCCCCCGAGCCCCCCCCCCCCCCCCCCCTAAATCCGCCCCTGGGTCACCAAACACGGCAAAGCCATTTCAATTTTGAACGTTTCAATTCTGATTGATGGTCATCTTACATCAGGGCTAGAGATTGCCATCCGGTGTCATTTTCAAACCGACCGGATCCGGTCGAATTTGGA
The DNA here is from genome assembly GCA_917880885.1 of Limnephilus marmoratus. Lineage (NCBI taxonomy): Eukaryota > Metazoa > Arthropoda > Insecta > Trichoptera > Limnephilidae > Limnephilus > Limnephilus marmoratus. The sequence continues at coordinate 35,572,874 of OU862912.1, read as the reverse complement.
CTACAGGCTCAGTAGACAATATTTCTAGAAATACCGTAGTGATAGATGCTCTCAGTAACGCCTTGATTAGGGATTGCAATCTGGAAATATATATATACAACCAAAATAGGCGTTTTGATGTGATGATTTTTATTTCGGCGTATAATTGTTTTTCGTTAGCTCCACACAGGAGGCCCTGATGAAAATAATCCCCCTCATGTCATCTTTGGGAATGCTTTGTGGAGGGACTTAAAAATTCATTTAAAAAAATGTGTGCGTATGACAAAAATAGACATTTAAAAAAATGTGTGCGTATGGACGAAATAAACGATAGAACGCGAGTGATGTTTTCGTATTCAAAATTCAAAGGCTCCGTCGAGTACTGCCTCAAGGCCGACTAAAGTGGGAGGCTTAGGCACCAGTCGAATTTTTAGGTGTCAAGTTTTCTAAATATAACTAACAACGCTAGTTTGCAAATTATTATTGTACTAGCTGGTACCCGGCATGCGTTGCTATTCCATTACATAAAGAAATTATTTCTCCCTGCGTGTCCTTTCCCATTCGTCCCGTTCCCCTTCCGCTCCCCCCCATTCCTCTCCCCGTCCTCTTCCCCCCCCTCGCGTTTCCAGTCCGCCTCCTCCACCTTCCCTCTCCCCACTCCACTCCCCCCTTCCCCCGTCCCGCAAACCCCCTCCCGAATTCCCCTCCCTCCTCCCGGACTCCCCTCCCCCTCCCTGGTTAATTAAATTAATTCCCTTTACATTTAGTTTTCAAACAGCTCGCGTACCACCAATTGCAATATTTTTATACAAATTTCATAATGCTAGAGCTCACCAGACAATAACGAACATAACAAAAGAAGGATTATCCAATTTAGTGCATTCGTTCGGAACATACATTTCGGTGATTCATTTTTATACAAATTTCATAATGTCAGAGCTTACCAGTAGTTTTATACAAACCTTGTCCTGACAATAATGAACACAACAAAAAAAGAATGATCCTATTTGGTGCAGTCGTTCGGAAGTTATGCGCGTACATACATTTCGGCGATTCATTTTTATTTAAATAATAATAATAATAATAATATTATATAGAAGATTTGTTGTTACTTTTGATTTGTATGATATTTTACAACAAGCAATCATGTAAATAAATATAATTAGACTATTTTAAACAGTAAAGTTTACTTAGCGACGGCACTGACTTCGCAATTTAGGGAACGTACCCATACTACATGACACGTTTAGAGGGGGGGGGGGGTGTCTTCAAAATGTCACGCTTGGTACAAATGAGCGGCGGCGGGCTTAGGTTTTTGGTCACCGGGGGGGGAGGATTAAAAATTGCAAAAAAGTTGGTCACGTAGTATGGGTACGTTCCCTTAGCTTGTACTTGTAACCCAGACATGTACTTTAGTAGGTTTTGAATTCTCTAATGAAGCATAAAATCTTCGGGTGGAAAGCAATTATGATAATTGATAACAATAAGTGATTTGCATGTATTTCCGAACGAAATGTTATTCATTGATTTTTTACTAGTGTTTGCCAAATAATTGAAACATTTTCTCATCACGCACGTAGGGTTGCCATCTTCTAAAATAAAAAAAGCCTGACTCTGCGCTGTATTAGGCCGGACATTTGGCCCTAAAAGCCGGACATACGTACGTAATTTTTGACATAATTTTTATACATAATAATAAAAAATCTGTTACAAGTTACAGTTGCTTATTAATCACACATTAACCAGTTTATTAACAACAATCAATAATCAGTCTTATTCTTGTCATCATTTGACATTTATGTAGAAAATTTCAATAACAAAATAAAGAATATTGAGTCTTCTGTCTGTAGACATAACATAATAAACTTATAAAACAAACAAACAAAACTCTTTTTCTGGTTAAACAGTTAACTAAAAATTTTCATTAAACAAATACATAATGAAACATACCTATCTATCTTTGTAGACAAAAACGAAAAAAATAAATTAAAATCTCGACTCGATTCAAAAATTACAAAAATCTACAATTTTGTGTATTTGGTCTTTTTACCTACTTTATCCAAAACGTCGTTTTCTTTGGAAATAATTTCATAAAATTCTTGACATGTCATTTTTAAATTACACAATGTGTACATCATCTTAGCAATTATTTCTGTTTGCAATTTATGCGTTCATTTTTTGATTGAAGAGAAAACTCTTTCAACGTCGGCGTCATGGCCTGAATTCGCAAAGTTCTGCCATTGGTCAAAAAGTTAACTGTCATCTAAATTTTTTTTAGACAGAATGTCTATTGTTTCTGCTACGTGGTCTCAGTTTGGTACCTCAGCTAAAGTCATCCGCTTAAAGTGTTTCAATTCGGCACTGAATTCGCTTGTCCAAGACCTTAAGTAGTATTTAGCAATTTTTTACATATTATTCATTTTTCCTTTGAATTCTTCAACGGGATCTGGGTGAGCCTCCGATAAATGTCGTAAAAATGCGGTTAACTTGATTGGACAGAAATTTTGTTCTAGTTCATTTTTTATATTGTCGATTATTTGTGAACACTGGTCAATTACATCGTTGACTGAAATATCTGAAGTGTCCGTACATTCGATTCGACTTTGATATGTTGACTAAAGACAAAACCCTCTCGAACGAAGAATAGCCACTGTCGCCCACCCCCGCCTCGTACGTTGCGCCTTGCGTAGCTTGCGTTGCGTTGCGTTGCAGGCGCTGCATGCACCGCGTTACACTAACAAAAAGCCTAACAAAAGCCGTACAGGGCGGACATATAAATATTTAGCCGGACACGACCTTAAAAAGCCAAACATGTCCGGCTAAAGCCGGACAGATGGCAACCCTACACGCACGAGGACGTTTTGGCGCTTTTCTGCTATTTACTTACTGGTAGGATAATATGACCTTACTTGACGCGTGACAGTTTAGTACTAAAACTATGAAATCGAAGACAAATACAATTGCCTTGGTTTTGGCTTACCTTTTGAGATTTCTACCACGCCTATTAGATTATGTATAATGTCGCCTTTTGAATCTCAAATCCGCCCCTTGTTGACAGATCCTTTTTCAGACAGTTTTTGACACCGCGAATTACTATTTTTGGCGCTTAATGGTACTGACACACTTGCTCATTTAATTAACAAGCCGGCTTATGAGCATGCTCAATGGTGAGATCAACTGTACACATTTGCTCATAAATGAGCAGGTTTAGTTTCAGTTTTCTCATGAATGAGCAGGCTCATGTCAAATAAATGTCAATGGAGTTAGTTCCATTAGCCTAGAAGTAAACCAAATAATTTATTTTTTTTATTTATTTATTAATTTTCGGGAAATCGACAGTTTATATTTATTTCAGTTTGTACATAGTATTAAATAGCCAAAATAAACCAATTACGGATTTCCTCCTTGTGACTTTACTTCTACTGAGACAGCATAATAAGAATAAGTAAATTAGTTTTATAAAAAGGAATATGAATCTAAAATTATATAAAACAAAAAATATATATATGTATACTCAAAACATTTTTTTTAAAATATAAAATGAAAAATTACAAAACAAAAAAAAATCTATCAAAACATTGGTAGCCATGGAGAGAGGTTGTACATATAAATCAAATCATAACAGAAATACAAACAATAAAAACATAACATTATTCAAGAACCATTAGAGAAACACTCTTTTATGGACCTTTTATATTCAGTAAGTTTGCAATTGAAAATGTCCACATTGGAAAATACGCTATTATAACTACTGCATAGTCGGTTCAGGCAAGAATTCTGCTTACAGTTTGTCTTACATTGATCCACCCTGAACAGGACAGAAGAGCGTGTTGAACGTGCAGGTACATTGAATTGAATTTTATTTAGCAACTCTGGGCATTGAATATTATTGTTGACTACTTTATACAGGAATAGTGCATCCATATGATGCCTTCGTACACTCAATGAATCAATTTTAAAGTGTGAAGCTGCCTCTACATAATTATTAAATCTTACAAACGACTTGTAACAAAGATATTTTAGGAATTTGTTTTGAATAGCCTCGATTTTGTTTATGTGGATTTTGTAAAATGGAGACCAAACAACTGATGCAAACTCCAAATGACTCCGTACATAGGCAAAGTAGAGTTGCTTAATGATATTGATGCTATTAAAAAGTTTTGTGTTTCTTATGATGAAACCTAACATTTTAGAAGCTTTATTTATGATTTGTTGTATATGAAGGTTATATTGTAGTTTACTATCAAGGGTTATTCCAAGATCACGAATATCTGAGACTGTTGCAATGTTGTTGTTATTTATAGAATAATTAAATAATGTTTTATTTTTATTTCTTGAAAAGGTAATATGATGACATTTTGAGACATTTAGAAATAGTTGATTATGTTGGCAATAGGTAAATATATTGTTTAAATCATGTTGTAAATTGACACAATCGTTTAGACTTTTTATTGGTTTGTATAGCTTGGCATCATCAGCAAATAATTCTATTTCAGAGTATTTAACAACTTTGACCAAATCATTGATATATAAAATGAAAAACAATGGTCCGAGATGAGAACCCTGTTGGATCCCAGAGGAAATTTCACTGAAATCTGATTCGAAACCCTGTATTGCTACTGCCTGTGATCTCTTAAGTATATAAGACGTAACCCAACGAAATAAATTACCACGTATACCTAATGACCAAAGTTTTCTGAGTAATAGTTTTTGATTAATTTTATCAAATGCTTTGGCAAAGTCTGTATATATGATATCTACTTGAGTGCGGTTGTCCATGTGATCGACAATGAATTCAGTAAGAAGAACGAGGTTACTTTCCACATTTCTGCCTTTTGTAAAACCATGTTGCTTTGTTGTAATGATGTGATTCAGTTGTGGACTTATATATTTGTAAACAATTTTTTCCATTAACTTACTGAATATTGTTAGTTTTGAAATCGGCCGATAGTTTTTAACATTATTTTTTTCACCATTTTTGTGGATTGGTGTTACATAGGCTCTTTTCCAAATTTCAGGTACCGTGCCTTCGTTCATTGATTTATTATATATAATGCAGAGAGGTTTTGCAAGTGTTTCCGCGCAATTAACTATAAAGTATGAGGGAATGTCATCACACCCCGCGCTTGTGTTTAGGTCAAGAGCTTTTATTTCTTTTAAGACTATTTCTCGTGAGAATTTGACCGTGGTGATATTTATATTATTTGTATAATGTTATTACTTGCACGCAATTATTTAAGAGTTTTCTGATGAAAGAAAATAAAACGGTTGATTTGAGTCCAAGATGTCAACAAATCCGAAAATGACGAAAAAATAAAAAATAATTACTAATTTCAATAGAACATGGTTTCATTTTGGAGTTAAAGGAACTTTTGTGGAATTCGGAAATCTATTGTGGGTATTTTAGTGACCTTGTGTTCCAAATATATTCGTGATTCCCATAATAAATCATAAAAAACAAGGTTTTTCGTCTCCCCAGTGGGCTGAACTGACATTTTTGTAAAGAATGCGCAGGCGCGAATTGAGATAGGATCGAAATGAGCATGCTCATTAAGCTAGCCTGTTCACATATGCTTAGAGGCTTCCCCTTCCACCCGATAATCCAATGAGCATGCTCATACGGATTACCAATCCATATGAGCATGTTTACCATATTTATGCTCAATACTAGCAAGTCACTGACACACATGCCACAAGGTAGCATGCTCTTTGGCTTCAAAGTGTGTCCGTAGCATCAAGGGCGGATCCAGGATTTTTTTCTGGGGGGGGGGCACAAGGGGCGGACGGGCAAAAAAATGTTTGATAGAGACAGTTTTCTGTACTGTGATGGAATCTCCTGGGGGGGGGCACGTGCCCCCGTGCCCCCCCCTAAATCCGCCCTTGCGTAGCATAACGCACGCTCAGAATGAAATAAAACTTAGCTAAAAAAGAGTTGTTTCATAACTTTTTATGTACAAGAAGAATAGGTATTGCCGTTGACATTATTAATAAATTAGTTTTAAACCAATAACCCTGGTTGTAACTTTGACAGCTGCTTACTTTTAACGGTAAAACGTTTTGCGCGTGCGCACAATCTATATTCATCCAAAATACAACAGTCCACTGCTTTCCGTGCCAAACGGAACCGGAATTTATTTCAATAGTTTTGTATGCATGTACACCGATTTTTGTTTTTCTTGGCTGTTTCGTAGTTTAGTCAAAGGTACAAATTAAACCTTTATCTATGAATTCCCTCACACGATTCCTCGAAACAAGTTGGCTGCACTTGTTCGATTTGTCAATTGTGTCAATTATTTTGTCAAGATTGAATACTCAGAGATGCTGAATTTATGTATATTTCAACAATAGTATTATAGTTAAAAATATATAATGGCTGCGCTACATAAATTAATAATTAAAGAGTTCCCGCTCTTAGATGAAGATCTCAAAAAATATGTCGAAGGTACGTGTCAAAAGTAAGGTTATTAAACCTGATTCTCTTGTGGTTTACAAAATATTGAAGGTTATCGTTAATCTCACAATGCGTAACCTATATTACGAACTAATGTCCGTAAAATTATATCATTTAACTGTTGCCATTTATCCTTATGTTTATGTTCGAAAATTGTTTCAGATATTCTAGCTAATTGTGAAGATTTTGAGAGCGGTACCGAGGTGTACGAAGCAATTGGCGAAGTTCTACATGAAATATCAGAGAAATCTGAAAATGACATCAGGTTTGTTATATTTATCGAATAACAAAGTTAATCTTTTCACTAAGATAGGTTAGTTAGAAAGTAAGAGAAAGCCAACTGATTATCCGTGTAAATTGCACAATTTGTAATTTGTGAAGGGCACAAATATAATTCGATAGGTGCAAAACAATATTTTGGGTATTAATATTTTCGGCATGACTGGATACACTTAATACTAATATGTTTTTGAAAAAACCATTAATTTTATACAAAACCTGGACCAGTTCATTTTACACTAAAAAAAAAAAAAAATTACGCCAGTAGATAGGTAATAATTAGATGTAATTAATTCCGTGAGCGGAAATTGAAAAAAATGTACACTATCGTTAATTTCTTAAATTTAAAAATACGAAAATGTCATTTTTCAAAGTGCAAAAGCGGTAATATGCACTTTTTCACGAAAAAACACTTTGCAGAAGTTGAATAATTGTTAGAATTACGTATTTCGGAAACTTTTTGCATTGGGGGAGGCGGAAAATGATGCATTTTAAATTTCAATTGCGTAAAATCAAAATTCACTTGGCGTCTTCGAAACTGACATGGCGCGGCCGATCTGTCACACAAGCCCGCTAGACAAACCCTGCGTAGCCAGACAAACTATTTAAAAACGTAGGCTGTTTTTTAAAGTTAAGATAATATTCACAAGCCCACTATACAAACCCTGCGTAGCCAGACAAACCATTTAAAAACGTAGGCTGTTTTTTAAAGTAAAGATAACAACATGGAGGTCATTGAAAAATGACATTTTCGTATTTTTAAATTTAAGAAATTGACGATAATATACATTATTTTCAATTTCCGCTCACGGAATTAATTACATCTAATTATTACCTGTCTACTGGGGTATATATTTATTTATTTTTGTCCAAAATGAGGTGGTCCCGGCTTTGTATAAATTAAAACAATAAAAAAAAACCTTAATAAAAAAAACCTTTATTCACTACTATTTCTGAAAAACACAAATTAGCTATTTGCTAATTGCAATTTTTATACAAATATTTGCATTTGGGGCGATGGAAAACACTGCATTCAAAATTTCAATACAAAATGTCATAGAATATGAACGTAAATTATTATAATTGGCTGTCAGAAAGGAGATTTTACCATATTATAGATATTACCAATCTTGTTATTTCTTGGGTGAACCAACCTTTAAATTTTACTGACATCATCAGTAATTATGACCATGGAATCCCCAATTTGGGTATGTTCACCCTCGCAATATACCCAAATTGTCATTGCCATAGTCTCACTGGCTCCCGACGGGAGCAGCTGGGGACTCTTGTGAGGAATTTACTTTAAAAAAATTATGTATATTATCAAACAACATATTATATGCCTTACGCCTTGTTCAAAAAGGAATCTAAAATGTTAGATTTTTTGGGGAATAATTATTATAAGTTTATTGTCCTGAAGAAGGTTGAGTTCAACCGAAACCGGTCGACGAATATAAATAAAAATAAGTGGTTTTTAAACAAAGTACTTGTTTCATTCTATACATATAATAGCCACAAAGTGTTTGCTATCTTCGATAATAATAATTATTATTATAATTTTTAATTGTATGAACCTGTTAAAAATTGAAGTGACCGTATTGTTGCAAATTCCTTAATAAATTAAAGGACTTTTTTTAAATTTTGAATTATATGATAATTTTCAACATTTTACTTTAAATATTTGGGGTAAGCTTTTTTACTACTTTTTTATCTTTGAAGCTTAAAATATTGCAATAATTATTAATCACTAAAATATTTTTCAAATACAAAAATCTAAGAGTTTATTTTATCTGGTTTTTAAAATGGTGTTTGTTTTTACGACATCTTCAAAAGTAAGAAATATATAGCTCATTTAACCGTTTTAGTGCTATGCTTATTTCGCAAGTATGTACCAAAATTGCTACAGATATTTTGTTATTTTAGTTTAAAAAAGTATGGTTTTCAATAAAAATGCATTAACCAATACCAACCAATTTTATTGATTCTTTTTGCAATTATACAAGGAAAGAATGATATTTTATGCTTCCATTAAACACTCAGGTATTTTGGAATTGTGCAAGTTTTTTGTCAAACGATCTGTCAGATTTATAAAAACTTTGTGTTATACCCGCTTCGCAATTAACCACTGGAGCGATTTCGGTCGAAAAATGGACCACTTTTATTTTTCTGCGATTGATTTCGGTCCAAAAATGGACCACATTTTCCTACCATTCGTAAAACATTTATTGTAATTATTTAAAACATTTCCTGGGCCAGCCGTTTATTTTAACACGAAGCTATTGAAATGCTTTATCTATTATGACCATAGATGTTGCAAATCTGAACTTCGTAGACTATTTTAGAACAATGTTAAAAATAAATTATTAAAATATTTTTTTCCCGCAGAATTTTTGAACAGCTGTTTATGGATAAAATTAAGTCCTTTTTCCATAGATATGCACCTTTAATTATCAAGTATACCACAGACAACATACAGAAACCGAAAATATTCCATGTTGACCCGAATAAGTATCCCTCACGGCAGTTTCAATTAAAAAACACTCAGGATTCGCGCAATTATATACTTTACGATATTTTTCATAAATCCTACGAATATGAGATAAGCGGTAAAATACAGGTTATTTCGTTGGCTATATAGCATTATAATAAGTTTTTATGTCTCCATGTTAATATTCGAAGGTATGATTTTTTTAATGTTGACGAAAAATTTAAAAAATAACCATCTGGGAAATCTCAAGCAATCGAAGCAAATTTATTTATTTCGCGTGATCGCTCCAGTGGAGCTCTGTAAATGAAATATTTCTGAACGTAGCCGAATACTAAAAACTGCTTTTGAAATGTTATGAAATAAGGGTAAATATTTCCCTATCGAGTCCACGCTCAAAACACACTTTAAAAAAATTGTACTAGGTAGATAATGGTTAGTAATAAGTATTTCAGTAACCGGAATTGAAAAATATTGCGTTTTAATGTTTTTTTTTTTTATTTAAAAAATGCAAAATGTCATTTTTTAAGGACCGCCATGTTAATTACGACGATGAAATACGCATTTTTAAAAGAAAAAAGCACTTTCTGTCAGTAAGACAATAATAAGTACGAATTGCAATCTTCGGAAATGATAAATTATGCGTATTAATCATTATTTTGTTCGGTTTCATGAACACGAAAAATCACGCGAGACCTTTGCCGTCGTAATTAACAACATGGCGTTCCTTGAGAAATGACATTTCACGTTTTTAGAGATAGGCGCATAGGCGATTTGGCAGGTGAAAATTGTTTCTACAAAATAAGTATTTTTTATGTATTTTATGGACAACTTCGAATAGAGATGTGAAGCTTGATTTAATATGGATCTTCTACTTTTTGTTTAGGGTTGTCACTAGAATAATAACGGAGTTATAACGATTTCTGTGGGAACACATGCGTTAGCTTGAAAACAAGCTTATTGTACTTGACTGCTATTGTTATATTGTCATGTAAACATGCTTAGGGGTCGGAGTGGTTAAAAAAAACACACATTTACAACTAGAAATATTAAAAAAATATAAGATTATGTCACTATACAAGTTTTCCCACGTATTGTCCATTTTTCCTAATGGAAAAGAGATTTTCCTTTTCCAATAAGAAAAATGGTGGCTTGTGTTGTTATTCCCATTTCCAGTAAGACGGACAGTGAATGCTTTTTATTTCATTCACAGTAGTTTTTTGCTCGTAATATCTCTTTAAAATTTTCTGTGTTTCAAAATTGTGCAGCGTAACAATTGAACATTGTTATGCAGAAAGCAGCCAGCCGTAAAAACTCAAACTGAGATTCAAAGATTGAATAATCAAATCTACATAACACCTTCGATATTTTTTATTTCAAAAAATTATAAATAATATATTGATACCAAATTCTTATAACTTTTAAGTGAATTTAAGTTTTATAAGGTCTGGCTGTTTTCTGCAGAATATATTATTGCGAATGTAAGCTCTGCAAGCAGCTGTTCGGCCTTACTTTGCGTGATACGCGTTCTGTAGAAAACAGCCAGACCTGCAAAATACACTTAATAAATGAAATTATGCTTTTTTGTTTAACATAAAATCGGTACTTATATAGATGTAAGTATTACATGTATCTAGTTAATAATTTTATATTAACAGAATTTTTTAATATCTCCAAGTAATTATATATTGTTTAAACCTTAAAACGTAAATAATTTGTGTAATAGGTATAATATATAAATTCATATATATTATTATTTATTTTATACTCATTATGATGTTTTTATAACCATCATCTCCTAGAAACACAATGCTTGTAGTATGCTTGTAGCTATAAGTATACATAACAGATAAACCCTCTTTGGCTGTATAAGAAATGCATATATCTTTCCATGAATTATTTTATGACAGTTTCTAATTAGTAAGATTTTCACATACATGGTAGTTTATCAACTAAATAAAATATTAATGACGTTTTTTAGTAAGGCTGATAGTACCTATATAAGTTTTCCCAGAATAGCTACTTATATTCAGAGAAATGATTTTCTAACTTATCAAGGAGACGCTCAAGATATAAAAACATTAACTCGGCGAGTTGTGAATGCAATAATTGTTGTGACAAATACACTATAACTGATAAAAGTGACCACAGAATTAATCCTCGTATTTCGTTTTCTGTTACTCTCATACTCTATTGATTATAAAAATGGTTTCAAGTAACTGAAAATAATTCAAATAATTGCATTATCAGCTAGCTGGGTCTTGAAGTAGTATAAGTATGCTGGGTTTTATATCAAGTTAGGAATTATCCTCATAATGAAGGGGGAATAAAAATTACACAATAGGAGGTATCATAATATACAATCTGACTTGAAATTGAGGTATTGTAATACATACATAGTTGTAATTTACAATTTGTACTTATTTTGATATTGAGGTATTGTAATACATACATGATGTAATTTACAATTTGTACTTATTTTGAAATGAACTCTCAGCCTGTTCCTATTCCTCATTCCCTCGTTTAATTTGCTCAAAATTACAGTTTGTTTTACATTTTACAAAGAAGTTAATTATAATGTTTCTTTCCAGAACAATCTGTGATAGGCTGCTGCTCTTGATGAGGCCGGACATCGGCAAGGGAAAGAATGGCCCTCGACGGATGTTGCAAGCTCCCGTCAACCTGGGAACCATGGCAGCCAACCTGCAGGGGGAAATGGAAGATGTCAAAAGCATATGGGTCACGACGAGGGATGACAGCTTCGTAAGATTATTTTCATCATTTGATTGTCTACCTAACCGATCAAGAAAAACAAAATCAGTCCGGGGACCTACATATCTAAATTTGAACACCCATATGAACCCCTTATTTTGACAATTCTCAAATATTAGAACTATAAAATTATATTATTGTAAATGGTAACGTGTAAAGATGGAGACTTGTGAAAACTAGGGACGTGCAGTCCATGAACGCTACAAAACAATTTTTCCCCAAGAAAAATAATTTCATGCGCTCCCTTAGGGTGGAATGACTAAATATGAAGTTCCATAGTCTGTTAGAAATAGAGATGAAAGCCCACATTCATTCAACATTGTAGGTATGGACATGATGTTTGAAACAAGCGGAAAATTGGTGAATCTACATCGCATTTGGAATCAATTTTGTGGTACATATAACCTTTTTTGATTTGTGCTTTTGTTTTCGAGTAAATAAGTCCTTAAGGTGTTATATTAACTGTTTACTGTTTTTTTAAATGCATCAGTCGGTTCCAATTTTTTAAAATCCTTTTGCTTGCCAAATTTAAAGGAAAAAGTAAAAAAAAAATTATGGGTTCTCTAAGTGATGTAGATTCACCATTTTCCCCGCTTGTTCCTTAGTAGTAGTAGTTTCTAGATTAAAGTCCATTGCATAAACACAAACTTACAAATTCGCAAGTCAGGATATTTTGTGTGTACAAATATGAAACAAAATACCTACTTTTTAAATTAAAAAAAATCCTAATTTGCGAAATTATGAGCGTATCCATTAAAAACTTAAAATCTCAATCTGCTGACAAACAGGGACTGACTTGTCTATGAGTAGAATTCTGCTCTAGGTTTTGACATAAAGCTGTTGAATTCTCTACATTCTTTTCTATTTTGTGTAGAAAACTTATATATATTTTTTTTTGTCCAAATTCGATAAACAATGTAAAAAACATTCTATGTTGTTTAATTTTTTCTCTGTTCTCGTATAAAAATACTTAGCTTTAATTACAGAAAGTTGACGCTAAGAAACTAGAAAAAGCAGAAGCGAAATTACAGCAGAAACAAGGCAAAAGGTCCGAGTACAAGGCACCCGTCATACAGATTGCTCTGCAAACTGCCACAGCTTCCCAAGTCACCTCTAAGAAAGACACAAAACTCGAAGCCAAGGGCACCAACAGGACAACAGATATTAGAATTGAAAACTTTGATGTGGCTTTCGGTGACAGGTAATAATGAAAAGATTACTTTGTGAAGTAGATTATATTATTATCCCATTTTATTATTGATGTAAACGGTTTTCTACTGATACATGCTACGAAGCAAACGCCTTTTCCTTAATATGTTTTATGGTCAGTGGTGATAAATGATCTCTTACATAATTGCTTTTTACGAGGGTGCTATTTACAAAAGAAAAATGAAAATTTTGGAATTTTTTTATTTTATTTCTCAATGTAATCTCCTTTTAGCTCGATACACTTGACCCAGCAATGCTCCAATTTCTTTAACCCATCTAAAAATACGTTTTCTCGAGGTCTGCAAAGTAGGCCTCCGTGGCGGCGATGACCTCCTCATTCGACTCAAATTTCTGCCCCGCGAGTGACTTTTTCAAGTTTGGAAACAAAAAGAAATTGCACGGGGCCAAATCTGGAGAATATAGCCCAATTTAACCAATTTGGCCATAGCGAGGGCGGAGGTGTGAGCCGGTGCATTGTCATGGTGGTAGAGCACTTTTTTCTTTGCCAAATGTGGCCGTTTTTTCTGCAATTCGGCGTCGAATCAGCCCAATAATTCGGCATAGTACAGCCCTGTGATCGTTTTGCCCTTCTCCAGGTAGTCGATGAAGATCACACCTTGTGAATCCCAGAAAACGGTGGCCATCACCTTTCCGGCCGATAGGACCGTCTTCGCCTTCTTCGGAGCACGTTCGCCGGGTGAAGTCCACTGTTTCGACTGTTCCTTGGCCTCTGGTGTGTACCTGAGGATCCATGTTTCGTCGAAGGTCACGAAACGACGCAGAAACTCCTTCGGATTGCGCTTAAACAGCGTCAAACACTGCTCTGAATTGGTCTCACGGTTGCACTTGTTGTCCGGAGTGAGCAAACGCTGCACCCATCGCGCCGACAGCTTTCTCATGCCCAAAATTTCATGCAGGATATGACCCACGCGGTCTTTTGTACTACTGTCTCAGCTATCTCGCGCACCTTCAATTGGCGGTCTGCCAATACGAGATTGTGGATTTTTATTATGTTATTCTCCGTGGTAGCCGTTTTCGGGGTATTTGGGCGTGGCTCATCAAAAACCATGTTGAAACTCGTTAAACCAATTTTTGATAGTCGCCACCGAAGGAGAAGAGTCACCGTACACAGCATCCAAGTGCTCTTTGATTTTGCTGCGCAATTTCCCTTCCATAAACAAGAATTGAATCACCCACCGATATTGCTGTTTTTCCATTTTTCTAAAATCCGCGGACACGCCCGCTTCCACACACTGTCAAAACAAAACTACGAGTCCGATTCGGCTGAAATTTCGGCAGAGCCGTCTACGAGAATGTACTACATGATAGTAAATTTCTCTTACGATTGTGGCGCCCTCTGACGGCGAGGCTAAGTACTTATCGGACGGCCCTCGTCTTTTTTCAAAGATACTTTTTTCAAAGATAAAACAGCAATAAAAAACGCAAAATGTCTATTTATGGTAAGAACTGCGGTTTCAGTGGTTGGTTGATTTGCCCTGATTATATCCCATTTTCATCATTAATATGAAATAGTTTTTTATATTTTACCCCTCAGGCTAATCTGTTTGCTTTTCGGAACAGCTCATACACAACATTGTCAATAAATGGCCATTCAATGCCATTTTGTTTTTTTTGTTTGAAATTTCTTTTGAAACATCCCCAAATGCTGATTTGTGTGTTTCAGCGTGTTTCAGCTTTCTCTCAAATTGTAATAAACTAACAAGCTTCACAACACGCTAGCTGCCCTATTCCGCTGATCACAATTTGTTCAAAACCTAAAACTGAGTTCTAATCTGTGCTAATCTGAGGTTCGTGATTTGTATGAATATTTATTTTTTTAAGCCTGGAATTCCTTATTATTGCCGGGTGATTTATTTATGGTGTTTTTGCAATGAATGGAGAGATTGTTTACAAGGCAATTTAACGTGTAGAAGGAAGTTTTTGTGAAATGATTAAATGATTTCTAAATTAATCTTGCGACTTGTGAACAAAGATAAGATAGTTTTAAGTAGTACTTAATTTGAAAGCTACGTATTACCCGATTGAAGTGGCTCTTCATATTTTCAAAAAATCTTGCCTGCAAACTACATCCAACTCATTATTTTTAACTCCGTTATTTTATTAACCACGACTATTTGCGCAACTGTCACATATGTGATCCACAGGTAGTTCATCCATTCACCATAATCCATCCACCATAATCCATCCACCTTAATACATCTACCGTACGCAGGTGCTGCGTATATGTGATCCACGAAGTTTCACCCCACACATTCATTGATTCATAATGTGCTGCGTAATGGGATAGATTGCGCTAAAAAGACGAGTATTATTTTATGACTGAAACCTTTTAATTTCTCTTTCAGAGTGTTACTGCAAGGGGCCGATCTCCTGTTGGCCTTTGGGAGGCGTTACGGTCTGGTGGGCAGAAACGGTCTGGGCAAGACCACGCTGCTCCGCATGATCTCCAACAAGAGTCTGCGCATCCCCTCGCACGTATCCATCCTGCACGTGGAGCAGGAGGTGGTTGGAGACGACACAATAGCCTTGGACAGCGTGTTGGAGTGCGACACCGTCAGGGAGAGCTTGTTGAAGAAGGAGAAGGAAATCAATGCTCTTATAAACAATGGGTAAGTTAGATGTTGTTTGACATTTTCACGGCCAAAAGTATTATTGTGATTGATTATATTTTGCTTCTTCCTCCTTTAGCCAACATTTCGTAAAACCTTGCAGTGTCCCTGCAAGGTTGGCATTATGTTCCTGTTCTGCAAGGCTGACATTGCAAGTTTGGCGTTGCGCCAGTAAAAATCAATCACTATAAATGAATTGGTAAGTTTTGATACTTGACGTCGAAAACGGATTGTTAAACTGATTGTTTTGTGTGTTATCTATAGTTTTATTAATCCCTGTAATCTAAAATATTACATGTATTTGTGTTCATGTATATTATAAAAGATAACAACCAAATGGAAATGTTTACTTCATTGTAGTTTTGTCATGAAAACTGTTCCCTAAATACTTTTTTTACATTAGCTCCGCACAGGAGATCTTGAGGATGCTGTGTGGAGGGTATTTTCACAACACTCGGAACAGATTTTTTCGTATCACCTTCTCTTGTCCTTTGGCTCGGGTACACATCGCCTCGACAAGGCGCATTCAATCGCTCTGTCCTGTGTTGCTTGGACAGCCTCCATCCACAAGAAGCCCAGCCTCTCCTCAAACATCTCCCAACTTCTCTTGTCCTTTGGCTCGGGTACACATCGCCTCGACAAGGCGCATTCAATCGCTCTGTCCTGTGTTGCTTGGACAGCCTCCATCCACAAGAAGCCCAGCCTCTCCTCAAACATCTCCCAACTTCTCTTGTCCTTTGGCTCGGGTACACATCGCCTCGACAAGGCGCATTCAATCGCTCTGTCCTGTGTTGCTTGGACAGCCTCCATCCACAGTAAGCCCAGCCTCTCCTCAAACATCTCCCAACTTCTCTTGTCCTTTGGCTCGGGTACACATCGCCTCGACAAGGCGCATTCAATCGCTCTGTCCTGTGTTGCTTGGACAGCCTCCATCCACAGTAAGCCCAGCCTCTCCTCAAACATCTCCCAACTTCTCTTGTCCTTTGGCTCGGGTACACATCGCCTCGACAAGGCGCATTCAATCGCTCTGTCCTGTGTTGCTTGGACAGCCTCCATCCACAGTAAGCCCAGCCTCTCCTCAAACATCTCCCAACTTCTCTTGTCCTTTGGCTCGGGTACACATCGCCTCGACAAGGCGCATTCAATCGCTCTGTCCTGTGTTGCTTGGACAGCCTCCATCCACAGTAAGCCCAGCCTCTCCTCAAACATCTCCCAACTTTTTCTGAGATGGCCTGTTGCACCTCTTCCCTTTAGAATTGCTTTAAGTTATCAAACCAAACTAACTAGTTACTTAATTATTATCTTCTAGTGGCACAGATCCTGCCCTCTCCACAGAGCTGTCGGAGGTGTATGCGCAGCTGGAGCACATAGAGTCGGACAAGGCCCCGGCCCGTGCTTCCATCATCCTCAACGGACTCGGCTTCACCACGGAGATGCAGGGTCGCGTAACCAAGGCCTTCTCCGGAGGCTGGAGAATGAGACTGGCCCTCGCCAGAGCTCTCTTCTCCAAGTAAGAATTATTTAAACTTGTTTTTTTTTTTAAATTATTTATTTATTGTTTCTTCGCATAGTATTATGGTTTGCATTTCAATTTTTAACCTCGCTAACCTGTGTCAAGGTTAATACTTTAAATAATAAAAAAACACAGCATATAATATTGAACGAATAATATTGGTACATTAAAAATGTTTGTTGTTTCTTACAAACGGGTACTGTGTTAATTCGTTGGTAAACCTATAGGTTGACCGTGTAACATATTTTAACAAACTTTTCAAATTAAAGAATTAAGATGACTTAATATTGTTATCTGAAAGAAATACATATAAAGAGGATTCAGGTATTGTGTGAATTCGTTGGTAAACCTGTAGGTTGACCGTGTAACATATTTTAACAAACTTTTCAAATTAAAGAATTAAGATGATTTAATATTGTTATCTGAAAGAAATACATATAAAGAGGATTTAGGTACTGTGTGAATTCGTTGGTAAACCTGTGGTTGACCGTGTAACATATTTTAACAAACTTTTCAAATTAAAGAATTAAGATGACTTAATATTGTTATGTGAAAGAAATACATATAAAGAGGATTTAGATTGAATTGCCACAAAGTTCTGATTAGAGTGTTTTCGATACAATTAATTACTCCCTTAGTTCCCTGCAGTTGCGGTTTTCTGGGTGCGTTTGTGCAGTGAACTAACATTAAATTAATAAAAAAATAATGTTAACATGTATTTTAATTTTGCCTTACTTTAAACAGCGCGCCATTAATTCCATGTTAAAAAAATCTGTGTGAATTATACTGCCCAAGAGCGAGTCCAAAATGAATCCCATTTATGTGTGTTATGAATGTCAGCACTATGGGACTTCTGTTCTAAGAAATAGTTCATACACAACAGTAGTGGCACCAGAGCGTGCATTTATGTGTGTTATGAATGTCAGCGACTATGGGACTTCTGTTCTAAGAAATAGTTCATACACAACACTAGTGGCACCAGAGCGGTAGATCTGCAAACCTTGGGTTTTTACTAGGTGACCGTAATTGAGATTATTTAACACCAAATTGAACGAAATAGTATTTTGCAAGAATTGACACTTTTTTTTCTGTGATTATCGCTTTAAAGTAGTTATTAAAATAAGTTTTTTTATTTAAAAAAAAATAACAGTTTCTCGTGTAAATTGTGATTCTCGAATTAAAAATAATTTTTGTACCCACCACATAAAATTTTTTAGCCACAGACTTTGAATTGCCGAATTGTATTTTGTTGCTAATTCGCTAATCTCTGGTGCATTGATGTGGTGAGATTCCTTTAGATTTAGGGAAAAAATATATATTATCTGAGGGAATTTTTTTTCTCCCTCTTTTAATCTCCGATTGAACTTGCAATGAGATAGGCGTTGAACCCCCACTGGTTACATAATTACCCCAACCATCCATTTTGATATAAAAAATGTTCATAATCGTGTAATTAGGTTTTTGGGTAATGAATTATTGAATTCACGTTTCCCATGTGCATTGAGAACTATGTAAAATGGTTAAACCCCAGCTAATTATTGTGACTGTTTACAGACCCGACCTACTACTGCTGGATGAGCCTACTAACATGTTGGACATTAAGGCCATCATCTGGTTAGAGAACTATTTACAAAATTGGCCCACGACTCTACTGGTGGTCTCTCACGACCGGAACTTCCTGGATTCTGTACCCACCGATATATTACATCTCCATACGCAACGATTAGAAGCATATAGGTAACCAATTTGCACATTATCACCTTTAATTTGTATACATAAATGGCTTGTACAATGCAACTACCATTTCCTATTACAGTGAAACTCTCATAAGAAGTTTTCCAAGAAACCAGATTTTTTTTTTAAATAAGATAAATTGGGCCATTCAGTCTTCAAGGAATCGAAAAAACCAAACTTCTTAACCCGTCAAAGGCCGGCAAATTCCAGGAAACATACGGAAATTTCGTAACAAAACACGATTTTAAATTTTGAATTGAATGTTTTGTGGATTAATTTTGAGCTATTGTATATTTTATTGACCGAAACCCATTCCTAGAACAATAAACTATGTACCAAAACAACATTACTTGCGTTAATTATGTAAATTAATAGGTTTTACAATGTTTTAGTCTCCGGCCAATAAGAGGTTAAGCATGAAAACTTCTTAAGAGGGAACTTCCTAAGAGGGTTTCACTGTATGTACATAATAATGTATTTACACTTATTTCTTGAATCTCAATATTAAAAATGATTTATACTAAACTGATGATAAACTTAAAAGGACAATATAGATGCTGTATATGGCATGGATTTTGCAGCATTTTTTCTCTGGCAAAGGCACAATTCACAAAATTTTATGTCTGCATGCTGGCATTAAATGACCAGTTTATCATTGTTATTTACATACATAAATTAATAACATTGATAATTTAAAAAAACATTTCGACAGTCCTGAAGAACAAAGTCAGATGTGCAATTTTGTAGTTTTGTAGTAGAAGTGTTTAAAGTTTCTTTTCTGCATTTTTACTATTTTTGAGATCAAGAAAGATAGTGTTTTTTGATATTTCATTTCATTCAAAATTCCGAAAATACAGACTTTTAACCTGTCACAGGCCATTTCCTGAAACAAGGAAATTATGCAAAGCATCACTTTGAATTTTGAATTGAATGTTTTGTGGATTAATTTTGAGCTATTGTATATTTTATTTTCCAAAACACATTCCTAGAACAATAAACTATGTATCAAAACAACATCACTTGCGTTAATTTGGTATTTTGATAGGTTTTATGATGTTTTTTTCAAGTATCACGGATCGGACTGACAGTTTGAATCGCGGCAAATTTGACATTTCGATTCCACAGATAAATCATTTAAAAATATTCTAGTGTCGCCAGGTGAATGAAACTTTTGGCTATATCATGAATGATGTTGGCGCAAGCGATTGTGACCTTGTCCTTTATACAAATTCTTTATGCATAAGGGTCAAAATCGCATTCAAAAATTTATTTTTTTCGAAATTTGTTCCGCGCCCATCACGCTTCTCCGGCAAATAAGAGGTTAAATCAACAAAATAAGCCAACAGAACGATTTTCAATTTTTAGCACATCCAATAATATTCTTCGGGACTGTCGATTTGTAACATGTAACATATTAATATAACATTTATATATACAGTGAAACCCTCTTTAGAAATTTTGTGGCTTAAGATTTGGTTTTTTCGGTCCCTTGGTCCGAAATTGGCCCAATTTTTCCCACCTACAGTGAAGAAGTTTTCCAAGGGACCGGAAAAAACAAACTTCTTAAGCAGGAACACCTTATATGTGGGAAAAATTGGGCCAATTTTGAGCCGAGGGACCGAAAAACCAAGCTTTTTAAGCCACCAATCTTCTTAAGAGGGATTCACTGTATAAGGTTTTTCTGCTTAAGAAATTTGATTTTTCTGGTCCCTTGGAAAACTTAAGAGGGTTTCACTGTATATTGCTATTTTTGGTTCCTTTACAAAACAGAACATTGAAGAAAAAGAACAAACAACAAACCTCTACTAACTTATTCTTTTATCATGTTCTTACGATTATGGTTATTTTCATTCGTAATTCAATTTGCGTTAAAAATGTAGACATTTTAAAGTTCTCTAAAAATATTTGTGCACAGTTTTTCATCCAAATTGTGTAATGTTTCCAGGGGTAACTATGAGCAATTCCACAAGACCAAGACGGAGAAACACAAGAACCAGCAGCGAGAGTACGAGGCGCAGGCACAACACCGTGCGCACGTACAGGAGTTCATCGATCGCTTCCGCTACAACGCCAACCGGGCCTCCTCTGTGCAGTCCAAGATCAAGATGCTGGAGAGGCTGTGAGTATCTACATGCTCTCATATTATATATTATCGGTAGTTAAATTGATATTTCAAAGTTCCACAGCTAAAGTTGGAAATGATGTTATGATATGAATCTACATCACGAGAACCCAAAGCAACATCTTTTCAATCCGAGCATTTCAAATTTTATTTTTTCATTTATCTTAGCAAATTAAGGGCCAGGAAACTTTTGTACCCGGGTCTACAAGATAAACAGCTGATAGTAACCCCGCAGCAAATGATTTTTTTTCAAATTTAATCTAAAAATTTCAACCTTGGGCTCGATTTACTAAAAAACAAAAGCTCGAATCAAAAAACTTGTACCACTAAATTAAATCCAAATGTGGTGTAGTTTCTCTTTCATACCACTAGTTTCCGGACACCTATCGACTAACTAAATAATTTTTGTTTAATTCTTGCTAAAACCCTAATTTGAGTTTTTTCCAATCAAGAATCACTTGCATTGATTTTCAAAGTCCTAAACTTGTTCAACAGAAACCTATTCCTCGCATATTATCCAACAGATCAGCAACACAAAATTCACAATATCAAACTAACACATTCTTATAGTTGGTATTATATATAAGTAGTGTAAAAAATTTCCAAAAAATTTGATGTTCCAGTTTACCGATCTGTTACCAACATCATCCATTATGATGATGGATATTATCTGTCAATATGTAGTTGGCTTGAATTGTTATTATTACTTACTAGCTGGTTCCTGGCATATTCAAAGAAATACATTGTTTCTCCCTGAATCACCTTTCCCGTGTGTCCCCGTTCCCCTCCCGCGTCCCCTTCCTAGCTAGCTTTATAAATTATAGCATATGTATATACGGGATGTCTGGGGGTAAAGTGCATTAACTTCGGGAGGTGATTCTACGTGATAGTACAAGTAAAAAAGATAAATAACTTTTTTCGAAATTCCAACTTTTAGGGGTAGTTTTGAAGTAAAAAGATAAAATTTGTCCGGCGTGTGCGGCCAGATTTATTATTTTCCGCTGTTACGATACGGGCCAATCACAATCGAGTCGGGCGCCCGGCAGGCTCTCAGCAAGCAAGATCGTACCTCGCACTAAGGATTTTTAGTAGGTACTTTTTTTTGTATGGGAAAAAAAATGTTGGAATTTTGGAAAAAGTTGTTAATCTTTTTTACTCCTATCATCATGTAGAATCACCTCCCAAAGTTAGTGCACTTTACCCCCGGACACCCTGTATATGTGTTATTCTGATGTGTGAGCTATATTATTGTACACATATGTACATCCATACAATCCTTCGCGTTTACAATATTAGTAAAATTACAATATCGTTATTCTTCATTACGTTAACACAAAATTGCAAAGGTATAAATCCACCTATATGCAATTATAATTTTGAGATCAGTGAATATCTATATCGCAATGAAAAAAAAATTAACTTTTAAGCCTTTTTAATTTTTTTATAAAAATCTAGGTTACACAGCTTTACATTTCCACCATGAGATATATTTTTAGTTTTGCCATTTGTACAACAGTGGCACCCTCCTATGTTTTCTATTCTTATTTGACAAACTGTATTTGTTTTCTTTTCAGACCCGAACTGAAACCAATAGAAAAAGAAGTGGAGGTTGTTCTCCGGTTTCCAGAAACTTTGGGTCTCTCACCACCAATCTTGCAGCTAAACGAAGTCGGCTTCTCATATAACCCTGAGACTAAGATTTTCAATAATGTAAATATAGGCGCAACCTTAGAATCTCGAATTTGTATTGTAAGTACTTTTCCTTATTACATATGATCACTTACCTCAAATGTGAAAAAATTTAAGTTTTACAGAGAAAATGCATCTTTAGATGGTGCAATAAAAGGTGACTTCAATTTCTTTTTATTTATTGTGTATTATAAAAATAACTCCCATCCTAATTATCCTGCTTCAAAGTTGGTTTTTGTAAAATATTAATTAATAGTTTTCTTGTAAAATATTAATTAAACCTACCTTAAGTTTCTCGGAAAAAATTCGGTTTATGGGGGATGGTCCAAAAAAAAATTTTTTTTTTTTTTTATACTAATTATGGGCCGGAAAATCCGAATCTGAAAGAATTAGGCGGCGGCAAGCAATATTAACTGAGTTACACGACTTTAAAATTTTTTATACACACACAGGAAAATAGTCATTTTGGAAGCATTTTGATTCCTAGAATATCAAACTAATTATTTTTATACTAACTATGGGCCGGGGAATCCGAATATGAAAGAATTAGGCGGCGGCAAGCAATATTAACTGAATTACACGACTTTAAAATTTTCTATACACACACACATGAAAATAGTCATTTCGGAAGCATTTTGACACACGAAGTAAAAGAAGATCATAGAAAAACAAGAAATGTACAAAAACATGTGCCGGCAGTGTTACCAGCTCTCAAAAATATTTATCCCTATATTATGAATTACGACTATCTCAACAGCCGTATTCTTAAACCAAAAGTATGAAAATTCGTAGTCTTAAAAATGCGTAACCTAACCTAACCTAACGCTAGGTTTGTGTAACATGGTTTGTGCCCCTTTATACCGCCTGCTCGCGTCACGGCAAAAAAACATCCCTGTTTTCGAGTAGTTTAGCGGCTACGCTAGGTTTGTGTAACATGGTTTGTGCCCCTTTATACCGCCTGCTCGCGTCACGGCAAAAAAACATCCCTGTTTTCAAGTAGTTTAGCAGCTACGCTGGGTTTATGTAACATGGTTTGTGATACAAAAGTAAGTAAAATTTATAAAAAATAAGTGCTTAAAATATAAACATGTTATTTTACGTTATTGATATTACTGCTTAATGGCAACACTTAATTTTGTGTGGTAAAAACATCTATGGTATCTTGTTTTTCTATGATCTTCGTACTTCGTGTGTCAAAATGCTTCCGAAATGACTATTTTGTGTGTGTGTATAGAAAATTTTAAAGTCGTATAATTCAGTTAATATTGCTTGCCGCCGCCTAATTCTTTCAGATTCGGATTCCCCGGCCCATAGTTAGTATAAAAATAACTAGTTTGATTTTCTAGGAATCAGAATGCTTCCAAAATGACTATTTTCCTGTGTGTGTATAAAAATTTTTAAAGTCGTGTAACTCAGTTAATATTGCTTGCCGCCGCCTAATTCTTTCAGATTCGGATTCCCCGACCCAAAATTAGTATAAAAATAACTAGTTTTATTTTTTAGGAATTTCCCCCATAAACCGAACTTTAGCCAGTTTCTCTCTCACTCCGATTGCGCTACAGCCCATATCGAGCCTTGGCCTCCTGCAACATTCGCCTTCAACTTCCTGTCCTCAGCGGCTGACTTCCAGTTTGTTACCTGGAAAAGCTGTGCTGCATCCGCTCTTACCTCATCTTCCCACCTCAGTCTGGGTCTTCTCACCTTTCTCTTTCCACCTGGGTGTCCAGACAATTCTTTTTAGGATGCATGTGTCCAGCATTCTCTGTACATGCCCCTAACCCATCTCAACCTCAGTTTACATTGTCGTCATTGAAGTCGTTATGTCCGAATTCTACTGTACATCTGTTTTTATTTTTTTTTCATTGCCAGTAATTTTAACTAGAAAAAAATTTCAAATCTTTTTTATGTTTGCATGCAAAATTTTTATATTTAAAAAATTATATGTTTATTTCTAATTATAAAATTTGAATCCATATTTCATCACCTTTCCAAAACAGTTTTTAGTTTTCGGGTATATATCAGAAATATTTAATTTATTTGAATTTTATTTTTATTTTGATTCTCTGACATTATACGTTGGAGGTCTGAGGGGTTAAGAGGTGATTGTCCCGTGCCCCATATTGTGGTTCAGTATTTAAAACATATCAACTTTATTTTTCATTAGGTTGGTGACAACGGTGCTGGTAAGACAACACTCCTGAAGATAATCATGGGACTGTTGACCCCCACTTCCGGCATGAAGCACGTTCACCGGAGTTTGAAGTTTGGATATTTCTCCCAGCATCACGTTGATCAACTAGAGATGAACGTCAACTCGGTTGAATTATTGCAGCAAACATATCCAGGTACACAAATATATACAATAATATTATGTTCATGAAGATGTACAACATTATTCATGCTGTTAGCACCTCCTTCCCTTCCTCCCCCACCCTTTTTTGGGGATATGTATAATGATTTATTTATTTTTTTTAAATGGGCAAATTCACTCTAAAGAATATATTATTTTCGTTAACTATTACAGTGAAACCCTCTTAAGAAGTTTTCCAAGGGACCGGAAAAAACCAACTTCTTAAGCAGGAAAACCTTTTATCTGGGAAAAATTGGGCCAATTTTGGGCCGAGGTATTGAAAAAATCAAACTTCTTAAGCAGGAAAACCTTATATACAAGGCGGGGCAAAAGTAATCCCTATTGGAAAACGTTATAACTTTTGCAAATGTAAGTAAACAAACGCAGAATACAAATCGACAAGCCATGAATCAGTTTACTCCGCAAGAATGCGGAATAATTGTTTTAATTTTTTTGCGCAATAATTCGTCGGTTGTGTTGGTGCGCCGTGAATTTCGTCGCAGATTTCCTGGCTGTCCGACACCAACTGGACAAACACTGCGGTGTTTGGCCACTCTCCTTGAAGAGACTGGGACAACACGAGATGTTCCCAAGGCTGGCCGGTCCCGGAGAATATACTAAGTTTAAAAGCGGGTGAATTGGCGAGCGAGATTGTCATGATGACACACGAAACTGTCCACTCGCTCAGTAGCGAAGTAAACTGAGGTCGCTGCTAGCGCCAGTAGCGAGAATAACGACGCCTGCGTGAACTAATTCTGTCAGATGTTTGTCAGTCGAAATCAGCTGTTTATTGGCAGCCATATTGAAAACATAAATAAACCAATCACGAGTAAGCGGGTAGCAAGTAAAGTTGACGACCTTTCAACTTTTTTCGTCGATTGTCAACAATCTGCTAGTTAGCAAGTAATACGATTACACTGAACGAGTTTACTAACAGATAGTGAATTTCCCAGACAGTAGCTTGTAAACTTGCCCTATATAATTGACTCTTAACCACTCAGCAACGTAAGCAGATATACATGTTAATATGACAACTGCAGTCAAGTACAATAAACCTGTTTTTACGACAACGCATATGTTTCCACAGAAATCGTTATAACTCCGTTATTGTTCTAGTGACATCCCTGAAGCAAAAAGTAGAATGTCGATAATAAACCAAGCTGCACATCCCTATTCAAGTTGTCCATAGAAATACATAAAAAGACCTATTCTGTCAGATACACGGTAGATACATATTTTACCCGCCAAATCGCCTACGGGCACTAGACATTGTTATTTTTTTATTAAATATTCTAAATGATAAAAAAGTGAGGTGACTAAATTGTTTGTTATAAATTTATATGATAGAATAAGTATTGTTTTATTACATAATCTGTGATTTTAGTACCGTTTTCACATAAAAACATCACGTGAGTCATTTTTACATTTTTTTTATGTTTGCATTCTAAATTTTAACATTTACAAATGTTAATATTTATTTTTAATATAACAATTTGAAAGCTTATTTCGTAACCTTTAAAAAACAGTTTTTAGTATTTGGCTACGTTCAGAAATGTTTCATTTATAGAGCTTTAATTGTGAAGCGGAAATTTCACAAAGTTTTTGTAAATCTGACATTTCGTTTAAGATGAAAAAGTGCATATTCGCGATAGAGATGGTTTCACTGTAGTGTACTAAAGTTATTTTTAAAGCTAAAAACATTAAAATATTATTGCTACAGTCTGTGAATTTTCAATGTTTCTGCTTTTTTAACTTAATTTCCCATTAACAATGTGTAAGATGCAAAGCAAAACTTTTGTTACCATGAGGGGTCACTGAAATACCCTGTGCATGTTATACAGCTACGTTATAGGTTTTGTAGGAACATACAATACACAGGATAGTAATTGGTTACCCCTATTGGCAACGGAAAGTTTAATGAATTTTACCTCTTTTTTTCATCTACTTTCTTGGTTTTACAAGGTTCCTCCTCAGATAACCAAACCTTCCTCCAATCAGGCGGAACACAGGTAGTGGTTTAGGCACCACAAATCATTCTCATAAGCTCTCAGCTATACTGCCGTTACAAAAAAAAGGGAGCCGGAATTTGAAAGGTTAACATTCTGATATATGAGACCTTTCACCTAATAATTAAAAGTATACCGGTAACAGTATGTGACTTGTAAATTCACATCTGCCTTTTTGCTTATAATAGCAGTATATCAGTTCTGTAAGTTCTGCAGTTAAAAAATGTTTATCTCTTCCCCAGGTAAAAGTGCAGAGGAGTACAGGCGACAGCTCGGTAGTTTTGGTGTGAGTGGAGACCTCGCCCTGCAGACGGTGGGCAGCTTGTCCGGGGGGCAGAAGTCTCGTGTGGCCTTTGCTCGCATGTGCATGGGGGCACCCAACTTCCTGATTCTTGATGAGCCCACTAATCATTTGGATATTGAAACCATCGAGGCGTTGGGAAAGGCCATCGCCAAGTATACTGTGAGTAGCAATTGTTTATGTGAACCGTGTAAAATGAAGATGAAGACATCAAGAAAAAAATTAAACTGTGAATGTAAATTTTTTGATAAAGGTGTTTACTTTTTGTGATAGGGCCCAATTATTAATACCATTTAAATTTTTTTCGAAATTTGAACGGACCCTGTTAACCGTCAATTCCAACCTTTCAAAATCATGGATTTGCGACGATGTCAAATGTGCCAGTTGGTCAAACTGTCCCTTTATGTGGATTTCCTGCGCACAAAAATTTTGTTTTTTTGAAACATTTACACAAAACATTGAGGAGAGGCCACTATGTTTTTGCTTTCCGTGGTCGATGGAAAACAATTGTTTTGTGTAAATGTTGTTGTCTCTTGATGAATGTGACATTAATTTATACAAAGTATATTTATTTTCTATATTATCATCATTTTTAGAATAACAGCCTTTTCAACACGGGAGGCGGGTATGGGTGCCGCCATCCCGGGAACCATTTATTGGATAAACAACAGGTCACCCCAAGTTGTGATTTAGCAGGGGTGCCAGGTTTCGTGGGGCAAGGTTTATCTAGATCCAGTGGCGGCTCGTGACTTTTGGGTCTTCTAGAGCGCTGTTATTTTTAAAAATGTATTATTGATGTCGTAACCAAAAAAAATTTTTTTTTTTTGAAAATTCAGTTTTTTATATGAAGATTTTCAGGAATTCCGGTGCATTTGCACTGCCAAACTGAAATTTTCCTGAAAATCTTCATACAAAAAACTAATTTTCGAAAAAAAAAAAAATCGCTACAAAATTAAATATTAGTGCTCTAGCGCACACAAAAGTCATTCGCCTAGATCGCCATTCGCCCCTATGTAGATCGTGGCGGCGAATGCGTTTGCCCAACTGCTGTGTGGCGGGCCGGATCGGGAGAGACTGCTTAAGGCAGACCTTTTCTCTCCAGCCAGACTCTCTCGGCTCATCATTGCAATGCACCGCATTGGGAGGGGTGGATTCATAAGTCCGACACTCCTGGACACATTGACTCCCAGATTCTTACCCTCCCCTCATGTCTTTCCTTCCCAGAACTTTCTCTCCTTCCTTTCCCTTAAAAAAACCCTCCACACAGCATCCCCAAAGATGACATAGGCCCTGAGGGATTTTTTTTTCTCAAGGATCTCAATAAATCTAAAATTGCCTGACTTTCATTCAGCATCCCGTCGTCTCTTCTAAGTCTGAAAAATGGACTCCAATTTTCCACAATATTTTTTGAAATTTCTGCAAACGAGCTTTTGTTCTGAAAAATTGCAATACTCTGTAAAAAAATGCATTTATATTTTTGTTGCTTGGTAACTAATTAATGAGATGTTTTCCAGGGCGGCGTGGTGCTGGTTTCTCACGACGAGCGACTTATCCGCATGGTCTGCAAGGAGCTGTGGGTGTGTGGCAACGGCACGGTGGCCAGTATAGAGGGCGGTTTCGACGAGTACAGAAAGATAGTTGAGCGCGAGCTGATGGAAGCCGCCGCCGCCAAGTAGCCCCACTTAGCATAATCTTATCAACTAATTAACACAATAAAAACTACCCACATTGACGACACTGCAAATGCAACCCTTTGCGACTCTTACTTTTCACGAGATGACGCATAATAATAATAATATTTGGATGATTTTTATAGCGCCATTTTTGTGAAAAATCACCTCAAGGACGCTGTATAAATATACATGTTTTAAGTTATTAATTATTATATATTTGTTACTATTATAAAACTTAATGTGATATATATTTTTATGATCACTGTGGTTGGATGTGTAATGTACGTATGAAAATATGAGTTTTTACATGAATAGCTTTATTAATAATTTAAATACATGTAACATTGTAACAAAGGAAAATATTTATTAAAACAATTCATAATATGTATCTATGTATGTCATTTGATTCAATCATTTTAATGCCTCATTTCCCTTTTTACATTGTTTTGTTTGTTGTAGTAGTCCTGGGTCGATCGCAAATGATACATTCATTTTTTAACCCGACCACGTACTACCAATAATCGACCGGGTTACTTTTTCAAAAAAGATTTGATCATTTTTTTGTTTGCACAGCACCCAATAAAATAGTCATTCATTCCAATTTGCAATTTCCACCTGCACGGAAAAGCTTGTAACATTCATTGATATAACTTGTGACAATTTATTGTCTCTCATCTTTTTTATTATTTTTTTATAGGAATATCGGCACAAGTGTCTTAATTGTTGTTCCTAACTGTCATCTATCATCAACTGGTGTATGTTATGAGGCTGAAAAGGTAGGGGGAGGGAAATGGGGAAGAGGAAGGTGAGGAAGCACTTGGCTATTCAGATCTAATCACCAAACATGGCTAAAGCCATTTCAACCAATGTTTAAATTCTAAATGGTGGTCTTTGGATGATGTGATAGTATCTTCCACTCTGGAATGAGTCAAGTATTCTATATTATGTATGTATAATATATATTATTTAAAAAAAAATGTTTAATAAAATTTACATGCGCATGACGGGATTTGAACCCGTGACCTCTGAATTCGTAGTGGAGAGACTTACCCCTGTACACATAGGTCATTTTTCTTTCTTGCATATTATTCAAAATAATTTTTGCATTTCACTTACGTTTTGAGGTATCATTGTGCCAAGAACTCGACCTAGAAAAATATGCTATTTTCTCCGTACAATTTTTTTTTTCTTCGTCTTTCAGGTAATAAAGATTTGAGATGCTTGTTTACCAAACAATAAGATTTTTCCCTGGATTTGTGCCTAAGATAATGTCAGGTATTGTCACATTTCATCTAAAAAAATAGGAAGCATATAATAGTAATTGAGAATTTGTTTTCTACTTTCCAGCTTTGCCACATATTAATTTATTTAAATTTATTTCTATACACATCACAGAAATCACAGAAAAACCTTGTTTGTATTAAACATTATACATAGGTGAGCCAACGAAACGTGACGATTTCTAAAAATCAGAAAACATTCAATAAATCATCTTTTGTAAATTTTTAGTGATGAAAATAAAATCTGCACGAATGGAAATTTTGTGTAAGTGCACAAACGTTAACTTTTTAAAAGTAATGTCCTTGGGGTGGCTTCCATTTTGTCGCACACATTCTTGCAAAGCTGTCATAAATAAAACATTGCGCTGAATTTCTAGCGGTATTGTGGTCACTTCACGTCGAATTCTCTTTTAATGCCTGGATAGTCTTTGGGGGTTACTTTGAAACACTTGTTGTTTTTAGGTTTGCAACGAGGTCGCAAGAATGTGTACAACAAAATGGAGGCCATCCCAAAGACAATATTTTTAAGAATGAAAGACTGTGAACAAAATTTCCATTTATGTAGAGATTACGTTTTAATTGATAAATTTTACAAAAGATGATTTATTGAATTTTATCAAAGTTTTGAAATCGTTGCGTTTCATTGGCTCACCTGGTAACTTTGTGTTTATAAAATAATCATGACACCCTTACCATATTTGCATTTTGTACATTCCAAAACCATTTGTCTTGCTATGGGCAATATATCTATTGTGCATCATACAACCAAAATAAAACAATGTTTATGTTTATAATTTTTCTTTTATTTCAAATGACTTTTGTCCTGTTTTCTGGTAGGATTCGAGATACCAGGGGTCAATAAAATGAAGCCTGAGAAAGTAACATTTTAGTTAATTTTTGTGGGTATTATTGGAATGGTAAAGATAAATATTACTTTTTCTTCTTATCAGTGGTTATTGAGACGGGTTCATTTCATATTATAATAATGAGAATCAATTCTATGTAAGAAAAATTGTTATTAATGAATATAGTTTATAGCTGTCAAGTTAGTGACTTAATAGTGTTTAAATAAAGGGTCCTAGGGTAGGAAATAGTCTAAATACATAAATATAATGTGTTCGGGAGTGAAAAGTAATGTAGTTATTAGCGCTTTAAAATCCTGGTTTAGTCAGAGGGACAAACAATCTATTTAAGAGTAAATCGGCAAATCTATAAAACAAAATCTTATAAAAACTTATAACGCAAGCTTAGATCATTTATACCTATATACAGTTCATTCTTTAAAAATATACATTACACGTTTCATCATTTAAACTACTTCTTAAATTATATAAATGTAAAAGCAATCAAATACAATAAAATAACACATTAAATAATGGCTTTTAACATTGAAATGTTTTAATTAAAAATAATGTTAAATAGAAGAACAATGGGAACAACATTTAAAAATGCAAATCGAGGCTAGTAACTTCTATCGGAATGGCTCGAGTTATAACACATAATATCATTTCGGGACTTAAATGTTGTAAATAAGATACTAGCATCTCTTCAGATGTTGACTAAAAGAATTATACGTTGATGGTAAAATATACAAGGAAAACAAACCTACTTTCTAAGGGTAAAAAACAAGCTGCATACGTTTATTGATGCTTTCGTCGTCTTCCCTTATTCTTATCCGCATTGCGCAACACCTCGGCGTAAGACAGTTCTAACCGCCTCAATTTATGAAGATCTTGCGATGCCGTGCTCTGCTTTACATCCCAGGAGCTAGTTTCCGGGTTCCAACTTTGATAAGCGGTAACTTTGCCTCCGTTCTGACTGGGGGTGGGGGAGTTGAGAGCCCGGTTGAAGAACTGCATGGAGGATCCGTTCCATTCGGGTGCAGGTGGGGCGGGCTTGGAACTCTTCACCAGTGGACTGACATCCAGTGGCCGGTAGTCGCGGCGTCTTTTGCTTCCTGTACCTCGCTGGTAGCAGACCTTGGGGGGAGATGGAATGACGGGGGATTCAGCCCCCTGCCTGTCTTGGCTGTGTTTCCTATTCTTATGCCTGGAGGACTTCTTGCGGAACTGAGGGCTGGCCGCCATATAATCCAACGGTTGACGGACTAAGGGAGTCAACACCTTTGGTGCTTCACCACTCGGTTCAGCTGTCACTTGTTTAGGCTCTTCTTTACCCTTTTCCTGCAATACTTTAAGAGCGTCTGTAATTTTAGTCACATTTTCTTTTTCAGTTTGAACATTCTCGGGAGGCGTAATATCTGAGAAGGCTACTGACTGCTCCGACATGACAGAAGACATGATGCTTTGAGTTTCATCAGTAAAGTCTCCGGGCATATCCTCGTTAGCAGGTGTCACAGGGGGACACTTCACGGGCACGGTGTCATCGAGGAGTGGAAGTTTCTCTCCCTCGTCCTTATTCTCAGCAGCCTTCTTCAGGATGGTGAATATCTCTTTGAAGAGTTCCCTGTATTCGGGCCTGTTTCTAAATCTGCTATCGATAGGGCTAGCATCATCATAAATACTGAATCGACAATCTTCTCCATCAGCAATAGTGCATAGGAAAGAGCCGGGACGTTCTCGGTCTGTTTGAGTGGCTTTGTTGCTAGTTTCATCGGAGAATCCTGAAGAGGATGTTTCTGCCTCGGAGAAGTCGGGAGTTCTGATGAAGTTCTTGCGGTTGGATGCGGATTTGTTGGTTTTATTTTGTGTGTTGGTTGACTTGTTTGTGTCATCGCCGTGGCCGCTCTCTTCATCTGTGTCTTTAATACTAAATTGACTGAAATCTCCAGACATTTGTAATTCTTCTTGTAGAGATAATGGTGCGGAAGTGTTGAGGGTGGAGATGCTGGTGTTTTGAGGTTTGGGTTTGCGCACATTGTTGGCTTGGTGGCGCTGCACCTCGAGGAGAGCTTCGTACTTCTCCACCAGGTCCCTGTAGGGGTTGTCCGCTAGACAACCAGGGGTGGCCCAGGCCTGGACGGAACTGACGCCTCGTGGATCCTGGATGAAAACAAATTTTTTAGTAAAAATTTGAGACTCTTGTCATAAATATTTAATACTTGAGAATGATGACAATAAACATATTTTAATATATACAATAAACTATTTTCCTCCATTGGCAGGTGAAGGTATTAATTAATTCATTTGTAAGACAGAATTTTTTAAGATCACTAAACTTCTCAACATTAGTTTGTGGTAAATAATGTTACAAGTAAAATTTTAAATAACCCCCGACACAAAAAAGAGCTGATGACCTTGAAACAATCTCGATCACGTCAGCTTTCAAACAAGAAAAACTGAATCATAATCGGTCCATTCGTTTAGGAGCTACGATGCCACCGACAGACACACGCACACAGTCAAACTTATAACACCTCTCTTTTTGCATCGGGGGTTAAAAATTATCTAGTGTTTGTAGAAGTATTAATTTAGAAGGAAAAGAAAATTGAACAATTTTTTTTCCAAGAAACATTTTTATAACATTTTGGAGATCTGAGTATTAAAATATCTTTTAAGATTAAAAGGCAAATCAAAAATAAGTTACAGATAGTGGGGGAGTGGGATTATCCATTCAGTGTGTTGTTTGTTATTTACAGAGCTCTGTACATGGAAAATGTTTCCATTCATTTGAAACATTTATCATCAAAAACAAATCAAATTATAACAACCACAAAGATTTTTTTGTCAAATCAAAAATCAATAACCCACAACATGCAGAATTACAAAATATATAAATTAAGTAAGTATATGTACATACATAAGTGCATTAGAAAGATTTTTTATTGTATAGGACAGAATGCAGTGCAAGGGCGCCAATTTAGATTCAAAGTTGATATTGTTCCCCTTACCGAGATGAAAATTTATTGTGGCTATCAATGTGTCAAAAAATAATGTTTATTCATAATATAATATTACTTTTTTTTAAATTTTTTTTTGAAACAACAAATTTGTTTTATTAAGTTATCATGATTTATTTTTGGGGTTTCATGCCATGTTGCACTACTACATGTAGCGTTACAATTTTTTTTTAAATATTTTTTTAATTCATTGCTTTGAATGTTTACATTTGAGGATTTTTCGACCACCATGCTAGGCACATGCCCGTGTTATAGTGGTCAATCGATACAGTGTCCATCATCAGGGAAGATGTGTTATCGATAGTGGTAAAGTATGCGCTTACGTAGACGCAATATCGTTTTCCAGCTCGGTCCTCTACGAGTTGGTATTACAATATAATATATTATAAGGTTTTCTGCATTTAGTTTTGGTATAGCCGGATACCAAGAACTATTGGTAATTGACGGATACACCAAAACGAAATGCAGAAAACCATTTTAAATTATTCAGTAATAATACCGGCTTGTGGAGTATTGGAGCTGGCAACACGATTTCGTATCTACATACACAGCACACTTTACCGCTGTCGATTAAACATCTGCCCCGATGATGGACTCTGTAACGCTGTCCGAAACGTTTGTTAAAGAAGGAGGTAGCGCAACATGGCATAATACCCCAAAAATAAATCCCAATAATACTTCTGGCCGTGAGAATCTGAAATCATATTGGTTTGTTACCATACTTATCTATTTATTTTAACAACTATATACAAGTAGTTGTATTTACAGTATTGCTCAGCGGTTTTTTATGTTAAAAGTGTATGGATTAAATATTTTGCTCGTTCTGAAAAATTATTTTACGAAATAGCTTCAAGCCAGAACCAGTGCATTGTGCAATAGAGTGCATTCATTGAAGTAGCACTACCCAGAGCCATCAAGACTACCCATGGACTATCCAGTGCAATTATAAAAAACTGTAAATTTATTATTAAGCATAGTGTAAATTGGGGTAAGTAATTTCTTATAAAACCCGCAATATATTATAGTTCCCTTAGTTTACAAGGGAGCTCTTGTGATATGTTTCTCACATTAAAAAAAATTACTTTTCTCAATATTTTTTTCCGTTTCGTGTAACAAAAGCCAAGCAGTTAACAGATGGATTGTGGAGTAGAAGAAAGAGTCTGGTTTTTGTTTGGAGATTATTTGTGAGTAATTGGGAATGTTAAACAGGAGAAAAAGTGAAAAAATCTTGCACATTGTAAAGCAACAAAATGTTCTGCCATAAAAATGACATCATTGCCAAACTCGATTATTAGAAGTGTATTACTGTTTGCGTTTGTAAAGCAAAGCTTCACAAAAAACAAAGTGTTGAAAATAAAATTTTGTCAGAAGAATGTTATTAAAATTGATCATAACTTTTATGGTTGATGGATAATATCATATAAGTTTACAACCATGTTTTGCCGTGTTTTAGGGCTGAAGTATTGTAAGAATTTTTGTTCAGCCATTTTAATTAAATAAAACCCAAGATTGTTTTTAGTTATTAAGAAATCCAACCTTTAAAAGCCCAAACTCCACAAAAAGTTAAGCGAAGGTGGTGCTATTGCTATTGAGAAATGTATTTACAAGTTGGGGAGTGTGATACCAACCTAATGATGAACAATCCAAAGAATACTACGGCAAAACCTTCTCAAAATGCATATCCAAAGCATAAGCAACATCAGAGGCAGGTGTAACATACTTTTGGCCTGAGAAACATTACCAAAATATTTATCTAAGAATCATTATACACAATTCATTAATGTGGCACCCCTGTGCAAGTATTATATTTAACAGTTTAAAGCTTGATATTTGAAACATTTTAATTACTAAGAAGCATGCTCGACTACTTTCTGAAAGAAATATATAGTTACATTCAATGAAGAAATTAATTTAAGGTTAAACGTCACTTACATTATAATCTATGCATTCACAGATGGCGCCAATTAAATAATTTTAGGTTTTTAATACTTTTTGCAGGTTACGCTTTAAAATATTAAGGTAAATTAATTGTTTGTGCCCGTACATATTTAATATGAAAATAAATAAAAAGTTTTGTCCACAAACAAACCCAAATCTTTCAAGAAAGGCTGAAAATTACAATATTGAGTCACCGATACAAAATTGAATTTTTCAGCCTCTCTTGAAAGATTTGGGTTTGTTTATGGACAAAACTATTTATTTATATTCATATTAAATATGTACGGGCGCAACAATTAATTTACCTCAATATTTTAAAGCAAAATGTGCAAAAAGTATTAACCTAAAATAATTTAATTGGCACCATCATGTGAATGTCATATTTAATACTAATAATATAACGTACGTGACGTTTAACCAGTGATACGTAAAAGAATTCATAATCTATTCTTTCATAGATGGTGCGAGTTTAATTATTTTTCCCAAAGAGACTTTATATAAGTTTTCTATTGAGATGAATTAATATGATATTGTTTGCACACATTGCACGCAATATGAATATGAATAAAAAGTTTTGTTTATAAACAAACCCAAATCTTTCAAGAAAGGCTAACAAATACAATATTGGATTGAATCACCGATGCAATATTGAATTTGTTAGCCTTTCTTCAAAGATTTGAGTATATTTATGGACAAAACTATTTATCATCAATGCAAGGTGCAAACAATTAATTCATCTTAATACTTCAAAGCATAACTCGTAAAAAGAGTTTTTCCCTAAAATACAAAAGAGTAGATTATGAATTATTTTAAGTATCACCTTAATACAAATTCAACAATCTTTGCTCAATCGGTTTAATATATTTTAACTTTAATAACTTAATTTTAACTTTAATGTGGTCTTTTTTAGTGACACACTATACTTTTACAGTGTAGGTAGATTAAACTGAAAATTTTATTGCTGAATTTATATTTTTTTTCTGATAGCAATACATCGATAATTTCATGCATCCCAACATATTTTTATTGAAATTCGAAAGTAAGTACCTAAAAATTATTACTATTTATGTATATTATTATTTTATAACTAAAATTCTAGGTTGCAGATAAATTTGTGTAGAATTTTGCAATCAATCATAAAGATGGCAGCATTAAATAATGGGAATTAATTGAAGTTATTATCAGTAATTCTCATTGAAATATTTATGTATGAGATCGACGGTTCCAAAGAACAATGTCGGATCTGCTAAAAATCAGAAATCGTTTGGTTGTCTTATTTTAATTTCTTTTGATGGAGTAAGTCTGTATTTTCGGAATTTTTAATGAAATGAGAGGCAAACTATGAAAACAGCACTATATTTCTTGATCTCAAAAACAGTAAAAATGCAGAAAAGAATATTTAAACGGCTCTTTTGCAAAACTACAAAATCGCCCATCCGACATTATTCTTCGGGATCGTCAATATTATTAAAAATAAAAATAATTAGATCTCACTAGCTCAATTGGGAGAGTATCTTCCCAGTAAATCAGAGAAACGGGTTCAATTTAAAGACATTACATACTTTAGACGCGGGGTAGAAATCTCAAAATGGGAAGCCAACAACAAGACAATTGTAGAGTAGGTACTCGATTTCTAGTACTTTAACTACTTTAGTACGTGGGTGGTTTGTATATTTATGTTTAGTACTAAACTGCCACGCGTCGAGTAAGGTTGTGTCCTACTAGTAAGTAAATTGCATTAAAAAGCGCCAAAATTCCCTCTTGTGTGATGAGAAAATGTTTCCATTACACGGTAAACAGTCGTAAAAGCGAAGGAATAACATTTCATTTGTAAATACATGCAAATTACTTATTATTATCGATTATAAAAATAATACAATTGCTTTCCGCCCAAAGATTCTGGATGCGCAACAGCCAAATTACAAAGTCGATGCCATGCCGTCGCTAAGTAAAATTTACTTTTTATAATAATAATCTAATGATTCTTTATTTACTTGCCTGCGGTAAAACAACATACAAATCAGCAGAAACAACAAATACAATAACAATCAACGCCATTTGCAAACTACTGTTGTTCATTATAGCTATTTGACACCTCAAAATTCGACTGGTGCCCAGGCCTCCTACTTTAGTCGGCCTTGAGACAGTATTCGACGGAACTTTTGAATTTTGAATACGAAAATGCCGCCCGCGTTCTATCTTTTGTTTCGTTCATATGCATTTCTGTATTTTCACATATTCTGCACATATTATTTTAAGCGTCTATCTTTATCATACACGAATAACTTTTGAATTAAGAAATTATTGAAAATCGCTGAAAACAAAAGAGTTTTGATTAATTGCCACATTATATCTTGAGTTTGTGAGACTATGGCAAGTCTATTTATATAACGTCATTGGTTCAATTCCCAGATGCGACAGTAACATTTTTATTTGCTGTTTCGTGTTGTTAATGGTGACCGACAAGTCAGAAGGAATTCAATTCAACACCTCCTTTGAAAAGTCATTAAAAGTGATAAAAAAAATGTTGTCATTGTTAAATACGTTTTTTTTGTTCATAGCTTTTAATGACTTTTCTAAGAGGTATTGAGTTGTCAAGGAACCGTTGTTAATATAATCTTCTTTTTTCAATGATTAAATATTCTTTTTTTCTAGAATTATTGTCTTCAGCTGGTGTTGTCGAAATAATGTAACTTTTCTAATTACATAGGCACGTAGGTACTGATTAAATTATTTTTGCATTAATGAAAACGGACAGTGACAAAAAAAGCTTAAAATCTCCAGAATCTATTATTTCAAGCTCTTTAGAGCTTCCTCAAAATTAATCTGAGATTAAAGTATCATAAAACTATTGATTATTATGTTTGTTTTTAAAAATTTGATAGTGAGACAAATTATGGTACCGAGTTAAAAAATAAAACTAGTGCAGGTAAGAGAAAAGCCACGGGTAGTTTGAACTTCGGAAAAATCAGTTCCAAATTTGAAAATGTTCCAATGCTGAAAAACAGATTTAGCGCAGGACTAAAGGCAGAAACATATTTGCGTGTCGTGGCGTGTCGTGACGCGCCAGAAGCACATCAGTTGCATACATTTATTATTATACATTTATTGAGCGTCACGACATGCCACGAAACGCAAGTATGTTTCCACCTTATCGCTCAGACAACGGAAATTAGTGTGGTTGATTTTTGTTCTGTTTTCAAAAATACCATTTTAAATTTAGCCACCAAATAGAGATGATTTTTTGTAAAAACTCCTTCCCATTAAATAATCGTGCACCGCTATCCATCCAAAATACTAATCCAAAACAATATCTGACCAATAAACATGCATGTCACTTATTTATAATTTCAATCATTGATTCATTATGGTAGGTACCTATAATATTATTAAGAATGTAATGATTAGGTGCTCTTTTTAATTTCCGAATAGACACACAGCTGATAACTCCATTGTAACTCTCTTTCTAATTCATGCAGAGTAGGAAGAGAGGGACAATAGACAATAGGGAGGGAGAAATTTACATTTTCAAGAGCACCATAGTTTTCCATATATCCAGCTGATAATTTTCCCATTAATAATAGCATCCGTGCAAACCCGATTTAATTCAATTCTTTCCGCATAGCATCCCCATATATGAGAGAAAATATTTACGCTTGCCACAGATCCTTCTGTAAGAAGCTAATATTAATATTTATGAAAAATCAAAATTTCACTGCAAGTCAATATGTAACAGTAAAACTAAGAAAATGTTCCCACGATTCCCTAAAATAACCCTCATGATGTGATCATTTACCAGTCAGGTTCAGTGTTAGAACAGCCTTGCGTAGTGCACCATCAGCGGGAAAGCATGATAACAACATGATCGCTTAAAATGACCCTTATGATCATGGTCACTGTAATGACCCTTCCAGCATTCAAAGCATCCCTAGATGCTGAGATAATGTGATCGTTTAACTTTTAACCAGCCAGGTACAATGTTAAAAGTCAGATTATTAATGTTAAAAACAGTGCTCAGTTGTACACCAACAGTAGTAAAGCCATGTAATTACATAATATAAAATAATCCCATGATCGCTTAATATCATAGTCACTGTATTGATGCTCCCAGCTCCCAGCATTCAAAACATCCCTGGGTGTTGAGATAATGTGACTTTTTAATTTAAACTTTAAACAATCAAGTACAACGTTAAAAGTTGGATGCGTTGTTTAAAACATCGCTGAGTCGTGCACCAACAATAGTAAAGCCATGTAATTATACATAAAATAATCCCATGATTGCTTAATATGACCCTTATGATCAGTCACTGCAGTGACATTCCCAGCATTCAAAGCATCCCTGGATGCTGAGACAATGTGATCATTTACCGGTCGTGTACAGTGTCAGAGACGGTGTGGCTCACAGGAAACTCTCCTGGAAGGGCAGGAAGCCCAAGAAGTTGGCCAGGTAGCGACTCACCTGCAGGTTGACCAACTTATGTGGGGCGAGCGACCGCGGCTCGTTGGCGAGGGAGCTCATCACACTGCGGTCATCGTCCTCCTCTGCGTCCATGATGGAGGACATGTCGTCCCCTCCTTGCTCTACGCTTCTCAGGCACCTACCGCACAGTTGACCCTGTCTGCAATATTAAATAATAATGTTCATTTTGATACCTAAAGTCATTTCCATGAGTTTTTTAATCTTTTACATCTACCTATTGGATACCTTTTTAAGTACTTTTATAAAAAAATGTCCATACACTGACACGCCTCTAGCTAGAGAAGGTTTTCCAAGTTTTACTTTAGGCTTTATTTAAATCAACTTTCTTACAAATTTGTATTTGGCTGCTAAATTATTAATTTACAAGAAATTAAGAAAATGAGTTAATAATTAAACATCCGCCGTGTTTAGGTTATTTACTAGCGTAGACTCGTGAAAAATCATGGGATATTACAATTCCAATTTTGAAAGATATTATAAAAATAATTTTCTGTTGAAATATTTATTACTAGCTTTTGCCCCCATAGTATAGTATTAGGGGGGTACCCACAGCGCCTCCTCCACCTTTCCGATTCCCATTCCAATCCCCCCCTCCTCCTCTCCCCCGCCCCCTCTCATCCCATCCCCTCCCCCCCTCACCCTCCCCCTC
Organism: Limnephilus marmoratus; assembly: GCA_917880885.1. Classification (NCBI taxonomy): domain Eukaryota; kingdom Metazoa; phylum Arthropoda; class Insecta; order Trichoptera; family Limnephilidae; genus Limnephilus; species Limnephilus marmoratus. The sequence continues at coordinate 35,531,475 of OU862912.1, read as the reverse complement.
CCCCATCCCCCCTCCCCCCCTACGCCCTGCCCACACATCCTATTCCCCCCTCACCCCCCCTCACCCACCCTCAATTCCTTTACATTCATTTTTCAAACAACTCGCGTGCCACCTATTACAATTTTTGTATATAAATTTCATAATGCCAGAGCTCTAAGCTACAGCCTATAGCCTATTCTGATGTATGAGCTATATTATTGTAGAGTTTCATTAAAATCCATCCAGTAGTTTTCGCGTGAAAGAGTAACAAATATACATCCATACAAACTTTCGCCTTTATAATATTAGTAGGATAAGTAGATGACTAACTACTTCATATGCTTGTCTGAATTTTTCGCACAATCAGTTCCAATTTTAAAAATGATGCTTAAATTCGAAGCAAATCCGAGTTCCAGAGTTTATTGAACTAGAGTAATGCAGGACAGACACACAACCGAAATTAGTATTTTTGAACTCAAATTACTTTCAAACAAGATGGATGATGGTAGGAAGACTTTATATGAAGTCAGTAAAGTTTCAAGCTGCGGTTCAATGTGCCCATCTACTACAATAAATTCTGCTCTCTTTGCAGCCATAAAATAAAGCAAATAATTTGCGTTAGCACTTGTTATAAGACAACAATAAAAATTTCTTACCGGACTTCTTCTAGGATCGAGAACTCCTCGTGCATGGACTTCATTGCGTCTTCATTCTGATTCCAGTCCCTCATCTTATCCTGTAGCCTGTTGTTCTCCTGCACCATGCTCGCCAGCTGCTCCTCCAGTTCTGTTATCTTCCTTTGCTCCTTCATATGGATGATCCTGCTCTCGCCAAGTTCCTTGTTTACCCTTATCAGCTCTTCTTCGCAAGCTGTTTCGACTTCGTGAGAGAGATCCTTCTCTCTGAGCAACGGAGGCGAGCTTCCTGGTTGACATTTGTTGGGGAGAATCGCTGTAGTTGTGGAGGTAACTTCTGATTTCTGCAGCCTTTCTTGTTGCTCACTTTGCCGCTCTGCTCTTCGCTTTTGCAGCTCCAGTAATCTGGAGAGTTCTTCCACATTTTTCTGCAGATCTTCACACTTAGTTTCTAGCACTTCAATCGTTCCAGTTAAGTTTTTGATGTGCTTCTTGTCGGCTGTATGGTCGAGGGCCAGCCTGTGGTTTGCCCTTTCCAGATCTTGTATACTAACTTCCAGCTGCTCGTAGATTCGAAGTCTCGAGTCGTTTACTTCTCGCAATGCTACTGTTTGTTTGGTCAGGTACTGCAAAAAGAAAAGAAGAGAGATTGTTAAAACTTTGATATAATTTAGAATAATTTTGTAGGTGCTGAATACAAGATGATTTTTTTTTATTTTAATTTATTTATTGTATATTTGTATTTTTTTATATTCATTTATTTAAAAAGAAATAATATAATATGAAAGAGAAAAGTGCCAATGAACTACTTTTTAGTTGTTTGTCTTATTATGTTTATCATTGTGCTTTAACATTAAAAAAAATTATTATACTTTGTTAATTTAAAGTAGGCATGTACATGTGTATATGTGTGTATAACTTATTTACATGTAAATATACATATTATGCACTCATTCGTATGAACACTCATACTTATACATATTTATGTGCACATAAATAATATTAAACAGAACTACCTACCAATTAAAACATCATGAATATCAACCAAGAGCTAGCACAAATTAGTGGTCACATCAACAATAAAAACTATGAATATGAGACATAACAAAAGATATAACATAATGTAAAAACTAAACAAATATATAAATGCAGTTAGAAATATCTTTATATTGGAGATAATAGTCTAAAACAAACAAGTCTTCTACGTGGTATTTGGTTTTACATTTTTTTTTTAATTTGGCAGGTAACATATGCAATTAGGTATAGTATGGTCTAGTGTTCTTTGCCCACATTTATTTATATACTTAGGACTTAGGTACGATTATCCGTGTATTATGGTGTAGTTTCCAAGTTAACGATACCCGAGGCGGAACGATTGGAACTTGGACTCTTGAAGTAGGTAGGTCAATAATTAATATTCTCAAAAGTTGAACCGTAGTCCATAGTCTCCAATTTGTAGCACAAATATATTTTCTGAATTTACATTCAAGCAACTCAAGCATAATTTACAATAATAATTTCTACAGTCAGGGCCGGGCCCTGTGCAGGCGCAACTGGAGCAGTCCGCTCCGGGCGCCGCGCGACTCGCCAAGGCGCCGAGGAGCATAAATATACCAAACCACTCACCCAAAGAGTCAAGGCCCTGATAATACCCAACACCTAATAAATAAAGCGCCCATGAGGTTTTGGCCGGCCGACCCTGTTTACATTTTAATAACAGTAATAAAATGGCGTCTGTTAAAAACAAAACATTTTCAGAAAAATTATTCGATCTTTTATGACTAACATTTTTGCAGTAGGTATCTATTCAACATTGACATTGGCCTTGAAATAATATTGTTAAAATATACAGGCAGAGAACAGTTAATTACAATATAAGTACTAGTTGTGGCCATCTTACATGAACGACAAACGGCGCGCAACGAACTCTAGGAAAAACAAAGTTAATTTTCCGATGGAACCCGTTTTGTTGCCAATTACACGAAATATAATGTATATTTAATTTTCAAGGATTGGACCATTTTATAATCAAATAGGGGCGAGTTCAGTGACAACGTATCATTCAGCTATTACCTACTTATCCTAAAATGAAGTAGGTAAGTAATTTGCAAATTAAATCAGTAATTGGCAACTGGTGGCTCGCGGGCTGTTCCGTGTGGCCAGTGGACAATTTCCAAGCGAATATTTAAAAGTTGACCCAAGGAAAACTGTAAGATGAAATGAACTTTTTAGTAGGTAGGTACTAGTTCTTGCTCGCGAACCAAAAATCATTGCCCATGTCTATTTTAAATAAGTAATAATGGAAAACCATTCTTGTGTGACGTTAATGGTGACAATAATGTTCCTTAGTCAGCGCCGGATCTGTCATACGTTCAAAAACGTGCAAAAAACCTGGCACCAACTCCGAAGGGGCGCCGTGAGAAAATAAATATTGTATTAAAATTTTGTTATAATATTCCCTGAATCGTTTAAAAATTACCCACAGTACGAAATAATTATTACGCTCTAGCAACACTTTCCAAAGAAACAGAATGCGCACGCATCAGGTTGGTATCAACGGCTTACGAATTTATAGTCAGTTACAGAATTTTTTTACAAATTCCATAAATTTAGTTTTAACGTAAGATCTATTTTTCCATATATCTTTTACCGTCTTTTACGATGAATGGGTGCGATCCAAATTCAATAACCAATCACAGCGCCGTATTTTTGTTCTAGTGAATCAAACAAACCGACTTTCGCCTTTCAAAATGCTGACAATTTTAGTTAGCGTACGCTCGCTATTGTTTTATTTTGTACGATCTATATCTGTATCTACGAGAATGTAGGGGGGGGGGCGCCATCGGTACCTACTGTACAGGGCGCCAGATTTCGTAGATCCGGCCCTGTCCTTAGTTATGGATTCATAAAAAACGCTAATTTGACGGATCGTATCGTAAACAGTAATTTCACGCGTGCGTAGCGCCGCGCCGCACGCCTCCCAAAATACTTTATACGATGGTGTATTTTTACAAAAACGTGAATAGCGATGGATGTAAATGTAATTGAGATATCAATTTCGAAATAATCCACGCAAATTTATTCCAATATATTTTAGTAATAGATTTTTTTCTTGGAATTTTAAAAAGACGTACGTACCTCCAGTAATTGAGAATCGAGAGATGTGAATTATTGATAATAACATCCGCTCAACTTTCTGAATTGGTATTTCAAAATTATAATATCATATTAAATTGTTCACACCAACACCTAAGTACGAGTATAATATATTAGGTATAATAAAGATCAATAATTATGTTTTTTTAGGAGAGTTTGGTTCATGTTTTTTTTCTATTTATTAAACGACTTCAAAAAGGAGGAGGTTCTCAATTCGACTGTATTTTTTTTTTTTTTTTTTTTTTTATGTTTGTTACCTCAGAACTTTCGACTGGGTGAACCGATTTTGATGATTCTTTTTTTATTTGAAAGCTGGTGCTTCCCATGTGGTCCCATTTTAATTTGGTCTAGTTCTGACAATGGAATCCATGAGAAAACCATATAAGTCTTAAATTTGCATTAAGTATGTGCGTGACAAATGGCCGAATAACTCAATATCACGCCAACCGATTTCAATGATTCTTTTTTTATTGGAAAGGATGTACTTCAAGGATAGATTGATGAGAGTTTGGTTAGGTTCTGATTATTGGATCCATGACAAAGTAACGGAACTCTTCAATTCTTAGGAGCAAATTAACGAAACTCGGCCGAATCTCTTAATTTGACCCTTATGTCGTTTTGGTCAAATTATGTCTGTCTCATATGAGTAGCACGTTTAGTAGATCTACCCATATTCAGACATTTTAGTGTACTTCGGATTCACTAAAAATCAAAAAATAAACAAAATTTTTAACAAAACAAAAAACGACTTAAAAAAATGCACTAAAAAGTAAAAAAATAATTTCGTATTCTTCTACAACTTCATAATCGACTTACTTTTTCTACTCATCAATATGTAGGTACGATTGTTATTTTTGGAGTCGGTGTCAGCAAAGGTACCCAGCCCGGCGCGGCGTGTTTACTTGACAGCTCCCCTGACGCCGCGGCCCTGCTCTCGCCTCGTCAAGTCGCTTGTGCGACACAAGCACATCTCACCTATAACTATGTATGTAGTTACAAACCTACCACGACTGACACCGATTCCAAAAATGACAATCGTACCTACATATTGATGAGTAGAAAAAGTAAGTCGATTATGAAGTTGTAGAAGAATACGAAATTATTTTTTTACTTTTTAGTGCATTTTTTGAAGTCGTTTTTTGTTTTGTTAAAATTTTTGTTTATTATTATTAAAAAAGGTGAATTGTAAATAAAAGTACACATATTTTGCATTCGAATCACACGTTTTTTTAATGCACGTTTTTAAAAGGAAAATTTATTTATGTAGGCAATTTATTTGTTGCACAATTTTTTTTACTAATCGATCTTCCAAGAAGTGGTAAAACTCTTATTGAACATCTACCAATTTCTTTCTGTAATATATTGTAGACATATTAGTATTTTTTTGATAATTAAATTATAACAGATGTCCAGAATGCAACGACCACAGTAACTCTTTATTTCACAGCCAATTGTTGGAAAAATTCAAATACTTAATCGAAAGACATTTTTCAAAACATGCTCGAACACGGTACCAGTGGCGGATACGGGGGGGGGGGGGGGCGCAGGGGGCGCGCGCCCCCCCCCCTTGGCTACCCTAAGGAACCCTAAATACAAGAAAATCTTTCTTCAATCATTCGCTCTACATGTCTAAACCATCTAAGCGTCCCTTTCTTAATCTTACTTATTACGCTTGTATCAGCCTTGCATTATTTTCATATTTTTTTCACACTATCATACATGGCTTTCTACAGCATTTAGTCCTTCCTCTGCCAGTTTCATGCTTCACTGCCATACCTACATCAGGGTTGGTACCCCGGTGCGTAGTCGGGAAACACGCCAAACGCGTGCCCAACATTTGTACACGGTTGACATTTGTCACATGAGAACGAGTCGTTTCTTCGACTCGTTCTTGTGTTCAACAGCTCGGCTGTGGAATGATTTGCCGGCCTCTGTGTTTCCTCCTTCCTACAACATGGTTCTCTTCAAGACCAATGTTCATTCCTTCCTCTCCTCAAAAAGACCCTCCACACAGCATCCCAGATGACATAGGCCCTGAGGGAAATCATTTTCCTCAGGGCCTCCTGTGTGGAGTTAATGTAAAAAAAGCACTCCATTGTGGACTGCTAGCTTCGCTTCTTTCGACAGTTTTTTGTTAGCGCCAACGGCGTTCAGTCCTCCATAAATGCGGAGTTACCTGCATTTACCCTTTTTCAATATCTCTATCAGACTCTACTCCCCATCTCTCGTAAATGTACTTCCCGAATACATAAACTTATCCACTGTAATTTTTGGGTAAATATTACAAAATATTCCTAATAAGTCTTTGAAGATGCTATGTGAAGGGTCATTTTAGAGAAAGGAAATAGTGGAAGGAAAAAGGTATGATAGGTGGTTAGGACTCTCTGGGTTAGTGTGTCCAGGAGAGATGGACGGATGAACCTTTCCCTCCCACTGTGATGCGAGGAAATGGGTCGAGGGATTCCTGCTGGAGAGGTTAATGGTCTCCTTCAACCAGTCCTTTCCAGCTCGCCACGCAGTACGTGGGCAAATGCTTCCGCCGCTACTTTGAAAAATCACATCCCACGAACTCAGGCATCCCTGCCAAGTCACCAAACTTAGCGATCCACTTGGGATGACTTATAGAAGAGGTGTTGTTTATCCAATAAATAATTCCCGTGGCGGCGGTACCCACACTCGCCTCCTAAATTGAAACTTTTGCTTCATTCACATTCATACGTCGTTTCATGTAAAGGTACCCTTAACACGGCCCGACTCAAGTATTTGATTCCCTTGATCGTGTATTACCTTGAATGCAGCCCTACTGCTCCCTGTGGCCAGCCAAGTTTTAAATGTGCGGTCCGTCAATCTTTTATTTATTTATTTATTGAAGTGGAAACTTCGTTAGCACCGTTGTGATTTGACAAACACATCCATCTGTATGTTTTAGCCTTCGAGAGAGTATTTTTTTTACATTTACTCCACACAGGAGGCCCTGAGGAAAATAATTTCCCTCGGGGCCTATGTCATCTGGGATGCTGTGTGGAGAGTCTTTTTGAGGAGAGGAAGGAATGAACATTGGTCTTGAAGAGACCCATGTTGTAGGAAGGGGGAAACACAGAGGCCGGCAAATCATTCCACAGCCGAGCTGTTGAACACAAGAACGAGTCGAAGAAACGACCCGTTCTCATGTGACAAATGTCAACCGTGTACAAATATTGGGCACACGTTTGGCGTGTTTCCCGACTATGCACCGGTGCCGAAGGGATCAATGACGCTAGTTCCTCGGAGCATCTGCCATTATAATACCGGTAGAACAAGGATAGCATTCCCACCCGACGCCTGTATTCTAAAGATTGCAATCCGTCTGTTAAGATGGGAGAATCTATTAAGCGGACCGCCCGTTTCTGCACAGAGTCGAGGGTATTTTTTAGGTATTTTGGAGCTCCAGACCAGAGGTGGCTGCCAAAATCATATAGTTAGTCTCCTCTTTTGTGCGGTTCGTCGTATTTTTCCTGTTGACTACTTTTTAGTTTTCTTATATATTTAGCGCCCCCCCCTTGAGTTTTTTCTGTATCCGCCACTGCACGGTACGACCGACAAATTATGAAACAAACAATTATTATCGTCTCCGTTTTACAGTAACAAACACGTGTCATCCGTAGGTGACAAGTAATTCGAAACATTACTTCAATTTTCAATTCAATTACCCCCATCACTATTTTTGGAACGGTTCCACGTTCCCGAAATAGAAGGCCAAAACTGAAAGCAAAAGTAAACAACAACAGGTGAGACTTTCGTCACTTGCTGTTGGGTAGGTGGCAAGTGTCCTGATATCTGTTATCACAGGGCACTTTCGCTTTATTAAGTGTCTCCAAAATAATTTCTATGATGCACGTTGATGTTGTGATGGCACCGATCTTGAACTGCGATGTTCGAAGATTTTTTTAACCGCGCTCTTGGCGCGGAAAATTAAGAATTTACAAGTATCTAATCACGTAGTCAGGAAGTCGGCGTGTCGGTGACGTCCCACGAAGACATGGCACGATTTATTAAAATAAATATTTACCCCGCGTTATGTCAATAGCAGATCATTAAGAAGTACATGAATGTCGATAAAGCAATTTCACTATTTTATATAATTTTAGTTTATTGGGACAATCTAGAAATTTCGATTCAGGAGCGTCTCTTGCATCTTTTATGCACGCTCAAATTAAGGCTTTATAACCGTGGACGTCAAACTGCGGCCCGCGGCAGATGTTTGTGCACCCCCCCCCCCCTCTTACCCTCCCAATTCATAAGTGTGCGGCCCGCGGTGATGCCTCACATTGTCCAATGTGGCCCTTGACCAGAAAAGTGTGACGACTGCTGCTCTATAACCTTGTACTATTACTGATGTACAGTCATGGGCGTAGGCACGGTGGAAAAAGGTGGGGCGTTTACCCCACCCTGGCTGGCCGATGCATGACCTCTGGGATAGTCGACCGAGTCGCATTTTCAAATTAACAGCACTTCATAAGATGGTTTTTCCTTCTTCCGTTCATATTGTCTGTATTTATAGAGCCTAAAGTATGCACATATTGTCTGTTTTTTTCAGTGCCTACCTACTCCTGATTTTTTTGCCCCACCATAAATCAAAACCTGGCCCATCTGTACAGTATTTTTATAGATTTCTATGGGGAACGAGGAGAGCACCACCCACCATAACAGTCATAATAAATTTAAAAAAAAAAACATGTATAATCTACGTACGTTATTTCAAATTCCTATAAGATCATAATATCTAATCAGAAGTAAAATCATATGGTGGTTTAAAACAAATGTATGTGTTGTATCTTATAATTTTAATTTTCGGAAGCCATAAAGTTAATTTTGCTTTTTAGGATTATGTTTATTAGGGAACGTACCCATACTACGTGACCTGTTCGGGGGGGGGGGTCTTCAAAATACCACGCTTGGTACAAATGAACGGCGATGTCCTTAGGTTTTTGGTCACCGGAGGGGGGGGGGGGGGGTTAAAAATTTCTAAAAGTTGGTCACGTAGTATGGGAACGTTCCCTTACAGATTTAGACAAAACTGTCTTTAGATTCTTGTAAGAATTCTTTATAGTTTTTTTTAGAAGATCTTCATAACACGGCATTGATTTTGTAGGTAGGTAAACATAAAAAAAAAAATATCGTTTTTCCTTGTGTAACCATTGCATTGGTTAAGGGGGCGTTCAAGTATTACGTAACGCTTTTGAAGATTTTTGACTCCCCACCCCCCCCCCCCCCATGTAACGCGCCGTAACGTTTTTCCGTATCACCCCCCCCCCCCCTAAACGTTACAAAAAAGTCACAATTAAGTACTGGAAAGTCGCTAAAATACCATTTTCTTGTTTTAATAAAACAAGAGATTTCGAGAACGAAAAGGATTGCCAACTTGGAAGATTTTAATTCCCTAGTTTTTTTTATCTAAATAAAGAAAAACATGTTACGTAACGCGTAGTTCGAACCCCCCCCTCCCCCCCACTCCCCCCCTCCTCTTCCCATCCCCCCTCGTAACGCACAGTAACGTTTCACAAGACCCCTCCCCCCCCCAAGTGCGTTACGTAATACTTGAACGGCCCCTAAGTTTGTGACCGAACAACTCAGATCCTCCTTTGAAAAGTCATTAAAAGTGATGAAAAAATGTATAAAAAAATAGTTAAATAGGTTACCATAGGTTAGGATTATGGGCCATCTTAATTTTTTTTCATTGCTTTTCATAGAGTTGGAGATTGGCATGGAACAGGTTAATTTATGACTTGGCTACCGTTTAAACGGTTAGAAAATTGGTTCGTCAGACCGCTTTTCATTTCTTGCTGCTGTATCTTCGTATGGCAGTCTAGAGATGAAAGATGCTGTGCAATACTCGCTACTCGCGTGTTGGAAAACATCTATAAACAATCCGCCCACTTTTCCACCTCACTGGCTGCGTTTACCCTACTTTACGAAGGCTGTGCAGTTTTTTTGGAAAAGTGAAGCAAACATTTTCTTACTGCTTTATCTATTATTTATTCGAAATATTTATGACCATGTTTGAAACAATGCAACTTTCTGAACCTACATCACTTTATTAATTTATATGAACGCCATTCGGTTTCAGTATAACCGTCACTTTGTTGGGGCACATACAAACTAATTATTATTTATCATTGAAGAAGAAGATAATACTAATAAATCTGAACGAAAATAAGAAAAATAACAAAACACAGAAAAATGATAAGAATATTGTCGGTGGGCGCGTAATACCTCCAATGTGATTTTTTTTTAATTTTGCAGGAGAGTGAAAAAAAATTTTAAGCAGGAAATGAAGGGTGAATTTTTATTTATTGTGTACTTACATTATTAAACATTATTTATAAATAGTGTCTGAAGGTGACCCTTCCTTTTCCTGCAGCAAAATTGTTTTTTTCGCATTCCTGTAAAAAAAAATTTTTCACATTGGAGGTATCAAGCGCCCAGCGACGCTACGAGAAAAAATCGGCAAAAATGTATGTATTCTTAGTGTGCCTTATATCGCCACGAATCTATATTCGTGGCGATTGCCTATGCAATAGGCATAAAACTCGCTTGGCAAACGGAGTCTGGAGGTCATGATTTCAAACGTAAAGGTGGTTTTTATTTATTTTTGTGAATAATTTTGTAAGAAAGAAAAAAGCCAATCAATGGACACTGTCACAGATAATTTTAAACATTAAATTATATAAAACTAGCTGACCCGGCAACGCATTGGAGTGGCGTGAAATCGAAACACAAAGCTATCTACTGGATCTATCTATCTGTAACCTAACCCGACCTAGATAACAAAGTGTTGTTTCCATAAATTAACTCACACCGCCTTCGGTAGAAACTTATGGAACCTACAAATAATTACAAAGCATTGAATTAACATTTAATTCGTAATGATAAACATTGAGGTCAATAATCGAGATAAAAAACTCTGCTATCTTTAAGTTGGACCAAATTACACACATTAAGCCAAATTTCATCAAAATCGGTTAACCCTGGAAAGATAATCATACTTAAAATTGACGCACCAGTTTAAACTAGCTGTAATATTTTATTTTGTTAATTGATTTGAATAAACCAATCAGTATTATATTTTTACAAACAAATGACATAAGAAATACAACAATTTGTGAATATATATTTATTTGTTATATGAAAAAAAAACGAAATGCGAAACTTCTTCAATAATCAATAAAACATAGGAATATTTTTTATTTTTCTCAAATCACTTATTTCTTACTAATAATCAGCCATTTTGACTAATGTTCTTAATAATTAAGATATATTATATTTAATAATAACATATAGTTACATAAAAATCAAAACAGCTTTGGAACGTTTCACAATTACGCTTTTTGACTCATTCGGTCATTATATCCCAAAACTGGTGGCACCTACCTAAGCGATGCACGCGCCCCACGGAAGGTCCAAGCAGCGAGTGCTATGCCTAAAAAGCACAGCGACGGATTCGCACTAATTAGAATGAGAGAGCAATAATTCTAACACGCATGCGTAAATTTTACGCAGATTATCTTTCCAGGGTTAAGCAGTTTTGGAGTTTATCTCGAACAAACATCGAGACACGAGATTTTTATACATAAAGATGAAAATAAATAACTTTGTAAAAACCACTAATATTCAATATTATCAACATGTTTCGAAAACTATGTTTCCTTCATCAGGATAAGATTAATCTTTATCTTTATCTTTACTAAGTATAAAATGAAGTCGCTCACGATGTATGTGCGGTTAGATCTTTTAAACTACGCAACGGATTTTCATGCGGTTTTCACCAATAGATAGAGTGATTCATGAGGAAGGTTTTTGGGTATATAATTTGTCAAGGTTTTGTGTAAATTGGTTGAAATACATAAAATATCCAGCCAAGCGGCAGCGGGCAGCGGACAGCAGGCAGGGTGATGTGGATTTGATTTAACAGATGGCGTTGGTTATAAAGGTTTCGTTAGCCACAGCAACGTGTGGCCGGGTCTGCTAGTAACTAATAATACTCGTAATTAATAAAATATTATATTCGCAAAGTTTGAAGAAATAAAATTATATTTTTAAAAGCAGTTTCTTATATATTTCTAATGAAAAAGCATTTTTTTTAATAGTACGCTTATATTTTTAATAAATTATTTATCAATTTTATTTTAATTCTTCTCAACGGATCGGCGTATAAAGCTTCAATTTATCCAAAGCATATTTTTTCTATTTATAATGTAAACCGGTCAATTAAACCTATTTATAATGTACCTAAACCGGTCAATTAAACCTATTTATAATGTAAACCGGTTAATTAAACCTATTTATAATGTAAACAGTAAAGATTAATCTAAAATAGTGATTTAGCATTAATCTTGGCCAATATGACACATAACCTGTCAGTGGCTGAGTTGACCAATGCGTCGGGTTTCCACCTTGGCATCCTCGGCTGGTTAAATTCTCCATCATTGCACAAGAAACATTTTCTAATTATGCCATCATAAAATCATTGAGGAGAATTTCATCTTTGGTCACGTTATTCGTAACCCGGGAATGTTTGTTTTTCTTTAACTCTTCGAGCCTCGGAAGGACATTAGGGAACGTACCCATACTACGTGACCAAGTTTTTGCAATTTTTAACCCCCCCCCCCCCCCCGGTGACCAAAATCCTAAGCAACCCACCGCTCATTTGTATTGAGCGTGACATTTTGAAGACCCCCCCCCCTAAACGTGTCACGTAGTATGGGTACGTTCCCTTACTAGCAACAAAGCAACTTGCCAAAAGTGTTTTTTCCCAAAATAATTAAATTCGCGCCATCTATGAAAAAGTAGATCATGAATTCTTATAAAGTACTAGCTGGTTCCCGGCATGCGTTGCATAATACCAAAGAAATAAATTGTTTCTCAAATGCGTCCCCGTTCCCCTCCCGCGTCCCATTCTCCTCCCGCGTTCCCTTTCCACCTTCCCCGCCTTCCCTCTCCCCTCCCTTGCTCTACCGTCCCGCCATTCCCCCTTAGACCGGGCGCTAGAGGTAGTTGAGTAAGCAAAATGTGAGGACCGCATTCCACCAATGGATTTGAGTTAAAAAAAGGTCAAAGATTAATAATGTGGACCTTGCCGGTCAATTATTTGGTCCATTTTTTTTACCCCCTCTACTCTTTTTTGTAAAGGGAATGTATTGAGTACATGATATTAAATCATTTTAATGATTTTTTCAGTTATTATTTATAGTTTTTTCTAATGGTAAAAGTGAGGATGGATTCTTGAATGAAAAAGAAAACGAAAATAATAGTAATAAAATCATATTTATTAATTTAAAAAAGATATTCATCAAACGCGCGAAGTTAAAATAGTCGTTAAGTTTTCTGAAATTATCCAATTTTCTTAATTTTTCTTTGCGTAAGAACCTTCTACAAAATATTAAAAAACTTTAAAAAAAGATGAATGAAATAGGTTCTTCTGAAGTTATGGCGTGACCAGGGGAAACAGGGATTCAAATATACGTATATATAGATAGATCACCTTAAAATACTTGATTTGATGAATAAAATCCTTAAAATTTATCAAAGTGTTTGATTACAATTTGACGGAACTTTTCCGTTGACAGTTAAAAGTATAAAATTACTTATTTTATTTTTTATTGTACTAAAGGTGAAGTGAAAATATAATAAATGGCGCGCGAGTTGTTTGAAAAATATATGAATTCCGTATAAGAGGGAGGGGGAGGTAAAAAGGGGGACGAGGGTGTGGGGAAGGTGGAAACGAAATGCAGGAGGGAAACGCGAGAGAAAAACCTTCTGATTTATTCGTGTACGCACCAGACGGAAAAAACAAATAATTTTGTGCTTCCCAAAGAAGTTCAATGCAGAATTAAAATCCACACATTCTTTGAGTGGCATCGCAACGTATGACGGGCACTCGCTAGTTATTTATATAAAAATCAATGCTTATTTCAAATATAAACATCTGAAAGATAATTATATCTAGTTTCCAAAATGGTATTTGCTGTTATAACCTAAAAAAAGATATAATCTGTAGCCCATTTTAATTACATCGGAAACATGTGTATTCTGAAATTGCATGAGAAATTCAACCATCGCATCGTTGGGACTTGTAGGTAAACTTATTTAAAAACAACATGAAGGAAGTTTTACCTCAATTTCTTGCGTCTGATCCTCGTTGGCGTTCTGGTACTGCTTGAGCGTGGTCTCCAGTTCCTTGTTCCTCTCCAGAAGGGTCTTGCCGAGTTCTGCCGCCAACTGAAGATCTGAAACAAAGAAGCAATATTTTGTTAACTAGATATTCCGGGGAAGGTAATCTGTATTTTTTACGTAAAAGATCATCTACTCTTATCCTATATTTCTCTTCACCAACCCTTTACCTTCGTATTAAAACTATTTAAGAGGACACAAGCCAAAAATATATTTATTTTTAATGGGTCTTATATCACCTTGAAAACAGGTAATATGCACGAAAATCGTTTGGTAGAGGGAGTCTAGAAACAGTCGATTTAAGCGCAAAAGTGGTTTTATTTATTTTGTGAAATATTTAATGTAGCCATTAAATAGTAGTTTTTAAAAGTTATTTCTCATATGAATTCACAATTTTCTAATTAAAAATACATTGCACATTTAATAGATACGCTTATATTTTTAATCAAGTAATTAGTAGTAAAAGCTCAAAGCTTCAATTTATCAAAGCAAATTTTAAATATGTGCTAAAGAAGGTACAAAAAACCAAAATTTTATTAGAAGATTAAGAAATAAACTAAATGGAAACACTACAGAGCTCATTTTTTAAACTAAACTTGCCCCACATTTAGATTACTGCACTACGATGTTATATTTGGTCAATGAAGGAAACTTGAACAAGCTAGAAGTTATACATAAGAAAATTGTGAGATCAAATCTGATGAGATGAAATGAAATCAAATGAGAGAGGAGCTAAATTGGATTCCAGTAAAAAAGAGACTATTATTTAATGTGTTAGTTTTTGTGCACAAAGATATGAAAAACTAAATGCCAAAATGCGGATGAAATTGTTTTTAATAGAGATATACATAATTATGAAACCAGACTTAATGTAAACAGAGTTAGATTACCGCATATTGTCGAACAATTGAAGATATTTTATATTTACCATAAATTTTAAAAAGTCTTGACGTGACTTGACACTTCTATTTTCTTCTATTTTCTCTGTTTGTCTTTGCTTTCATGTACCATCCTCATCCTAACAATGTTCATCTATAAATTTCGTGTTACTTTGTTGTAAATTGGACGTAAATCCGTTAATAAATAAATAAATATGAGAAAGTCAGAATCACAGAACTGCCTAATTAATGAATGGAGGACTAAAGATGTACGATGAAATGCCTGAAAGTCTTAGGAATGAATGTATTAAAAAAAGGGATTTAATGCAAAAATATAACATCCCGTGATTTTTCACGCGTCTGTACTAGTAAAAACGTAAACGTGCTGTTTATGCTCTTTACTTTAAATATAAGTTAGCCGGAAAACAAAAGGAAACAACTTTGATATCGGATGTTAAAAATTATTTTCCGTCAATAATATGTCATGTTTGGCGACGTATGTAGGTAGGTACCTATTTACCAAAATATTGTGACAAAAATGAGCGATGCTATTTAGTCTAGAAACCACGTCAAAAGTAGAGCATATTAGATTATGAATGGTATTAGTATTTACTGTCCATTCTTTTCTTTTCCGAGATTCGTTTGAACATCACTCAAATATGATATGGTTTATTGTCTGTAGGCTCGAGTTCGAGTTCACCACCGTAACTTTTTGAATATTAGCGTAACTAATGAGATAAATCAAAGAGAAAAATTTGTATGCAAATCTCATCAGTCGGTCCGTTCACATCTTTATTACGGATAAGATGTGTTCGCTTTCTCTGCGAGTTGCATGATGCACGAAGGTATGGCGCTCATTTTAAATGTTATATCATTTAAAATGTAATATTGTGGCAAATACATATGGCATTAGAATCATGACTGGGTTCACCAAACTATGAAAACAGATGATTGAAGATAACTTTGATAAGATAATTTAACTATGATATGTTATCTAGTTAGACTATCTGTTAACTAACACGTACATAAATAATATGAGGCAAAGTGGTATAGGGCGTAGATATTAATATAGCAATAACTCAAAGAGGATTAATCCTTGGAAAGCCAGAGGTCAAATGCCAGACAACCGAGTATGCTGGCTGAAACTATTTTCATAATATCATAATTGTTTTTGAATAATTATGGTTTTGTAAATTGTACCGTCTTATCAGAAAATGTGTTAGTGTGTTATATTTTTAATATGTTATTCGTATACAGGTTGTTAAAGTGATTCCTGATATTATTTTGAATAAAAAATGAAATTTCGGTCTTAGATGTTTTTTTTTTCAACTTACAACTTTAAAAAATTAGTAGGTATTGGACACTTGGGTTGGCCATGTAAGAGTTTTTTTTTATTTCGAGGAAAAAAAATTATAAAAAACAGACATCGAAAAAACCACCGGAAATCAAAATTTAATTTACATGTTTTATTCCAAATAATGTCAGGAATCACTGGTTAAAGTCTAGTACGTCCTTTAACACCTTGCATACGATCGACATTTAAAAAATACAAATATGTGAACACATTATCTGGTAAGACGGTTCAATTTACAAGAACGTAATCGTACAAAAAAGTAGATATTATAAGTAGCTATCCAGATTCCCCGGGATAGCTACTTATAACCAGAGAAATGTTTTGTTTTTTTTTTTTATTATTTTTATAAAAAAGTTGTGGAACGAAGTCACACGAAGATTTTCTTGAATTTTATTATATTGTACACCTACTCGTAAATAAACATTTTCACAATAAAAATTAGACAAATTCTGAGGATTTCTTATAAATAAACACAGGACCTTCTATGACTGAAAAATTGACATTATGACATTTGGAATTTTGCATCGCGCTTTTTCACAGATAAAATAATCATATTTTCAAGTGTCGAACTGATGAACTAGAATAACATTAAGATGAATTATTCCTTGACATATTTTAGTACGCCAGAGGACACTTTGACACTTATATTTTCACTTTTTAATGACGTTTCAAAGGAGGTGTTGTAGTTGTATGATTCTGAGTTGTCCGGTCACCCAAATCAACGACGAATTTCTTGGCACACTAGAGGTTAATAATAGTATTGTGCAGGTACATTTGAGACAGTCGTCGCCAGCAAAATTTATTCATAAATTTAAAAAAAATTGTAGTCCACAGAAATCTACTTAATCACTGCCTCAACGTAAAATACATTTTCATCGTTTTTTACAATAGAGTACGGTAAAATATAGGTGGATGATCGGTGCCTATTCAAGACAATGAAAAGCTCTCAAAACATTTCATTGTTTTAGCAACACACTGCTATTGGCTAGACAATGAAAATTTATATGTCAAATGCTTTCAGTGCGAATGTGGCATTCTCAGACAATTTATTTCCCTTTCAGCAATCTCGTGCTAAAATTCAACCATAGTAATATTGTCCTTCTTCTCATACGAAATCACTTACAATATACATAGTAAATCAATCAGTTTACAATTAAATAGAATTATTTATTGTTTTCGCAAGTAGTAAAACAAATGTTAATAATTTCATAATTCCCACAATACGGTGATAAATTCTGTAAGTTTGATTTTAACCCCTAAAGCTAATAATTATTGTAAAATAATCTGTTCGCTTTTAGGAACAACTCGTGTAGAATCTCAAAGAAATCTTCCATTACTATCATGGTTAGAAATATAATCTGTGTTAGAAAAAAAACGCCCCACTATATTTAAATTTAAAAGTTTTTAAACGACTTCAAAAAGGAGGAGGTTCTCAATTCGACTATATTTTTATTTTATTTTTATTTATTTATTTTATTTTATTTTTATTTTTTTTAAGTTTGTTACCTCGGAACTTTCGATGATTCTTTTTTTATTGGAAAGGATGTACTTCAAGGGTAGTTTGATGAGAGTTTGGTTAGGTTCTGATTATCGATCCATGACAAAATAACGGAACTCTTCAATTCTTAGGAGCAAATTAACGAAACTCGGCCGAATCTCTTAATTTGACCCTCACGTCGTTATGGTCAAATTATGTCTTTCTCATATGAGCAGCACGTTTAGTAGGTCTACCTATATTTAGGCAAATTAGTAAGTGTACTTCAGATTCACTAAAAATCAAAAAATAAACAAAAATTTTAACAAAACAAAAAACGACTTCAAAAAATGCACTAAAAAGTAAAAAAATAATTTCGTATTCTTCTACAACTTCATAATCAACTTATTTTTTCTACTCATCAATATGTAGGTACGATTGTTATTTTTGGAGTCGGTGTCAGCAAAGGTACCCGGCCCGACGAGTTCACTTCACAGCTCCCCTCACGCCGCAGCCCTGCTCTCGCCTCGTCAAGTCGCTTGTGCGACACAAGCACATCTCACCTATAACTATGTATGTAGTTACAAACCTACCTGTTCCGTTTATTTGGAATTTATTGCAAAGCGGAACTATTTGAAATATTTTGATCTTCTGGCGAAACAAACGGGCCTGAGGGGTTAAAATGACTACGGGTAAGGTAACTCCAATTCATTACACATTCTATTATGCGTTCCAAGATAGTTGGCAACGCTTTGATATTTGCATAAACGACCAAACCGTTTATGTAATTTCGCATTCCATGGATTGCTAAACTTGGTAAATGACTCTTTGAACGACAATAGCAATAACAGTCGCTTCATCCATCATCCATCCTTCACGCACATCGTAAATGGCTGAATTTACGCTCGTTTTAACATTTAGCAAACTTTAACCAACAGTAGGTACGAGTATGTATGAGATAAATATAAAATTCCAGTTAGATTCTATATTATACTTATAAAATAACCAAGCTTACATAAACTATTGTCAGAAAAGTAATATATTCCATAATTCTACGTAAAGTTCGGAATGCTTTCTTTCAGCGCGTTCAATAACTTCCTCCGGACTTTCTTACCCTGTTTTACAAAATGTTTACGAGATTTTTTGCTTCCGTATTTAGAAACTAATTTAATTTCTTATTATGGCAGGTAAGAATATGATATGTAAATACCAATATTGCCGGGCATTCGTTCGGACTCATTTTTAAAAATTGTTACTGTAAAATAATTGATTTTTGAATTTTTTAAAAATGAAACAAGAAGGGAAAGATTCATAATCTCTACCCCTATCTCTACATATAATAAATTAAAGTCCTCCGCCGCGTCTGTCTGTCTGTTCACGATAAACTCAAAAACTACTGATGCAGTTTTCACCAATACATAGAGTGATTCATGAGGAAGGTTTAGGTATTTTTTTTGGTTTATATATAATTTGTCAAGATTTTGTGTAAATTGGTTGAAATATATGTCTGTGTGACGAGCGGTCTGGCAAGCGAACGGTGTGCATTTGATTTGTATGCAAATCTACAGTTTTATGCCGAGGTCGATGAAATTTTTGCACATGTGATCTTCAAAACAAGTGGAAGGTCACTGCCTACATCGCCGGGGACTTCAGCTCGTTAATCATAATTTGTATCATTTTCATAACGTTTTTGCAGACACATTAGTCTAGGAATATTTATATTTGTATTTTAATTTATTATATATTACCCACAAAAATGTTTTATAAATATCCTGTTTGTGTCTCAAATAAATAAATAAATAAATAAGTTTTTATTGTGAAAGTCGCCTCAAGGGTGTTTTGCAATGATTGAAAATGAAATGAAATCTAACACGAGCGTAGTATTATTACATCTATTACATTGGAAACCTTTGATCTGTTTAACAACAACTTATAACTAATGGCTTTTAACTACCAACCCATCAACAATCAAAAGAAAATTATGTAAGCAGTGTAGTAGATTAATGATTAAGGATGCAGTATGCTATAATTTATGGTTCATTATTATTTATTATATTATTCATACTACAATATAGGTCTACACAGATATAGTTCTATGCCAACTCAGCATCAAGTCAACTGAACACAATACATTATAAGCTACGAAAAAATATATCAAAATAGTATATAAACCGAACCTAACATAACCTATTTAAAGCATTTTTTTATTTAGATATATTTTATTTAGTCACTTACAGATATATCATAATAATACGTCAAAAAAGGAAATTTGAAATGCTGTAACTATAAAGGACAAAATGTTAATTGTTCAGGAGAGTGAAGATAAAAAATTCAATTAAAAAAAAATCGTATCTTCTATTTTTGTAGTCCTATAATTATGATTTCTTATTATAAAATTAACATTCAATAGATTATACAGAATACTTAACATTTTTTGTAAATTCTTCAACAACATAGTTTAATTTATATTTAATTCTTCAGTCAAAAAGTTCCTTTTCAAATGCTCGCCGTAAAGGACAAACTTATTTTCCTCAAAATATTTCCACGAAAAATGGAAAAAATGATATATTTAACTCGTTTTTGGATATCTTGTCCTTTTTAGCATTTCATATTTCCGCTATCGATATAACAGTGGGATGGAATTGAAAAATGTTGAATATTGTAAACAGAAGACGGTTCACAAAAAGAGCAGGTGGACAGAAGAAAAAATCGTTATTTAATGGTTTGAAAAAAAAAATGTTTGAAAAAAAATTAAAAGCATGATACCGATATTAATTACAGCTATTTATTTGCTTTGAGAGGATTGGAGGCAGGGCCGTATTTACACTTTTCATTGGTATAGGCCACTTCATTTGCGCCGCCCCTTCCTCCTTAGAAGTTGCCACCTATCAGCACTCACTTGAAGGCTTTTATTAGGTGACGCACAATTTTAGATTATACTCTAAATAAAAAAATATATATTCCTTATGTGTTAAAAAAATTCATGAAAATCACTAAAAATACGAAGTCCTACACCCATTTCTCCCCTTAAACGCTCGTGCAATAATGGTAGCCCACTGCCAAAGCATTTTTTTGTGAAATATTCGCACCATAATCATCGGTCCCGTATTGGACCGTTGGGCCTTGAACGACACAAATCCGCGGCCCGTACGGGACCACTGGGCGTCTAAAGGTTAATAGAGAGAAAACTCTATCTATCCACAGTGACTTTTTGTTGTTTGCTAGGTATAATCGTACACAAAATTAACGGCTTACCAAAGCGAGCGAGCGCCGCCCCCTGAACTCTGCCGCCCCTAGGCCGCGGCCTATAAGGCCTATTGACAAATGCAGGACTGATTGGAGGTATGCTTTTTTCTAATCTATGTTAATCTAATATAACATTTTAGATGTAGGTACGAAGAAAGCAGCTGTAATAATTGTTAAAACCATTTACTCGATAACTATGGAATTTTGTGGCATAATTTTTCCCTTTCAATTGTAATTTTATCAACACCGATAACATCACAAAAATAAAGATAAAATTTTTTACAGAACGGATTAAATACTCGTAACTTAAAAGAGTAGTCACTTTTTATTGTTGTTTATATTTCATGTTACAATTCATAGATAAAAATGATTAGAGATTATGATATTTTCTTTTTTTAACTTTCATTGAAGTGCCGGAAACAGTCATTAGAAAAGATCATTGTCGAATAAAGCGCATTATTACGCTTTAATCTTACCTCAAACATGTCTAGAATTTGGAGTGCGATACCAGTAGAGACAATCATGAAAAAATCTTCAATGATGGGTATTAAAGTAATTTTACTTTCTTCTTTCCGTCGCTTTAATTCAACATTTGGTTTATCTTTTACTTTGGAGAAGGCGGTTAGATTTTCAATCGATTAATAGTTATTGTATTAGTACTGGTCGCTCCATTATTGACGGCGGTTAGCCCACTTCCAACAAAAGACTTATGACTTTCTATTAATTGACTTTACTGCGTAAAATTTTCGAATTGATAAAAATGTGACTAACGCAATTGGCAATGATTGTTATTGGTAAAATTAAAACGGACTATCACACTTTAAGGCCCAGTAGTAAGCATTCAAAAAGAAGTAGAAGATGGTTTGAAAGGGAAATATTATTTTATTTTATTTTATTTTATTTTTGCAGAAACAAACAGTACAATATTACATAATGGGAAATAGTTACAAAGTTATAGAATTAATACAATAATTGGTACCAATGACATGTCGCTGTTATATAATTATATTTTTGTGTGATAAATAATACATTATACCTA
Source organism: Limnephilus marmoratus (assembly GCA_917880885.1). Lineage (NCBI taxonomy): Eukaryota > Metazoa > Arthropoda > Insecta > Trichoptera > Limnephilidae > Limnephilus > Limnephilus marmoratus. The sequence continues at coordinate 35,509,505 of OU862912.1, read as the reverse complement.
AATTAAGTTAGTAACTTATTGAAGGAGAGGGGTGTGGGAGAGTGTTTGTATGTGTGTAAATGAGGGTGTGTGGATGTGAGTGTTATGTGTGCGAGTTCAGTGTGCTAAAAATGTTTTTCTTAAATAGAGGGAGGGAATCAAAAAATATATCGGTATTTGTGGTTTTTTGAATAGAGTTGAAACTTTGAAGGATGCGGGAAATGGGGGAGTTGGCTGCAGCGTTCGTATTATTACTGGTTGTGTAAAAAAGGTTGGTGTGTTATTATGTTAATACTAATGTTATAGGGAGCCCGCTAATGTTGAAAAACGATTATAATTAAGCGAAAATTGTGAAAATCTATCTATCTATCTATCTACATAAATCTCTATCTCTATATAAATAAAAATAAATTGCCGAAATGTATGTACGCGCATAACTTTCGAACGGCTGCACCAAATTGAATAATCCTTTTTTTTGTGTATTCGTTATTGTCAGGACAAGGTTTGTATAAAACTTCTGGTGAGCCTTGGCATTATGAAATTTGTATTAAAAAAATGCTCTAGGTGGCACGCGAGCTGTTTGAAAACTGAATATATGGAATGCGGGAGGGGAGAAAGGGGAGGGGAACTCGGGTAAGGGGTTCGCAGGAGGGGGGGGAGGGAAACCAGGAAGGAGAGAGGGGAACCTGGGAGGGGAAGTGGGACCTGAAAGGGGGGAGGGGAACTCGGGAGGGGGATTCACGGGACGGGGTAATGAGGGGAGTGGAATGGGGAGAGGGAAGGTGGAGGAGACGGAGTGGGAATGCGAGAGGGGAAGGGGATGCAGGAGAGGAAGGGGAGGCGGAAGGGGAACGGGATGAATGGGAAAGGACACGCAGGGAAAAACAATTTCTTTATTAAATGGAATAGCAACGCATTCCGGGTACCAGCTATTATTTAATAAAACACAGTTCGTTTAAAACAGAGCAAAAATCTAACGACATAATATTATTATGTCCGAAATTAAGACTATTACATAAAATACCGCGTTACAAAATTGACTGTCCTGAATTACTTCAATTAATCAACATCCATATTCCCAAAAGATCTGGCCGACATTTATTACCCTTTTACTTTAACAACACCATGACACTGTCTTACCAAAATTTCCCGATTCCGAGACTTCAGAGCCTTGGAAATAAATATAATAAATAAATAATCTGGGAGATATATTTCACCTTAAAAATAATCAGTACAAATCTTGTTTATTTCTATTCTTTTAAATATCTAGGCCTTCGACCAAGTTTAGTCGAAGATCTAGGCACAAATAGACATGAATAATAACTTCTGCAATTTTTGTTTATATTGCATATCTATAGGGTGAGATTTCTTATCATTTTTACCTATGTATTTTATTTTATTGCATGCTTTTATTGTTTACAATTTTTTTTCATTGCAATTTATTTTCTTTATTGTTTTAATTTTCAAGTATTTAAAATAAATGTGATACTCAACTTATAAACTAGAATGTAAAAGTCCACTGGGGCGTGTAATAAATAAATGATGAGAAACGATGCAAATAGCAAAATTTAACAAACGGTTTGCAATATTTAGAGAACAGGTGTCGGGTGGAAATGCTATCCTTGTTCTTCGGGTATTTCAATGGAAGATGCTCCAAGGAACTAGCGTCGCGTCATTGATTCCTTCGGCACCGGTGCACAGCCGGTAATAACGCCAAACGCGCGCTCAACATTTGTAATTTGACAACAATTTGTTACATGAGAACGGGTTGTGTCTACGACTCGTTATTCGCATTATCTTAGCGTGATCCTTTCCCCAAAGATGACACAGGCCTGAAATGACATGTGGGGTTAAAGCAACAAAATGTAAAGGTAAGTTCATACTTAAGAATTTTATTTTGGGTGTTGTGAATACACACCCCATATGCATTTCCACCATGTCATTCTAAGGTAGGTGGAAGATACTTAGGTAGGTACTGCATCCAATAGTCGATTATGGTCGGTAAAAATATTTAGCCTATAATACAAAGATTTTTAAATTATTAGTAAGAGGAAGACAGCAGTATTTAAACTAGTTAAAGAAAACGTGAGTTTACGCCTACCTTGTCCAGACTACATGTTAAAATACAACGTAGGCAGGTAACATAATAAAACCAATACAGACACTAAACTATCCTAACTTAACCCAGTTTATTATTTTGACAGCCTTACTATTTATTACCATTGCTTATTTACTTAGTGCCAATTCCCATCACGAATAGAAAACACCTCGACTTACCTTGCACGTTTCACTGAAAATGCTACCCATAAATAATGTTACGATATCAAATACAACATGTTTGTTTAAGTGGGAAAACACCAAATTAATTTTAATAGCCCTTGAATAATCATGCCCTCGTTTGTAGTTTTGTCAGAGAGCGAATAATGAATGGACTTAATTGCCCTACATTTCCACTATTCATTCTACCAATTTCACGTGCTTTGTAACAATGGTTACATCTGCCAGTTTCGCCTACAACTTTTTAGTCTTCAAGGTATTCAAGCTTCGCAAAATAAGCAAAAAAATAAAATAAACAGAGTGTGCAATTGACACGCGGTAGAAGTGAAATCTTCAGAAAACTAAATTGAAAATAGTGGGGAGACTACGAAGCCCGGACAAAGAGGATATCGATTATACTATCTAATTCTCTCGCAGTATGAATCCTATAGATATATATGTGTTTGTCTCTTTTTAGTGTTGCTATTTTTCGTTTCATCAGAACAGTGCTAAAGAAGTTTTCACTTAAAAATTAAATTTCAATTTATTATTGTCAATTTGTGTCATTTGACGTGATTTCTGCATCGTGTAATTCGAGAGAGAGTGACGCAACAAACAATCAAACAGTTAACAGTATTAATAGCGTAGCGACTGTACGGTTGAAATTTAAAAATCCGGCTAAGACTACAACCCTGACGCCGCGCCTTACGCAAAACCGTTTTCGTACGTGGAGTTTGTATACAAATCTACTTTTGTAATAATACCTAATTTAAGCAATGCCAAAAGATGGCGCCACTTACGTTAACAGCTAGCGTGAGGAGTATAGCCTGGCAGGAGTAAGATTGAATTTTTAATTTCATGAATCTCTTCGGATATGGAGAGTTTGACGATAATATGATTATTGTTGTAACTGGCAGTTGTGAACAACAATACAATGCGTCTATACAGGGTGTAACCGGACGTACCCGAGGGATTTTAATCAGCGATTTCTGACCATATATGGAGTAAAAAATGTAAATGAAATTTTTGTCTCCGGTGACTTTTTTGGTGACATTTTTATTAATTTTAATTTTTAATTTTTATTTAAATTCTAACAAAAAAAATTTTCTTCCGCTTGTTGTCATTGGTCACTCAGCCGAGTAACCGACCAACCCCTCACCCCGCCTCCAACTGTCGAACACCTACCATTTTTTAATGTTTTTGTAGAAAAAATAAATTAAAAAAAAACATCAAAAATATCTTCGGAGATCAAAATTTCATTTACATTTTTAACTTCAAATAATGTCAGGAATCGATGGTTAAAATCTACACGATATAATCATTATATTATACACGATGTCGTTGCCTATCGCGGTTATTTTGTCTCGGTAACTAGCTGTCACTGGATCATAGTGGATCTGAGGAAGTGGCTATTTTTGGAACCAGTTCCTATCGGATTTCTAAAATGGTCACCAACACTCAAATTGGTCGTAGCCGAACCAAAAGCCGCCCGCAGGCCCTAGCAACTGCTAGTAATAATTAATGGCCTTAATCGCCTTTCATTTGCTCTATTAATAGGTACTACCAATTCCATGTGCCTTGTAACAACTACCCGTACATCCGTCAGTTCCGCCTACTATATGTTGGTCTTCAAGGTATTCAAGCTTCGCAAAAATAGTAAAGATTAAATTTCAATTTATTATTGTCAATTTGCGTCCTTTGTCGTGATTTCTTCATTGTGCAATTCGAGAGAGAGATAAGCAACGAGGAATTGGCTTGTTCCTCGGCCATGGAGACAACATGAAATGATGTACAGATGAGAAACTCCAAAACTTTCACGTTGTTTATATCACAAGCTTAAGTATCGTGGCTTTAGGTGAACATGCCTTGAAGAATTATTACAGACATTTTGGATAATTAAAACGACAAATAACTTTTAATCTCGCTGGGAATGTCGTAATGTTAGGCTACCCGGTGTGTTCTTTCAGTAATAGCAAAATACATAGATGAATGAGACATCGAAATGAATTTTTGTTATAATAGATTATATTGGTAAGAAAAATAAGAATAATTATTGAAAAATGCAAACATGACGTGCATAAAAAAAAAATAAGTCGAATTGAGAACCTCCTCCTTTTCGAAGTCGTTTAAAAAGGGATCTAAAGATTAACCCGTTTTAGCATAAAATTTATGTCAAACAAAAATATTTTGTCTGTTAATTTGTAATCAACCATTTTGTTTAGTTTTTCAAGGCCTAAAATATAATCGTGATTTATATTTGGGGTATTACGCCGTGATGCGCTACCTACTTCTTTAGCTAACGTTTTGGACAGCGTTACAGTGGCCATCATCAGACATCACACAGGCAATTTTTTTTCTATTTATTTTTGGAAACTGTTAGTTTAACCGGATTCAGGATTGTTACCCCAATGTTGCAACATTTGCAGTTTAATATAATTTGATCACATAAAAGAACCCATAATGGAAAATTTGTATGGCACACTCCTTCGCCTGATACCCAAAGTACGTGCTTATTTTGCTCAATGTTCAATCCAGCCCTGAGGACAACCATGATTGCCTTTACAATTCCGTAATTTAAACGTGTTTTGCTTTTATTTCCCTCCGCACCACATTCCTAACAACTGGAGCGAGAAACCAAACACTCAGACCAAGTCGCAAACACACCGGACAAGGCATTCAATTTGTGGATATTCAGTTCGTTTTGTTTTAATGAAATTAAATTACTCCATCACTATGTATCTATAGTATGTACACGATATATTAAATATTCAATGTTCATGCCGCGGAGCAATAATCATAAAAAAATTGAATCGACTGTACTTCAACTGAAGAATAATCATTATTCACTAATTCGTTACGATTGCGTCTACCAGTAATAGAAAAAGGCTGCAATTTATGTTTTATAAAAGTAATGTGAGAAGAGTAATTAATGAAATAATTAAATATTATTTAAATAAATGAAGACAATATAAGCGAAACTCAATCGAAAATCTGGAAACAGAAAAATCAGAAAAACATATTGACACCTCTGGGACTCGAACCCAGGACCTCTTGCTTTCCGGTGAAACGCGCTAACCACTGCGCCACGGTGTCGATATGAAATTCGGTCATGTTTAACTGTACCATACTTCCACTAAGAACCACCTACATTATCTTCATTTTCTTTAACACATATATTATTGGCAACTATCTTTATGTATGAGGGGTTCGAGTCCCAGAGGTGTCAATATGTTTTTCTGATTTTTCTTTTTCCAGATTTTCGATTAAGTTTCGCTTATATTGTCTTCATTTATTTAAATATTACAATTTGAGGTTTTACTCATAAAGTTAAAATAAAAAATAAAATATTCATCCTAGACTTGCAGAAAAGTCGATAGATGTCGCATATTAAATAAAATGGATAAAGATTTATCCAGACACTATCTAGAGAGCATTTAGTTCGGGTTTGCTTGCAATCATACATAAAGATAGTTGCCAATAATATATGCGTTAAAGAAAATGAAGATAATGTAGGTGGTTCTTAGTCGAAGTATGGTACAGTTAAACATGACCGAATTTCATATCGACACCGTGGCGCAGTGGTTAGCGCGTTTGCCCGGAAAGCAAGAGGTCCTGGGTTCGAGTCCCAGAGGTGTCAATATGTTTTTCTGATTTTTCTGTTTCCAGATTTTCGATTGAGTTACGCTTGTATTGTCTTCATTTATTTAAATATTACAATTTGAGGTTTTACTCATAAAGTTAAAATAAAAAATTAAATTAAATATTAATCAGGGGTTCAAAGATATCAGAAACTGAATTTAGAAAAATGTGACACATAGGAATTACATAAAAGGAAAAAGTATACCTTTACAGGTATATTATGAGAGTTCCATTTAAGAGCGTTTAACCAGCCAGCGGACGAAAATCCACATTTCGTCGAAAGTTGTTCTTCCGATCGTGCAGGGCGGTTACAATGAGAAAGATTGATTATTCTCCGTACCAGCTTTTTTAAATTATAACTCAATATCGAATGTATTTCAATCCAAATTAGCTTTAATTTATACCTTCATCCAAAAATGCTGAAAGGCGTGATGATAAAACTATTAAAATAGTGTACTTTTTGTAGTTATTTTTTGATTATAAGTATTTATCATTTTTCAATAATGTCTAAATTTAATAAGAATGTTAAAAAAATCTGAAATATATTAGTTTGTAAGTGCGCAAATAAATACACAAATGGACCAATTTTCGTCAAGAAACACATGTACGTACATATTTTTTAATGATTTTATTGAAACTAAAATTAAAATTCTAATACATAACTTTGCTAGATAATGTATTGATTTATTTTACTGCATGATTACATTATTCGAAATGGGTGTGGTATAATACAAAATTTTTTTTGAAAATTTAACAAATCTGCCAACGACCTATGGAATAACCTTATTATTCTAAAAATTTAAAAAAATTCTAAAAATTTATTACATAACTATGCTAGATAAAAGAACAATCTTTCGAAATCCATTTATAATTTTTTGTGGAAAAGAGTCAATACGTCTAAAAACTTTTTTGAAAATGACGTATTTCCGGCTTTCTCTGGTAATGCCCTCTTAACATCTCAGGGTAGTAGTAGTAGCAATTCAACACACCTTTGAAAAGTGATAGGTCATTAAAAGTGATAATAAAAACTGACCTATTCTAACCTATTAACCTATTTAAGTGTGTTGAATTGCCACTGTCCTGAGTTGTCCTATACCATGTACGAGAAAGCGAAGTGCTGACTAAATGCCTGCATTTGTTTTAAACTCTCACATACAACGCGGCTCCGAGTTTCATCACACTTTTATTCTGCTTACTTGTTAAACTTCAGTTGAAAAGAAAAATCAATACAGAGTGTTCAATTCCAAAGCCCTATAGCTTCTGATTGAAATGATATTAGTCTGGAAATATTTGCGTTGATCTTGAAATTGCAGGCTGAAAAAATTACGCCAATTTCTTACTGCCAGATTTTCCGTTCTAGAAATAACATTTTTTAATGATTTTGTTCGTTTTCGAGGTAACAAGTAATTTGGATTCTGAGCTTAACGAATATGTTACAAACGTGCTCTGTGTTTACAATCTTTTTATAGAAACGCGTGATTGTTCTGTTTGTAAAACATTTCTCGGTGAATTGAAAACATAAATACCAATTAAGTGGGCTATGACTTGACGAGTCAGCGTTGATGGCGAGAAGATTATTCCTGTCACAGGATTAAAATACACTTTAAAAAGAAAACATTGAACTGATCTACGTGTTCTGAGGTCTGTCGTATCTTTGTACACGATTACAGTTCGTCTATTATCACAGCCGAGGCCGAAATACTTCATGCACAGGTGAATGTGTTTCATGGACGAACAATAATCTTACAGTTCCTCATATTTCTAAACATTTTTGCGCAGGAAGAAGATTCTGCAAGGCGAAATATTTCACTAAGTCTTCTGGTGTTCTGGTGACGTATAGTGGGTATTCACTGATCTTACAGTAAAACGTATAGCAGTGGAAGTTGGAACAAGAACGGGGTAGGTACTTTTGTTTTGTACACACAGAAGTATCCGTGATATGATCGTTTGATTAAATGGCGCTTAGTAAAATTTTCCGATTTCTATCATCTAATTTATCACCTATTAATGAGTGGAATTATTCGATTAAATTGAAGGAAAACCACTAACGACTTTTCATTGAATTTTTTTTTATAACCCAACATAAACTTAATCTACCATAATTTTCCACTTCCCTGCTAATCTTTACGGGCAGTTTTCCTATAGTTTCATCCCTTATTTTCGTTTTCACTAGGAATCAAAATGTTTTCAATCCTTACCTGATATTATCGATTTTCAATTTTATTTTTTTTTCGATTTTTAATCATTTTATTTTCCAAATGTACGCATACCTGCAACAATTGTCCAATATCGGCTGATAGCAAAATACTGACAGTTTTTAATTTATAAGTTTGCGAAAAGAAACACTCGCTTAATACTGAATTGATTCATGCATTATGCATACATATACACAGTACATGAGCTGCTTACATGCTGCATTGACCGTTGACATTTTCAACGCCACATATAGACAGAAGTTCAACGACTATCTTTTAATGCAAGTCTGAAAACAACAGCTCTATCCGCATCGTAAATTATTTTTCGTCTCTTTGATATATATTTATAACGTTATGTTTCGGCAAGCTTTTTGCAATGTACTACAAAATAATCTTTAATATTTAAAAATTATTTATAATGTATAATAAGAATCTGCCAGTAAGAGAGTGGGTAGACATTTGTATGTGTATTATCGACATTTGCTTGAAAACTAAATTAAAATAAAATTGTATCTCACAGCGGTTAAAGTACAAAGTCATTCAACATGATGTCAAGTTGTTCAAGAAGAAAAAAGGTCCAAACGTTTTCTGTGCCTTTACATAATGTACATTGATCGTACTGTAGGGTACTTGTAATTGTAAAGATGTTATTATGAAGAAAAAAACTAGACGCTTGTAATAACACCGCTGGTGCTATTTTCAATGAAGGACTTTAGTCGTGAATAAGAGTGTTGAAAGATTCGTTTCAACATCAGCGTCGTGATGGGGAAAAAATTAAGTTGTAAAGTTATTCGACGTTCAATTTCATCGTAAAATTGATGCAGACAATTTATTAATAGTTGATATAGAAAATCGAGATTGACACTTTTCGACAACCGAATTCAAGCACGACATGATTTTTCTAATTGGAATTTTTACGCAAATATTTTTTACTCACAACGTAATTTTCATTGTGAATTATGGAGTTAAAAAAATCCAACTCGTGTAAGTTCGGTAAGAAAAAAAATCTTCACAAGGCCAAAGCCGGGTAGCTAAGAGAGTCTAAAGTCTAATAACTAATTAAAATTATCAAGTTAAATGCTTATTGATCAAACTGAACGTAATACAAAATTACGGATAACGGGTACATGGTTTTGAGGTCGATCCAAAGATGTCCATACATTAACTATTACATTTTCATTTGTTTAAAATCCGAGTCCTAGATAGTTTTTTCAGTGCGGTGTGGAGGAGTAGCCTCCTTACAATGTCTTCTTCAATTATAAAAATCATTCTTCCTTCAAAGGCCTTAAAAATCATTCTTCTTTCATCTTTTGCTTATTAAAATCACCTACCATTTTTCCCTTAGCATTTCATATTTGCTGTCTCCCGCTCTTCTGTATGTAAGTTCATAGACTTGAATGACTTCAATATTTGATATGCATATGCTTATATCATCTATCTTACTTTAACGGAAAAGAACTATTAAATTATGACAATGTATAGTTTTCTAATTATATATATGTATATACTTATTTTTAAAACGTATAAATTTAAGCACGGAATTATACTCATCTACGGAATTATAGGTTGGGGAGGATCTTACAAAAACAATCTAAACTCAGTAAAAGTTTCGCAAAGAATCATTATTAAAGTAATATAAAAAAAAATCTACCTTCTCAACAGAATCACTTTTTAAATTGTTTCCAGTACCAAATGTCGACGACATATTCAAGCAAGGGAGTACAGAAAAAAATTACAAAGAACATCAAGAATTTTACAAACTAATGAGAAATGGAAACCAATTTATTACACCTAATTTTAAAACAACTCAAATGCAAAATCAAATGCAAAGCCATAAAATATTGTAATGAATGATAACCTACCTTCTGAATTACGATGTATCATCAACACTTTATACATTACAACCTAAGTAAGAATCGTGGCTCTCTTATCAGGCACAAGAGCTCCTCTTTTCTGATAAGGTATACATGACCAAAAACGACCTTTATTAAAATATTTTGTAAAATATTTATGTATTATATGTAACTCTTTTTTTTTAATATTACAAAAATAAAAAAAAATAACGAAAAAAAAGTTTTGTCTGAGCAAAAATGAAGTCAGTGGGATACATTTAACTCTAATGCTAATCAAAAGGTCTGCCTAGTAATTTATATTTCTGTGAAGACAAAATTTTAAATAGTTAAGTGTTTGGCGATAAATTTAATCGTAAAGTTTCTTGTCATGGAGCAAACTTCAAAGTAAGACGTCGGCTTTAAATTGCATTGCGGATTATTTATTACTTATTGCAATTATGTGAAAACGTAGGTCTGGTAATTGTAAATAGTAACTAGGGCAGGTGTATTGTTTATAACCCAGGTCAGGTTGGCTTTATAGGAGGAAATGGTTCAATAGCAACAGTGACCCAAAAATACGGAATTCCTCGGCGTCGTGTCGTTAATGAGTAATGAGTTTTCACGCTGGCTGCATCTTTATAGGTAGATACCAACCTTCATGTGTCTTCTATATACTTACAGTTCAAACTTGTTTATTTGGGACGCTGAGCATACCGTACACCTAGGAAACATTTAAAAGCCACAAAACATTGACATTATTGTTGACGACCTTCGTTGCAAAGAAAGGTAAGTACTTTGACTCTGAACCTAAAGGAACCTAGTCGGTTCGAAACCTGACGTGTGCAAATATGTAATCCATTTTACATAATATTAAACAAAACCAATTATATTTGAACTTCACTCAAGAATAAAAATACTCTTATTATTGCCCTGTAAAGAAATAACACATTTTTTAATGATACCTTAATATTATGTATCTTCAAACATTATGTGATAATGTGGGCCTCACTGGGTACTTTGCCTGTGCTGAGACCCCCATTTTACAATTTAATAAAACTCAATAACGAGATTATATGAATTAATAAACAAAAGCCGGTAATGATAATAATTTAAAAATCGGAAAATCTTATACGGTAAATGGTTGTAAATAATGAAGTATTTAATGTAATGGTATTGTGCATTACAGTTCACGGCGAGTTCATCGAAAATCAATTCATCGAAAGCAAATTCATGGAAAACGAGTTTATCGAAAACGAGTTCATCGAAAACCAATTCATCGAAAACCAATTCATCGAATGATCAATTTAGCGAATCGCCAATTCATCGAAAAAAAATATTTTGTAGATATTTGAAAGTTAAAAAAGCATTGGTTGACAACAAATTTATATATAAAAAAAAAGTTGATTATAAAACTTTGGACAAGGAGACTAACCTAACCTAACCTAAACTAACCTTTTTTCGATGAATTGGCGAATCGATTAATTGATCATTCGATTAATTGGTTTTCGATGAATTGGTTTTCGATGAACTCGTTTCCGATGAACTCGTTTCCGATGAACTCGGTTTCGATGAACTCGTTTTCGATGAATTTGCTTTCGATGAATTGATTTTCGATGAACTCGTCGGTTACCGTGTATTACGTATATATATGTTTTATTCCTTTACGTTATAAATTTTGTGTAACTTGTTTTTAAATCCATCTTTTAATTATGTACCTGAAATGTTTTTATTTCCATCAGTTTGTTAATCGAGTGAAAGACTAGTGAATGCTGTTATTGCCTGGTGTTTGTGGCGTCTTTGTCCAAAGCTTGTGTTAACAGTCTAACTGGTCTAAAATTGCTTGAAATTGGGTTTTGTGACCAGATCTCAATAATCAGGTAAGTACTTCCCGATCTTCCTCTTCTTCTTACCCACATCCATCAGCCGCACAACATTCCCATATGTAAGATTGTCATAGTGTCACTATCTCCGGACAGACGAGAGACTCTTTGCGGTATCTTATAAAAAACAGAAACAGAGCACTTCTTTGAGATTATAAAAGTATCTTGTTTATTCAGGGTTGTTGGCGTTTAGCCATAAATGAAGTAGAGAGAAATCATGAACGAACTTTTTTAAGAAAACGCAATAAAATTAAACGTTATAAATAGAACAATGTATACATCTACTGTTTGTTTTCCACAACCAAGGTTGTAAAAAACGAACATAAAATATATATTTTTTATGATTTACACAAATAAAATTATATTAGCGTTGTGCATTATTTAATGCATCGGGTTTAATTGCTCGGTTAAATAAATTTCCATATTTTCAAGGTTATCTCTGCACTGCTGGACTTGCACTGGTTTGGAATGCGTGTTTTACGCTCACTTTCAAAAATTGAATAAATAATTTGTTATTTCACCTATGATGAAATTATACCCGATATATCATTCACAACTTGTGGTTTCTATTATTGTCTTTATTCCATGTATACATCTGTTATACTTTCATTTCATGTCGGTTTTCTTTGGAGTTTAGTGACATTAACTTTTCAGGCTTAACCGTGGAAAATCACTGCAAAAATGGATAAAACAAAGAATTGGGAGTCGGGGAACCATAATAAATTACCCAAAATTAGATTTAAAATAAAATCTCAATAAAGACAAATGAAACGACACCAAAACGTAATTTAATAAAGAAATTATCACGTAAAATATGCAATGCAAAAATGAGTAGGTTCCTGGTATTACGTTTTGAATTTGTCGTTGTTGAAATTACATTTAAATGTGGCTTTTCACATATTAAAACACCTTTTATAACTTTCTTCCCCTTGTTTATTTCTGATCGAACAGATTTCACCTTATGGCAACGTCAGATTGATTTAGGGCTCTGCAACCGTGCCCGAAAAGAAGAAGATGGAGAGATACGAAATTACGAATGTTGGAGGAGAGCGCTAACATTTACAGCGACAAAATCGATGTAAAAATTGCGAAAATGTTTAATAAAACACGACTCGTTTAAAATAGAGCAAAAATCTCGCGGGGCATTATCTTAAACAGCATTTAAAGAAACACTGTGAATTTTTTCATACATATAACTTGTAAAATAACTGAAACAAACATGATAATAATAATTTTTGGAGCATATTTTGCAATTTTTTTCTATCTAGGGAATTTTATATAATATGCGTTTCGGCGCGGGCAAAGTATTATTATTATCTTATTATCTTCAAGAATAACATATATTTTTTTAAGAGCTTTAAAATTTACCGTGTTTAAGGGAAATATGTAATAAATCGGTACAAATCCGGGTTGCGGGCCCTTAAGTTAGGTGAGGTTACTTGTAAGGTTGTTTGACTGCATTGTCCCCACAAGTTGGTTCTATTTATGTTTTATTAGCTGAAGTCCCCGGCGATGCCCGAGCTTTACACAGAGTTTTAGAAATCAAATGTAGACAGTGACCTTCCTTTGAATACAAATCAAATCCACACCGCCCGCTTGTCAGCCCGCTCGTCCACCATATACAGACAATCTCCTTTATATTTCAATCAATTTACACAAAACCTTGACAAATTATATACCTAAACCTTCCTCATGAATCACTCTATATATTGGTGAAAACCGCACGAAAATCCGTTCAGCAGTTTTTGAGTTTATCGCGAACAGACAGACAGACGCAGCGGAGGACTTAAATTTATGATATGAAGAGATGCACTAAAAGTTTTCCGGGTTTTGTGAAATTAAGGAAAAATAGTTGTGTTGCTTAAAAAAACGCAAAAATTTATACAGCATTTTTTCTCAGATTATCCTCCCGTATTTCAATAATATTTATGTAATAATATGTTGAAAATAATATAATATGTTGAAAACAAAAGATATGTTTTGGGGCGTTAGATACCTACCCAAAAAGTCCTGAATCCCAACGTTAAAGCAAGAAATAAATGTAGCATTAAAAATAAAAATAATGTTTGTTTTTATTAATTCATTAACAGCCTCCAACGTTTCAAGCGCGGTGTCCATATTTTTCTGCAATTATTGCTTTCAATCAATGATTTTCTCAGCGTAGGATTACTAAAACTCTGCAGAAACCCATTCCACGATTGCGTATGGGCGTAGACGCTGTATACATCGTAGAACTATGTACGAAACAGTCCAAAAGGCGTGAAGAGCTAAAGATAATTATCATCATCATAGTCGCGTGCACAAACTAATCCAATTACCTTCTTCAATTGAACGAGGCTATCAAACAGGTCCTCCTTCAAACGTCCTTGTGAAATACACTCTAGTGGTTGATGTTTGAAGTGCTTACACATTTTATTTTAGAGAGATTGAAGAGAAGAGACGTGAAGCGCATACAATGTAAACAATGTTATCAAATGATATATATACATATGTTTGAACTACACGTTAATTTTTGTAAAGATAATTCTACGCCAACACTGAAGTTTATATATTGCACACACAATACACAAATGCAGGTGAAAGTGACACGTGTAACAAGATGAATAATTATATTAGATATTATTAAAGTAGTGATACCGTTGTAAGAAGAAAATAAACATTAATAATACGATGCGCTATAAATCTGTAAGGGTATACTGACTATTGTAGACAATGTAATATAAATATAACTAATATTATAACATATTATTGATATTTACTGTAGACATGCCAAAATGGGCGAGTTCCAGGGTTTAAAGCTCTATTAAGAACCAGGATTGCAGGACTGAGGGAGGATAAACCACTCCAGAAATAGTCTCATCATAGAATCCCGTCTGACTTCAGGATCGAGCATAGAAGAACATTGGAGAAAGACACTGACTCCCACAATCTCAGATCCGACGGACTAATACGAGCTCAATTAAAGATCTTATCATATTTTTACGAATACTTATTTTGTTTATTAAAAGAAAATAACTTAGTTTACATCACTTTATTTTTTATTTTTTTATTATATTTTATACTATCAACATGTTTCGTGAACCATGTTCACTTCTTCAGGAATAAAAGTATACTTTTAATAAAAAATATACCTTTAATAAAAGTATAGGTATACTTTTATTCCTGAAGAAGTGAACATGGTTCACGAAACATGTTGATAGTATAAAATATAATAAAAAAAAATAAAAAAAAGTGATGTAAACTAAGTTATTTTCTTTTAATAAATAAATAATGACATCACAAAGTAACAACCTTTTAGAAGAAGTTTTCTTCGAAAAAAAAATTACTTATTTTGTAATGATGCCTATTACTATTTTTATTTTTTATTTATTTTTATATTTCTCTGAATTTTATTTTACTATATTTTTCTTTCTTTCCTATATTTCTTTGCTTTCGTTTCAATGTAGTTATGTATTTACACTCTATATGGGATGTGTGGGATTGCACTCACCTCCCCACACCCTGGAACAAAGACCATTATTATTATTGTTAATAATAATAATTGAGGAAACGCGGACGGCGTTATATTTTTTTTGTTTAATCGGAAACTATTTCCGATTCATCGTGAAATTTTTAATTCATGGAACCAAATGTTACAACTGATTAACTGATGTATATCACTTCTGACTTATTACAGCAAATTACAAAACATCGCTTCTAAGCTGTTTACGATTATATTTATGTCCGTGTCGTGAAATAAATGGTTTGAGTGCAGCAACCCAGATTACATGTCACCACATTCGTGATCGGTATATCTTAGAATAAATTATTTCCATACAACTTAATCTTTAATACGATTTTAACAATGCCCACTTCTTCGAGTCTTTGATCATACAAGCTGATTGCGAAACCTGTGCGGTTTTGTAGATCTAACAACCTAATGGCAGTAGCACACGTTTCCTCGATAAAACCGAAAGATTTTTTCTCATCGGCTTCTCTAGCCATAAAACTTTCTTCTACGAGGAAACAGACAGAGTGTAGCGAAATATTGGCAGCTTTACATTATCAGTTCGCGATATTCATGAATGATTTCACGCGAATGAAATAGCTATTACTGCCTTCGATTCAGTCTATTATTGCTGGCGAGACGCAATCCACTACAATAAATTATTTATTGCAGTTGATTGTCAATATAATACGTACAATCAATTTCCAGGCACGTTCGCATTCTTCCGTCGAGAATGTATTCGATTGTTGTTACTCTGTATTATAAATTTGACAGGTTGAAGTGTACAGTGTACAATGGACATATTTTATGTTTTATGTAATATTATTTCTCGGTACAGTAAACGCTGAAGTAGTGTTGTTGAATAATCGTACATGATACCTATCACCTTACTCCAAAACTTATTTGGACTTGCGTAATAATTGCGACGGCGATTACAATAATTATACGGTGTGTTATAGAGCACAAACAATTATTATTATGTGTTATACGTAGATCATATTGTATTATGATTTCCTAGGAAACATTTAGAATCAATTACCTATTCTTTTCCGACAATATGGCACCTTGTAAAAAGATATCTTAACTTTTTTGCCAGTACGATAGTTCGTTGATCCCATCCTTATATTATATTTTTCATGGTAACGTTTATTAACCCATAATTGCGGTATTTTTTTTCATAAACCTCAAACCTGATTCCTGATTCGTTCAATTACTGATTCCTTCCACTGATGTCTTCTTCGTATATCGACCGTGCAGTTGATTAGTCAGACATCTCCAAATACTCAGTTTTGAGATGACGAGGAAAACAATTTTCGAATGCTCACCTTATATCAAATATTATTTACACGTGTGTGTTTTACATAACAAATATCTATAATGAGCTGACCTGGCGAACTTCGTACCGCCTCAGAATCAATATCTGTTGTGTTCATTTATTACCTGAATTAAATTCAGTTTTTTCATGAAGATAAAAATTACACAATGAAGCAATTATCGATGCGCAACTGTCCGTGTTTTGTTTTTGTCAGTATCAGAAATGGCGTTGTGTATGGATGTATATTTTTTGTGATTTTCTTATTTTTCAACTTACTTACAGGAATGCGTTTCATTGTCTTCATACGAGGGAGATTTATTATAATTATTGTATTTTTCCTTTGGAGGGGTGCAGACATACGTTCACCATTTGTCTCATTTTCGACTGTTGACATTTAGTGTGTGCAAAACAATCAGCGCATTGACATTGACATTTTTGAATTTTTGGAATTGACTTATTATTCAATATTATACTTAACACAATATTGCTGCAGAATGTTAGACTTATCACACAATATTGCTGCAGAATTCGTTCCATACAGAATTTTCTTAATTTTTTTCGTGAATTTTTCTGATGTTTTAATAGTTATTCTGCTATTTGTGGCGGAGACAAATCCAACAAATCAAAGACCATAAAAATCAGTAAAGCGGTTCTTGAGTTATAAATGGTGTAACTAACCCGACTTTGTTTTATATATTAATCTATAATATAAAATAACACCAGGAGGCATAACGGCCCGGTACATTAATATGAAATTTTGAAATATCCTAAAAAATAAACATTTTATTTAATTCACTACAAGTTTTTGTTCATTATAATTGATTTGGTGGTGTTTATGAGATATCCGAGTATTGTACAAAATAGATCGTACACTTTTACGATAAACAGCATACGCAAGTCGAATTTCCATTTTTATGAGATGTCTGCCTAATCAACTGAACGACCGATTATCTATCTATCTATATAAATAAAATATAAATAAAAATGAATCGCCGAAATGTATGTACGCGCATAACTTCCGAGCGACTGCACCAAATTGGATAATTCTTTTATATCTGTGTTCGTTATTGTCAGGACAAGGTTTGTATAAAACTACTGGTGAGCTCTGACATTATGAAATTTGTATAAAAAAGTGCAATAGGTGGCACGCGAGCTGTTTGAAAACTGAATGTACCGGGACTGAATGTATGGAAGGCGGGAGGGGGAGGGGGGGAACGCGGGAAGGGGTTCACGGGAGGGGGGAAGGGGGAGAGTGGAGTGGGGAGAGGGAAGGTGGAGGGGGCGGAGTGGGAATTCGAGGGGGGAAGGGGAGGTGAAAGGGGAACGAGACGAATGGAAAAGGACACGCAAGGAGTAACAATTTCTTTATTAAATGGCATAGCAACGCATGCCGGGAACCAGCTAGTATTTTATAAACCCGCTTGACGACGAGAACAAAGTTTCTTATCCCAGGAATATGAAATAAAAAAGAATTCATTATCAACTTATCATCAAAATTGTTATTAAATATTATAAACCAGCCAATAAAGATTAACAGCTTAGCAAAGAAAGAAAACTAATTATCGTTTATAAATAAAAAAAATAATAATATTTTCTACGGTGTGTGATGAATTATTGTATTGTATTATATTGAAAAGCGATTTCTAAAGATTGGTTTTAAAGATTTCCATTCTCGATCTTTATTTGGATTCTCTTGTTCCAAGGTTGTGTTTGCTTTGCCGCTGCATTGTTTAAGTCTATTTGTTTTATATTCCTATGAGTATTAAAGAATGTCTTAAAATCCATCCATTTGTGTCCGGTCCGGCCCCTTCTAAAAAACCATTCGCTATTCTTAAGTGCCGCTCACCTCGCGAGATCGGCAAAGGCCCAGATATAAGGTAATATGTATTAGAAAACGTTAGATACTTTATACACAATAAAACGAATCTATTATATTTTGTTTTAAAACACTTTGTCACTACAAAACAATGTGAAAAAGTGTAACTTTGAGTACCTACGTTTCTTTATTTATAGAAAAATGCCAACCGGTTTTAGAACAACCGTACATTCGCCAGGTTAGATATTAATAAAATAATGAAAGCACAACAGTTTTGAAACCAGTTGGCGTTATGTTATAAATAAATTTGGTAAACTTTCGGGACGACTGGACACGCTTAATACAAAAATATTCTTTAGAAAAAAAACCTTTACATTCATGCATGATTTTAGATTTTCACGGCCATGTCATGTATGTTCGTTATTTATTTTTGGGGTGTTATGCCGTGTCTCCCTCCTTCTTTAGCCAACGTAACTCTGTCCTAAAAGTTGGCTAAAGAAGGAGGTAGCGGGACACGGCATAACACCCCAAAAATAAATAACGAAAAAAATTTACATTCATCTTTAATAGGAAAGTACCGTAAAAGACATTGTTTGCATTACAAGCGGTGGAAAATACTGCATTACTTACGTAAAATAAAAATTAGTTTCTTCGTATGTGATGACAGCTGACATCCATTTACAATAATTTATGTCCGTATTCTATCAACGTTCGCAGAAAATGCGTTTTACAAGGTTAGCTCGTACGGGCTTTCTTTGAAAAAAAAAATCGTCGGGTTGATTTCGAAATTTTGAAGTTTGAAGTAAAAGTTCAGTCATCTCGAAAGTTTACCACAAATTTATCTACCCAAAGTTATTTTGTCAACTCGAAAAAGAGTTCTTAATTTATAAAAATGTTTACATCTTTAATTTATTTTGTGAGATGAGGTGCAGTTTTTAATAAGCACTTTAAAGGGAATCTATTTTTGAAAAGGGGTGCAGTTTTTAATAAGCACTTTAAAGGGAATCTATTTTTACCTTGGGGTCCTCGAAGGCATTCCAACTCCATGCTGTAATCCCACAAGTCCAAAGAATTCAGTCCATTAATGTCCCAGGAATCCAAAGATTCCGGTTCCTGGTCACTGCTCATTTTCACGATATTAATTCAAACAATTTAACAACAAAACATTTCTTTCCACAAACACCAATAATTCCTTAGTTCACCTTCCCTTAATTCATGTCCCGTATGGCACGAGCCGATACCATTAGGAGACAATGGGCCATTTAACGTCACTTTTGCTCCGATAAAAATATTGATCTAACAGAGAATAATATAATTCGATGGAGATAAGGGAACCGCCTTGTACCGACTGAGAAAATTTACCTACACGACAAAACTAGAAGGCATAATATGCTTCTATTCAATGCTGAACTATAAACTCTGTTCGTATTTGAAAATTCCCACAATTGTTAAATTATTACGTTTATAAACTGCAATATTTTTTAAGCACTGAGAAAATACTGTGTTTTTAAACTGCATTTAAACAAATCTGCACCACTAAAAAGCCGGCAGTCACTTTAGTAAAGTTTTAAAACTTAATTTTAGTTCGTAGTATATGATTTGATTGCTTGCTGTGTGAATTCACCCGATCCACGACCGATCACTAACGCGGCGATAAACGCAATGCCGGCCTCAGCGGGCGCCGTGCGAAATGAAAAAGCGCCGAATGACGATGTGGGTTGGGTGAGGAAAACCGGCGCTCAGTCTCGCTAGTCGCCAGATAGTAGATATGCAGATACTTGAACAAGCCGGGTACCAGCGCGCCTGCATCTGAACAACAACTAACCAACAGCCAGTATGAAACACGGAATCCGCGAGATAATGATTGGGGTACAGGCGGGGATATAATTTACTGTACAGCATAATGACCCAAACGGACATATCCGACAACCCGATCGACGTAGCCCATTATTTCTAAAGTCGAGCTGATTGTAGAAAGGTGCTTTCCTCACCTTTCGCTTTCCATTTACGTGCTTTTAGGAACAATTGCGGATGGTTGTACCTTTTCGCCGCGTTGCGAAATGCTGATTCGTGCAAATAACAGGTGGGCCGGGTGCGGGGAAGGTGTTATCAATCGCCAAGTGGTGGCGGCACTATCTAATGACTGGACTTTCTATGCATTCACTCGTAGTTTCCATAGCTTTATGGCTTTATGACCATTAGTCCCTATTGTGTCCACTTATTCATTCAGCGCTCCACGGAGAGAGATGACACTTTTTCTTACACTTTTACATCTTCAACTATCTTTTAATAACAGTAGAAAAAAGGTGATGATATGAAAGTTACGTTCATAACGTTACGTGCGAAATATGTTTTTACAACACTTAAAAATTCTGCGACGTAATACCCGGTCACCCAATTGATTATCAGTTTTATTCCTTTTTTCATAAAGCAGGAACTAATTTCTTCTTTGAAAAAGTAACCATCATTAGTAAATTGTAAAAGCCAAACGACGCTAATCGACAGCCGATGAGCGATGGCTAAATCTCGTAACTCGGTGGTCATTCCCAAGAGGGTTTATGAAGATGCAAACAGCTGCTGCCGTATAATAATTTATTAAATTATACTGCGCCGTTTAAAAACCAAGTACAACATTCGGTTAGTTTTGCTGCAGAACTGTTTGTGACACTAGCAGTCAACAATGTCTGAAGATTGCATTTCTCCGTTTTAACATTTGTACTACAATTCATAACAGAGTTCATTCACTTTGGCCAAAATAACGCAATAAATTTTCCACTTTTTAGCAAAATCACCACGAAGCGTAAAAGATGTGGAATGCAGCTACTAAGCGTATTGTACAAAACAATTTCGAAAGAAAAAAGTGGCAGCGCAGCAATGAAAGGATGTTGGTATTTATTTATGTATATAATATAGTACAGTAAATTCAACAAGGTCATCAAGTACAGTAACTGCATCTGCAGATAAACAGGTGCATTGGATCAGTACTTATTACTTATCGCAGTCAAATAAGAATCTACAACAGTTTGTAAAATTGTTGCAGAAAAAGAAAGATAACTTTAAAATGAAACGATGTTTCAAAGTGGATGCTCAGCGCCGGATCTGCAATACGTTCAAAAACGTGCAAAAACCTGGCGCCAACTCCGAAGGGGCGCCGTGAGAAAATAAATATTGTATAAAAATTTAGTTATAATATTCTCTGAATCGTTTAAAAATTATCCACAGTACGAAATAATTATTACGCTCTAGCCACACTTACCAAAGAAACAGAATGCGCACGCATCAGGTTGGTATCAACGGTTTACGAATTTATAGTCAGTTACAGAATTTTTTTAAAATAACTAAATTTCTATTGGTTGTTAGAGGTTATAAAAGTACTGTGGATTACAATGAATAGAATAATAATTATAAAAAAACTCTTCTAATGGACCTAGTTTAGCAAAACCACCCGCATTGTCTCGTAACCTATATTTTAAATCATGGTACGGACACAAACAAACAATTCGTTGTATTATTTTAAAGCATAACTTGAAAAAAGAGTTTTTCCTAAAATAATTAAAATAGCACCATAATTTTATGTTTACCCAATAGATTCAGAGAGTATAGGGCTCCTGGTGATTCGCTCTTTAAAAAAAACGAGTGTGAGAGCTACTGCCAGGTCACTTGGAAAAGTTACACCCTTTACATGTCTTGATTTTATTTGATAAATTAGTGTAAAAAAATTAATTAAATAAAAAAAAATAAAAAAATAAGGGTGAACGAATTTTTAATCAAAATAAGAAATGTAGGGGGGGGGGGGGCATCGGTACCTACTGCACAGGGCGCCAGATTTCGTAGATCCGGCCCTGTGATGCTTACATGAAATTTGACAACTAAAAGATAAACCAATAAAAAATATGTTGTGGGCGGCACGGCGTGTCCGTGCCCCTAAAGAAAGCAAATATTTTCTTTACTTCCGCTAAATTGGGTCTAACTTTTTCCAACATCGAAATTCTTTCTAGAGTAAATTATCCGTTTCATTAATCTATCTCAGGCCTAGGAATCGAAAGGCCCCTTATACGAATTGACGGCATCAATTTTTTAAGAGAAAACTTTTTTTGCACCGTTGTGATTTGAAACTCGATGAAACGGAAACGAGCGACACTAAAAAGAAACAAACACGTACATCTATAGGATTTAGCCTGCGATTGAAGGGATAGCATTAAAATATTTATTTAATTCACGCGTACTCGATTCCAATATAATACGATGAATCCACAATCCCACGCAAATCTCCTGTGGTGTACTGGTAGTGCTTGATGAACCATACATTTAACCGTCGAAGGCTCAAATCCTACAAAATCCAAAGACATAAAAAATTGTAAAATCAATATCCAATCTTCAAACCTCTCCAAAATGAACAGGCAAAAGAAAGCGACATCTAGCGGATCAGAAGAAGAAACCACAAATACAAAAAAGATGTTAAAATATATAGGAAAAGGTGCACTGCAATTCGACGACAAAAATATGGAAATATCATCTTTCACATTGATAAAAAAGTGCTTCGTAGTCTCCCCACTCTCGTCTACTTTAGTTTTCTAAAGGTTTCACTTCTAAAGCCCGTGAATTGCACACTATTATGTTTTTACTCCAAAAACAAAAACCCAAACTCAGACATATGAAATGTCGCTTCAATCTTGTGTTTGAAATCGTTGAATGCACCAACCACCTACTTCCCATAAAAGAATTACATATGTCATAGGTTACAGGTACCATATAACCACAATATATAATAGTTGCACTGAGCAAGCATTGTGTACCAAGTATGTATTTGAACAATAAGAAAACGTAATGTATACAGTTAGTACCGTTAACAGTATTTTGATGGTTCAAAGAACTAAGCGATAATAGGTTCTTCAAAACGAATTATGTGTTACGTCAATTAAATATAAAGGTAGTTTATGAGTTGGGTTTGTGCTGAACTCTGTAACACAAACAGGTTCTTAACCTCGATACTTCTTGTTAAAGCAGTTATAATCGTTTCAATATTAAGTAATTCCAGTAAAACTCGGTGAACAAATAAAGCGTACGAAAAAAATCAATAAAACAGACTTTAAAAAATGGAAATAACGCTTTTGTAAGGTTTAAAATGATTTTCTATATACGTTGCCGGCTTGTCGGTATACCCAAGTAGACTCATTTTTAAATACATCTATTTGAATTTCGATTCTGTTTTCTTCAATGAATGAATGAATACTAATCTTAGTTGTGAAAATTAACCCACTTCCAGACATCCGATAGAGCTGAAACTTGGCAGATCTTGTTGTCGATAACAACGGATTCTATCAACTTTTGGTGGTACTCACGCATACATACCCATTTCTCTGAAATTGGATACTAGCCGGCTCAAGAGATGGCGTAACTAGGTCGAGTCGTCCGATAAATATAAATAATAATAATGTATTATAAAAATAGATGTATTATAAAACAAAAAAACTTTTCGTTTACGGTTTGATTTTTCAATTGACTTTTTTCCCAAATTCTGCTAGTTCATTTATTACTTTATGTGACAGTTGTTTCGCCCTTCGAAGGATCAGTATCTTCGAAGTATGCATTATCTACTTTGTGACAGTTTTAAATTAGATTACGAATAAAACTACTAAATGAGAGTACCCACCTAAATTCTACAAAATAATAAATGTTACGTTGCTGGACTAGTGCTCGAAATTTCAGGTCTTCTGTCTTTAAACATTTTCGTTCTTGACAGTTTTTCCCACAAATCTGATAACTTGTACAGTTCGCAACGCCTATAGGTAATATATAAAAAACGCAGTTTTCATCACTAAACCTATCTTCTTCTTCTTCCTTGCGCTGTCCCAACTCATTGCCTAGGTAGGCTGTTGGGGTCGGCTCTTCTCGTTCTCAGGTTGTAATTTCTCCTGTTCTGGGTATCGCCTTCATCCAGGCCGTTTTTCTGAAGAATTTTGGCGCATTGAGTCATCCAGGAGTTCTTCGGTCTTCCTCTGGATGACTGTCGATGAAGCTCCATAGACATTGCCTGCCTCACTGTGTGGTCCGATGGTCTCGGTCTTATGTGTCCATACCATCTCAACTGTCGTTCCTCCAGCTTACTATTTATGTCTGTGACACTCAGGCTACCACGAATACGTGAACTTTCGATCTTATCTTTTAGTGATACTTCTGCCAACCATCTAAGCATTCGCATTTCTGCTGTTTCGAGTTGCCTAGAGTAGGAGTTGTACATAGTCCAGCATTCGGAGCCATACATTATCGCGGGTCTTACAATAGTCTGGTATATCTTTCCTTTAAGTTTTATAGGCATTTTGGAGTCACACAATATTCCTGTTACGGATCTGAATTTAATCCATCCCACACCTATTCTATGGATGACATCCGCTGCACATCTTCCGTCTCTGTGGATTAGTGAGCCGAGATACTTAAATGAATCACAGTTGAATCATCACTAAACCTATGTTAATAATTAAATATTTAAGAAAAAGTATGTTCATTATTATATATTATTAATATTTCACAAAATCGACGCTACAAAAAATAGCCGAGAAATATCTTTAGCACGCGTTGATTTGTAGGTACCTACCCACTATCTACGTTAATAAACGGATTATACAAATAATCAATCAATACCCGGTTGTGATTTAATCTGTGGGATTGATAAAGCGTAACAAAATGTGAACTATGTAATATAGTCCTCGATACGGTCAATAATGTACCGTGCTTATTCATAGTCGACTGTACCTACTTATCGCGGTTTTAGGAGTCTATCGACTGCCGATAATATTATAACGGCGCGGATATATCCAGTTACCTGACTCAGTGCTCGGTGCACCTCCAACTTGCCCACTAACATTATTATCAGCTGATTGCTTTTAGTAATGCCTTGGAACGTTATTACATTACTTGTAGTACTTGGATTATAGAACTGGACTTGCAGGATGCAGCAAAATGATGAATACTGCGGAAATCATCGTCCAAAAATGGTTTTGAAGGTAGAGATTGCTGCAAAAACCAAATAATTATGTAGATAAAGCTCGTAAAAACTAAAAGCTTGACGCCTTTACTTGGCAAGATAGGGAAAAATTTAAACATTTTTAGATTTTCATCAACATTATAAAATGATTGCACGGCTATGTATCTTAGCGTTTCGAAAGCATGAACATAATTTTTACGCCTTTTTTCAAAATAGATTAAAGAAATCATTTTCTTGTAATTTTTCGAATAATATTGATTTAACATATTATTCACCAGTATTTCTTACTAGTGTGAAAAAATATTATTTAAGAGGGCATTACCAGAGAAAGCCGGAAATACGTCATTTTCAAAAAAGTTTTTAGACGTATTGACTCTTTTCCACAAAAAATTATAAATGGATTTCGAAAGATTGTTCTTTTATCTAGCATTCGTATGTAATAAATTTTTAGAATTTTTTTTTAATTTTTAGTATAATAAGGTTATTCCATAGGTCGTTGGCAGATTTGTTAAATTTTCAAAAAAGTTTTTGTATTATACCACACCCATTTCAAATAATGTAATCATGCAGTAAAATAAATCAATACATTATCTAGCAGAGTTATGTATTAGAATTTTAATTTTAGTTTCAATAAAATCATTAAAAAATATGTACGTACATGTGTTTCTTGACGAAAATTGGTCCATTTGTGTATTTATTTGCGCACTTACAAACTAATATATTTCAGATTTTTTTAACATTCTTATTAAATTTAGACATTATTGAAAAATGATAAATACTTATAATCAAAAAATAACTACAAAAAGTACACTATTTTAATAGTTTTATCATCACGCCTTTCAGCATTTTTGGATGAAGTTATAAATTAAAGCTAATTTGGATTGAAATAAATTCGATATTGAGTTATAATTTAAAAAAGCTGGTACGGAGAATAATTAATCTTTCTCATTGTAACCGCCCTGCACGATCGGAAGAACAACTTTCGACGAAATGTGGATTTTCGTCCGCTGGCTTGGTTAAACGCTCTTAAATTTCACCACTTAAGGGGGCATACATTAATTACGTGAGCAGTTTTTCTTCCAATCATTTGGGTCACTTCGCATATTCTTTTCAAGTAACGTGAGATTTGCTGGACCCCCCCCCCCTAAGAATACGAAGACTGTTTTTTTTTTGTGAATACCTCACAGCTGTTCCCGTCTGGAGCCAGTAAGACCATGGCATCCCCAATTGGCGTATGTTGTGAGACTGAATGTGATGTAGTGGGAAGGGGAAGTAGACTAGATATTCAGATCTAGTCACTAAACACGACTAAAGTCATTTTTACCAAAATTTTAATTCTGAAAGGTGGTCTTACACCAGGGCGATACTGAGAGTATCTTCCACTCTGGAACGTGCCGCAAATATACTTTATATTATTTTTAAATGATTAAATTGTGAATTAACATAAATCAATCAAATAAAATTTACTTGCGCACGCCGGGATTCGATCCCGCCACCTTCGGATTGCGAGTCAAGAGCCTTACCCTTCGACCGCAAGGTTAAATTAAGATATTGCGTTATGCGTTCAGAATCCTGTCCGACTAAAGCGGTGACCGGACAACTCAGAATGAAATCAACTCAGAACCTCCTTTGAAAAGTCATTAAAAGTGATGAAAAATTGGTTAAGAGGGCATTACTAGAGAAAACCAGAAATATGTCATTTTCAAATCAGATTTTAGACGTATTGACTCTTTTCCACATAAAATTATAAATGGATTTCGAAGATTGTTCTTTTATCTAGCATTCGCATGTAATAAATTTTGAGATTTTTTTTTAATTTTTAGTATAATAAGGTTATTCCATAGGTCGTTGGCACATTTGTTAAATTTTCAAAAAAGATTTTGTATTATACCACACCCATTTCAAATAATATAATCATGCAGTAAAATAAATCAATACATTATCTAGCAAACGCATGTTTTAGAATTTTAATTTTAGTTTCAATAAAATCATTAAAAAATATGTACGTACATGTGTTTCTTGACGAAAATTGGTCCATTTGTGTATTTATTTGCGCACTTACAAACTAATAACAGCAACCTTCCAGATCCAAAGTAAAAAATGCTCACGCCAGAACTATTCAAAACCAGCCAATATTGCTTTTTCATCGTTGAATTCGCTCGAAGTATAATCTAGGGAGGAGTTAGACATTATAGTAATGTTTTATCGTCTTGCCGATATATTTTAACAACGTGCTGATAAGATTTATAGTCTGAAATGACTGTGAGATAGGCCAGTATCGATTTCCGAGATCACCGACGATTATCGGAAAGTGCCCTTTACCTTTGTACCTACTGTATAAATATGACTAAGTATTTGCAGTATACATAATTTGACCCGAGCACGGATTAACCATTTGGATTCGATTCGCTCGATATGGCATCTCGTACAAAGGTCAATTAACTTCGACGATTTACTATGATATTTTAAATCTGTTTACATGTAGGTACTCTAGTGTGACTCATATTCTTTATTATCATTGCATTTTGATTCATTTATGAACGTAAAATTTCTCCATTATTCAGTTTTATCAGTATCGAGTTTTCTAAATAATGTTATTTACTGCTTACCGCAGAGAAATTGTTAATACCCAGATGGAAGAACGAGTTATGGTCCGTTAGGGAGATTTTCTAAGAGTTGCATATTTATTATAATCCTATCAAACATGCAGTTTTATGCGCAATAATTATTATAAACCTGTGGCGGGAATTTAATTCATATAACGAATGTAAATTAGAAATCGAGAAAAATGCATTTATGATAAGGTGAGTAGCATTATATGTTTTTTAACTTAAATCTTCCAATTTGTATGGATTTAGTTCGACGTTAACTTTAACATTAACGTTAACTTCATTATTATGGACAATAGAATGGACGAGCAAGTTAATTTGGACCTGCAATAGCGAGCATGTTAATTTGGGCCTGCAAATGAACAAACGTGTTAATTTGGGTCTGCGAATGGACGAGAATGTTAATTTGAGCCTGCGAAAGGACGAGCATGTTAATTTGGGCCTGCTAATGGACGAGCATATTAATTTGAGTCTGTGAATGGACAAGCGTGTTTATTTGAGCATGTGAATGAACGGGCGTGTTAATTTGAGCCTGCGAAAGGACGAGCATGTTAATTTGGGCCTGCGAATGGACGAGCATGTGAAAGGACGAGTATGTTAATTTGAGTAAAATAAAATAGTTTAATTAATAGAACCAAAAAACTTTCAATTAAAATTTGATCACTTTCAGTATCTTTCAGGCACCAAATCAGTTTCCTGAAAATCCTCGAACAAAAAAATGATTTTCATTATTCTATTATCTATTTTAAAACTCCGGTTTCTAATTTCACAGCAGTTGATCTCTCATTGGACGAAGTCACTATTCGGTTCAACACAATTGCTTATTTATTTAGAAAGATTTTCCCCATATTTACGTATAATACAGCCAGCGAAAGAAAATGGATTTACGCCCTCGAGATGTGGTGCTGGAGAAAAATGCTAAGGATTCCATGGACAGCCCGACGCACAAATGTGTCATTCGAGAAGAGCTAAATATCTACAATAGGCTATCAACTATCTGCCTACAACGTATTTTAAGATACTTTGGACATGTAGCTCGCCAAACTGGGGCTCCAACTTGGAAAAAACATAGTACTGGCAAAGTGGAAGGCAGAAGAAGCAGAGAAAGGTTACAAATGCGCTGAAGTGAAAACACATATTATTTTTTTTTACTTCTAATATTAACGAGTGTATATTGAGGTAGAACCTGCAGACAAGCAGCCATGTGGCAGCTTCGCGGGACTACCGATAAATTGTTTAAATTATATATTTATGTAAACTATGCTTTTGTTGGAATAATAAAAAAAAATAATAAAAAAAGTGACCAAGTATCACTGCGTCCGGCACAACGGTGGAACGGTGGAAATTAGAGTAGGGGTCACGATCCTCAGCAATGAGGAACCGACTGCAAAAGTAACATGCACACTACAATTACTAAATTATAATAAGACCAACTGTGAAATGAGTGCAATAAAATTATTATGCTAGACTTACAGTTAACTGCATACGTCTCTAATAAAGCATTAGCAAAGGTGTCGCGGATCAGGTTTAAACAAATCCTGAGAAGTCGTTAGTGCCTACATAAACTAGTTGTACAATTGCACCACCATCCGTGGCAATACAGTTGTTGATTGTCCTAATTATTTTGTTTTAAACCCTACTAGTGTTCTAATAAATGTAGGATGAAAGCAATTCTACTACTCAACCCATAAATGCATCTTGTGATAGAACTAAAACATACCATTATAAATCGTCTACAATATTTTTCGTTTCAAAATATCACCGTAGGTAGGTACCTACTACTGCATATTGTTTCAGAAATAGTGTATTTCTTCAATTTTTTAATTATTTTCCCTAATTTGGCGAATGTCACAAATTACACAATTTTGGAAAAAAACATTTTTAAACTTGTTTCTTGTGTGCCAGCAAGTGTTCAAATCTTTCCATTTATGAAAACCAACAATCCAAAAAAAAAATACATTTCATAACACTTCTTGACAAAAAAATAATAATAACGCGAATTGGATATTTTATACGAAACATTCAAATATATGGATGTGGGTACGTTGTTCCTGCCCGGTTACACCCGAGTTTTTTACATTATTTTATATCGAACATTTGAAAAATACGGAGCAAATATTAACGTCTTGACTTCTTATTGCCAGTTATAGACAGGAAATTTCAAAGTCCGCAACTCTTGATCGAAACGACTTTGCGGGCTAAAACACCTTACACACCATCCGATTAAAAAGCACTGCTTGCAGGACTGCATGCAGAACCCCCAAACGAATTATTATTATTCCAACGGCCCGACAAAGACGTATTCACTATACTTAGATTATGTAGTCAATTATAGTGGAAAAATTTGATTACAATTTCTGCAAATATCAATAATTATAGGAACAAATACCCCCTGTTTGACATATAATATCTTCACTGCAAATGTAGGGTTCAACGGCATTTAATAAAGCTCCCAGTGTATCGCGTACGTTGAATATTGTTCAATTGTTAATACACTGCAGCCACTGCACATATAATACGATAGAAGTGTGTTATGGGTGAGTTCGTGTGTCCGAAGTGAGCTCAATAATTTTCCTTACTTCTAATGAAAAAAAAATCGTACATTTTATACCTACTAAGGACCGACTAAGCCATAACAAAACTAATGGTGATCGACAGGGCAAACGCCTTTGTTGACTTAAAAACGGTGAACGACTTCATATATGTACATAGAGTCGACTATAAGTGAATTCGAAGAAGAATACAGAAATGTGAAACAGAATTGAAAAGAATGATTTGCAAAATGCAAAAGATATGGAGTGATAAAGGCAAAACGAAAACCACCAAGACGAGAATCCAGGCGCTGATTTCACCCAATTTCTATACCATGTGGAAACATGGACGCTTAGAGCCAACAAAAGGAAGCGGGTGGACACCCTCGAAACGTGGTGCTGGAGAAAAATATACACAGACAGCAAGGTGCACTAATATATCAACTCTGGAAGAGCTGGGCATCCACAACAGGCTATAAACTGTCTACCTATCTTTAAAGATAATTTGCTCTTTTGACAACTTTCCAACCTGGAGAAACTTATGGTCGCTGACAAAGCGGAGGGCAGGAGAAGCAGAGGAAGAGGTCATTAACGCGTTGGAATAACCGGTAGACTTCCCCCTGCTTTTTTACT
The DNA here is from genome assembly GCA_917880885.1 of Limnephilus marmoratus. NCBI lineage: Eukaryota > Metazoa > Arthropoda > Insecta > Trichoptera > Limnephilidae > Limnephilus > Limnephilus marmoratus. Next base: position 35,478,348 of record OU862912.1, on the reverse strand, counting down.
TTTTTATTTTTTTTTTATTTTAAGTGCTTTATTTTTTTTTAATATAAAGTACTAGTTTTAAACTTACACCTATTTATTACTTTACTTATAAACTTTTTCGGCTTCTTTGATGTCTATCTTCATTATTTAAAATGTATATTTTGTGAAAAAGCTGTTTTTCTTACTAATAGCGATAATCTTTCTTGAACAGAAAATTATTTTCAATGGCTTTGGAGTCGAAAGGGGTGACATCAGTTTTCTTTAAAATCGGTATAGAACACACTTCTAGGGATTATGTGTTCAGTGAGTGTGACGTATTTGCACGCAGTAAGCAGTCGGTGAGTTATGTCGGCGATGCAATGTGACACAATGGCACAGGAAATGTCTATTGCCAAACATCTAACATTTGGCCAGAAGGCAAGAAGATACGCTTCGGACAATGACCTATTCAATAATAAAATACGATGAGAATTTAATTGCGAAATGAACAACTTGCACGCAACTTTAATTAGTTTTTTCAACAGAAAACAAACATTTTTAATACTTTGTGGCTTTTTTACTAATTTAAACAAAACCGCTATTTAAGTTATGAAAATGTAGTGATTTTATACGATTTTGTTTTTTCCACGCTGACTTTTTAAAACTTTAATACATCAATAATCAACATACATTTTGTTAAGTAGATAATAATAACGTTTTTAAATTGTTGAACTTTCAGTTGAAAACTATCTATGTCAGACGAGCTATTCCGTATTTTGTTGTGAGACCGATATCGATATCGCGCGAGAACTCCTGTCAGATTTGTGTCATTTTCAAAGGCTGTTATTTGCTTTTTCTACGGGCCTATGTCAGAATTTCAGCTGGTGAGCTGTCACGTATGTTGGTTTAGGTAATTTTAAACACACATTCCTGCAAGTGTGCATGCTTATTTATTCATTTAACAGCGATATAAAATCCCACAAATCTGACAAGAGATCTCGCCCGATATCTATCTCGATCGACATAGATCTCGGGCGAGATCGCTTGTCAGATTTGTGGGATTTTATATCACTGTTAAATGAATAAATAAGCATGCACACTTGCAGGAATGTGTGTTTAAAATGACCTAAACCAACATACGTGACAGCTCACCAGCTGAAATTCTGACATAGGCCCGTAGAAAAAGCAAATAACAGCCATTGAAAATGACACAAATCTGACAGGAGTTCTCGCTCGATATCGATCTCGTTCTCACAAAAAATACGGAATAGCTCGTCAGGGGACTAGTAATTTAATAACAGAATTTTCCGAGTGGCATTACCAATAGTAGGTTAGTTCTGCATCTCGGTACAACAAAAAAGTCTTATGCCTGTGCGCTCTTGTGAATTTGTCGTGAACATAAAACTCAAATATTATGTTATTGATTATGTTAATTGTAAATGTGCATTTCAATTAAATTATATAAAAAAAATTTTTGGTGTAAGATATAAAATTTACTCTGAAATTGACGATTTTAGTTTGATCTTTAGTTATTTGACTTATTTCTACAATATGTACCCGACGACATTTTATTAAATACTAAATCTAGAAACAGATTACTTGGTGTTTGAACAGTTTGGACACATCGGCAATTTTGGTTTTTAAACTTTAATGGCTAGTCAATATCGATCAATTATCTGGTTTATGAAAATGCTTCAGTTTCATAAATTATAAAAAGCTACATTGATCTATAAAGATATTATTAAAAAATGTAAACAAATACTGAATGCCTTAAAAATTCTACCAAACGAGAAAAAATCTTGAAAGTGGCTTATTGCGCAGTTCTAATTAAGACAGCAAGCTTTTAGCCTACCGAGAGAAAGATGTTTTTCTAGCAATCAAGCGAGAAAAAACTCTTGAATTAAACGCTAAATAATATAAGTAATAAGAGATGGTGTGTTTACATTGAAACTAATTTGTTTCCTGTCTATTCTACCTTTTTGTGACGTCTGTCATATCAAATTACTATACGCCATTACGTCCATACGCCAGCATGTTGTACAGTTTTACTCGAAGCGGTTTTTTTTTTAGATAAAATGAAATAGAAAGCAAATAGTAAAGTAAACCATATGGGTTGAAACTGTTATTTATCTGCACGATGTAAAAGAAGTAGTTTTTTACAAAACGAATGAAATACGTCGAAAGATACCATAATTAGGGTGTAAAATGATTTGAGGTATTCACCGGCTACGTTCAAAGTCAAGTTCTCCAATGAATTCTGTCCACCTCTTTTTCTGGAAGTATCCTAGAAGTAGATCTAGATCCCAACCTACCTCTAGATATTTACACGGGTAATCATGGTTTTTGGTGTCCTGTTATCTCTCCAATATATTCTGTTCACCTCTTCTTCTGAAAATATTCTTGAGGTAGATTTAGTTCTAGACCTTCCTCTAGGATATTTCCACCGGCAATCATGAGTTTTGGTGTCAATCTGACATTCATTTAACATTGCAGCCTTTGGGATCGCAGATAATCGCAGCTTTCATAGGATCTTAAAATGCTTTCGTGCTCAAATTGATGGTTCGTGATTCTTTTTTGTTCTGTAAGTTCCAATTCTAGTATGCGTCCACAAAAAAGATATAATGACTCCTCACCTCCCATGATAAAACTTTATAATGTTTTGTCTAATGTGTCTTACAAAATCTTGTTATTACACGCTTCCAGGCATTTGTCGGTAAGCATTGAAATCTATTAGCCACATTTCAATTATTTAAAAATTAAAATTTTGAGGTGGTGGGTAATATGATATGAGTGGTTTCAAGATTCTCGAAACCTGTTCGACAAATTACTTTTCTTTTACATCGGAACATTTTTAAAGCGAGTGTGATTTTGTTTCACCGACCTCAAACACAATTGATTACACCGTGTAACCTTAAACTTTGTTTTAAATTGAATGAAAGCACAGCTGAGCGAAGTTCCTGGTGTATGTAACTTAATACATGTCTCATGATTCATAAACCTGTTTGTAGAGCAATGTTCTAAGAATAAATATTTTGTGTTACCATTCGACTGACGAAAACGAATTCTCGTTCGAAGTATAGATTGGTGCGAGTTACTTTTCGGTACCCATTATACACCTACGTTACGTTCATAGTGTAAAGGTTGGTTATGTTCCGTTGTTTGAAATTTTCTTCACAACTTCTTAGAAAAAACGTTTTTCATGAAACGTAAATATTATGATGCATGTCTGCTCTTTCGCAATAACGCGTTAATGATTTCGATGAAATTACTGCATCAACATTCACTTAATATGTAATTTCTTGTGTAAAACATTCCCCGTATAGCATAGAATCATAAATTAATATAAAATAATATCAGTGATGGTTTACGATTCGCAAAAAATATGCATATTAAATAATTAACATTTTATTGCAATTGAAGCCTTCTGTAAAAAAAACCATCGTAAATTTGAAAATAAACTTGGTCTCAAAATAGTGCCGCATATTTTAACGCGCATAATGTACGAGCACTATCACCAAAGAATGGATAAAATAAAAAGTACGAGCATAGCTCTCAAAAAAGTGCCTCGGCTATAAAAGTTATTAGACTTTTCATGACCAGTAAAATTGATACCCAACCGATAGCCGATATTATTTTTTTTAACTTTCGCTCATCCATTTTTACCGAGAGATTTCCAGACCGATATTCTCTTGCATTGAGAATCTTTAGAAATATATTTAAGTGAACGGAACGTTAATACATATTTTTCGGATATTCGAGTTTGGAAAGCAAATAAAATAAAATTCGCTTTAAAATTTTCAATTGGATAAATTTGAGTGCGATCTTTTCAACAATGATATGATGCGTCTTTTTATGTTTGACTGCTGCTATCTTTCTAAGGATTACAATAATGTTATTCCCATATTTAATCATCCATGATTGGTAGCTTTTTAATAGTACCCAATAATATTTTTACAGTCAATAACATAAGCTAATGAAAAATGACTAAGAAGTGCGTAGAAGTCAAATTATAAATAATCCTAGTAAGCACACGTTTAATATGAAGAATCCAAGAACATTCAAACACTTAAAATATTGTATTTTTCATATGTTCGCAGTCATCTTGAATTTGCTTCTCAGATATGGAATCCTCAATATAAAATTTATATTAAACGCATTGAAGCCATTCAAAGAAAATTTGTCCATCATTTAAATTTCAAGTTTAATATTGGTTATCGTGACATAAACAGCTCGTTGGACCTTTATGGACTTAAACCATTAAAAATTAGAAGAGACTCTGCAGTTATAATATATCTTCATAAAATTATCAATGGTTTTATTGATTGTTCGCCCCTTTTGGCTGAGATTAATTTTAGAGTCCCAGGTGTTAGAACCAGAGAAAAATCACTTTTTCATCTTCAAAAATGTTCTACTAATCTCAGACAAAATGCATTTATATTCAGAGCATGCAAGGTATTGATAAGAATTTTAATAATATAGACATATTCTCATGTAATTTAAGTACCCTAAAAAAGTATGTCATAGCCAACATTAAATAATTTTTTGACCGTATTGCAAGTTACCATGTTATTGCTTTGAATCCTTTCCAGTTACATACTTGTCATCCGACTTACTATTGTATTCACTCTGAGTTGTAGGTATGTACAATTTGTACAATGTACATATTATTATTATTGTTGTTGTGGAGTGAGAATAGAATTCTGACTCTGACCACTTCTTGTTTGAAATTTAGTAAGCAGATTATTATAGTTTATATTGTGTTTTTTTTTTTATATCTTTTTTTTTAACAATTTTCATAATTTTTATATTTTTGTTAAGTTCTTACGGGTACAGGACCCTTACTTTTTTGTATTACTTTTTATTTATAATTTTAATTATGTGAAAATCTGTCATTGGATATTATGTATATTATTAATGTTATTATTATAAGTGTAAAATATCTGTTGATTTTCCATAATAAATAAAATAAAAAAATAAAATATTTTTGTTTCAAGATATATGTTGTCATAATTAAGAAAATATGAATATTTGTGAACAAATTTTACACACAAAACCAAACTAAAATTATGCTGGTAATTATTTTCTACGAAAGAACTTTAACAGTGTTTTTTTTCTAAATCTTTCAACAATACGTAGCTAAATTTGCCATTTTGGCTACAAAAGTACGAAATACCTACCTTTTATTGACTGATACCGTCACGGACGATCGAATCACACCGCGGGGAACACCTGCCGATATCTGTAATGACTGATGACTAATCGAATGGAATGAAAAAAAGAATCGAATTCAGAGCCCAGTTGCCTCCGCGTGGTCTGTTGCAACTTGATCGACCATTTCGATCTTGTATCTACAGAATTATTATACGCGGGCGTGGCTAAATTTCGCATGCATTCAATCGAAAATTCTTATTTTTAACTTAGGTTATTACGTATTCGGAATGCGGAAGTATTTTCTTCTTTCAAATGTGTATTATTATGCAACATTCAAAGAAATCGCAGTTGAAATTAGAATATGAACATTATTGAATATAATTTTTAATTATGCATGGTAATTCGTTATCAGTGTGTTCTAAATACGTTCTACTTACAACTTTAGTTGTTAATTTTATGAATTTTATACGGGTTATTTCACGTATTATGATAGAATTTAAATAAATTAATTAATTGGCATATTTCCTCCACGTCCAAAAAGGAAGATGCTTTCAGTTTCAAGATTAGAAACCAGTATTCAGAATCGATATATTACTAATTGTGCATGACCAGACCTGAATAGATGCTACCCATTCGTCTCACTCCTTACTTACCATCTCCCAATGAGGTATTTTCACAAATTATGAATACCGTGAAAAATGTGTGAATGGTGAACCCCGTTAAAGTTTATTTTTTTGATTCTGATCGTAATGCTAAAAATATATTTCATTCAATTATTGATTTTAAGAACGATCTAAAATCGCACATACCGAAAGGGTTCCAATTGGCTACAACGTCATTGTGAGTTAGAAAACGCCACTGACTTGTGACGGCTGTCACCGAAGATGCTTGGCGTGACGTCAACACCGCCATATTCATGAATACAACGAACGGTTACATGCCAACTTATAATGAAACCAACTCAAAACCACCTCAGAAAAGTCATTAAAAGCTACGAAAAAAATATTTTAAAACAGCTGGTAACCCTAACCTAACTTAACCTATTCAACCATTTTTTTTAATTATTTTTTATCATCACTCTTAATGAATTAATGATCTTTCTGAGGTGGTTCTGAGTTGGTTTCATTCTGAGTTGGCCGGTCACCAAAACGAACATGTCATTTTGGCGGCAATTCGAAAATGGCACATTTTAAATCGTTATAGAAAATGTATTTGTCAACATAAAAATATCGTTTTTTTACGAGAATAAAGAATCTGCGACAATACCCTGTTCCTTTCAATATTTCCGGAAAACGAACGCCATACTTCCGCTGACTCTGAGCTGTTGAAAATCTAGTGCAATTTCACGTAAACTAACTCTTCTTTAAATGTATTGAAAATACTTCTATCAATTAACTTTAATTAACCTATGGTCAAGCCTCTAAGGCAAGAATTCCGTTGTAATGAAGCGCTCGTTATTCAGTTACACTATGGACGTTCTCATTCAATTACTAACTACACAAATTAATAATTAATATAACACCAATAAAAAATTTCATTGACGTGAGAATCTGGTCAAAACAATTCAAATATTGTGTACTTGAGCTTTCTAGTTGCCATTTTTCCTGAAGTTTTCAGATTCAAGGTTAAAAGAGTTTCAATAAGAGTGAAAATTATCTCAAAATTCTTTTTTTTAATAAATCACATTTCAATAATCCGTCAGATAAATTTCTGAACTTTGGATAGATCGGCATTGATACATAAATTTACCAAACATAAGTACTTAGATGAGATTATTATTATTTCTCTTAATAGAAAAGGTATAATATTTACAATATGTACAAAAGCGTGCTAATATTTTGGACAAAAAATGTTGTCACTTATCACTTAGAATGAATGACATATGAATTAGCATTAGCATCTAAACACATAAAACAACTGAAGGTAACTCAGAGTTGCATCATAAAGACCATACTAAAGGTCCCCATAAGGACGTCAACAACAGAAGTTTTTAAACAGTTTGATGTTCCAAGCATATAGAAAATATATGCCAAAAACATTCTAGTACATCACCTAAAAAATGATACGGAGGCAGACACCTCACATGCTTATAAAACCAGAGCCAAACAAACAGACATACCAAAGTGTAACTCTTCGTTTGGACAAAGAAGTTCTGATTTTTTAGCAGTAAAGTTATATCACAAACTCCCACTTAGTATCAAACAAATTAAAACAAAAAATAGCTACATTAAGGACATTAAATGTTGGCTGAAGGAGCTATCGGAAAATGAACTTACTAGTATACTTAAAACATCGTCGTAGAAGTTTCTGGAAAACCTTATCCAAACCATGAAGTTAAACCATAGAAGTCGCTGAAAACTTATCCAAAGCATAGTCCCCCTCAGCACAGGATCTACTAGTGAGGAGGACTACGAATATGTATTTTTATTTTATATATATATATACATGTTATTTTTACATGTTTCATATAAAAATGTTAAAAATAATAAATATACAGTTACAAAATAAAAAGTTTGTTTACTTTAAAAATTGTTAAATTGCGTTTATAAAAATATTTAAAAAGGCACCACAAAAGTTTTTACTGCTTTCAAAATCTCATTGGTACTTTGTGACATTAGAATATATTTGTCCTTAAACTAACCTTACCTATTAATTAAATAGTCTCAGTGCACCCTTCGTACCACCGATATAGTTAGTGATAAATTTTAATTAAAGTTTAAAAATATGTGGATAAATCGTTATAAAAACATGTTTTCTCAATTTGGGAGGCGGGCATGGGCACCGCCTCCCCGGAAACAATTTATTAACAACAACCAACACCTCTGCTATAGGTCACCCCACCTCGTTCGCTACATTTAGTGACTGAGCAGGAGTGCCCGGGTAGCATATTTACAATCCCTACCGCGTTTCAGTCGCTTTAAATTTTCAATATCAAAATTTAAATATTTAGAATTAAAATTATTAATTTCTAATATACACGTTGGAAAGATTATTTTATCTAGATTTTAGAACAATTTTTGTTTTTGCAAAGTGATAAAAAATTATCAATATATAGGTGTATTTACAATATATGGGAATAATATTAAAATTTAAATATTAAGAAATAAAATTATTAATTTCTAATATACACATCAGAAAGATTATTTTATCTAGATTTTAGAACAATTTTTGTTTTTGTAATGTAACAAAAAATAACCAATATAGAGGTATATTTAAAATGTAAATTGTCGTTACCGCGACTGAATCGGTATAGGTTTTGTAAATACGCGCCCGGGTACATAGGGGTAAGGTGTGTCCAGGTCTTGGCGGCAGATCCGTCTGTCCACCTACTGCGTGGCGGGCTGGACAGGGAGAGATTGGCTGAGAGAGTCCTTTTGACCTCTCCAGCCGAATTTTCTCGACCCATCCCCTTGCACTGCAGTGGGAGGGATGGATCTATAATACGTCCATCACTTCTGGATACATTGACCCCCCCAGATTCCTACCCACCCCTCATACCTTTTTCCTTCCCAGAACTTCAAGAAAATAATGCTCATTAAAAATACAGCCTCTTGGTTCCCTAATTTCCAACATTTTCCACAACAAAGAAAAGAACACGAACATATCCAACCTTGATCTATTTCCTACTTGCTGAGAACCTACGTCTATAATTCACATATATTTATTTATGCAAGAGGTACCAGGAGGGCATATTAATAGAAGAGATAAAAGATTAACAAGCAAGTTTAGTTAGTGGTCAACGTTAAAGGCAAAACGAAGATGAAGATTAACTTTCCATTGATTTACTTCCTATTCCCGTTGACTTCTTTTTGCGGTAAGATTAAATTCATATAGTTATTGCAAGACGTTAATTTAAATATCTTTATCAATTCAAAACATCAATTTCAATAGTAGAAATGAAGATCTTTGATAATTATTGCTCTCAATAAAACCGCAATAACTTTTAAAATGGGATTTATGCATTTGGGAAGAGGAGGTCCCAAACATTAATTTTACAACCATAATAATTATAACCATTTTCTCTTTTCCAATACATTCCCTACCTTTAAATGTGTTGATAACGTACAATTAGTAAAGATAACTAAATCGATGATGCTGATTTCGGACCGCTACGAGTAAGTATATGGCCCCCTAGCACGCTCTATAAGGATTGATAGGATAACTTTCGGTAACTTCTCGTCGTTCTAGGATATAACTAAAGATCGCTAACGTACAAACAACAGTCGACGTCAAATATATTAAGAACACTTAGTCATTGTGAACTGTTACTTATTCGTTGGCGATCTGTAGTCATGCTAGGGAACTATGAAAAGTTACCGAAAGTTATCCTATCAATCCTTATCGATCGACCGAGCTAGGGGGCCTGGAACTCTATCACAGTGAAATCGATAACTTTACATTATCGGACCGAAAGGCGTAGGTACCTTTCGATGATTTCATATCGATGTCTCGAGCATGGTTTCACCGGTGACAGCCGAACCGATATTGACAGGAAATAAATAAGAAATCAGCAACACTGAAACACCTCGGCTGGATAAGTCCTCCATCACATCACAAGCAACATTTTCGGCTTTCTGTGGTGGTAGTAGGAGATTTTCAAACATTGTTGGGATATTCGTAACCCGGGAATGTTTGTCTTTCTTTCAATAAATTAAATTAGCATTGGCAGTTCGCATTTACTTTTTTGACACTAAACGGGAGTTAATTAGTTAATGTGGTCTTTTGCCATATTTCAATCACTTTAGTTTCTCTAAGATCGAACGGAATTAATTGGTGGCGTCTCAATTGAATTATTTAAGTATATGGATCGCATATATGACTTCTTTCAATTCTAAGAGCTTCGTTAGTTGAACTCCGTTCATTAATAAGAGAGTAATTTTACATAACGAACGACATTATTAAAATAAGTGCGCATATTGACAGTTAACCGAAATTTTTCTGATGGTATGGAGGCCGGGCTAAAATTTTATCGATCACCAAATTACAAATTGTTTACGGTGATTACAAATATTGATTACTGACCACAGATGACGGATTTAGTCAATATCGTATTGATATAAGGTTTTATCGATTGTCCTTTACTAGACCTCTACTTTGTACATACTTTACCTTTTTTATAATTATGATAGCATGATACTAACTACTTTCGAGTAGACTCGTCAAGTATTTAATCACCGCCATCTTAGATCTTAGCGGGTGCGAGTTTTTACGCGGTGACAGATCTGTGAACAAAGTACCTACACACTAGGGATGTCGAAATTGAAAAAAAATATCGATATATCGATGTATCGATATTTATTAAAATATCAATATCGACGTCGATATATCGAGGAAAAAATATCGATATATCGATATATCGGTCAAATCTTCAAAAGATTTTGCGTTTTTAAAATAATATTGTATTCGTCTCAATATTATCAATAGTAATTTTTACTCATAATGTGCATTATTTTAATGTACAAAAATCTCAATAAAAATTAAGGTATTTTTATCAGTATTCATTTTTATTAGGTAATAATTACAAAACTGTCAAAAACTAAAAAGCTGTTTTCTAACTTATATGTAAACTGAGACGCATATAAAGTTTGTATGCGTCTCAGTAACATTCTATTGGCGTATTAATCTGTCAAAAAGGACTTCATGTTTGGAACAAGGTATAGTCAATAATCATAGACAATTGGGAACCAACATATAGGACTGGCTTAGAAAAAAATGGAATACATTTCTATGTATGTACCTACACATATGAGATAGTATTGGTGATCACAAATACTAATTTATTTATTTTTATTTTGCAGAAACAAACAGTACATTATTACATAATGGAAAATAGTTACAAAGTTATAGAATTAATTCAATAATTGGTACCAATGACATGTCGCTGTTATATACTTATATTTTTGTGAGATAAATAATACATTATACCTAAATTAACTTATTGAAGGAGAGGAGTGTTGTGTGAGAGTGTTTGTATGTGTGTAAATGCGCGTGTGAGGGTGTGGATGTGTGTGTTATATGTGCGAATTCAGTGTGCTAAAAATGTATTTCTTAAATAGAGGGAGGGAATCAAAAAATATATCGGTATTTGTGGTTTTTTGAATTGAGTTGAATCTTTGAAGGATGCCGGAAATGGGGGAGTTGGCTGCAGCGTTCGTATTATTACTGGTTGTGTAAAAAAGGTTGGTGTGGCGAGTTCTTATGCATAGACAATAGATTTGTAAGCTATTAATAGTTAAAATTTCAACCGCCAGATGTCATGACCCAATACAGTTACTTTTTTCGTTCGTTCCTGTACGGTATGGATTCTAGTGACTTTAGTAACATAAATAAATAACAAAATATCGTTTTTGATACAATTTTCGATATTGGATATTTTGTATCAATATATCGGATCAAAATATATCGGCTAAAAATATCGATGTATTGAATTAAAAATATCGATATATCGATACTTTTTCAACAAGCCTACTACACACGAGTATCTACCTCATTTTCTTTCAACATAAATTTATTCATTGGATGAAATCAGCTATTCTTTATTGGGAATAATAATAACATATCAAGAACCCGCTTTCTAATTGGTCAGCAAAATACGGCATTACGCCTTGACACTGTTATTCATAAACTCCACCGCAATTCATGCACTAGACTTTTTGGTTTCTGATGCCAGGAAACTGGGTGTTCCAGAATTGAAAACACTACTGTATAAGGAATGAAAAAGTTATTGTGTGCGCAAAAAAACCGTTATCGCTTTATGGGATGCCTGATAAAAAAATTGCATGGGTGTTAAATAATATTAATTATTATTTTCCTGCTAAGAAGATTTTCAGGTATTTAACGGTTCAGATTTCTGTAAACAATAAAACATTGACATTTAAAAGAACTGGTATGTTTAACAGCAAAAAATATCTAAATCCGCTTACCCATAATTATAATCAATTAGAAATTTGTAAACTTAAATGTACAAATTACTAAAATAAAATTCAAATAAAAAAAAAAAAAAAATAATAATAATAATAATAATAGCTAGAATCAAATGGCTGAGCAGTGAATTTAAAAAAAATGAAAACCTTCGTATCTACACATTTTCTAATAGATACCTATCTATCTACCTACTTAAATTAATCTAATTAAATGGTAAAATACATCAAGATAGCAGCCAATAAAATATGCATTAAGAAAATGAAGATAGTGTTGGTTGTACTTAGTCGAAGTATGATTTAATGTATTTATTTTTTTAAATAATTTTTAAAGAAAGGCAAACATTCCCGGGTTACGAATAACCCGACAATATTTGAAAATCTCCTACTAGTAAGCCGAAAATGTTGATTAAGTAAATATGTATGGGGATCAGCTACAGCAAATCATATTAACCACTTAGATATTTCTCAGAAGAGCATTATAAAAACCATACTAAAATTACCCATCAGAACCCCCTCAAAAGATATTTTTAAGGGTTTTGATATTCTAAATTTGAAACAAATATATGCCAAGAATATTCTTATACATCATTTTAAAAACAGAAAATCTCCTAATGAAACCCGGATACATGACACAAGAGCCTCAAAAAAGGATATACGAGATGTTCCAAAATTTTTGTTTTGGCCAAAGAAACCACATATATCTGGCAACCAAACTTTACAACATCCTTCCTCCAAGTTTGAAAAAGATAGAAAAGATAAATAAGTTTAAGGAAAAAAATCAAAACATAGGTGAAAGAAATTAATGCAGACATACTAGAGAATGTATTAAAAACATCATAGAAACTAAATAACGGAAAATCAAAGAAATCTACCAATTCGCCTCAGCACAGGACCACCTAGTGAAGAGGACTAAGAACAAGCAGATGAAATATTTATATACATTATCATATCTTGTAATTCTCACCTAACCTGTAATTAAATAGTCACTAATTAAAAAAATAAATAAATTAAAAAAAGTCGCGATGGAGGACTTAGCCAGCCGAGAAATCGAACACGGTACGCCTGGGTGGGACCCAAACGCGATGCCTACTCAACTAAAGTTAAAAATAACCGAATCGGATAGGAACAGGAACACCTTAGCTTGGTAGAGTCGCGGCCCGGAAAGCCATAGGTCCCATTGTCAATATCTTTTTCTGTTTCCAGATTTTCGATTGAGTTTCGCTTGTGTTGACTTCATTTAATTAATTTAATAAAATGGTTTTAGCGTACATGCCAGGATGCTTAATGTCATGTGATTTTAATTTGTTTATCGTCTGTTTACTTGAGGAAGCACCTAAGAAAATTATGTTGTCAAGCAAGATAGAATGACATCTTTTTTAGGAAAACGAAACTAATTAAATAATTCACACCGACATCGACTGAGATAGGTTTATTTGGATGGTAACATCATATATATAAAATGGAAGCAAAGTAAATTAATTTTGCAAAACCAGGTAGGGTCACTAGTTGGATGGGTGACTTTCGACAATGGAAAATCATTTCAGCCGCTCGATGTGCGTAGAAACAACTGCCTACTTACTTTCAGCAACGCAATGGAGAAAAACCACAATATAATAACGGGATGTATAAGAAATACACTCAGTAACAACGAATACACACCGAGCTGAAAATCAAGTATTTTCAAAACGCTTGGACTTAGAAACACTTGTTTTTTCTCGAATGTAAAGGTTGACGAGTGCGCGAGAGATAAAAAAAACACAGAATTGTGTGTGCCTGCAGAAGAGAGGATCAATAAATCTGTACCTATTTATTATAATATGTTTTTCGTATACCTGTTTTATGAATGAATCATGTATCGGTTCACCTCTTGGAAAATCACCTTGACGGTATATGAATAATATATTATGCATAAATATATTGCACATTGGTTCGTGGTCTCGGTGAGGTTAATATATATGCACAATAGTTGGCAATTTTGCCATTTCCAAGGTTGTATTTCTAGGTGAAACAAGAAATCTCGACACGAAAACGATACAAAACCCTAACACTTCCGCATTTTATATGTTGTGCCTTACACATTCAGCAAAAAAATAGGTTTACTGTATGGCTGCAATTAATTTGCCTATGGCAAAATTTTTATTACATACACCCTAGTTTTGTATAAAGATTTTTTTTTTTTTTTACAGTGAATAACCGCACAATAATCTCAACTGCTCCCGTCTGGAGCCAGTAAGACTATGGCATCCCCAGTTGGGGTATGTTGTGAGGCTGAAGGTAGTGGGGAGGGGAAGGAGGTGGGGAAGAGGAAGGTTGGGAAGTACCTGGCTATTCAGATCTGGTAACCAAACACGGCTAAAGCCATTTTCAAGCAACGTTTCAATTCTGAATGGTGGTCTTACACCTGGGCGGTACTGATAGTATCTTCCACTCTGGAACATGCCGCAAATATACTATATATTATTTTAAATGAATTAATTGTGAAATAACACAAATTAATCAAATAAAATTTATTTGCGCATGCCGGGTTTGAACCCGCGACCTCCGGACTGTGAGTCAAGAGTCTTACCCACTGGACTACGGATGATGACTAGATGTGCCAAAAAAACGAGATTGTTTATAACTAAAACGATATAACCGCTTTCCTTTTCAAGCAATGTTGAGTACACTTATTTGAGCCATAAATAAGCCAGAAGTAATATACAAATCAAATCAATACACTGCCACCTACTCATTCAGCAAATCAAATGTTCCGTCTCAAGGTAAAATCGATGCCCTATTTCAAATTTGTTTTGTTTATCGTTTTATATTTTGTTTATTGTGCGTGTCGAAGAGAAGTATTTCACTGTAATATACTTGCATATTTATGATTTTGTGTTTCATACCCGCGTAATAGAAAATGCTTTTGATTATGGTGACTTAGCAGTATTTAGATTTAGTATTGGATTGATGTAAACCAATCATCCGTCAATTTCTCAACGCGGATGGTCTGTGTTTTGTTTACAGATTTTATTTACTCGTTTCGTAATTCAGGCAGAGCGTTTTGTACGCAAGGCATTTCGTAAAAATAAATATAGGTAGTGTCGAAACCGAGTCATGGAATTCATAACGGGGAAAGAAGATTGTATTTGATTTGTTTGAAAACCAAATATATATCACAAAATACAGTGTCCGAAGAAAAATAATCAAAAATTATATTATTTGTTATATCGGTTGGAAACAAAAAAAGACGTATTCCGAATTACAAATGTGGATTAAAGATAAGATAAAGATGAGATTATCACTAATCTGTTATCCAAAGTGTACGATTATTTATTATGGGTTAAGGTTAAATACAACGCATTACAACCCTTCAAATATATTTATGCAGGCAGTCACAGGAGGAACTAATACAAACTGTTATTTTGGCATAGATAAACATAGGTAATATCTAAAGATCTGCAGTATGGAGCGCCGACTTCACAGATAATGTTGACTTGTATATGTACATAGGATAAAATCGTTAAGGTTACCTACATACGAAAATAATTAAACAACCTGTTTAATAAATTATCTACTTGTTTCCACATTGAAACTTTTTTTAAATAAATATATTACGTTTTAACCCTTTCGTAGCAGTAGGGGAGTAACCCGTTTGCGAATTGCGGGAATAGGGGAGCAGACAGATGACTGGGGTTGCCACGCGCCAGGAAAATCAATATCTCCCGGCGACACACTGCAGACTATCAGGGGGTGGGTTCTCTAGGAGGGTGATATGCATGCGTTAAAAAAGTACAAAGTGAAGTCGCTGAATAATTAAGACGCAAAACACCAAGTTACCAAGGTAACTTGAAAAAACATTCGCTGTTATGTTTATGAAAGAGCTTTGTTTGACTTCGTTTCCAAAACAATGAAACTTTGTTTATATCTCCTACTCATTGTTGAGGAAAACTTTCAACAATACAAGAGCCAGCTCATGCGTTGATTTTGAAGGTATAATTGAACCATTTCAGTGTTACTGATATTGTAAGAAGTTTTGTTTATATTTTGATGTCGCACCGGCGCAGAACATGCGCAAATAGACAAAATAAAGTCAAGTTTTTGGAATAAAGTCTTGTGTTTTCTTACCGTCTAGCATGTATCTGGTGTTGTCAGCTTCTTCCTCCAGAGTGGACCCAGTCCGTCCGGACTTACCCCCGATGAGACTCATTGCTCGCTCAGAGATCCAGTTTAAGAATATGAAATTCGACTGTCTCGCGAGACTGGGACTGACTGGCGAGATTGCGCCTCACTACACGATAATACTATCACAATCGGATCTCATTTCACCGGATCCAACAAGAACACAGATGACTAACACTCCATTCGCACAGTGGTAAACGTCGCTTTGTTTATCTGCGGATCAGAAACAAACACAATGAACAAGTAACTTAACTATATCTAAAACGATCGTTATTTAATGATGAATGGTGGAGCCAGTACTTTCGCTGCCTTTCGGGGGCGATCGCGAAATTTAAACGCGGATTATACCGGCTGACGAGTCATGTAGCTCGTTCGACAGTCCGATGATTACTGGCTGCGGCTGCCCGTGATAACCGCCCCGCGACAGGCCCGCGGGTAATTGAACAATTCAATGTCAGCTGCGGCGAGAAAAAACAGGCAAGATACCCGTCGGTCAGTCTGTTCGTATCGAGTTCACGGCTTATCTCGGGAGACCTTGTATCGCCTCGCGTCTCGCCCTCGGCTCCCCGTGGAAGTATGGAGCAGCGTGTTGGATGGAGGCTTTGTTGGTGTTGTGAGTCCGCAGGCTGGTGAGGAACGGGGGTGCGCATGCCCGGGGGAAGGGGAGGAGGCCACTGCGCAGGCGCCCGTTCTGTTTGGGTCGAACTGCCCCCTTGGAACTACGCAGGCTGACACATCAGCTAAAATCCCTTTTCAAAACAATTTGTTTTCAAGATAACAATTTAACTATACATTCACAGCTGTAAAAGATACCCGGTATCGACAGCAGCGGACCGACAGCGTCGCGTCGGGACGCTTAAGGAGCGAAGCCCTTGACGTCTGCGAAGATACGTACGAAATCAACCCGAATTATGTACCTACGGGTTCGAGGATTTAATTAATTTTATTTCACCAATGATTTCATGCTTATTCAAGCAGTTGATTTAGCTATTTCAAAGCATTGTCACGGCAGTAAGAGTCTTCAAGTAAATCATATTGACCCCGTTCATAAGCATACGCGAGTTGTCATGATGGCTTAAAAGATTTCCAACAAAGCGACATAAACCTTGCGAAATGCCACTGAACCAACCTGTTGTTGGCACCAATACTTAGCTCACAGCAGGAGTGGCCAAGTGGCAAGTGAAGTAGCTAGTGAAGTGCTGTACTAGCAGCTAGCAGCCAGTGGTAGGCAGCGATGGTGGAGGGGCCCGGACGTCCCTGGTTCAGGCTCAGAATGAGTCACGCGGACCCAGACAGACGTAGACAGTCAGGGCCGTGCTGGGAATAGATTTTAGAATCGTCAATAATAACTTTATGTTATTTAGCTGCTAGATTTTCAAATCTTCTCGATTTTATTTTATTTTTAACGATAAATTGTAATAAGACTTTGTCAACATTTTAAGCTTGAATTTATGTACAAATTTTATGACAATTTAAAATAAAGTCAGCTATAGTGATTTGCTGCATCAACGCACAGTTTTTCTTCTTTATAGTGGGTTTTTGGAGTCTCAACTGTTCTTTGCTAACTACTGCAGCTGGGGATTATGGCATCCACAATTGGGGTATGTTGTGAGGCTGGAGGATATGGAGAGGGGAAGGAAATGGGGAAAAGGAAGGTGGAGAAGTAATAACAATATTTGGCTAATTAATCATTCATAATTAAGAAAAGTCATCTCTTGTGCACAGTAGGTACCTGGCTATTCAGATTTGACCACCAAACACGGCTTCAACCATTTCAAGCAACAATATTAATTACAGGAAGATCTTTAATTACAGGAAGATCTTTAAATTACAGGAAGATCTTTATAGACTTAATGACTACTGTATAATTAATCGTCTCAACATGAACACTTCTAAATGTTATGTGATTACCTTCACTAGAAATAAAATAAAATTTGACCATAACTACCTTATAGCGAACCAATCACTCAAAAGGGTTACTCAAATTCGTGATCTAGGTGTTCTACTTGATAGTAAACTCACATTCGAGGCACATATTAACATGATTGTGAAGAAAGCCCTTAGAATGTTAGGATTCTTATTTCGTATTGGAAAAGAATTCAAGAACATTCAAACACTTAAAATATTGTATTTTTCATATGTTCGCAGTCATCTTGAATTTCCTTCTCAGATATGGAATCCTCAATATAAAATTTATATTAAACGCATTGAAGCCATTCAAAGAAAATTTGTCCATCATTTAAATTTCAAGTTTAATATTGGTTATCGTGACATAAACAGCTCGTTGGACCTTTATGGACTTAAACCATTAAAAATTAGAAGAGACTCTGCAGATATAATATATCTTCATAAAATTATCAATGGTTTTATTGATTGTTCGCCCCTTTTGGCTGAGATTAATTTTAGAGTCCCAGGTATTATAACCAGAGAAAAATCACTTTTTCATCTTCAAAAATGTTCTACTAATCTCAGACAAAATGCATTTATATTCAGAGCATGCAATGTATTTGATAAGAATTTTAATAATATAGACATATTCTCATGTAATTTAAGTACGCTAAAAAAGTATGTCATAGCCAACATTAAATAATTTTTTGACCGTATTGCAAGTTACCATGTTATTGCTTTGAATCCTTTCCAGTTACCTTGTCATTCGACTTACTATTGTATTCACTCTGAGTTGTAGGTATGTACAATTTGTACAATGTACATATTATTATTATTGTTGTTGTGGAGTGAGAATAGAATTCTGACTCTGACCACTTCTTGTTTGAAATTTAGTAAGCAGATTATTATAGTTTATATTGTGTTTTTTTATATATTTTTTTGAACAATTTTCATAATTTTTATATTTTTGTTAAGTTCTTACGGGTACAGGACCCTTACTTTTTTGTATTACTTTTTATTTATAATTTTAATTATGTGAAAATCTGTCATCGGATATTATGTATATTATTAATGTTATTATTATAATTGTAAAATATCTGTTGATTTTCCATAATAAATAAAATAAAATAAAAATAAAATAAAATATCAGTTTCGATTCTGAATGGTGATCTTTCACCAGGGGGATACTGAGCGTATCTTTCACTTTAAAACCATTCACTGTGGTTATTACGTGTACTTTACCTCTATTTGAACGACGCATATTGGTTGTCGCGATAGGTCAGTGGTTTAGAAAATTTCAAATTTTGAAACTATAAGGCACGATCAATTATATTGCTCAATATTACGAATTGTGCAATATTATTGACCGTTTAGGGTTAATGTTGATGATTGCTCAATGATTGAATAAAAGTTTGAGCGAGTTTAATTTTTATTGCACCATATTTTTCCATTGCATCGTGTAGGGGAGTATTGCACAATATTTTTTTCAATTTTTCATTTTATCAACTCGAAAACATTGAGCAGTTCGTTTATTGTGCAATATAAATTATCCTTTTATTGTGCAATATATTGATCGTTCGGATTCTAAGCGCCTTTCAATCCTATTGTACTATAACATATATTGTACAATGTTATTGTAGCGTCTAGGGGCCGCCTAAGTTCCAATTAACAGAAGGTACAATTTAAAATGTAAACTTACCCATTGCGGTCATTCGACCGTTCATTAGCCCATATCAACCAACAAAGCAGTCAATATAATGACTTCACTAAAAGGATTTAAATGATTTTAACAAGGCGATTTTTTTTACATTAGCTCCACGCAGGATGCTCTGAGGAAATTAATTTCCCTCAGGGCCTATGTCATCTTAGGAGATGCTGTGTGGAGAGTCCTTTTAAAGAAGAGAAGGACAGGAAGTTCGGGAGGAAAAAGATAATGAGGGGTGGGTAGGAATCTGGGGATCGGTATCCAGGAGTTACAGACGAATGAATCCATCCCTTGAACTGCGTTTCAGGGCGATGGGTTGAGAGTCCGGCAAGAAAGGTCAAAAGGCCTCCCTAAACCAGTCTCTCTCGATACGGCTCACCACGCAGCAGGTGGGCAGACGCATCCGTCGCCAAGACCTGGACAAACCTCAACCCACGAATCCGGGCACCCCTGCTAAGTCACCAAACGTAGCGAACCACTTTGGGTGGCCTATGGCAGAGGAGTTGGTTATCCAATAAATGGTTCCCGGGGCGGCGGTACCCATATCCGCCTCCCAAATTGATTATCGTAATGTTGTTTTTAGGCGGCCCCACGCTTCTTCAATAGTGATAGCTTTTGACGTGGAAAGGCAACACGAAATCTTACAAATGACGTACCTAGGTTAAGTAATAGAATTTAATGAGATATCACACTTTTTATCGGTATTTTTTGCACGACTTATCTTAAAAACAAAACAATTGTGTATTATTATTATTCAGAAGAAAATTAATTTCGGTGGTGAGTGTGTCTGTAAATCCGATTCAATGAACTCTAGTACTTGGATTTGTGGGAACAATTCAGACAAGCGATAAAATAGATACCAAATGTTTTGATAAATGGTTTTAATAAATTAATATATTTATTATTATAAGCAATAATTATCAGCCACATTGAAAAATCTTCCGAGAAAAGATACATGACGCCAACGGGACACTAAAAATATATATATATATATATATATATATATATATATATATATGTTATGGTTAAGGTTTTCACGGGTGTAAGATGTAAAACACTTTTCTCGGTTTACCCGCGTAACGTAGTCCTGAGAAGGACTTTTTAACTCCTGACGTTTCGGACAGATCACACTGTCCATCTTCAGAGGCCTTATGTCTTTAGCTTTTGTCTCAAACTGATAGCTTTCGCATGTCTGTTCGGTCCAGAATCCAAGACTCAAGTGAGTGCAAATCAATTCCTATGGCTAGAACGGAGTACCCGGGTTGATTGTGATTTATGGTGCTGGGGGTAGGGGGTGGGACCGGCAGTCTCAGGCGGTTTACATGTAGAGACCTGATTGGTTAGGCTAATTGTGGGTACTTCTGATAGATGCAATAGAAAAATATCTTGTAGAATTGCAGAACATAAAGTAGATGTCACTAATAAACGCTTAACTTCATCCTTAGTTCAACACGTCCTTAATGAAGGTCATAAAATAGACTTCGATAATACAACAACAATAGCTAGCGTATACAATGAACCAAAAAGAATTTACCGCGAAGCAATAGAAATTTATAAACATAAAAATAATATGAACACCAGAAACGACTCCATAAGAATTCCCAACACCTGGAAAGTAATAATTGACGAAAATCCCCCAAAAACGGCATTTCCAAAATTATCAGAAGTACCCACAATTAGCCTAACCAATCAGGTCTCTACATGTAAACCGCCTGAGACTGCCGGTCCCACCTCCTACCCCCAGCACCATAAATCACAATCAACCCGGGTACTCCGTTCTAGCCATAGGAATTGATTTGCACTTACTTGAGTCTTGGATTCTGGACCGAACAGACATGCGAAAGCTATCAGTTTGAGACAAAAGCTAAAGACATAAGGCCTCTGAAGATGGACAGTGTGATCTGTCCGAAACGTCAGGAGTTAAAAAGTCCTTCTCAGGACTACGTTACGCGGGTAAACCGAGAAAAGTGTTTTACATATATATATATATATATATATATATATTAAAAAAAATATATATATATAATAAGCAGTAATTGTTGAATGAAAACACTAGTATATCATTTGGCGGGTATAAGATAAGCCGCCATAGCTCAATTGAGAGAGCAGCTGACCGGCAATCAGAAGGGTACGGGTTCATGTCCCGTTGGCGTCATGTATCTTTTCTCGGAAGATTTTTCAATGTGCATGAGTGTTTCAGGCTGATAATTATTGCTTATAATAATTGTTACCCTTTGTGCTATGCATACAAATCTTGTCTTAAACGTTAGTTTAACAATTAAAAATAATAATTAATATATTTATATTTGAAATAAGTGTTTCTTTTGTGTGATATCAATTTTTCAAGTTTACTAGGAGTGTTCTTTCGAAGGGCAAACGCCTGATTGTGTCTAAAATTGTCAATTTAAGTATTTAAAGGGCCTAAGGCAAAAATTATATTACATTTAGCTGTATTTATTAAAATTTTAAAATTTAAAATTTAAAATTATAAATTTAAAATTTTTAAATTTAAAATTATATATTTAAAATTTTTAAATTTTAAGTTTTAAAATTTATAATTTTTATTTCGGTTGTGATATAATATAATTTACGACATAACATTCTAAATGAATTTATGTCACTATTCTTAGTAGTTCGTAGTCCTTCCCTTACTCCTTCCAAGCAGTTGATCGGGGTTCGCGGCCGTGGCAATTTTTTTTTAAATAAATATTTTTCTATTTATTTTTTTTTTGATTATAAATATATCCCTTGATTTTTCGCGGGTTTGCGCTATTAACAACTAAAACTGAAACTCTTTTTATAATAATATTGCATTTAATAAAATAAAATTATTAAAAACTGTGTGCGAATAAAATAGGTATTTTTTTTACACAAAATATTATTAAATTATGTTGCAAATAAACATAAAACGCAAGCAAAGGTAGGCATTTCATAAATATGCATCGTGTTCCACGCTTATACCGCGAAACCAATTTGGGGGTGGCAGACACAAAAGATCAGTTATGTAAGTGAGCTTCTAAACTTTTTTTTACCGACTATAATCGTATTAATTTGTGATAGCATAATTTCTAAAAGTGGTACGCTCATACCGACTGTTCGTCAACCAGATTCAATAATTAAAAAAAACACATTTTCCCGAGATTTTTATGCAATAATCGCCACCAAAACATAAAACAAGCGCTTAAGAAAATATAAGGCTATATTTTCATTTTCCAGTGGCTAATT
Source organism: Limnephilus marmoratus (assembly GCA_917880885.1). Lineage (NCBI taxonomy): Eukaryota > Metazoa > Arthropoda > Insecta > Trichoptera > Limnephilidae > Limnephilus > Limnephilus marmoratus. The sequence continues at coordinate 35,455,341 of OU862912.1, read as the reverse complement.
TATTACTAACCGTACTTATAATAAATTTTATCTCACTATATTGAATCGGCAGATGAGTCAATATACTCGTAACACGTAGGTAGGTATATAACGTTCACGGAAATTTGAAATGCTGTAAAGGACAATTTGTTTATTATTTTTTTTCAAAAATTCATTTTTCGTGTTTATATAGATCTTTAAATATAATTTTTTTTTAATAGATGACGTTTTTTTGTAAAAAATTTTCACAATATTTCTTAATTTATTTTTATTTTTTCTAAAAACAAAATCCTCATAAAATACACATCGTAAAAGACTCGTGAACGTATTTTCCTAGAAATATTTCGACGAAGCAGATGAAAGGAAAAAAAACGGTAATTGTACTTTATTTAATTTCTTAATTTCTCTACCTCTGATGTGTTATTTTTCTCATTTTCATAATGTTGTTTTCTTTATTTATTTTGTTTATCTATGATAAGTTTGTTATCATTATTTTTTATATAGTTTAACTAGCTGGTACCCGGCATGCGTTGCTATGCCATTTAATAAAGATTTTTTTTCTCCCTGCGTGTCCTTTCCCATTCGTCCCGTTCCCCTTCCGCCTCCCCTTCTTCTCCTGCGTCCTCTTCCCCTCTCGCGTTCCCACTACGCCTCCTCCACCTTCCCTCTCCCTACTCCACTCCCCCCTTTGCCCCTTCCTCCGTTCCGCGAACCCCGTCCAGAGTTCCCCTCCCCCTTCCCCCCTCGCCCCTCCTCTCCCCTCCCCACTCCCCACTCCCGCATTCCATACATTCAGTCCCAGTACATTCAGTTTTCAAACAGCTCGCGTGCCACCTATTGTATTTTTTTATACAAATTTCATAATGCCAGAGCTCACCAATAGTTTTATACAAACCTTGTCCTAACAATAACGAACACAACAAAAAAGAATTATCCAATTTGGTGCAGTCATTCGAAAGTTATGCGCGTACATACATTTCGGCGATTCATTTTTATTTATATAGATTTTACATTATCCATGTAGGTACTTTTTATCTGTGTCTGTTTTTTTAATTTTAAGGTTGACTTTTTCCCTCATTTATGTATTTTGCTTATAACATTATGAAACTTATGCGGAAACCACACTGGTTCATGCAACCATATACTCATAAAAGGTAATTTTATTTGTAAATGTCTATTTCCCCCATAAACTAAAATAATAAAAAAATATATTAAATTTACAAATGACCCCCCACGGCGTGGTATACCCAAGTTCTCAAATAATGTGGCAAAAAATTATTAACGGAAGTTAAGTTAGAGTCTCGAGCAGGTGTTGAACGCTCAGTCCAATCGAGACACGATTCCGCATTATAATCGATAAAGTTAGAGTATAAGAAATATCGATTAAAAAACGGAACATAAATTATTGACAGCTATAAATACACGCCCACTTCCCACAAAATATTTACATCCATTACTTTGAACGTTTATTTTAATACTTTCTTTATTACCACTTTTTACGATGTAAAAATACACTCACTTTTGTATGAATCTAAAAGCAAATAGGTACCTGATACATGGCTTTTTATTTTTCAAAACGGGTTTTTTTCGTTTATGTCATAGGACAAACGCGACAAAAAGGTGTTCGTTAATACATTATCTTACAATGATGACTCCATCAATGGAAATAAAAATGATACGTTAGTGATCTTTAATTTTATTAACTCTATATATTATTATAATATATTAATTTATTCTCTTACTAAGTGCCAACCTCAGTTGCAATGTCATCGAAAGTCGAAGTAATATCATGGGCCGTGTCAAATGTTATCAGTTATTATTATTATTATTGCCAATTTATTCATTTTATTCACTAAGATGTAAAGCAAATTATTAGAACAATCAATTATTATTTGAAGACCGTGACATTTAAAATAGTTTAACCATAATTTTAATATCGCACCTCTAAAAGTAAAGCATAAAGGTCATAATATGTTGGAATTGTATATTATAACATCAGTACGAATGTGAATGTAAAACTGATGTTTTAAAGATTCATACTTGTGATAATGTAATGTTGCCGATTATAATGTCAGTAAGTAACTTTATTTTATTAAAAAAAGTTTCTAGTAAATTAGTACCTACTTACCCTTAAACTGAAGTTTTATTTTATTTTCTTAAAATAAAGTTGTGTATTTTGTATCGTACCTGCAAAGAAAAGAAAAACAAAATTAAATTTTTATAAAATAAAAATAAAAGGAAAAAATATTTTCGTTTTAAAGGCACAATTCACTAACAAAGACATCACAAAGCTCTTTTTACCTACGTGATGAAAAAAAAACAATCTCACTTCAAGTGAGTAAACATGAAAAGGGTTTTAAGAAGCCTTGTCATTTTGCTTTGTTTTTTTTTTAAACCAAGACGAACATTTCCGAGTTACGAATAACCTAACAATATTTGAAAATTTCCTACTACCACCACAGTAAGCGGAAAATGTTGCTTATGAGATGGAGGACTTAACCAGCCGAGGAATGGAACACGCAACGCCTGGGTGGGACCAGTACGCGATGCCAACTGAGCCACTGACCGGTCTTAAATATAGTATTAATATAATTACAGTGATTAATTAAAGTCTTACCAATGTAGGTAAATCTGTAATTAACGAATGTAACATCAATAGAGGCCTACAAACATGTTTTCTTTTACTTTAGCTCCACACAGGAGGGCATGAAGAAAATAGTTCTCCTCGGGGCCTACGTTATCTTTTAAGACGTGATGTGGAAGGTCTTTTTAGAAAAGGAAAACGGTACAAGGGGTGGGTAGGAATCTGGGGTTCAGTGTGTCCAAGAGTGATGGACGTTTGAATCCATTCCTCCCACTGCGGTGCAAGTCAATGATCCGGAGTCCTGCAGGAGAGGTCAAAAAGTCTCCCTAAACCAGACTCCGCCGATCCGGCCGCCGCGGCCGTGCAGTAGGACAAATCTCAAAATGAACCCGGTTACGCCTGCTATGTCGCCAAAGGTAGCAAACCACTTGGGTTGACCTATGGCAGAGGTATTGGTTATTATATTACAAATAATGATTCCCGGGGCGGCGGTACCCGTACCCGCCTCCCAAATTGTGTAAATATATTGCTGTTGATGTAATATCTCCACTCTTTTTACTCCCACCTCCTGTTTTTAAACGACTTCGAAAAGGAGGAGGTTCTCAATTCGACTGTATTTTTTTTTTTTTTTTTTTTTGTTTGTTACTTCAGAACTTTCGACTTGGTGAACCGATATTGATGATTCTTTTTTTATTTGAAAGCTAGTGCTTTCCTTGTGGTCCCATTTTAATTTGGTCCAGTTCTGACAATGGCATCCATGAGAAAATCATATAAGTCTTAAATTTGCATCAAGTATGTGCGCGACAAATGGACGAATAACTCAATATCACGCCAACCGATTTCGATCATTGTTTTTTTATTGGTAAGCATGTACTTTAAGGGTAGTTTGATGAGAGTTTGGTTAGGTTCTGATTATGGGATCCATGACAAAGTAACGGAACTCTCCAATTCTTAAGAACAAATTTACGATACTCGGCCGAATCTTAATCGAATTAGTTAGTGTACTTCAGATTCACTAAAAATCAAAAAATAAATAAAAATTTTAACAAAACAAAAAAACGACTTCAAAAAATGCACTAAAAAGTAAAAAAATAATTTCGTATTCTTCTACAACTTTATAATCAACTTACCTTTTCTACTCATCAATATGTAGGTACGATTGTTATTTTTGGAGTCGGTGTCAACCAAGGTACCCGCGGCCCGGCGTGTTCACTTGACAGCTCCTCTCCCGCCGACACCGACTCCAAAAATAACAATCATACGTACATATTGATGAGTAGAAAAGGTAAGTTGATTATAAAGTTGTAAAAGAATACGAAATTATTTTTTTTACTTTTTAGTGCATTTTTTGAAGTCGTTTTTTTGTTTTGTTAAAATTTTTGTTTATATGTAATATATTTTGGTTGTTGTAAGATTTCAGTTTGAGTTAATTATGTTATGTTTTGTTTAAGTTAGTTAATCTACACACACAATGTAATAGTATAATGAGGAAATCTATAATTGGTTTCTCAGTTAGGTAAATTATACATGTATAAATTAAGCAAATTGTAAACTGTTAATTTCCCTAAAATAAATAAATAAAATTAAAATAAATAACTTTATAATATGATTATGAAATCGTTAACATTCAGCACTTGTGCTTCTACATAAAGCAGTCAAAGTGAATTGTATTTATATTGAAACATAATACTGGAAACTAAATATACTTACCCGTAAATTCAAATTTGCCTGAGGACAATATATGTACCTATAATGTATTTTTGCAAAATGTACATCCGCGATTTAGGTGCTGACGTCTTCCGTTTTTACATTTCTGATGTGGTATTTCAGTGAATCACCAAAAATTATCAATTTATTTTTTATTGAGTTTTTCTTTATTATCTATGCACTTTAAAAATAATCACACCATGCATAAAATATTTTCCAGTACGAAGTACGAGATGTAATAACTAGTGTAATCCATTTATAAATTTATATGTAAAAATATGCATTGAATTTGTTAAATGTAATCGTGCCTATGATAAAAATCAAAAACAATTATAAAAAATGCATTGTTTCAATACAACACGTGTTATTCTTTATCACTTTTATCGCAGTCTTGTGTAACAGATAAAACCCGTAATTACAGGTAATATCTATTTTTGATCATGGCACTTAAATTAGATAATATATTTATGTATCTCTGTATTAAACATAAATTAACAGATCAAAGATAAGTATGAATCATTTTTGTTATGTATTACGTTCATAAAATAACAAAGTAGTTATTGAAGGAAGAATGTACAGCATGAAAACACCTCAGGCTTTTCTTTTTCATTTTTATTTATTGAACAAGTAAATCAATTCATAATACCCTTCGGTGTAAGATACGTTTGTACGTGAGATATGTTCTAAATGTAAGCAGACTATACAAACTAAATGTGAGTGCACCACAATAACGCAGGCGGAATGTTATTTGGCCTCCCTCTCTATTGCAACGTTTCGAAGATGTTAGGTCGCATCTACAACTTTACTTCACCTTTCGTCTCGGGTATCGAGGAAAGACTCAAAAGTGCAATAACACCATTCATAGTTCGAACATTATCTAGAAAAAATGGTTGAATTATTATGAAATGTTAGGCAAGCGAGTTTTGTACACGTGTTTAGATAAATAAAAACGGTAACTGACGAATTCATCGAAAATCAATTCATCGAAAGTAAATTCATCGAAAACGAGTTCACCGAAACCGAGTTTATCGAAAACCAATTCATCGAAAACCAAATTCATCGATTCGCCAATTCATTGAAAGAAAAGGTTAGGTTAGGGAACGTACCCATAATACGTGACCAACTTTTTACAATTTTTAACCCCCCCCCCCCCCCCCCCGGTGACCAAAAACCTAAACAACCCGCCGCTCATTTGTACCGAGCGTGACATTTTGAAGACCCCCCCCCCCCCTAAACGTGTCACGTAGTATGGGTACGTTCCCTTAGGTTAGGTTAGTCTCCTTGTCCAAAGTTTTATTATCAATTTTTTTTATTCATATATAAATTTATTGTGAACTTTTATTAACCAATGCTTTTTTAACTTCCCCGTCCGCTCGGCATTTCTCTCAAATATCTACAAAATATTTTTTTCGATGAATTGGCGATTCGCTAAATTGATCATTCGATTAATTGGTTTTCGATGAATTGGTTTTTGATGAATTGGTTTTCGATTAACTCGTTTTCGATAAACTCGTTTTCGATGAACTCGTTTTCGATGAATTTGCTTTCTATGAATTGATTTTCGATGAACTCGCCGTGAACCATAAAAACAACTTCTCTAAGTGGAAATCGGGCGGCGTTTTGTCCATACAAACGTAATCCCCGATTTCCTCTCTGGATTTTGACACTACTGCATACATTTTTTTAATATAATATAGTTTTGCTTTTTTTATAAATTACTTCTTAAAGGAGTTAGTACCCTCCACAAATCTTTAAAATTGCCTGATTTGAACGCCATCAACAGACGTTCAGTATACAAACTAGGCAATATACTTTTTTTTTAAATAAAAACGTACAGACATGGAGTATTTTTTATAACATAGTAAAAAAAATTAAAAATCACTCCAGTTTTGGAGAAGAAAAATGGGGAATACAAAACCTCTATTTTGATGATTTTATTTAGGTATTATAAGTAATTATTAATGAGGTGCAGTTGTCCCTTTCGCACAGTATTAGGGGGAGTTAGAGAGACAGTGACAGCAACCGTTTGGTAAAATACCTACAGCCTTACTAAAAAACTCAGTGAAAATTTTATTCAATTGACAAACGGCCGCGGATGTGAAAACATTACTAATTAAAAAATTGTTCATGGAAAAAAATACACTTGGTTTACACGGCCTGAGGGGGTAGTTTATCTCTGTTTTATCAATGATCTTTGAACGAAATTTGAAATTTTTGCAAAGTATTTTGAATGTTCTATAGATATTATTTTTGAAGGTGTCGTAAAAACAAATACCATTTATGAAAACTAGATAAAATTACCTTTTAGATTTGTATATTTGAAATACACTTTAGTTTTCAAAAACTGACATATTTTAAGATTCAAACTCGGAAAAAAATGTAAAAAAAATACTTACCAAAACATGTTTAACCAAAATGTAGAGAAATTTAAAAAACACAGTCCTTTTATGTAATAAATTTGAAAGGAAACTATCACCTCACTTTTTCCTCGTGCATACAATAAAAGAATAATAAAAAATTTCTAAGGTTTTTTTATTGCCAAAAAAATAACTTAGAAATAATACTGACTTTTAAAACAGATTTATTGCATCTCTAAAGACGTTAATTTCTTTTTATACGTTTACGAACACATGTATTAGATATTAATATTATAAAAAATTATCACTTTTAAGGAATTCTCTTAAAATAAAGATCTTAAATTGTTAATTTTATCTTTTATGTAACCTATAAAACAGTATTCTGACAGTTCAACTTTGAAAGTACGGCGTTTGTACAATAACTTGATTAAACTTATGTAAACCACACAAATAATACGGTATATATATTAATTATATGAATAGAACAGTTATTTCGTCACTACAATAGAAATTATTAAGTAAAATCACAACATCTAACAAAATTTTCGACATCCCGCCTGATCCGGCCATAAACACACCTGGGCTTGGTTTTCAAGCTGTGTGTTCATCGCGGGCCGTTGATGCACACGCGCGCCAATAATGCTCCTGGCGGAGAATAATTAAAACAACATTTTTTCCTACTAAATTATAACCATTTGCGACGTTGTCAGATCTTTAAGCATTTTAACAGCGTGAGCACGCAAGAAACGTTATTGGTAATAAAACGTGATTTAGTGTATACAAGGAATAATTATGTTATTGCAATAACACAGTTAATTGGTCGCGCTGTGGTTTTTTTTTAGTAAGGCTGCTATTGTTTAATTTTCTCGGCCACCGTGTTTCCACTATTTATTATAAAAGCAGCTATTCAATAAAAGGACAAAAGTTGAGGGGAGTGAAATAAATTTTCAAAGTGGCGGTTTCAAGTAACTTGTATCAAAAAAGTAGATTTGGGGAGGAGTTAAATATAAAAAAAATTGTCAACTCTATCATTGCGGTACTGTTCTGTCCCTCCACGACATGTGGCCGGTACCACAAAGCGGGCACCAGTATTTGTTAGGAAGGATTATACAGAGTACAGGTAGGTAATAGGTACTCCTAGTTGCATGCAGAGCGCGAGGCGGGGGGGGGGGGGGGGGCTGGCTGGTAACCGGACACCATGTATAGACCGAACAGCTCATCATGGAAAGGAAGCCCTACTCTTTTTGTAAACATTCATTGCCGTTTTGGGGCGAAGATCAACCGCCATGAAGACATGACTAGACTATAAGAAAGATATTAAAATGTACCGAAAACAAACAGCTATAAGAATATTAAACAAATTAATATTTTGTGTTTGCCTACAGGGCTTGTATGTAACATTGCATAGGCGGAAAACAGAACAAAGCCATCAGGAATCTAACTTACGACAGAACGAGTCTCTGATAATGGTCGTAACTGGGACTCGAACCCAGAACCTCTCGTCTAACCGGCGAATATTGAATATTCATTTAGATTTTATAAAAATAAAAATATTATGTTCCATATAAAAATAAAATCGGATATGTTTATCCGAGACGCTATCTAGGTTACAAACCAGTTCTTAGAACGATTTTTTTCAATGAAAAGGCTAGTTGCCCATTATATGGAAAAATTAGTCGAAGATAATGTTTCAAATTTGGGAGGCCGGAATGGGTACCGCCGCCCCGGGAACCTTTATTGGATAACCAACACCTCTGCCATAGGTCACCCCAAGTGGTTCGCTACGTTTGGTGATTTAGCAGGGGTGCCCGGGTTCATGGGGTGAGGTTTGTCTAGGTCTTGGAGGTGGATGACCAGGACATACTGAACCCAAGATTCCTACCCACCCCTTAAACCCTTTTCCTTCCCAGAACTCTCCTCTCCTTCCTTTCCTTAAAAAAACCCTCCACACAGCATCATAGGTGAGCATAAAGATGACATAGGCCCTGAGGGAAATTATGTTCCTCAAGGCCTCCTGTGTGGAGCTCATGTAAAAAAAAAAATCATAAAAAGAAAATTAAATATAAGATTGACAAATATGGCGGTTAGATGGAATGGACGAATTGGTAGAGGCGTCCCGGTTAGACAAGAGGTTCTGGGTTCGAGTCCTAGTTGCGACCATTATCTTATTCTTCAATGATATATTACATTGATGAGAATAACCTTCAAAAGTTATAAAAAGAGAGTTGTTCTTATAAAAAATTAGACCAAGAACCTTGTTTCACATAATATGATATCCTTGGTCGAAGGACACATGTGAAGGATTTTTTGAATCTATGGAAACAAAATTTGTCAGTTTTTATCTTGGTAAGTCAAGTTGTTATGTCCCTATTATTTAAAAAAAAAAAACTAGTGAAACCATATTTTACAAGAGTACCTAATACAAACAATCATACTTTTATTGGGTAAGTTGATAAGTGTGTTAATTATTTTAACATTTACACATAACAGAGATAGAATCATCACAACATTGTTACTTGTTACATGTGTATATTTAGCATAATAGGTTGGTATCATAACAAATAAGATAGATACAATCACCACTTAAATCTAATTTTGTTTAATTTTACGAAACTGTTTCACACGAGGTGGTTTATCAGTATGAGCTAGCAAATTATTAATATTAATATAATCAGTAGGTTGTAGATTATATTAATAATATAATTAATGGATATTATATTGGAAAAACCACTCGTAATTTTGAAATCAGAATCAAAGAACATTTAAGATGTCTTAATAATAATAATTTTTCTGAGTTTGCTAACCATATCATTGAAAATAACCATAGTTTTGAAAAAAATACAGGGATAAATATTCTTCATATTAATAATAAAGGAAAACGTTTAGATAACTTAGAAGCCTTGGAAATTAAAAAATCCCTTAAAAATAATGAATCTATTATTAACAAACAAAAAATATTGTCATATAGCCCAATCATGGATTTGTTCCCCTACCCACCCACTCTACACTAATACCTACCTACCCAATCTACATTATTATCTAGCAACAGCTCCACCCCTACCATAATAAAACATTGTTCGAAACTGTCAAATTAGTATAAGCTTTCCCTGACGAAGGAACGTTTGTTCCGAAACCGGTCGGATTTGCGCATCAAATAAGTGGTTTATACAAAGTTAAATTATTTCATTTTTCTATAATGGATAACCACAAAGTAATAGCTACATTCAAAAATATAAAATTGGCAAGTACAGCCACAAAAGCTAAAATGTATAAAAATTTGACAGTTAAATATAGAATTGTGTGTTTGAATATATATTTCTACCAACAGTGTTTAAAAATTAAAGTTATTCCAAACTACATCAGTGCAAGTTTCAAAATAAGTACTGTTTCTCCGGTCTTATTTAATTCCTCCTACCTTTTCTACTCATCAATATGTAGGTACGATTGTTATTTTTGGAGTCGGTGTCAACCAAGGTACCCGCGGCCCGGCGTGTTCACTTGACAGCTCCTCTCCCGCCGACACCGACTCCAAAAATAACAATCATACGTACATATTGATGAGTAGAAAAGGTAAGTTGATTATAAAGTTGTAAAAGAATACGAAATTATTTTTTTTACTTTTTAGTGCATTTTTTGAAGTCGTTTTTTTGTTTTGTTAAAATTTTTGTTTATATGTAATATATTTTGGTTGTTGTAAGATTTCAGTTTGAGTTAATTATGTTATGTTTTGTTTAAGTTAGTTAATCTACACACACAATGTAATAGTATAATGAGGAAATCTATAATTGGTTTCTCAGTTAGGTAAATTATACATGTATAAATTAAGCAAATTGTAAACTGTTAATTTCCCTAAAATAAATAAATAAAATTAAAATAAATAACTTTATAATATGATTATGAAATCGTTAACATTCAGCACTTGTGCTTCTACATAAAGCAGTCAAAGTGAATTGTATTTATATTGAAACATAATACTGGAAACTAAATATACTTACCCGTAAATTCAAATTTGCCTGAGGACAATATATGTACCTATAATGTATTTTTGCAAAATGTACATCCGCGATTTAGGTGCTGACGTCTTCCGTTTTTACATTTCTGATGTGGTATTTCAGTGAATCACCAAAAATTATCAATTTATTTTTTATTGAGTTTTTCTTTATTATCTATGCACTTTAAAAATAATCACACCATGCATAAAATATTTTCCAGTACGAAGTACGAGATGTAATAACTAGTGTAATCCATTTATAAATTTATATGTAAAAATATGCATTGAATTTGTTAAATGTAATCGTGCCTATGATAAAAATCAAAAACAATTATAAAAAATGCATTGTTTCAATACAACACGTGTTATTCTTTATCACTTTTATCGCAGTCTTGTGTAACAGATAAAACCCGTAATTACAGGTAATATCTATTTTTGATCATGGCACTTAAATTAGATAATATATTTATGTATCTCTGTATTAAACATAAATTAACAGATCAAAGATAAGTATGAATCATTTTTGTTATGTATTACGTTCATAAAATAACAAAGTAGTTATTGAAGGAAGAATGTACAGCATGAAAACACCTCAGGCTTTTCTTTTTCATTTTTATTTATTGAACAAGTAAATCAATTCATAATACCCTTCGGTGTAAGATACGTTTGTACGTGAGATATGTTCTAAATGTAAGCAGACTATACAAACTAAATGTGAGTGCACCACAATAACGCAGGCGGAATGTTATTTGGCCTCCCTCTCTATTGCAACGTTTCGAAGATGTTAGGTCGCATCTACAACTTTACTTCACCTTTCGTCTCGGGTATCGAGGAAAGACTCAAAAGTGCAATAACACCATTCATAGTTCGAACATTATCTAGAAAAAATGGTTGAATTATTATGAAATGTTAGGCAAGCGAGTTTTGTACACGTGTTTAGATAAATAAAAACGGTAACTGACGAATTCATCGAAAATCAATTCATCGAAAGTAAATTCATCGAAAACGAGTTCACCGAAACCGAGTTTATCGAAAACCAATTCATCGAAAACCAAATTCATCGATTCGCCAATTCATTGAAAGAAAAGGTTAGGTTAGGGAACGTACCCATAATACGTGACCAACTTTTTACAATTTTTAACCGCCCCCCCCCCCCCCCCGGTGACCAAAAACCTAAGCAACCCGCCGCTCATTTGTACCGAGCGTGACATTTTGAAGACCCCCCCCCCCCTAAACGTGTCACGTAGTATGGGTACGTTCCCTTAGGTTAGGTTAGTCTCCTTGTCCAAAGTTTTATTATCAATTTTTTTTATTCATATATAAATTTATTGTGAACTTTTATTAACCAATGCTTTTTTAACTTCCCCGTCCGCTCGGCATTTCTCTCAAATATCTACAAAATATTTTTTTCGATGAATTGGCGATTCGCTAAATTGATCATTCGATTAATTGGTTTTCGATGAATTGGTTTTTGATGAATTGGTTTTCGATTAACTCGTTTTCGATAAACTCGTTTTCGATGAACTCGTTTTCGATGAATTTGCTTTCTATGAATTGATTTTCGATGAACTCGCCGTGAACCATAAAAACAACTTCTCTAAGTGGAAATCGGGCGGCGTTTTGTCCATACAAACGTAATCCCCGATTTCCTCTCTGGATTTTGACACTACTGCATACATTTTTTTAATATAATATAGTTTTGCTTTTTTTATAAATTACTTCTTAAAGGAGTTAGTACCCTCCACAAATCTTTAAAATTGCCTGATTTGAACGCCATCAACAGACGTTCAGTATACAAACTAGGCAATATACTTTTTTTTTAAATAAAAACGTACAGACATGGAGTATTTTTTATAACATAGTAAAAAAAATTAAAAATCACTCCAGTTTTGGAGAAGAAAAATGGGGAATACAAAACCTCTATTTTGATGATTTTATTTAGGTATTATAAGTAATTATTAATGAGGTGCAGTTGTCCCTTTCGCACAGTATTAGGGGGAGTTAGAGAGACAGTGACAGCAACCGTTTGGTAAAATACCTACAGCCTTACTAAAAAACTCAGTGAAAATTTTATTCAATTGACAAACGGCCGCGGATGTGAAAACATTACTAATTAAAAAATTGTTCATGGAAAAAAATACACTTGGTTTACACGGCCTGAGGGGGTAGTTTATCTCTGTTTTATCAATGATCTTTGAACGAAATTTGAAATTTTTGCAAAGTATTTTGAATGTTCTATAGATATTATTTTTGAAGGTGTCGTAAAAACAAATACCATTTATGAAAACTAGATAAAATTACCTTTTAGATTTGTATATTTGAAATACACTTTAGTTTTCAAAAACTGACATATTTTAAGATTCAAACTCGGAAAAAAATGTAAAAAAAATACTTACCAAAACATGTTTAACCAAAATGTAGAGAAATTTAAAAAACACAGTCCTTTTATGTAATAAATTTGAAAGGAAACTATCACCTCACTTTTTCCTCGTGCATACAATAAAAGAATAATAAAAAATTTCTAAGGTTTTTTTATTGCCAAAAAAATAACTTAGAAATAATACTGACTTTTAAAACAGATTTATTGCATCTCTAAAGACGTTAATTTCTTTTTATACGTTTACGAACACATGTATTAGATATTAATATTATAAAAAATTATCACTTTTAAGGAATTCTCTTAAAATAAAGATCTTAAATTGTTAATTTTATCTTTTATGTAACCTATAAAACAGTATTCTGACAGTTCAACTTTGAAAGTACGGCGTTTGTACAATAACTTGATTAAACTTATGTAAACCACACAAATAATACGGTATATATATTAATTATATGAATAGAACAGTTATTTCGTCACTACAATAGAAATTATTAAGTAAAATCACAACATCTAACAAAATTTTCGACATCCCGCCTGATCCGGCCATAAACACACCTGGGCTTGGTTTTCAAGCTGTGTGTTCATCGCGGGCCGTTGATGCACACGCGCGCCAATAATGCTCCTGGCGGAGAATAATTAAAACAACATTTTTTCCTACTAAATTATAACCATTTGCGACGTTGTCAGATCTTTAAGCATTTTAACAGCGTGAGCACGCAAGAAACGTTATTGGTAATAAAACGTGATTTAGTGTATACAAGGAATAATTATGTTATTGCAATAACACAGTTAATTGGTCGCGCTGTGGTTTTTTTTTAGTAAGGCTGCTATTGTTTAATTTTCTCGGCCACCGTGTTTCCACTATTTATTATAAAAGCAGCTATTCAATAAAAGGACAAAAGTTGAGGGGAGTGAAATAAATTTTCAAAGTGGCGGTTTCAAGTAACTTGTATCAAAAAAGTAGATTTGGGGAGGAGTTAAATATAAAAAAAATTGTCAACTCTATCATTGCGGTACTGTTCTGTCCCTCCACGACATGTGGCCGGTACCACAAAGCGGGCACCAGTATTTGTTAGGAAGGATTATACAGAGTACAGGTAGGTAATAGGTACTCCTAGTTGCATGCAGAGCGCGAGGCGGGGGGGGGGGGGGGGGGGGCTGGCTGGTAACCGGACACCATGTATAGACCGAACAGCTCATCATGGAAAGGAAGCCCTACTCTTTTTGTAAACATTCATTGCCGTTTTGGGGCGAAGATCAACCGCCATGAAGACATGACTAGACTATAAGAAAGATATTAAAATGTACCGAAAACAAACAGCTATAAGAATATTAAACAAATTAATATTTTGTGTTTGCCTACAGGGCTTGTATGTAACATTGCATTGGCGGAAAACAGAACAAAGCCATCAGGAATCTAACTTACGACAGAACGAGTCTCTGATAATGGTCGTAACTGGGACTCGAACCCAGAACCTCTCGTCTAACCGGCGAATATTGAATATTCATTTAGATTTTATAAAAATAAAAATATTATGTTCCATATAAAAATAAAATCGGATATGTTTATCCGAGACGCTATCTAGGTTACAAACCAGTTCTTAGAACGATTTTTTTCAATGAAAAGGCTAGTTGCCCATTATATGGAAAAATTAGTCGAAGATAATGTTTCAAATTTGGGAGGCCGGAATGGGTACCGCCGCCCCGGGAACCTTTATTGGATAACCAACACCTCTGCCATAGGTCACCCCAAGTGGTTCGCTACGTTTGGTGATTTAGCAGGGGTGCCCGGGTTCATGGGGTGAGGTTTGTCTAGGTCTTGGAGGTGGATGACCAGGACATACTGAACCCAAGATTCCTACCCACCCCTTAAACCCTTTTCCTTCCCAGAACTCTCCTCTCCTTCCTTTCCTTAAAAAAACCCTCCACACAGCATCATAGGTGAGCATAAAGATGACATAGGCCCTGAGGGAAATTATGTTCCTCAAGGCCTCCTGTGTGGAGCTCATGTAAAAAAAAAAATCATAAAAAGAAAATTAAATATAAGATTGACAAATATGGCGGTTAGATGGAATGGACGAATTGGTAGAGGCGTCCCGGTTAGACAAGAGGTTCTGGGTTCGAGTCCTAGTTGCGACCATTATCTTATTCTTCAATGATATATTACATTGATGAGAATAACCTTCAAAAGTTATAAAAAGAGAGTTGTTCTTATAAAAAATTAGATTATAATATTAGACCAAGAACCTTGTTTCACATAATATGACACATGTGAAGGATTTTTTGAATCTATGGAAACAAAATTTGTCAGTTTTTATCTTGGTAAGTCAAGTTGTTATGTCCCTATTATTTAAAAAAAAAAAACTAGTGAAACCATATTTTACAAGAGTACCTAATACAAACAATCATACTTTTATTGGGTAAGTTGATAAGTGTGTTAATTATTTTAACATTTACACATAACAGAGATAGAATCATCACAACATTGTTACTTGTTACATGTGTATATTTAGCATAATAGGTTGGTATCATAACAAATAAGATAGATACAATCACCACTTAAATCTAATTTTGTTTAATTTTACGAAACTGTTTCACACGAGGTGGTTTATCAGTATGAGCTAGCAAATTATTAATATTAATATAATCAGTAGGTTGTAGATTATATTAATAATATAATTAATGGATATTATATTGGAAAAACCACTCGTAATTTTGAAATCAGAATCAAAGAACATTTAAGATGTCTTAATAATAATAATTTTTCTGAGTTTGCTAACCATATCATTGAAAATAACCATAGTTTTGAAAAAAATACAGGGATAAATATTCTTCATATTAATAATAAAGGAAAACGTTTAGATAACTTAGAAGCCTTGGAAATTAAAAAATCCCTTAAAAATAATGAATCTATTATTAACAAACAAAAAATATTGTCATATAGCCCAATCATGGATTTGTTCCCCTACCCACCCACTCTACACTAATACCTACCTACCCAATCTACATTATTATCTAGCAACAGCTCCACCCCTACCATAATAAAACATTGTTCGAAACTGTCAAATTAGTATAAGCTTTCCCTGACGAAGGAACGTTTGTTCCGAAACCGGTCGGATTTGCGCATCAAATAAGTGGTTTATACAAAGTTAAATTATTTCATTTTTCTATAATGGATAACCACAAAGTAATAGCTACATTCAAAAATATAAAATTGGCAAGTACAGCCACAAAAGCTAAAATGTATAAAAATTTGACAGTTAAATATAGAATTGTGTGTTTGAATATATATTTCTACCAACAGTGTTTAAAAATTAAAGTTATTCCAAACTACATCAGTGCAAGTTTCAAAATAAGTACTGTTTCTCCGGTCTTATTTAATTCCTCCTGCATGAAAGCCAAGGTGACGTGGCTTAAAGAAGATCTTAAAAGTGCTTTTATATTTAGAAATCAAATTAAACTAAAATTAATGTCTCTTCATCTGGATTTGGTGAGTGAGCTCCACCCAATAGAGTGGGATTTGCTGGATGACAAAGTGCGGATGTATGCCTCAATAAAGGCATACAATAAACGTGAGATTTTGAATAAAAAGTTGCAGAATCTGTACAATATTAAAATAAACTGTTCTGATAATTCTCCAACGACAAATTATAAATTTTATGACAGAGTTAAAAATCTATCTTCGTGTCAGTTCCTCGACAAAGAAATGGCTTTATTATCTAAAGGTTTAAATTATAACCTTCCTTATAGCAAAGTTAATATTGAAAGTGCAATTGAAAGTGTTGCTGTAGACATTGAAACAGCCCTCTCATACTGTCCTAAAACATTTCAATACAAGAGTGCGGAGACTATTAAAAAAGAAATAAATAAACTTTCCATAAACATGAATCCGGAAATCTTACACCTTAAAAACTTAAAGAAGAAACTTGAAGATGAAGATCTGATATTAACAAAGGCAGACAAGGGAAATACTGTAATCATTATGGACAAATCCGATTATCACAACAAAGTGATGGACTTTATAAATAGTGATAATTTTGTTATTTTACCAAAAGATCCAACATATAAATTTAACGATAGTGTATCAAATACTTTAAAATCTTGTAAATCGGACATATTTAAAGATGATAACATATTATCAAAAAATCCCAAATCACCAAAATTATATGGGTTTCTCAAAATCCATAAAACAAATACACCCATAAGACCTGTTGTTTCATCATGTAATTCACCAAGTTTTAAACTATCGTCATTAATAACTGATTTAGTTCATAAAAGTAATGTGTTTACACCAAAATATGTAATTAAGAACTCTTATGAACTGATTGACTTATTGAAAAATTTTGTACTTCCCATTAATGCTAAACTTGTGTCTTTTGATGTCATTAATCTATTTCCTAATGTGCCTATTACTGAAAGTAAAGCAATTATTTCCAAATTATTGAAAGATTCTAAATTACCTAGAAATCTGTCTAGTGACCTAACTCGTTTATTTAACTTAGTTTTAAATCAAAATTATTTTCAATACAATAATGTCATATACCAACAAAAAGAAGGCCTTCCAATGGGAGCCCCCACCAGTCCTCTTATTGCTGATATATTTATGAATGATTTGGAAACAACTGTTTTTAATTCAAAATCACCTCTTTTAAACAATGTTTTACTATGGAAGAGATATGTGGATGATATCTTCGTCATTTGGACAGGATCTGAACGTCAACTCAACAACTTTCTTAACCTTTTAAATTCCTTTCATAACCAAATAAAATTTACGATAGAAATAGGCAATGAAAAATTAAACTTTTTGGATTTAACTTTATCTATTATAAATAATAAAATCGATTTTAGAATATATCGCAAGCCAACATACACTGACATAGTAATTCATAGGACCTCCAACCACCCTGTCTCACAAAAACACTCCACCTTCCATTCCATGATACACCGCTTAGTAAATGTCCCAATGTCTAATAATAATTTCCTTTCTGAACTTTCAATAATAAAACAAATTGCTATAAATAACGGATATGAACCAAAATTAATTGATAACATCCTAAATAAAAAACTTATCAAAATTTCAAAAAATAAATATCTATACAATTCTAATAATATTAATGATAAAGAATGGCGTAAAATTTTGTATATTAATAATTTTTCAGTTCAATGTTGCAAAAATCTACCTTCTAATATTGAACCAGCGTTTTATACAAGAAATAATATCGGTAATTTTTTGAGAAATACTAAAGATAAAGACCATAAATTGACTAATTCCGGAATATATAAACTCAAATGCAATGATTGTCCCTCATTTTATATTGGAAAAACCACTCGTAATTTTGAAATCAGAATCAAAGAACATTTAAGATGTCTTAATAATAATAATTTTTCTGAGTTTGCTAACCATATCATTGAAAATAACCATAGTTTTGAAAAAAATACAGGGATAAATATTCTTCATATTAATAATAAAGGAAAACGTTTAGATAACTTAGAAGCCTTGGAAATTAAAAAATCCCTTAAAAATAATGAATCTATTATTAACAAACAAAAAATATTGTCATATAGCCCAATCATGGATTTGTTCCCCTACCCACCCACTCTACACTAATACCTACCTACCCAATCTACATTATTATCTAGCAACAGCTCCACCCCTACCATAATAAAACATTGTTCGAAACTGTCAAATTAGTATAAGCTTTCCCTGACGAAGGAACGTTTGTTCCGAAACCGGTCGGATTTGCGCATCAAATAAGTGGTTTATACAAAGTTAAATTATTTCATTTTTCTATAATGGATAACCACAAAGTAATAGCTACATTCAAAAATATATAATTAATGAATAATCAATTAACTTTCGAATGTAGGTAAATGTTAAAACAACATAATATATAAATTTCGTGAATGAGATTACTGTCTTTTAATATTCCACAAATAGACATCCTTCATAGTCCAATTTCTCAATTACTTTTAATAGTGACCGGACAACTCAGAATGAAACCAACTCAGAAGCACCTCAGAAAGGTCATTAAGAGTGATGATAAAAAAATGGTTAAATAGGTTAAGTTAGGTTAGGGTTATCGGATATTTTAAATTATTTTTTCATAGCTTTTAATGACCTTTCTGGGGTGTTTCTGAGTTGGTTTCATTCTGAGTTGGCATGGAACTTTAAATATACAAGATGAATGTTTCTTTGTTTGTCCCTCATACGTTCTTAAACAATTTATCCAATTGCGATCAAACTTTGGTGATTTGTTATGTGCATACTTACAAATGCAAATAATAGTGAGCTTTGGCCTTATGAAACTATTTCCCATAGCATTCATCCGATTACGATGAAACTTTGCGAAGTTTTGTATATATAATGGTGGCGTTATGATATTTGTATACAAAATTAACTACAGGTGGCGCGCGAGAGTTGTTGAAAAAAGTGTGTATCTCATATAGTTTAGCGGCAGGGAGGGAAGGCGGGAGGGTGAACACCTTATTTCTTTGAGTGGCATTGCAACACACGCCGAGCACTCGCTAGTATACTAAAAGAAAATAATAGACAGTATCAAAAAAACTAGAATCTCCAGAAATGTGTTACGTGTAATTTACGCGTTCACAGATGGCGCCAATTGATTTATTTTAGGAAAAATCTGCTTTAAAATATTAAAACTAATTATTTCTTTCGAGAGAGGCATTCAAATACAATATTGGCTTGAATCACTGTTACAGTATTGTGTTTGCGTGTTTTTCTTTTCACACACAAAACTATTTATTCATATTTATATTGCATATGTACGGGAGCAAAGAAAACAATTCATGCATAACTTACCAAAAGTGTGTCATTCCCTAAAATATTTAAATTAGCGCCACCTGTGATAGAGTAGATAATGCATTCTTTTAAGTTTCAGGAAAAAATTACGAAATCGATAACGTACGTTATAATCTACGCATTCACAGATGGCGCCAATTAAATTATGTTAGGTTTTTAATACTTTTTGTAGGTTAAGCTTTAAAATATTAAAGTAAATTAATTGTTTGCGCCCGTAGATATTTAAAATGAATATAAATAAATAGTGTTGTCCATAAACAAACCCAAACCTTTCAAGAGAGGCTGAAAAATTCAAATTTGAATCGGTGACTTAATCCAATAATGCATTTTTCAGCCTTTCTTGAAAGATTTGGGTTTGTTTATGGACAAAACCATTTATTTATATTCATATTAAATATGTACGGGCGCAAACAATTAATTCACCTCAATATTTTAAGGCAAAACGTATTAAAAACCTAAAATAATTTAATTGGATCATCTGTGAATGCGTAGATTATAACGTACGTGACGTTTAACCTTAAATACAATAAGATAGACCTGGATGCTAGATGTTCATAGAGTACCTGCACAGTGTCTACAAGTCTGTGACAGGTGAATTAAGAATGAGACCGATTAAACAAACCCAATGTGCAATATTTACAATACTTGGTACCTAACGCTAGTTCATTATACTATTCATATGGCAAATGGGTAGGAAACGGCTATTGAGATAAGGCTTGAGAACTGAACAAATACTGTGCAGAGCAAATTTCGTGATGAAATTATTTTATGAACTAAAAGTTGATAATGTTAGATAAAACTTGTACATGCAAAGGTTGACAAAGACTTTTTCATGGCCTGTTCTAATTTAAAAATTCAGAAAAAAATTATATTTACAAAAAAACACATGACATTTTAGGTAACTACATATCCCCACTATTTTTTCGACATGGTCCCCATTATGATTGATGCACTTGGTGAGCCGTGGCACTAGGTCCTTGACTCCCTTATCGCAGAACTCCGCCGCCAAATATGCTATCACTTCTCCTTCCGCGTCCTAGTCGGTCTCTAAAGGTTTTGCTGCTAAATGTGGATTCAGGTGAAGAAAAAGACGCAATTGATGTCATTGATTGCCTTTTTGATTCCGGGGTTAGATAGTGAACCCATGTTTCTCCCCAAAAAAGCTTCGCCTTGGTTGGAAAAAACGGTTCTAAGAGATCCAAGTTCTTTCCATACGATTTTGTTCTTCAGCATTTTAGAAACCCGACGAGCACGCATTTGCATACGCCGTTTTTTCCTCGAAATCATTTGCGTGGTAGACTTATTGACGTCTGGGATCAAAATTGCGATCTTACGAACCTCAACAGGGGGGACTCCCTCTTAGTTGAGAAAGCAAATAATTGAGCGCACCTCGCAGGCCAATGCGGCGGGATTCGACAGCGGAGCGTCGATCGCAAACGGACGCTAAGATCGCACTGAAGCATTTACCAAGCCGGATCACCCCTCCTTTTTTAGGGGAAAGTCTGAGCTACACGCTAGTGCCGCCATATTTTGAGAAATAATGTCCACTTTGCTGAAATTGGGGGCATAATGGGATGCCACGACTGGGTTACATTTGCCACAACAGAGGGGGCGTAATGGGATAGGGAAAATATTTTTGTGGATGGATGGCTCCTAATGGGATGGGGATGGGGCAAGATAGGATGGGGTGGGATGGGTTTCTCTGGGTCCCCTACCGCCCCCCTGAAAGTCTGAAACCCCCCCAATTTTCTCTTGGTTTTCTACCGCCCCCCTGAAGGTCTGAAAAGCCCCCAAAGTGGCGTTATCGCCCACTTTGAGAACCAACGATCTAAATTTTCCGATGTACCGTTTTTTTTCAGATATAATTTTTTTTTAGAAGGACAAACTTTCCTATGTTACGAATAACCTAATAATATTTGAAAATCACAGTAAGAGGAAAATGTTGGTTGTGTCGTTGTGGTGGACTTTGCAAGTTGTGGAATTGAACTCACTACTCCTGGGAGGCATTGGCGGTCGGTGAGTTTTCAGTGAGCTAGAGGGCTAAGATTGAAAAATACGACATATTGATATTGTTGTATCTGAAAATAATTTTTTTTTCAAATTTTCATGTTTTTGTATGAAGATCTTTCAGTATAAGAGTGCGGCGCATTCCTTGACTGAAAGAATCCTGAAAATCTTCATACAAAAAGTTGAAACTTTGAAAAAAAAAGTCATTTTCAGCTACAACCACGTCTATAACGTCATAATTTTAGCGCTCTAGCTCACTGAAAACTCACGGACCGCCACTGCTGGGAGGGCGCCAACTCAGCCACGCAGGTCATACTAATGTATGTGCCACACGCGCACGTTTAACCGCGGGCGCTTATGTGTTGTGACGTCACACGATGCTATAAAATATTTCTTCCCTTGGTAGGAGAGGGGGTCAGATGAATTAGAAAGCTGCCACGAAATGCCATTTATTTGTACTGAATCTGTCAATTTGACAACTGTCATCCGCCCGTTTAGGCAGCTGCGTGATTAAAATGACCCCCTCTCCTGTTTACGGCAGAGAGGGGGTCGCTAACTTATCGCAGATCTGTATTGTCTATGGTTGATCTGCGCATAAACCGCTTAGGTGTGACAGGCCTGATTAGATTGAATGGAAAGCGTTATTTGGCGTGCGATGATCTTTTATCTTTTTTCTGCGCGTGTGGTACCGCTTTAATAATTATAATGCAGGTATCTAAATCAAGGTTTCATGCCAACTCAGAATCTCAGAATCAAGATAACTCAACACCTCTTTTACAAGTCATTAAAAGGTTTAAAAAAATATTTTAAAAATAGCCCTTAACCCTAACCTAACGTAACCTATTTAACTATTTTTTTATCATGACTTTTCTGAAGACGTTCTGAGTTGATTTCATTCTGAGTTGTCCGGTCGCCCTAAATCATATTATATTTAATATTATTATAAAGTATTCATTAGGACGATGACTGTAATATGCAATGTAAACACCGGTTATAAGTATATGTATACCTATTATTTTATTATTGTTTTAATATGTTAAGCAAACAACAGTAATAATCAGTTTTAATTGTTTATTTTATTTTATTGTTTCTGTTCTCATTCTAGTTGTCATTTACACAAAATGTGTACGTAGAAATATAATATAACACCAGTTACCACCTTATGTTTTAATCATTTGCTTTTAAGTACTGTTACGTTACGGAATTGATTCCCGTGCGAGCTAATAGCGAATTGACCCCTTGCACAGGCCCTCCGCCCCCCTTTCCCCGCACCGCTCGACACAAGTAGCCAAGCGCCGAGCGGCTCCCCGCATTCATTCCCCAACCGGGCCTCGGGCGAACAACAAGTGCGTCCTAGCGGGTGCGCTAGGGCGCCCGCCGTAAACTGACTTCGCGATGTTTTATTTTAATTGTGTGAAGTATATAATACCAGTACCTTCTGACGACTACCTATATCCTGCCTGTGAGTACAAATGAACCTTCCTTCCCCTCTGTGTGCTACGAACTGACATTTAACTTCACTATATACGCGTAGAGAGAGAGTTGATAGAACGATAGCAATTTAGTTAGCCAAATAACCATGTGTTTAGTGCCGAGGCTGGCTTGTGTATAATCCTGTTCACCTTTAAATGAATAAACCCTTTTTCGTGCATAACAACTGTGTTCTGATTGAGGAAGGAGACCTGGAGATTGTGAGGAAAGGAAGGGAAGTAGGAATTTACAAGCGAACCACAAACACTCGCCCTGGGTTTAAGAGGAACCTTGCTCGCGCCGGCTGTGTGAGCTAGCCGCTGGCCTGTTTATTGCATGTCCTTTCCAGGTTTTGGGTTTGGCGTTGGCCGTAAGTAGCGCCAATGCTAGCAGTACATATAAGCACCAGATTTTAATGTCCGGGTTAAAATTTCCTGACAGGAAAAACTAAACCCTTTTACACACTTTCTCAAATGATCATCTAGTTAATTCACGCTATGCAATTGCACTATATAAGTATAATAAATACAAAACAATTAAAGAACAACATGTCAACCTACCAAAGACCAAATGGGAAAATAATTCACCGACTCCAGATATTTTCATATCAGAGAGCTCCTGTGAAACTCCTAATTAGACCTATAAATCCTACTGATCCCTCAATATAAATATTTAAAAAATCTTTTTTAATCCTACATGTATTTAAATTTTTTGCATTTTTAAATATAAATTCTTTTACAAATCTACAATGCCTACATTTTGAATGAGAGAGCTAGCCATATATATAACTTTTATTTATTATTATTATCATTTCAATAGCTATGCTAAACAAACCACGACTACTTTATGTTTTAATTGGTTATTTCATTTTTATTTTATTCTTTCTCTTCTCTTTTTTTTCTGCAACACATGTATGTAGGATTATAATAAGCAATGCATACAGAAGTTACTCTTAATTCCTCTTAAGTTACATATATGTTATTAAGTACCTTTTCTTTTTTAAATTAATATTATTTTCTTAACAATGCTGAACAAATAACAGTTACTATGTTTTAAACTTTTTTATTATATTTTGTATTCTTTCTCTTCTTTTTAGTTCCTCAATTTTCCTTCTTTTTTTACAAATCATGTTCCATATATATATATATTCATACTCATAATAATTTGACTGTCCTAAAACGGGACTGTCCTAATAGGGCAGTCAAAACATTTAAAAAATTATGTACAATATATAAATGTATAATCTTGTACTAAATAAAAAAAATGACGGTCCGTTAAAAATATGATTTAACAATGAACCAATAATTATGGTGTTCTATTGAAATTAAATCTGACTACAAAACTTTTTACATGTTTCGTTAGCTAAACGCAAAACTTTCAATGAACCAGCTTGCAAATAGTTTGCTTAGAACAGGCGCCGAACCGAGCTGTGTGAATTGCTTAGCCACAGGCGTTCTCTCAACACAGAAAGCCAATAATAAAACAGATTGTGTTCGGTGAATAAAGTTATCTTATATTTATCTATATATATATATATAAATTAATTTATGTTTGCTTGCATGTATGTATGTTGTTTATGTATTGCTATATTAAGTATAGGAAATATTTGAAACATTCAAAATATCTTTCCACCTTTGCGAAAGTTTCTGGATTATTACAACTACATGACAATACATCTGAAAAGTTGTTTTAATCAATAGAAAAACTCTTACAAAACTTTCAAAAATATCACAATTTGAGAATGACATTTTGCAATCCATCGGTTGTTCAATGAAAATTCAATTTTCGAATAAACTCTTTAAATTAATGAATTTAATCTAAGTACTTACCTGTGGTACTAACCAAAATCGAATACTTTGAATCTAATCAAGTATTTTAAAACGTACCTATGGTAGGTACCAAATTTATTGATTGTTCTTATAATACACAAAAATAAATGTTTGTAATGTATGAAAAATTAAAGTTTGTAAAAAAAAAATTGCTATAGAAAAATCTGAATGTACCGGGACTGAATATATAGGATGTGGGGGAACGCGAGAAGAGGGTTAGCGGGATGGGGAAGTGGGACAGGGGAGATGGATGGCGGGGAAAGTGGAGGGGGAACGTATGAGGGTAAGGAGACATGGCAGGGGAAGGTGAGGTGGACGGGGAACGGGACGAATGGGAAAGGACATGCAGGGAGAAACATTTTTTTAAGCGGCTTTTCAACGCATGCCGGTAACTCGCGAGTTATATATAAATACTCTTATCTATATAACATATTATGTATTGCGTTGTATTCCTGACCTTATTATCTCTATGGAGTGAAACATTATAGTTTAGTCAATCCGTAATTTGCCATTCGTTCCACACGCAGGTACAAAACAAATCGCACTCAATTGAGTTGTTACTCTCAAATATTTCTTCACTGAATGCTTTCAACTTTAACCTTTCAAAGATAAAATTTATTGCTTATTGTTGGTCACACTATTTATTGGCGTACGTTCTTGCAATGTCTAATAAAAAAAGAAAAATAAAAAATACTATTTAATTTCAAATAGTTGGGAGAATTACCTCAAAATAATAATCACCATGTTTAACAATTCGCAACGTAATATTATTTTAGGATTTTCGTTATTAATTCGTTATTGATTGCCAAATCTTTATTTTTTGTATACAAATTAGGCAATGACTTATAATTTCATCATGTAGTGTATACACTTACCTCGTTGGTAAGTGGTCAATTAAGTGTATTTTTACTTGATCATTTAATCTTATTTATAAACTAATTCTCAGAAATATTCCAATAGTACATAGGGTTTCCTGGTGGATTTGACACTTAAGCCTCGATGACACACGGCGAGTTACAAGCTACTATCTAAAAGCGGGTAAATCGGCGAGGGAGATTGTCATGATGACACACAAAACTGTCCACTCGCTCAGAAGCGTAGGAAACTGAGGCCGCTGCTAGCGCCAGTAACAAGAATAACGACGACTGCGTGAACTAATTCTTCAATGTTTGACAGTCGAAATCAGCTGTTTATCGGAAGCCATGTTGGAAACATAAATAAACCAATCACGAGCAAGCGTGTAGGCGAGTAAAGTTGACGACCTTTCAACTTTTTTTCGTAGATTGTCAACAATCTGCTAGTTGCTGCTAGTTAGCAAGTGACACGATGACACTGGGCGAGTTTGCTAACAGATAGTGAATTTCCCAGATAGAAGCTTGTAAACTAGCCCTGTGTCATCGACGCATTAGTTGTCAAATATATGGACCGAGTACGAATCCCACAGGGGATGTTTTTTTTTGGTTTTCGTGGTCTTTAGAACAAAAGTTTCATATTGATGTTTTTATAACCAAAAACTATTTGCTCAGGAAAGTCGGGAAAATTGAAAAGAACTCTTACTGCTACTACCATGAACTTTTTATTTTTATTAGATATGAATTTGTAAAGAAATTTTGCCCGCACTTGAAAATAAATCGTTTCATGTATAACTAAATTAACACTAATTCATATTATAATCATTATTTTATTAATTAATAGCATATCAAAAAACGCTTATGAAAGTGAAACAGTATCACATATTGCAAAAGAAACTATCGCACAACAACAATGAATAAATAATGGCACTGTACATTATAAATAAATTTAATCGTTTCGTTGTGCTAAAAATTATTGATAGAGTACTATCATTATTGAAAAAATTGCACATTAAAGCATGTTGCACAAATAACCACAGTTCTACTGCGGATGTTAGAGTTAAAGTTTGTCTTGATACTTTATTTTTAAAATAACTATTAAGTCTATGAAATTAATTTCGTGAGAAACTAGGTTTATTTCTACGGAAATAAATCAGCAAATTCGCTTTCATTAAAACATTCACAAAGAGGTAGCAGAAGTACGAAGGTGGTAGAGATAATAATTCTGCTCTTAATTGCTCACGATTAGTTTATCTCCCCTTTCATCCAAACGCTGGATCGTCACGAATGCTCCAACAGATCGCCTAATCGAACTGATTTCATTTGCTGAGATTTATTTTTGGCCGATTCTTTGATGTTAAAAATTTCTAAAAACATTCAATAACCTTTTTGCAATTCAACCCACTTTCTTTATTCAAGCTTATTTTGATTTTTCAAAATTTATCTTAATGAAGCATAAATGAACGCATATGATAACGCTTTTATTAAATATCAAATGATATTTATAGTGGGTAGGTAGGTACCTATTAATCGCAATCAAAATTCATTCAATTTTGAAAGTAACAAGTAAAATGCATGCTAGCATTGGCGCTACTTGCGGCCAACGCTAAACCCTAAACCTGGAAAGGACATGCAATAAACAAGCCGGCGGCTAGCTCTGCACAGCCGGCGCGAGCAAGGTCCCTCTTAAACCCAGGGCGAGTGTCTGTGGTTCGCTTGTTAATTCCTACTCCCCTTCCTTTCCTCAAAATCTCCAGGTCTCCTTCCTCAATCAGAACACAGTTGTTATGCACGAAAAAGGGTTTTATTCAATTAAAGGTGAACAGGGTTCTACAAAAGGCCAGCATCGGCACTACACACATGAGTATTTGGCTATCTCTAATTAATTTTATCATACCGGGGGGAGCTTCTCTCAAGTCTCTCTACACGTGTTTAGTGAATTTAAATGTCAGTTCTTAGCACACAGAGGGGTAGCAAGGTTCATTGGTACTCACAAGCAGGAGATAGGCGGTCGGCAGACAGGATTCTGGGTAGGCGTAAACCTCTTTAAGCACAATACACAATTAAAGTAAAACATCGTGAGCGTTTACGGAGAGCGCCTAGCGCGAATCACGGGGAACACAGTTATTCTGCCGAAGGCCGGCGAAGGAATGGGAGCGGGGAGCCGCTCGGCGCTTGGCACGGGCGCCGCGCGGTGCGGGGAGAGGGGGCGGAGGGCCTGTGCAAGGGGTCAATTCGCTATTAGCTCGCACGGGAAACAATTCCGTAACGTAACACTTCCCCCCTCGCCGCAAAAAAGGCGACGTGGTAATGGAGCAGTAGGGCTAAGAAATCCTCTTACCCTTCTAGCACTTGTGCCAAAAAAAAAAACATCCAAGAGAAAGGGGGGAGAGAGAGAGAGAGAGAAAAATAAAAAGTTGCTAGCTACAAAATAGTAGAAACAAAAACAAAAGAGAAAAAAAACATGGTGAACAAAGAATTATACATGAATGTACATGAAAGAGCAGTGGCATACATAAATATAAACAAGGACCTGCTGGAGAAAGGTACAAGGGTTATGCAGTGATAGAAAAAAAATGACTCTAAATTGTATCATTGGTCTGTGAGCTAAGTTTGCGTAGCGTGGTTTGCGTAGGATGTTTGGGGTGTTTGAACGTTGCACTGAAGTTACAAGGTTACTTTGTCACAGTAACCTGGCCCGTTTGAGATTACACTCAAGGAACACTAGGGCCTTAAAGAAAACACGAAGAAGAGAACGCAGGATGAGGCTTCTTGGTGGTGGAGAGGGTTCTACCTGTCACAGAGGTCAAAAAGGTAGCTGCTTCCGGATCCTGTGGGTGGGCCAGTATGACATCATTGAGGTACTGGAGAGTGGAATTGTAATTGGTGGTTGGTCCTTTATAGAGGAGGTGGTTTGTGTGCATGACAGCCGTTGTTGTGATGGTGGTTGGTACACTGGTTTGTATACAGTGGGATTGTTGGATGAACAATTGTTGGTATTGTTATTTGCGCAAGGGCACAGGAGCATTGGCATGATGGCAACAGAGCAATTTGCAAGGTGCCGCTGGAACATTTGCAAGATGCAGCAGGAACATTTGTACAATGGCAACAGGAACATTTGCAAGGTGCCGCAGGAACATTTGTACAATGGCAACAGGAACATTTGCGAGATGCCGCAGGAACATTTGTACAATGGCAACAGGAACATTTGCGAGATGCCGCAGGAACATTTGCACGATGGCAACAGGAACATTTGCAAGGTGCCGCAGGAACATTTGTACAATGGCAACAGGAACATTTGCAAGGTGCCGCAGGAACATTTGTACAATGGCAACAGGAACATTTGCAAGGTGCCGCAGGAACATTTGTACAATGGCAACAGGAACATGAACCAACTTAGAGCTGACGTGCTCGGGTTTGTTTGAGTGATGGTTTTGTGATGATACAATTCGCAACTACACGCACGACTCACACTAGGTTATGTTAGGTGTGGTCGGGTGCTTTTGGTACGTAGGGTTTGAAGGCATGGGACCTCCGTGACGGTAGTGAAGGCAGCATGAAGAGAGGCGCAGGTGTAGATAGGGTGAAGAGCTGCTGGTCTTCTTATTAATCCGGCGAAAAATTATTATTAGAACAAAATTCTTGAAGTTTACCTGCCTGGTAGACCAATGATGAAAAGGTTTGGAGAGAAACAAGGTGTGCATATTGAGAAAGATTGGATTAGTTTGACGTGTAGAGAGAGAGAGAGACGGAGAGAGAGTTAACTAAGTGTAACTACAGACTTATACATATTACAAAGGTACGTATTCAAGGAAGGTTCTGTTTAACCCATTTAGTTTTTTTTTAAACTAAATACATTTCCAAGAACACGTAGGTAAGGGTTTGTACGTATGACAAAATGCCACGTTCGAAAGAAGTTGGTCTTCCATGACCTATGCTCACGTCTATACGGTAGCATTTTTTCTACTTTCGAAGAACAAAAACATTGAGTACAAATAAGTTATGAAAAGTGGGAAAGGAGTAGGAAGTTGAAAGGATCCGTGTATGAAGGTTGTCCCATTTGACAAACGAAACGCCAAGTGCGTAACGCATATATCCCCATTCACGGATAATTTCGAGGAAGGGAAAGGGTGACAATTGGGAACATTTGAACGAAGAAAACTGCTGAGGACTCGGCTATTTCCGAAATTCGACCTCTGAGTGGAAGGTGAAACAAGGTCTACAGCAGTTATCCTGGCACATTACAATACCATTTGGTAGTGTAGGACAAAAGGAATACATTGACATAAAAAACGTGTGATCTACAATTGGTAGGTCACACAAACATGGGGGTAGATATTATTTCGTTCGCACGATTCATGGTGAGTATTGTAACGTCTTCACGTCTCATGTACAGGAATGAACGATTTACAACAGATTTGCCCAGTATTGAAAGACAGTAGCCCAATTACGTTCGAAAATGTGGGTCCCCATTCAATACAGACGGCGGGTTAAGCGGTTCTCATGCCAAAGGACACACGACCAACTTAGTAACATTTAGTTATGAGTATAAAGTAATTATAACGAGCTTCTCGTATCATGGCGGATGTTTTGAGGATCTCTCCTATGATGGTAGATATTGTCACGTTTTCACGTCTCACGTGACAGGAATGAACGATTTACAACAAATTTGCCCAGTATTGAAAGACAGTAGCCCAATTACGTTCGGAAATGTGGGTCCCCATTCAATACAGACGGCGGTTTTGCAATGATGTAATTAATACGGCACTGCTGTAGCTTAATAATTTCATATTAGCATACGTTACAAGACTTGCCAAAAGGCGATAAATACAAATTTTATTGAAGATCTGGCCAAGATTTTAAACTTCAAACAAGAAT
This sequence comes from Limnephilus marmoratus, assembly GCA_917880885.1. NCBI lineage: Eukaryota > Metazoa > Arthropoda > Insecta > Trichoptera > Limnephilidae > Limnephilus > Limnephilus marmoratus. Next base: position 35,424,488 of record OU862912.1, on the reverse strand, counting down.
AATGGTACAATAAAGGACAAAAGAAACTGATGTCATGATAAAATATTGTACCTCATAATGAAGTTGTATATGTACAAAGAACAATGTTAATGAAGGGACGAAACGTATTGTCACTTTTATAACAAATATTTTTCTCAGAATCCGACAAAATACGATTCTGGAAAAAAATAGAGCAATTGGGTTGAGCGCCATTCTAATTTTTGGAAAAAGAAGAAAAACCACAAGTAGCAACAAGGTTGCCCTTGAATTGTTTCGAATCCAGCGAATGTGACCTGATAGGTGTGTACATTTGGTGTATTCGAAACGATCCCCAATATACAACATTACTATGAATGTGTTAGGATGGGGTGAAGAGGAAAAAGAAAAAAGAAAAAACGGGAGGATTTCCTATTATACGGAAATCGTCGCGACATTCTTACAATATGGTGCTGTGACCATAGTAGTGAGCTGCGGCAATGGTCTGACACCAATGGTTATTATACAGACTTGCACTTATGATTTTATATTTACAACATTAGGGTAGGGACGTACTGGTACGGCAAAAACCCGACACAAAACAATTAAAAAAAGGTGATATGACAAGATGAGGCGATGAGGTGAGAAAAAAAAAAAAAACGCGCGGATGCTGCTAGAATTGTGAAAAGGAAAGCGACGTCTTGGAGCAAGAGTTTTCCGGAACCGTTGATGGTAGGAGGAAAAGGAGGCCCTTTCCCGAAGTGATCAATTTCAGGAAGAGGATGCATACAAGTATGAAAACGGTGCCCCAAGAGGTGCTCTTGTGGTACAGCAGGCAAGGCACGCAGGATGTACAAGAACATATAAAATTATGCAAAAAGAAAAAGAATGTACAGGAGTTAGGCTACCGTTGACATTAATGTGCCTTCGGGTGTAAGGATTACCTTACGAAGGCCCATATGGGTGACTATTTACATTTAATATTTACAAGTAACTCACGTCACTTATGACAAGAGTTTTGCCAATTTGATAACGCCTGAGAACTTGATGTGATGGAATTTACTGATTCCGTCACAGTAAGACATTTTGGATTTATTCCTAGGAGAAATCTTTCTATTTCTCAGGGCCTGTAGTAGTTTTTCCTTTCTTGAAGTGAAAATGTGCGGGATTATACCCAGCGTGACTTGAGGAACTTCCATGGTGTATAGGATTGTGTTAGAGTGACCTTATGTTGGAAAAAGTGAGAACTAGACTCGCAATTGGAAAGAAATTGGGCAGAGATTGACCACTGGGGACGTATTTTTACAAAAAGTTTTTGAAAAAAAAACGTGTTTTTTATAAGTGTTTGGTTTATTTGAAAATTTGGGCAGGGGTTTGCCTCAAAAAACGTGATTTTGTGAAAAAATCCAGACGTTTTGAAAATTTGTTGAAAATTTTTCAAAGTCCAAAAACGAGAAAAATTTGCGCAGAGGTTCCCCTCAAAAAACGTGATTTTGAGAAAAAATCCAGATGTTTTGAAAATTTGTTGAAAATTTTTCAAAGTCCAAAAACGAGAAAAATTTGGGAAGCGGTTTCCCTTAAAAAACGTGATTTTGTGAAAAAATCCAAATGTTTTGGAAATTTCTTGAAAATTTTCAAAGTCCGAACGAGAAAAATTTGGGCAGCGGTTTCCCTTAAAAAACGTGATTTTGTGAAAAAATCCAGGTGTTTTTGAAATTTGTTGAAAATTTTCAAAGTCCATAAAATGAGAAAAAATTGGGCAGCGGTTTCCCTTAAAAAACGTGATTTTGTGAAAAAATCCAGCTGTTTTGGAAATTTGTTGAAAATTTTTCAAAGTCCGAAAACGAGAAAAATTTGGGCAGCGGTTTCCCTTAAAAAAACGTGATTTTGTGAAAAAAAATCCAGATGTTTTGGGAATTTTTTGAAAATTTTTCAAAGTCCGAAAACGAGAAAAATTTGGGCAGCGGTTTCCCTCAAAAAACGTGATTTTGAGAAAAAATCCAATTGTTTTGAAAATTTGTTGAAAATTTTTCAAAGTCCAAAAACGAGAAAAATTTGGGAAGCGGTTTCCCTTAAAAAACGTGATTTTGTGAAAAAATCCAAATGTTTTGGAAATTTCTTGAAAATTTTCAAAGTCCAAGAACGAGAAAAATTTGGGCAGCGGTTTCCCTTAAAAAACGTGATTTTGTGAAAAAATCCAGGTGTTTTTGAAATTTGTTGAAAATTTTCAAAGTCCATAAAATGAGAAAAAATTGGGCAGCGGTTTCCCTTAAAAAACGTGATTTTGTGAAAAAATCCAGCTGTTTTGGAAATTTGTTGAAAATTTTTCAAAGTCCGAAAACGAGAAAAATTTGGGCAGCGGTTTCCCTTAAAAAAACGTGATTTTGTGAAAAAAAATCCAGATGTTTTGGGAATTTCTTGAAAATTTTTCAAAGTCCGAAAACGAGAAAAATTTGGGCAGCGGTTTCCCTTAAAAAACGTGATTTTGTGAAAAAATCCAGATGTTTTGGAAATTTCTTGAAAATTTTCAAAGTCCGGATATGAAAATTTCACGGGCCGGGATTCACCTTAATGAAACACGTTTTTAGAATTTATTCCGATGTTTTTGAAAAATGTTTGCAAATTTGCAAAAGTCCGGAAATGAAAAACGGAAACGAGGTTCGCCTTAAACGAACATGTTTTTAGAATATTTCCATTTCCTTTCCAAAGGGGGGTTCTTCAGAAAAGGAAAGAAATATTTTTCTTTTATACAAGTTTTCGTGGAAGTATTTGTTTGAAAATTCAACAATGTCTTGGGGAATCGTTTCTTTATTTACGTGGCTAGACTGTAGCCTGATTTGAGCATCACCAATTATTGGTATTTATCCGCCGACTTCCTTTTGTCATAACAAGTTATATGCAGAAATGTGCATACGTAATGTAATGCCTGACTCGAGGAATCGACGTCAACGCGAACCGAACGTCTTTCAAATTATGTCGTCTGTTTCTTACGAAAGAAAAAAAAGCTAAATGATGAAACAGGCGGCAAAATTAGAAAAATGCTAAATTGTCAAAAGGTAGAAAGAATTTAATCCACTTGTTTCCCTTAAGCTGCAAAATATGCCGTTATATATACAGGCCAGTATTTTGCGAAATAGTCCCCTATTCGCAGAATATGTCGATATCAAATACAGACCAGCACACTGCGGAATAAGTTTATTAATAAAAACTGGTTAATTAACTTTCGGGAAACGAAGCGGGTAATTGGTTTATCATATACAGGATTTTAATTGTTGAATAACTTTGTTTTAAATATTTGTGTACATTTCCACTATTAATCTTGTATTTGAAACTAGCAAATTTAGTCGGTCGACACTTGTAAACACTATATTATTCACGACGGCAACTTTCTTGGTTGAGCACTTTACGTAGGAATACCGGTGATAATGTTTTGTCGAGTGACGACTCGAAAATGAAGGAATCGTGCCCGTGATAATTTAAATTGCAATTCGAAGTTACAATCGCGCCGGGGTTCTTGATGGAAATGCTAGACAAATTGGGAGTAACAAGACAAAACATTATACATTATAAAGTTTAAACAATTGCTGATTGAAGAACGAGACTGTGGGACCGTGAAGAGGGAGGAAAAAAAAATGCCACACGTCGGGTGACAGTGCTAGCATCTAAAACGCAAAAAAAAGCACCACGTTGGGCCCAGTGCTAGCATTGGCGCTACTTGCGGCCAACGCTAAACCCTAAACCTGGAAAGGACATGCAATAAACAAGCCGGCGGCTAGCTCTGCACAGCCGGCGCGAGCAAGGTCCCTCTTAAACCCAGGGCGAGTGTCTGTGGTTCGCTTGTTAATTCCTACTCCCCTTCCTTTCCTCAAAATCTCCAGGTCTCCTTCCTCAATCAGAACACAGTTGTTATGCACGAAAAAGGGTTTTATTCAATTAAAGGTGAACAGGGTTCTACAAAAGGCCAGCATCGGCACTACACACATGAGTATTTGGCTATCTCTAATTAATTTTATCATACCGGGGGGAGCTTCTCTCAAGTCTCTCTACACGTGTTTAGTGAATTTAAATGTCAGTTCTTAGCACACAGAGGGGTAGCAAGGTTCATTGGTACTCACAAGCAGGAGATAGGCGGTCGGCAGACAGGATTCTGGGTAGGCGTAAACCTCTTTAAGCACAATACACAATTAAAGTAAAACATCGTGAGCGTTTACGGAGAGCGCCTAGCGCGAATCACGGGGAACACAGTTATTCTGCCGAAGGCCGGCGAAGGAATGGGAGCGGGGAGCCGCTCGGCGCTTGGCACGGGCGCCGCGCGGTGCGGGGAGAGGGGGCGGAGGGCCTGTGCAAGGGGTCAATTCGCTATTAGCTCGCACGGGAAACAATTCTATGTAATAAAACTATGTATTGAAGAAACTTTTTTTAAATAACCGAATTCGTATAGTCGATTAATCAGCCATTTTATCCGTTTTCTATCCCAACTATATATGAGCCTAGGGTTGCCATCTCTTTAATTTGGCAACCAGGACAAGGCGCGTGAAAACCCCGGATTTTAGGGCCCAGAACCCGGACACGTCAACAGTTTTTTTTAAAGATAGTCAGTGTAATAAAAAACAGTTGAAAATGTCATAAATCACCTTTTTATTTATTTTCAAATTAAATTTAGTCATCTTTTATCATCATTTTAAATATACCTAATAAAATAGAATCTTATTACAGTTTGTTACAAATTGTTTTAATAATCAGTTAGAATTTTTTTATTCGTAAAATAAAACACGAATTATTCTGTTATGAAAACAAAACCTTATTAAAATATTAAGCCTAACAAAATTCAATTAAATTTTTAAACAAAAAATTTAAAAGTACTGAGATCATTTTAGAATTCAGTCTTACAATTTTTGATGTAGGTAAATCTTTTAACTCAATAATAATTATCTCTTTAAATTTTTATCAGCAGCCATTTAAACAACCAAATATCTCTTAACATAATATGAAATAAATTCAGTCTTCTTAAATCTTAAGCAACAAAGCTGAAACTATTGAAAGTATAGACTTACTGAAATGTACGTTACATTATTAATTTTTTAGGCATAAAATAACCAAAAACTATACGTATTTATATCACCTTAAAGTTTTAATCAACAGCCATATTGTAAATTTCTTTTACGTAATAAAAACAATCATAACTCTACAAAAATGAAAAGAAATTATTGCACTCATAAGTACATTATTTAGTTATCTAGCTATTAAAGCTTTTTCCTCAGCGTCTCGCCTTTTTTACTTTTCAGTTTTTTTGTATTTATCACTCTTTCCGATAGCTTTTAGAATATCTTCCCCTTTTCAAAGGAATTTGTAAAAATCAAAGCTGCTGTAGGTATTCTTGGAAATTGAATTTAATTTTAATTAAAGATAAATGAAATAATGTTACTTTGTTTGAACCACTTTTATATTTGTTTAAAGCCGACCGACCGGTTTCAGAACGATCTCAGGGCAAACGTATATGTTTGACTTTAAATTATTTTTTTTAAACCCGGACATCAAATGAAACCCCGCCCGGACGCCCTCTAAACTAGGACAAATCCGGGGAAACCCGGACGGATGGCAACCCTATATGAGCCCAGCTTTACAACATTTGCATGATAATCAAATCAGATATGCCTAAACAAAAAAGAAAGAAAGCGATAAGTCTTGATGGATACGTGAGATCACTTTGGTGTACTTAGAAAAACTACACTGCACAAGTCGTAGGTTGGTGCTAATACACAAAAAAATACAAATTTACACTTTCAAAATCAGATATTAACTAAACAATGTCTAAAAAAACATCAAAAGAGAACGACTTGGTTTATACCATTAAGAATTTCCCACGAGATAAAACTTTGGTACATATACCCAGCAGCAGTACACCTATCGAACATTGGCTGTAGGATTATGTAAGACTATTTAGTTGATTGCGTAATTGTTATTATTGTACAATGAACCTAGTCTAGCCGATTAATAAAATTACTTATATGTGGGAAATGTCTGGTAAAAGTTAAAGAATGCGTACTTAAATTAGGTTTGTCGAATACCTAGTTCATTCACGACTAAGTCGGAAAATATTCAAACACACATTATATTAATTTAACGGTAATATATGCATTGTGCAAGCCATCTTTTGTCTAAGAATTTTATTTTTATTTTATACTAGTCCCATTCGTCCCGTTCCCATTCCGCCTCCCCTTCCTCTCCCGCATAACCTTCCCCTCACGCATTCCCACCCCGCCTTCTCCGCCTTCCCTCTCCCCACTCCCTTCTCCCGCTTCTCCCGCCCCACGAACCCCTCTCTTGAGTTCCCCTCTCCACTCCCGCATTCCATACATTCAGTCCCGGTACATTCAGTTTTCAAACAGCTCGCGTGCCACCTATTTCATTTTTTACACTAATTTCTTTATGCCAGAGTTCACCGCTTCTTTTATACAAACCTTGTCCTGACAATAACGAACACAGAAAAAAAAAGAATTATCCAATTTGGTGCAGTCGTTCGGAAGTTATGCGGGTACATACATTTCGGCGATTCATTTTTATTTATATAGAAGAAGAAGATAGAAGATAGAAGAAGAAGATAGATAGATAGATAGAAGATAGATGAATACCTCACAAGAGATAACAGAAGAGTCCCAGTTGCTCTCGTCTGGATCCAGTGAGACTAACCAGTGGCCTCCAATTGGGGTATGTTGTGAGGCTAAAGATAATGGGGAGGGAAAGGAGATGGGAAAGTGAAAGGTGGGGAAGCACTTAGCTATTCAGATCTGGTAAGCATAGCTAGAGCCATTTCAAGCTACGTTTCAATTCTAAATGATGGTCTTACACCAGGGCGATACTGAGAGTATCTTCCACTCTGAAACGTGCCGCAAATATACATTATATTATTTTAAATTAATAAAATTGTGAAATGACACAAATTTATCAAATAAAACTTATTTGCGTTCGCCGGGATTTAAACCCGCGTTGTCGAGTGTCTTCAAGGTATAAAATTAAACTGATCAGTTTAATTTTATTCTCATCAGACTTATCAGTTTACCCCTAAGATGCTTGACTAAAGCGAAACCGGTCGGTATTACAAAAATTAAATAAATCGTGGTTAAAAACAAAGTTATTGTTTTATTTGATTCAATATGTCAAACCACAAAGTGACTGCTTTCTATCAAAATAAAATATTATATTATTTTCTAACAAGTTGTTATGAACTAATAAAAATATTATTGTGCAAATGTTCGTCTGAATCTCACATTACGTTAATGCATTCAAAACACTGAATACTGTGTTATATTTCAGATATAACATTAATTTGCTCTTTCAGGAAAAGTAAAAAGATACGAGTAATTGTTTTATTTCATTCAATATGTCAAACCACAAAGTGACTGCTTTCTATCAAAATATAATATTATATTATTTTCTAACAAGTTGTTATCAGTGCCGTAAATAGGGTGGTGCCACCGGTGCCCAGGCACAGGGCGTAGACTCTGGGGGGCGCAAGAATGGCGTATAATAGGCGAAGGGTCCACTTAAATAGGGCGCAGTTATAGAAGCTCGCACAGGGCGCAGAAAAGGCTATTTACGGCACTGGTTGTTATGAGCTAATCAAAATATTATTGTGCAAATGTTCGTCTGAATCTCACATTACGTTAATGCATTCAAAACACTGAATACTGTGTTATATTTCAGATATAACATTAATTTGCTCTTTCAGGAAAAGTAAAAAGATACGAGTAATTGTTTTATTTCATTCAATATGTCAAACCACAAAGTGACTGCTTTCTATCAAAATATAATATTATATTATTTTCTAACAAGTTGTTATCAGTGCCGTAAATAGGGTGGTGCCACCGGTGCCCAGGCACAGGGCGTAGACTCTGGGGGGCGCAAGAATGGCGTATAATAGGCGAAGGGTCCACTTAAATAGGGCGCAGTTATAGAAGCTCGCACAGGGCGCAGAAAAGGCTATTTACGGCACTGGTTGTTATGAGCTAATCAAAATATTATTGTGCAAATGTTCGTCTGAATCTCACATTACGTTGATGCATTTCCTTTCAAAACACTGAATACTGTGTTATATTTCAGATATAACATTAATTTGCTCTTTCAGGAAAAGTAAAAAGATACGCCAGGTAATTGGCGTGTTGCCAGGTAATCTGCCAATGTAAATTTCATACTCACTGGCAGAATTACAAATGGACGAATTTACACTAAACAAAAAAATCTGTTTTTAATGGGTTTAAATTTTTCGGTGTTAAAGTTTTGTTTTATGTGAGCCACATTCTCCCGCCTGGAACCAGTAAGACAATGGCATCACCAATTGGGGTATGTTGTGGGGAGGGGAAGGAGGTTGAGAAGAGGAAAATGGAGAAGTATCAGACTATTCAGATTTGGTCACCAAACATGGCCAAAGCCATTTCGAGCAACGTTTCGATTCCGAAGGGTGGTCTTTCTCCACGGTCTTTCTTATTACATATTATTTTAAATCAATAAATTGTGAAATAACACAAGATAATCAAGCAACACGCTGGATTTTTAACCCGCAACATCTGGATTCGTAGCCAAGGATGATAACATCTCGATTACGGAGTCACGGAGGCAGTGTGTAGGTAGGTACTTCATAAATATCATACACATTAGGTGTGTAATAATCAGGTATTAATTGTTTATTTTATTTTATTGTTTTTGTTCTCTTTCTAGTTCTCATTTATACATAATGTTAATATGAGATGCAAACACCAGTTACCACCTTATGTTTTAATGATTTGCTTTTAAGTAAATACATATAGGTATAACTTTTATATATAATAACTATGCTAAACAAACCACGGCTATTTTATGTTTTAATTGGTTATTTCATTTTTATTTTATTCTTTCTCTTCTCTTTTTTTTATTTTTTTTCTACAACACGTGAATGTAGGACTAAAATATGCAATGCATACAGAAGTTACCTAAATGTTTTAATCCTCTTAAGTTATTACCTATATGTTATTAAGTACCTATTTACCTTTTGTTTTTTAAATTAATATTATTTTAATACTATGCTAAACAAATAACAATTACTATGTTTAAAACTTTTTATTTTATTTTGTATTTATTCTCTTCTTTTTATTTCCTCAATTTTCTTTCTTTTTTGTGCAAATCATGTTCCATATGTTCACACCAGTGCCGTAAATAGCCTTTTCTGCGCCCTGTGCGAGCGTCTATAACTGCGCCCTATTTAAGTGAACCCGTCGCCTATTATACGCCATTCTTGCGCCCCCCAGAGTCTACGCCCTGTGCCTGGGCACCGGTGGCACCGCCCTATTTACGGCACTGGTTCACACTCATAATAATTTGACTTTCCTAAAACAGGAATCCTCCTAGTTGGGCAGTCAAAAAATTTCATAAATTATGTATGATATAATGTATAATATATAATGTATAATCTTGTACTAAATAAATAAATAAAAAATTAAAAAATAATAAATTTTACAAAAACAGTAAGGTTAGGTTTTTTTTCACGTGTGCAAATGTGTAAAATACGAGTAATTCTCTCGAGTAATTCCGTCCGTGTGTAATATTAGTACTTACATACGTAAAATTCAAGCCCGTATTATTTAGTAATGTTACTGGTAATTGGGTACTACTATAGGAAAGTTTGTAACTGTAGATGAATAAAAATAACTTTTAAGTACCAGTGCTATTGAGTGCCATTCAAAGGAAGTGTTCTTTATTATAGGTGACCATAGAAAAAAACGGAAGGTGAAAGGAGTTAGTAAAGGTTAATTGCCTACTTTAGGAACTGGGAGAATGTTCGATTTTTTGCTTTTGACTATCGTCATTGTTCGATAAAGGCAGAAACAATTTAAAAAAAAATCAGAGTGTTCAATTCACACGCGGTAAAAGTGAAATCTTCAGAAAACTAAAGTAGACAAGAGTGGAGAGGCTACGAAGCACCGTACAAAGAGGAAACCGATTTTACTATATCATTCTCTGGCAGGCTAAATCCTAAAGATGTATGTGTTTGTCTTTTTTTTAGTGTGGCTATTTTTCGTTACATCGAGTTTCAAGTCACAACGGTGCTAAAAAAGTTTTTACTCGAGAAGATCCAGGTTTTCCGATTATTTGGTTTGTGGAACAAATCTCACAAACAGGAAACTTGTAGCAAAAATAAATACGACAAATGAACGAGAGAAACTGTGTAAATTTTAATGAAGGAACTTGTAATTTTTACATACGTACATCGTTTGAAATACATTTCAATTGTAATACCTAATAATTGTTCTAAGATTCTGAGCCATTGATCTAAGATTCGCTTTCGCCGCTTCTCACGCAAGTGTCACACAGGCTTGTTCGTCTTTTTTTAATGATATCTTCCATAACATTGTTTGATTCATTACTCTCTTACAACTTCATCTTTCTACACGTATCAAGTCTAACCGGGACCAACTCTACTTGAAAGTTGTTATACAAGAATTAATCTTCTCCTAGAGATTATTGAAAAAACCGGCCGTATCAATCTTCTTTTGCATTAGGTAAATGTAAAAAAAAAATACTTTTTTCCTAATGCACTTGAATTTTATCTAGAGAGCATTGTCGTAGTAAGCATGCCTGCTAAAATATTAGTATAGCTTTCATTAAAAATTAAGCAAAATATTTATGAAATTTACATTATAGTTAATAGAATAATACATATTTCGCGGGTTAGGCTAAAGATTTATTACCACAATTAATTAGTCTTTATTTTGGGTATAATCAGTTTGCAAGATGAAATGTATTTATAGGAGTTTAATAATAACAAAACAGTATAATTAACAAAAACTTTATGGGTTCACTGAGAAACAGAGATGAAGATAAACAAAATATGTGTCGAACCTCCGAAGGGATACTTAAATGTTCCCTTAACCATTTTTATCAAATGGGTTTTAACGAGTATTTTTCTCTGAGTTAGCTAAATTCCAAACGCCGATGGTTTACAAAGCGTCTCTTGGTTCAGTCCTGCCAGAGTTGAAGTACATAGCACGGTAAGCACCGGGGAGAAACTTTCTGTATGTAGGTAAAACTTAACGTTTTATCGGTCAAAAAAGCTGTGACATCACTTCCAGGGATTACATCTGGAAGCCTGAGCGGCGCGGCGCTGTGAAAAAACTTACCAATAGCACCCCTTGCTTTAATTAGTAAGAAACGAAGCGATGAGGGAATGACGAAGTATTCGAGATCAAAGAAATAAGCAATAAACGCTCGGAAATCTGCATAACAATTAGATGGTTTAGTTACAGTGTTAATTTATTTATTAACAACATCAACGGGTATTGATTAGCAACATGATGTCACAGTAATGCGGCTTCTTCTCACTTTTACGACAAGGCCCAGTAAGGTTAAATGCACTTAATTTCACTATTAATTGGTACCAATTAATTAAGCAAGTGAACGTAAACTCTTCTAGTGAACGTAAAACAACCTGCACAGAATTATTACCAAACAAATGCAGCTTCGAATGCTTGTTTTTACTATAACTTTCCTAATAAGGCAATATTTATAATAATTAATATAAGTGACTTGTACGGGGTAGTCATTATAACGTATCGGAAAGTTGTTGTTGACATTATTTACTATTAAGTTGATAACTAAATGTTATTTCCTCAAAATCCATGTTCAGTCTCCTCGAGTATATAATTACGTTGTGAAGATTTAACAGGTAATAAGCAGCGACAGGTAGAGAAACGTTTGATCAGAAACGTGTTAAGCGCTAACAATCACGTAGAAGAAACGTAGTCGAGATCACACACGTATTCGAAAGCAAAAACAAACACCATCCTTTCATTGCGCGTTAACTTGCTGTGGTCAGGGGCGGATTTAACTATAAGGGTGTTAATAAGCTTAAAAAATAATTTCCAATAGAGAAAATTACAAAATATCCAATACAAAACACTGAAAATGACGAAGGGCACTTTAAACCCCATTTCAAAATCATTTATAATAAAATATAAACTATTTACCGTTGGTTATTTCATTTAAGATATTTCGTACAATCATTATATCTCGATTGGAAGACGTGTGATTTAAAAAGGTTCTATTTCATAAAATACAGGATAACACTAATTTCAAAAGGAGTAATTTCAAAAATTATTTTTAAAGAAAAATAAACCTTTGACGGCCTAATGGTTACAATCTTGGTTACAAATGCCGACGTGCGCAAGAATATTTTATTCGATTAATTCATGTTATTTTACAATTTATTTATTTGAAATATTTGCACATTCCGGAGTGGTAGATACTTTTAGTGTCGCCCTGGTGAAGGAACACAATCAAAAATCGATTTGTTGCTTGAAAAGACTTGTGATTGTTGACCATATCTGAAAAGCTGGGTACTTAGAAACCTTACTTTACCTTATCTCCTTCTCCTCCCCGCTACTTTCAGATGCACAGCATACCTCAAACTGGAATCTATAGTCTGACTACAGACGATAGGGAGCAGTTGGAACTCTCGTGCGGTACTCGCATATTATCATTTATAAAAAAACCCTTGTTACGAAAAACCTGGCAATATTTGAGATTACTATCATTACAAACAGCAAATATATGCACAGAGGATAATATAGTAATTTAAACTGCGACACCTCAGTAGGAACCCGACGCATGTGTCCTCTCAGCTATTAATGTAATTTAAATTTACCATTACCTTAATAAATATTAACTTCACTCTACAACTTTTTCGTTATTTGTTTTTGGAGTGTTGTGCCGTGTTGCTCTACCTCCTTCTTTAGCCAACGTTTCGAACAGCGTTGCAGCTTCCATCATCAGGGCAGATCCGGCAGATCCGGTAGATGTGTAATTTCACCACTAAAAATCAAACCTTTAGTGGTTAAATTACACATCTACCGGATCTGCCGGATCTGCCCTGATGATGGACACAGCAACGCTGTCCGAAACGTTGGCTAAAGAAGGAGGTAGCGCAACACGGCATAAAGGTTTGATTTTTAGTGGTGAAATTACACATCTACCGGATCTGCCGGATCTGCCCTGATGATGGACGCTGCAACGCTGTCCGAAACGTTGGCTAAAGAAGGAGGTAGAGCAACACGGCATAACACCCCAAAAACAAATAACTTATGAAAAAATACTTATGGCTGTGAAAATCTTAAAACGTATCATACTCTACAACTCTACGAAGAAGAAAATAAGCACTAATAATCTTAACGAAAATATGAAAAAGAACAAGACACAGAAAAATAAAAAGGTAACGGTCGCAACTGCGACTCGAACCCAGAACCTCTCGTCTTACCAAGAAGAGCGCATTACAAATTATAATATGAAAAAAAAAATGACTTGTCGATAATATTGTTAATTTTAAATATGAAATTGACAAATATGACGGTTTGATAAGAGGTGGCTGTGGCCTAAGAAGAGAGGTTCTGGGTTCGAGTCCCAATTGCGACAGTTATATTTTTATTTTGCTGTCTTGTTGTCTTTCATATTTTTGTTGTTGACGTTGTAATAAAAAATCGAGTGCAGTTTACACGCGGCAGAAGCGAAACTTTACCAAAACAATATCAACCAATACTTGAAAAGTCAGGTCATAATCAAAGCGACCAATGAGCGCAGATCAGCGTAATTTCCGTTTCATATCTCAACCAATAGGAGCATTTAAAAGTGACATCGTAATCAAAGCGGTCAATGAACGCAGTCAATGCGTCGCAGGAGCAGTAATCGTCATTTCCGTTTCATTCGAAATCCAAATCATAGCGTGGCTATAGAAGTTTCACTTCAAATATTAAATATTAACTAAATTTCTCTTTTGGTGGCCCTAATTCCGACCCTGACTATGGTTGATATAATCTACTCGTATAATGAAAAAAAGTTAATTTTTTATAACGGAGTTTCTAAAACACAATCATTAATCTAGTGCGCTAAGGGGATGCGGCGATTGAATAATCGGAAATAGTTTCTTTATTTGACTTTAAGTTTTTTGCAATACATGATATTACGATGTGGCATCATTATTCTTCATTATTTTAAAGTTAATCATAATCGGCCGGCCGACGGTGTGAAGGTAATGATCGATCTCAATGGCGTAGTGACCGCCTGGGCTCTGGGCAATTCTGGGCATTCAAAATTTTTATTTAAAAAACGTCTTTCTTTCATGAGGTAACATTTTCTCATTATTTTATCTTTGAACCAAAAATTGGGAACTGCTCCGGAAAATGAAAGTGTAAGGAATATTATTGATTTGTAAAATGTTCAAAAAATTCCGAAACTGTCGTTAATTTAAAATATAAATTATATCGATAAACACATGAAACTTCATTTAGATCAATTCTCCCTTCTTTTCTTCATTCCACCCCAATTATTTCCATGGTCGGTTTTTTTTTAAATTTCTTAAATTCTGAGCTTTACACGTTAATAAATTATTACGTGGAAAAAATTAATTTGTTCAATGATCTTTCTTTAATGTACTTTTAATCATTGTATAACTTTAGTATTAGTTTCAAGGAAAATAAAATTAGACTATTAGGTTAAAAACCGTTTCCGCGGGAAAACTATAGTACGAAAATTTCAATAGTTCTATATGAATATTATAGATGGCAGCACTTCCGTTTGTATCTGCTAAGTGGAGCGAGTGTGTACGGCAGACGTTAGCGTATTAATAATATAGATATAAAAAAATCCCTATTCTTTGCCCATCAGTTGATTTCTTGCTATAATACCGCCCGAGCTAGCATAGCAAGTAGAGTAAATAATAAAATGTTAAATATATTTCTTTAACGTTATAAAATTTTAATGAGTCTAGTTTTTGCACTGATAATTCGTGGTGGAATTCCATTGTATTAGAATTCGAAATTAAAACACTTTTGTATATTCTTCCATTAATTTATATTTCACCAGGACCGGTTTCATCCTATTACGGACATTTTCAAGTCTGAAAATGTCCGTAAGGGTACGATCAGGTACAAAGCGGGTTTCGGTTTTCTGATTAGTCGGCGCATGGGCGGCCGACTGGCGCAGGCGTGCTGACAAGAATGTTTGTATGTCAACGTATCAGGCCGAACATAGTGAAGGCAGGTTCAGATTTATGTCCGCGCGAGGCGGCGCCGATAAGCTTCACCGGAATGAATTCTTAATTCCTGCTCGCCGGTGACGCCGGTCAGAATGTGATATCAAAATGAGCGATCTGTTAATTGCCGCTATTTTCAATCAATCGCCAATCTGGGATAAAATAAATACATTCCATACCACCAGAAATGTTGTTGACAAGTGATGGAATGAAATCAAAAAGATCAGTCAGGCTACCGCGCAGGTAGCGCAAGTTTTATCCGCGTTCTGTTTGTCCACATCTCGGCGTCAACTGCCGCCGGTGGAACAGGGCACTGAACGCCGTTAATCTGAAAACCGAAACCCGCTTTGTACCTGATCGTACCCTTATAGGATGAAACCGGTCCTGGTGAAATATAAATTAGTGGAAGAAAGTACAAAAGTGTTTTAATTTCAAATTCTAAAACATTATAAATTTTTGTAACATTGCCTTTTTGTTTTTAAATATTATGTTAACCATATTATGTTATTAGTTAAGTATATAAAAATTATGTAAAATGTTACATTGTATACCAATTATGTACCCAATACCCAATAAACAAGTTTAAATTGTTCAATTATTCAATTGTTGCTAGGCAAATAATTCAACATCTTCCGATTGCAATATTTTGCTGCGTAGGTAGATACAAGGTTGATTTAGACAGGGAGAGATGCATTTTAAATGCATATAAAATGAATGGGCAAAGGATATCTAAAAAATTGCATAAAACTCATCAAAGTTGCTTGCCTTTAGGAAGCCAATTTATGAGTTTGCCTTGGGCCCGATAGTGTATCGCTCCACCACTGTAATTTTTTTTCGGTATCTACACCAACAGAGTGTTTTTACAAAATTATACCCAACCCAATCAATTTAAATTGTTCAATTAACATTACATTGCGAGTGTGACTGGGAAATACTGACCCCATAAATTGCATCGAAGGCGAGAGCTTTCCATTGCCCTTTGTATGCAAAAGGCCCTTCTCTAGGTAATATACATTCCGAGCAGGTAAACATAATTTTCCCATAGAGTTTGGGATCGGGTGAGAATTGAATTGCTCAATATATACAACGACCATTATACATACGTTCTGCAGGCCATTATTGTTATGTAGATTTTAACAAAATAACGATTGACCAGTAATAAAAATACCGGGCCAGAGACAATTAAG
Source organism: Limnephilus marmoratus (assembly GCA_917880885.1). NCBI lineage: Eukaryota > Metazoa > Arthropoda > Insecta > Trichoptera > Limnephilidae > Limnephilus > Limnephilus marmoratus. The sequence continues at coordinate 35,408,294 of OU862912.1, read as the reverse complement.
CGTTAAAATGCGTAATTAAGATGTTTTACTATGTCAAGTGAGGTATCAACTTATTTATTTGTTTGTCTAAGTGCTTGGAAATAACCTAACACTTGAATTCTCATGATATTTCGTCACATTTGGGTTTGCAAGTTTGGATATATTTCTATGAGAACTGCTTACGAATTCTGTCACCTCTTTCGTAGTATTGATGATGTATATAGTGAACTATTTATAGACTCTAGGTTCATTTAACTAGCTTTGTAAGTAATAATTATTTAATTAAAAAGCTACAGAGTACCTATATATATTGACACGTTTTTATCACTCTTAGGGCCAGTTTTATAACCATCCTGATACCATTTTAACTAATATTTGGTCTACCACTTGACTTTGTCGTTTTATAAACATTCGCAAGGCTACCGGTCGGTTATGTAGCGGTTAATGCTTTACGGACCGATTTTGGCCAGTTAAATGGATAACGATCCGTTTGCTAACGTTTTTTGACAATTTTTAGTAGGAAGTTGTTCTCGGAGCTTGGTTATTTATTTATTATCGAAATCAGTCAGTAACGCTAGCTTCATTTCTTTTATACATTCAATAACATTATTATTCAATTTATAAAAACAGTTTATTTATTAACAAGTTCTGCTGTGTAATTATTATTACGCGTGACAGCTGTTTCGCCTAGTTTGATAATGCCTTCAGAAGGCGAAATAGCTGTCACGTGTAATAACAATTAATAATTACATAGAAGAGCTTGTTTATAAAAAACTGTTTTTTTTTAAATTGAATGATAATATTATTTTTAAATTGGATAATAATATTACAAAAAAAATTAAAATGGGGTTCTACAAATTAAACTTGATAAAAATAAATAAGTTATTATTAACACTACATTTCTAAGCTCTGGGATCAATACTGCAAGCAGCTGGCGATTTTACAGGAATCTCCAAGTCGACGCATCGACGAGAGTGACCCAAGTAATAAAACTTTCGGACTAAATGTAACCGATGACCGCTAGTAATGCACATTTGTTTATAATACGTAAAATAAGATAACGAACGGATACCGTTAACGAAAAACGGTTCGTTACGTACCTGAAATTTGGTACTTCGTTTATAAAACCGGCCCTTAGCGTACAACGTATTGAACCTTTCGTAATAATTTTGAAATGCTACTTTTATTAATTTGGTGAAAGGGTTCTGAAAACTACTTTCAAAATTTAACTACCTAATAATTATTATGCGGTAGTTGTAAATGGATATGTTAAGTTGTGTACTTACTTTTAATTAATAAGATTCTTGTTTTATGCGTAACTAGATACTTACTTGAATCCTAAGCTTTAGGTGTTCGTCTGTGTAACGAAACGCACTCGCCTTTCATTTTGGTTTATATTTAATTTGTTCCTATACTTACCCTTAAGCTGAGGTTTTATTTTATTTTCTCCAAATAAAGTCGTGTGTTTTGTATCGTACCTGCGAAGAAAAGAAAAACAAAATTAAATTAGTATAAAATAAAAATAAATGCAAAAGAAAACAAATTCATTTTAAGGACTAAGATCACTAAAAATTCCTTCATTGCTACGTGAGGAATAAAATACGTGACAAACAAAAATTAAAAGAGTGCCTACTTTTTAAGAACCCACCAGTGACTAGAATAATGTTAAAATTTCACTTCAAATGAGTAAACATGAAAATGGTTTAAAATAGCATTGTCATTTTGTTGACAAACATTAACGGGTGACGAATAACCTGATCTCTCCCGCTGAAAATTTCCTACTACCATCACGAGCAAAAAAATGTTGCTTGTGGCGCGATGGAGGACTCAGTGAACTCGCGATGCCTGGGTGGGAATCAGACGCGATGCAAACTGAGCCACTGACCAGTCAGAGTGTTTATATTATTTATATTTACACGTTTATATTTACGGTGTTTTAATCATCAGAACCATGATTGAATACGGTTCCATAAATCCACTCTTTCTTCATCGTCTCTTCTTGTCCTCAAAATAAACGAAGGAAAAAAATTTCAACACATCAATCACTCTAGCCTTAAATCGACCTCTAACCCATCCATAAACCATGTTCTACCTTGCAAGTTTTCAAAATGAACTCAGTTTTCCCGGCAAAATCCCAGAACCATGATTAATTAAATTTCTTAAGGATAGTAAAATTTTAAAATATTACTAAAGATTTGTTAACAGTCATTTCATTTTGGGAGAAGGGGATGGGTACCGCTGCCCCCATTAATTGGATAACCAAACGTCTGCCAAAGGTCATCCCAAGTGAAATGCTACGCTACGTTTGATGACTTAGCAGGGGTGCCCGGGTTCACAGGGTAAGGTTTGTCTAGGTCTGGGCGGTGAATGCATTTTCCCACCTATTGCGTGGCAGGTCGGATCAGGAGAGACTGGTTGAAGGAGACTTAATAGACCTGTCCAACCGGACTTTCTCGACCCTCGGCTTACATGGATTCACACGTTAGTCACTTCTGGACACATTGACCCTCAGATACCTCCCCTTCCACCCTTAAGATCATTCCAAGTGAAACGCTACGAAATGTTTGGAGACTTATCAGGGGTGCCCGAGTTCATGGGGTGAGGTTCGTGAATTTTCACTCCTTCCTTTGACGGAGAGAAAATTCATGACATATGCATGGAGGAATATTTTTTCCCTGGGCCTCCTGTAAGGAGCTAATGTAAAAAAAGTCCGCCTCTGCAGGAACCCTTAGTGAGGAGGACTATAAAAAAAGTACGAATTATTACCTTATTATTACTTTAAAAAATAGTTTTAAAACTACAGTAGTATAAAAAGAATAATAATAATAGAAAATAATGCAATAAGTAGGCAGATTAAAAATTATATTAACTGAATGTCTGAAAATCGTCAAAAAGATTAACTTCAGGCATCATACTTGTACCTTTTAATGTCTACTAATTGATTTGGATAAACGTTGAGCGATGGGTGAAGCTGGAAGCGTCTGTAAACTAATTTATAATCGCAGATGCCGAGGAAATCTCGCGTGGCAATTTCCAGTTTGGCCTTACGGGACCCGACAGGTGATCTTTTCAAATATGAAATGGAAAATGAAACAAAGTCACGAGCTGCAGACCAACTTGCTTTTCAGAACTGGAGATTCAAGATACAGTAGGCTATCAAGTCTAGTATTATATACTTCTTCTTGTACTTCTTCTCTTCTAGCAGGTACCTACCAGACCGTCTTCACTTTCCCGCACAACACGGAGCAACTATCGTTCATCAATCTTATCTTCTCAAAGAGTAAGCGATCGCGTTCGATCGCTCACGTAATAACAAGACGATCGAAATGTCAGCTGTCAGTTTTGATAAAGATTATTCGATTAGTTAGACCGCGTGCAAACCCGGGTCATGGCTTGTGAAACACTATTTTAACTTTTAACGTCAAGGGATATTTTCATAGGTTTAGTATTTTTGTAATTTTAATTGTTTTCAAAATAAAGTAAATACGGGTAAGGATTAAAACATACTTTTTAAATATATCTATTTGAATTTCACTTTTCTTTTCTTGATTGAATGAAAGCATGAATGAAGTGGAATCTTGAAAGTGGAAATTAACCCACTTCATGACATCTAATCGAGCTGAAACTCGGCAGATAGATTCGTAGTCGATGACAATGAATTGTCGATGTCGATGACACACACGCGGACTTATTAACTCGTAAGCATTTTTTCTGAAAATATACTAAATAAATGTCAGCGGCGTTAGGCCCGGTTAGTATAAGGGTTGTTTCCCATCACCGGGTAGGAAAGTTCAAACCTGGTGGCACTTCATCATTCCTTTGAAAGGTCATTAAAAATTATGAAAAAACTAGGTTAAATAAGTTACGTTAGGTTAGGTTAGTGGCCTTTTTTACTTTCACTTTTAATCACTTTTCGAGAGGGTATTGAAATGCCACTTCGTTGAGTAGTCATGCAGCCGAAATAGTTGTATTATACATAGTAAAAAAAGGTTTTTTACAAGTTAATTTTTTTACATTCAATTTTGGCAGGTTTCTTTCAAGCCTATTTAGGGTGGTAAGAACTTTGAAAAAGACATGAAATAAAGTTAAACTATATTAAGTAAACTAACTTTAAACTAAGGTAAGCAAAAAAGGTAGAAAAAATTTACTGTAACGCGGAAATATAATATTTTTTTATTTTAAAAAAGAAAGACAATAATTAAAAATCTCCTACTACCACCACATTAAGCGGAAAATGTTGCTTGAGGACTTAGCAGTAGCCAGTCGAGGAATCAAATACGCGACGCCGGGTGGGACCCAAACGCGATACCAACTCAGCCATGACCGGATATTGAATAAGATGAAGTAATATATTTGAAATCATAAACAAATTACCATGATCGTAGTGACATAATGAAAGTAGGCACAGATATTTCCAAAAAAGCACTTTTTAGGTGTATGGCCTATTTAAAAAAAAAGCTTGTAATCTACTGTTCCAAAGCAGGACTACTGCGGGATGAGATGGAACTACGGCGGATGTTTCAAACTAGTCCGAACCAGATTGGGACGTGTTCGCAATACTCTCGATTTATCTATATGAAAGTTAGAAAAAAGTACAAAAGATCGGAAAAAAATTATTGTTTGAATATCATTTATTTTTAGAAACTATAATAATACTGCGATAAAGAGCATAAATTATTTGTATGCAGTGAAAAAAAATCGAGTGCAGTTTACACGCGGTAGAAGCGAAACTTTACCAAAACAATCTCAACCAATACTTGAAAAGTGAGGTCATAATCAAAGCGATCAATGAGTGCAGACCAGCGTAATTTCCGCTTCATATCTCAACCAATAGGAGCCTTTAAAAGTGACATCATAATCAAAGCTGTCAATTAGCGCAGTTGATGCGTCGCAGGTGCAGTGTAATCGTCATTTCCATTTCATCCGAAATCCAAATAAAGGAGGGGCTATAGAAGTTTCACTTAAAAAAAAAGATTTGGTCTGGGAATAGACAAATAATGCCGGAATCATAATATGTCAGATCGAATATTTACCTAATTAATTCACTATAAAAATCTTCTGACAGAACAAATAATGTTTTGCATAAACAGCGCCATTATGCAAATCTTACATAAACGTTTTTTCAAATGGTCCAAACATGTTTTCATTTAAATGGCTGTTGAATTTTGCGCGTCGCAAAAAAAGGCTTTCACTCTAGTGGCGAGTCCATATACGTAATATTACAAGTCGACCTTATCGGTCACAATCACAAGTTCATTGTTCCCGCCCGGTTCAGAGTAGCTAGATTCCAGATGTTACAAAACGGCTTTTTTAGCAGTTCGCGAAAGGGGTTCGTTGTTCGTTTGGACCAGAAACTGCCCGCGGCCGGAGAAAGCATTGTCCCGCGTGGCCGTGTTCCGAGTACCCACTATTTGTATTATAGTATATCTTGCTAATACTAGCGGGTTACCGCTTATGTACATTTGATTATATAAATCGTTATAATCGCGTCCGATTAATCAAAACATTTACAATCCGCGCCGCAATCGTGACTACAGAGGGGTAAAAAAGCGTACGAACGAGATTTCACATGTCGTTCAGCTGCGAATGAAGTTTGTTGATCCTAGCTCTAATAAGAAAGTACAGTCGAGAGTAACACAGTCGAGAGTAAGTGAATTATATTGTATCGGGAGAATGTTGACAGGTAACAACCACGCCCTGTCGTTTCCGATATATTGTTATACCGTCCCGTGGCTGAGTTAGACCCGCTTCACCTTAGGTCTACGGTCTGTGGATCACATGGCAACCGGTAACCTGGCCGCATACCATACCGGATGATAAAGGGATAATGACTGCCGACTGTCAAGGTAGACCGCTGCTATGGGCTAAACGCTATGGCAGGAATGTTGACATGTAAAGCGAATAAAGCGGAATTGGCGGAAGGCAAATCTATTCTAACGCTTTGCAGCTTATTTACTGGTTGAATAATGTAACATTTTCAATAGATTTCTTGTAACAATTTTTCATCTAGGTAAGCACGGTGAATAATTATAATGTACATTGTAGATTTATGTGACAAACTAGTGTTGATAGCTGACTCTGGAGGTTTCGTTGGTTGTTGCTTTTTCAGCCAATATTAATAGCCTAGATTACTTCCGGCATGTTCTTTAAATGTAAATAACATACCGCAGAGTTGCTTAGTACTTCCGCTAGATATTCTGTGACCTGCTTTATAAATATTTAGAACTATCTGGTCCCGGCATGCGTTGCTATGCCATTCAATAAAGAAATTATTTCTCCCTGAGTGTCCTTTCCCATTCGTCCCGTTCCCCTTCCGCCTCCCCTTCTTCTCCTGCATCCTCTTCCCCTCTCGCGTTCCCACTCTGTCACCTCCACCTTCCCTCTCCCCACTCCACTCCCCCCCCCCCCTTCCCCCTTCCCCCGTCCCGCGAACCCCCCTCCCGAGTTCCCCTTCCACCTTCCACGTCTTCCCTCTTCTCTTTCCCGCTCCCTCGTCCCGCCAACTCTCCTCCCGCTTTCCATATATTCAATCTCAGTACATTCAGTTTTTAAACAGCCCGCGTGCCACCTTTTACAATTTTTATTCAAATTTTCATTTTTCATGTGTATTTAATTTGGTACCTAACATAGGTACCTATTTAAAATATCTAAAATTCTTGATTCGATTCAAACTATTATTACTTTAAATAAACTTATCAACTTAAAAGATTTTCAAAAATAAAATCCTGATTTAACTTAATTTTTCAAACACGCGAACTGTCAAACTTGCGATAGTCGTTAGGTTTTCTGAAATTATCCAATTTTCTGCGCAATTTTCTTAATTTTTCTCTCCGTAAGAACCATCCTCATACTTCAAGGAATATTCTAAAAAAAGAATTAGCGAAATCGGTTCAGCTGCTCTCGAGATTTGCGCTTAGCAGCACATTTAGCGATTCATTTTTATATATAAGATAAGAAGAAGAAGATATAATATAATACACTCGTACTACGAATATTTAAAAATAATGTATTTATCTCTGAAAGAGAAGTTGTTTAATAAGTATGTAAAAAAAATATTTATTTTAAGGCAGTGCAGTATATCCATCAATTAAAAAATATATTGACCCAAAAATATTACCTTTTTGAAGAAGAAGATAACAATAATAATCTAAACGAAAATATGAAAGAGAACAAGACACAGAAAAAGACAGTGGTTGCAACTGGGACATGAACCCAGACCTCTCGTCTAACCGGGACGTGCGCGTTAACCAATTTCAATAGTTACATTATTTATTACATTGATGGGAAAAACCTTCAAAAGTTATAAAAAGAGAGTTTTTCTTATAAAAAATTTAATATTATCTTTTCTTTGATTACAAATTCGTTGAAAAACTTTTGTAACGCCACATTAATTAGTTTTTAAGATTTTTGTTTTACACTCTTACAGCAATAAAGATTATTAAGTTCACGAATAAAAAATATCGCTTTCCTGTAATACATTCATAATATCGTAACTCCGCGGAATAAAGGTGGAAGTAACAATTATTATAAGCAATAATTGTCAGCCTGAAACACTCATTTACGTTGAAAAATCTTCCGAGAAAAGATACTTGCCGCCAACGGGACTTGAACCCGTGTCCTTCTGATTGCCGGTCGGATGCTCTGACCACTGAGCTATGGCGGCTTATCTAATACCCGCCAAATAATTCAATATATACTGTTGTTTCATTCAACAATTACTGATTATTACATTTTTCCACCTGAAAACAACTAACTTTATTTTTGTGAGGGAGGTATTGTTAGTACTAAATCTCTCGCTATTTGTGCTCGCTATATTAGCTCAGTGGTCAGAGCATCCGACCGGCAATCAGAAGGACACGGGTTCAAGTCCCGTTGGCGGCAAGTATCTTTTCTCGGAAGATTTTTCAATGTAAATGAGGGTTTCAGGCTGACAATTATTGCTTATAATAATTGTTACCCTTTGTGCTATGCATAAAAAAATCTTGTGTTAAACGTTAGTTTATAAATTAAAAATAATAAGGTGGAAGTAATTTGCACGACACAGATTCTCGACTCCGAATGCGGCGCATTGATATCACTCCGTACTACGGCATCCGTGCTTTATCTCAAAGCTTTTAAAATAAATAAAGGGGTAGGTAGTGAAAGTGATTGCTTAAGGGCCTTTGTTTTGAGTTCTATTAAAAAGTTTATTAAATTATCTGTATTTCCGACACCTGTTAAGGTTCTATTTTCCGGATCTCTGAAGGTTTCCGGTCGCAGTGCATGGCGCAACTTAACGCTAAATCATTAGGCTTATCTAAACCGAAATGGTTCTTGTTCCTCGCCGTATTAAGTAAGTTTAATTGATTCTAGCCGCTTGGCTGACGAGATAAATGTATTTATATAAGATACATCGAGTTCGTGATCTTGTCATTCGAGTGATTCGAATGTTTCCCATATTATACTGCGCTGTGGAAAACTGCAGTTTTCAGTTGCATTCCCACCGAAGCCTTTCATTATAGAGCCTAGCCTTTACGTGACCGACATGGGATTCTAAATTATACCCTCACAAAGCGCTCTACAATTCTACATCTAACTTGTAGGTTCTACGAAGATAGTACTTATACACAATGCTATCTTATACACAATGTATCTGTCTATCTTTGGGTAAAAAGTTTATTGAATTTCTCCAATCAACCACTGACCGAAATTTTGACCGTTCAATGCAAAACGCTTCAACATTATACCGAATATTGGGTTTATCGCCACGTACTGGAGATTATGTTCATAGTAATTAATTGTTTACTTATATTTAAAAAAAATACATTTTATATCGACTGATGCCAAAATGATGCCGCCTTTTGTCTGAGATTAATTTTAGAGTCCCAAGCATATAACAGCAGAAACATCATTTTCCATCTTCATAAAAATGTTCTACTAATCTCAGACAAAGCGCTTTTAAATTCAGAGCATGTAACCTAGTAAGAATAACCATGTAAGAATTGAAATGATAATATGACATATTTTCGTGTAATTTAAGAACATTTAAAAAATGTATCTTAGCTAACACTGAATAATTTTAAATATCGTATTGCAAGTTATCATGTTGTTGCTGTGCATTCTATCCAGTTTCATACTATCTATTTTGTACACACGTGTTAACATTTTAGATGTAGGTATATTAGTGATTATTGTCATTTATTTATGTTCTTATATCTTTTTTTAAATTTTATTTAATATTTACATGTAATTATTGTAAATCTTTTAGCCCACGGGAGACCCTTACTTTGTTAAAATTTTATGTCCATGTCAAAATAATATGTCATTAAATTATATTTGTATTGTTAAGTGTGTTATATACAGATGTAAAAATATCTACTGATTTTCCGAAATAAAACAATAAAATATTTTCGTTAGTATTATAATTTTCATTATTATTATTGTACAACAGAATAATTCCAATTACAGTACAATTTAGTTACCCTATCAGCATTTAGGCAAGTGACTCTTCAATAATATTTTTAAGGCATATAAAAAACAGTCACTTACATCCAAATGGTTTGCAATTTCATTTAACAGCACCACTCCCCTCGTTATGCTATGCTTTGAAAGACGTCTGTTCTGCCGTTCGGTACTCATGATGTCGACTTCGACTGTAGTGGTTTGGTGCATATAAATCATGGCATCAGTTTCAAGACTCACAGAATCAGTTTCCTCAAATAAGTTAATATGGTGCATGTACCTTGGATAGGTTCCATGCTTCCGCATACAAACATACCTGAGGAATTTCTTCTGGATTCGCTCTAACATACGAGTATCAATGTACTTCTGGTGGTACGGTGCCCAAACATCGCTCGCGTACTCCAGCTTGCTTCTTAGTATGCCATCAAATAACGCTAGCATAGCTTCTTGGTTATCAAACTGCTTACAAGTCCTGATGATGAACCCAAGAAGTTTGTAGCAAGACTGAGTGAACTGCGATATATGGCAAGAGAATGTCAGTTCGGGATCAAAGATGACACCGAGATCCTTCACGGATTTTACACGTGATAACGTTTCGCCCTGTATTTTATAATCGTAAACTAAGTATAATGTTTTTACAACGAGTGAAAGACATTGTGATACATTTATTTGTGTTAAAATCTAATTTGTTTGCCAACGACCATTCAGATAGTGCATCCAGATCAGTTTGCATTTTAAAGCAATCTTGTTGGCAGCTTATTTCTATAATAATTTAGAGTGGTAGATACTCCCAGTATCGCCCTAGTGAATAATGAAAAGAAACGTTGCTTGAAATGACTACGATATTTATTTGGTTATCAGCTATTTCCTGACTTCCCTCTACCCAATTTCCTTCCCTTTCTCATTCCCTTCAGCCTCCAAACATTCCCCAATTGGGGATGACATAGTACCCCTGGTTAAGGAAAGTTGGAAGCAGTTAAGAGTCTTGCGCAGTATTCATGTAAAAAAATAAAGAACATAAAGTTTGTCGGCCTCCGAGGTCGAGGGGTAAGGCTCTCGACTAGTAATCAGGAAATCGCGGGTTCACATCCCGGCGTGCGCAAGAAAAATTTATCAGATAAATTTGTGTTATTTAACAATTAATTCATTTAAATAGTGTGTAATAGTGTACTTGCGGCACGTTTCAGTGTGGAAGATACTCTCAGTTTCGCCCTGGTGTAAGACCACTATTCAGAATTGGAACGATACTTGAAATGGCTTTAGCCGTGTTTGGTTACCAGATCTGAATAACCAGGAACTTTCCCACCTTCCTCTTCCCCATCACCTTCCCTTCCCAACTACCTTCAGCCTCACAACATACCCCAATGGTGGATGCTATAGGTTCCAGACGGTCGGGAGTAGTTGGGACTCTTCTAAGGTACTCACATAAAATAATTTTCAAAATTAATAAACATTTTTATTGTGTGTAAAATGATGCCACACAAAATAAGTTTGCTGTGTTTGAAGAAGTGACATAAAGTAACATTTTGTATCAGCTTTCGGGATCAGTAATGAGTTGCCAAATTTAATTATGAGTATGTTTCGAAAAAAACCGTTGACAAATTTGCAAAACGTTCAAATTATACCGCAAGTAAAGAGAAAAATACAAATGTCCAAACAGTTGCCACTTTTTCCGGCTACTTGTTTAAACAAAGCAAGAAAACCTTGTTGAATATTTTAAATAAATAACTGTGTTTGAATGACTGCACCTTCAGGCAGAAATTTGTCATCGTATGTTTTAAGACGTGACATCCTCGAACCGGGCGTGAAGGATTCTGCTCCTTGAATTAAATGCAAATCCTTTCATGAATGCCTCCCATGAATTCCGTTAATTATTTAAGATAAATGTATGTTATTGTAGAATCACATAGTGTGACATTACTATAACATTACAGGAGTAAAACAATAATTTCATTGTACCAACCACTAATTTAATGATATATTTACCTGAAATATCACGTTTTCCCTAAAGAAGTGCAGGTAAAGGCAAGCCGGTCGCCAATAATAAATTAATGTTTTTATTACCTGCATCTTTCTTCGTTCAAACAAATTTCTGTGCCGATGCAGCAAAAAACTCTCGAAAGGTAAGATCTTTTACAATTTGGGAGGTGGGTATGGGTACCGCCGCCCCGGGAAACATTTATTGGATAACCAATACCACTGCCATAGGCCGCCCGTGAATCACTATGTATGGTGACTTAGCTGGGGTGCTCGAGTTCATGGAGTGAGTTTTGTCTAGTAATTGGGATGCGTTTGCCCGTATTTTGTGTGGCGGGCCGGATCGGAAGAGACTGGTTAAGTGAGACCTTTTGGCCTCTCCAGCCGGACTCTCTCGGTCCATCGCCTTGCAATTCTGTCACTCTTGAACGCGTTGAACCCCAGTTTCTTATCCGTCCCTCATACTTTTTTCTTCCCAGAACTTCATCTTCTTCCTTTCCATAAAAAAGACCCTCCACACAGCATCCCCAAAGATGACGTAGGCCCTGGGGGATTTTTTTTCCTCAGGGCCTCCTATGTGGAGCTAAAAAAAAAACTGTCATGAAATTTGTGGAAGGTGTTTCTATACTAAATTTCTGGGTCATTATAATCATATTCAGCTCGTTATGTAATTTACATAACAAGTTAAGGACCTTTATCAAATAAAATAATAATAAAAAACTCATTTTAATAATATTCTTTTAATCAATCTGTGTGTAAAATTTAAAAAAAACATTATACTTTGAATAAAAAAAATCTTTTTGGAAGAGAAATATTTTTTTGCTGAGTTTATGTTTATTCCATAATATCACCAGTTCAATTACACGTAGTAAAATTCATGTTAAACAAGTGTCTGGCTAAAATTTGTCATTCAAAAATGCTTGTCACGAGGTCGATGAGGTAATGCAGTAGGATATCGAATAAATATTAAGTAGGTACCTATATAAACAGGTTGAAATAAAAATTACAATTTTTTTTTTACTGGTACTGGTATTTTTGCATTTAACACTGCATAATTAATAGCAATAATATCTGTATTTCCGATCGCTGTGGATCTGTTATGTGGTTTAGCTTTAGCAATAATATTAACATGCAAAGGAGATCTTAACCGTTGCTAAACGAATTCACTTAAACTCCCGGATAAAGTGAACTTTCATATTATCATCTAAAAGATCACAAGCTGATGAAAGCCGTTTAATTAAATCCTAAGTCGTGTAAATCACGCGGAATCTTCCACCATCTTGTTAGAAAAGCATTTGCTTGGCAAACGATTGCATAAAAGGTCATAAGGCCGTGTTGCAGATGCTAAATCAATTAAATGGTCTCTTGACCCGTCTCCTTACAGTTGCAGCTGACATTTTCTTCCTTAGCCTGCGGAGCAATTATGCTAATAGGTGAGTGTCTAAAAATAGCAACAATTACCCTGCGGTTATTTGGAATTGCAGAATTGCCAAAGGGTAAACAATTTATAGTATTAAATTGATTTGAATATAACGTGCCTTTTAGGCTTTAAAAATCGCCAATCATTAATCATTTCGTTAATTATTATTATTGATTTCACTAAGCGTTTAACTTTTTTTAACGGTGAGTTTAGCAAAAGGGCCAGTAAGAGAAAACAGGAAATTACTTTTACGAAGTTATTGCTTCCTAAAATTGTCGTTGTTGGCTGTCAGGCTGCATTCTTGCCCTCGGGCTTCTGTTACTAGTTAAACTAACCAACTAACCGTTGAGTTAAAATTTGACTCGACCACCAACAATTCACAATACAGGTGTTTTACCAGGCATTCGAGAGTGTTTTTTTTAACTTAACTTAGTTTTGGATTTGAGGCCAAAATGAATAATTTTGAACGATTATTTTTTGCCAATCAAATTGAATAATTATTTTTTTAATCAAAAGGTATAGCAAATATCTAGTACGAACATGTGCAATTTTGTTTATTTTTGTTTTAAATTATGCTGTATTGACCATTAATTAATTCAATTTTGCATGATATTGGAGGCAACTTTGGCATTTTTTTGTGAGTTAATTATATATTTTGGAGGCAAATGACTAGGACACACTGAACCCCAGATTTCTACTCACCCCTTAAACCCTTTTCCTTCCCAGAACTCTCCTCTCCTTCCTTTCCCCAAAAAAACCCTCCACACAGCATCCCCAAAGATGACATAGGCCCAGAGGGAAATTATTTTCATCAGGGCCTCCTGTGTGGAGCTCATGTAAAAAAAAATATATATATTTTTTAATAATCTTGATCTACCTACTGTGTTAACACAACGAAGAAAATAAATATATATGAAATATCATAAAAAAGCATTTCTTTGGGTAGAAATTTTAATTTTTATACGACAAATTTGTGTTAACTACGTAAATCGGTCGTTTGTAATTCCTTTATTTAATTGTTGTTGTTTTTTTTTTTTAACTTGTTTCGTCATTTTTTTAATGATTATCATTAACTCGCAAATAATTAACACGGGCACGTGTCAAGCATGGTGGTTGAAAAATCCCCACATAATGTAACCACCAAAGCAATGAATAAAATTATTTTTTTAAAATGACTTCTGAAATCAGGATAAATTGAATTCTTTGAAAAAAAAATGTTACACTTTTTCTTTTCTTTTTCAACGAAACGTGTTTATTTTTGAGATTGCATATTGTGTCCATGCTAGCTAGGAGTTCACTTGTGTTGTGGATTCAATATGGACAGTTTAGTTGGAAACTTTTTCGTAATAGTAGAAGGGCAGGAATAAGGAGTTAGTCGAAGGGCAAGCAATATATTATATTGAATTACCAAATGGCGACGGAGTAACGAAATCAATTACATAAATAATGATATTCGGGGTATTTTCCATGTAACGATTCATGTAAAGTGTAAGCTTTTACTTCAATATTTCTTTTCTGTAATCTAATTACAAAAATAATAATTCGTTATAATCTGTGTTCTTATTTTTTTTAATCTATCCAGTATCATGTCACGTATTTAAATATTTGCTAACAGCTTTCCGATTTGTGCAACTATAAATGCCAAATTAACAAACGGAGGCTTTTTACACGCGCGGATTGACATCTAAAAATAACTTTGTAGTTCATTTCTGACCTATAAACATTTGGCCTTCATAAGAAAATAGAGCGGAAATTAAAATATTTGTGTAACATGGCATCAATCCTCTTTTTATTAAAATGAAAGTCACACTAAAGATATGCAGAAAATTACGAATTCCACAGCTTTAGCAATTAAAACAGATTATATCTCGAAAATTGCTCAATAGTATTTTGCTGTGACTACTAAAAACGAGTTGACGAGAGAGCTAACTAAGCGTGTGAAATCCGCTCATGGTTTTTCTATGAAAAAGGCAACAGGCCGTCATTATCTTAGTTAGCAGCTCAAAGCAAGTCATTATATGCCTCATTACGACAAAAATGAATAGAATGTGATATTCTGCGGAGTTGGAACTGCGTTAAACTAGTACCATAATAAACTGGTAACGGGTGACTGAACAGGTTCCATGCCAACTCAGAATGAAACCAACTCAGAAACACCTCAGAAAGGTCATTGAAAGCTATGAAAAAATAATTTTAAAATAGCCGGTAACCCTAACCTAACTTAACCTATTTAACCATTTTTTATATTTTTTTCATCACTCTTAATGACCTTTCTGAGGTGCTTTTGAGTTGATATCATTCTAAGTTGGCCGGTCACCGACTAAATAGGGCTGCCAATTTTCATATATTATAAATAACACGAAATCAAAAAATTCAGCCTTACTAAAAAACCCAGTGAAAATTTTATTCAATTGACAAACGGCCGCGGAT
This sequence comes from Limnephilus marmoratus, assembly GCA_917880885.1. NCBI lineage: Eukaryota > Metazoa > Arthropoda > Insecta > Trichoptera > Limnephilidae > Limnephilus > Limnephilus marmoratus. Next base: position 35,393,047 of record OU862912.1, on the reverse strand, counting down.
GTGAAAACATTACTAATTAAAAAATTGTTCATGGAAAAAATACACGTGGTTTACACAGCCTGGGGGTAGTTTATCTCTGTTTTATTAATGATGTCTGAACGAAATTTGGAATTTTTTCAAAGTATTTTGAATGTTCTATATATTCCTTATTTTTGAAGGTTTCGTAAAAACAAATACCATTTATGAAAACTAGATAAAATTACCTTTAAGATTTGTGTATTTGAAATACACTTTATTTTCAAAAACTCCCATATTTTAAGATTCAAACTCGGAAAAAAATGGAAAAAAAATTCCTCCCAAAACATTTTTGACCAAAATGTAGAGAAACTATCACCTCACTTTTTCGTCGTGCATACAATAAAAAAATAATAAAAAATTTCAAAGTTTTTTTTATTGCCAAAAAATTAACTTAGAAATAATACCGACGTTTGAAACAGATTTCTTGCATCTCTAAAGACGTTAATTTCTTTGATTCGTTTACGAACACATGTATTAGATATTAATATTATAAAAAATTATCACTTTTAAGAAATTATCTTAAAATAAAGATTTTAAAATGTTTATTTTATCTTTTAAGTAACCTATAAAACAATATTCTGACAGTTCAACTTTGAAAGTACGGCATTTGTACAATAACTTGATTAAACTGATGTAAACCACACAAATAACATGTTAAATATATCAGCTATGTGAACAGAAGAGTAAATTCGTCACTACAACAGAAATTATTAAGTAAAATCACAACATTTAGATACTAACAAAATTTTCGATATCCCGCCATAAACACACAGCTGTTTTCTCATCACGGGCAACTTATCAAGGGCCGTTGAGAATTAATGCACAGGAAGAATTAAAACAACTTGTTTCCTAGTAAATTGAAACCATATACAACGTTGTCAGATCTTCATTGCATTTTAACAGCGTGACCACGTAAGAAAGGTTATTGGTAATAAAACGTGTTTTAGTGTACACGGGTTTTATTTATGTTATTGCAATAACACAGGTAATCGGCCGTGAAAAGTTTTTTTTTTAGTAAGGCTGATTATGTTTTCTTTTTAAACTATCGATACCTTAGTAAAACATTAAATTCGCGATATTTGCTTTAATTCGTAAGGTCAACAACTTTACACCAATCAATAAATAAAACATATCAAAACTTTAACGCTTAGGATAATTTGTTCGCTTTTCTCATAGTCGCGTCTCCCGTACTATCATCATTAAAAATATAATCTAATCTGTGTTAGAAAGAAAAAATACCACGCTTTATATTAATATACAAAATTTAACCATAAAATAAATTTCAATGTACACTTTGATGCAACCAAAGTTTCCGACCGATATTTGAAAAAAAAAAGTGATACTTTGGAAATTTTTTATTAACTATTTTTACACGAAACGACAAAAAAGTAAGTCGACGATAAAGTTTGTAATTTATTTTCCTTATAAAATATATACGTTTTTTTTTCGTTATCAGTAATTTTAGTTAGTAAAAACGTAAGGTGAGCCTTTTTTAAGCCTTTAAAAGTTTGCGTTCAAAATTTTAATATTTCAAAAAGTATATGTTTACTTCGAATTAGACAATTTGAAAGCAAATTTTATCACCTTTCAAAAACAGTTTTTAGTTTTCGAATGCGTTCAGAAATATTTAATTTCTTTATATTTTTTTTTGACCTTCCGACAGAATAGGTCCATTTTGTTCACAAATAAATTGGGATTTAAATTCCACCTTAAACATTGTTTAGTGCCTATTACTATTAAAACCTCACATATTAATATTAATAATTTATTTATTTATTTCATAACTGGTCACCAAACACGGCTAAAGCCATTTCAAGCAACGTTTCAATTCTGAATGGTGGTCTTACACCAGGGCGATACTGAGAGTATCTTCCACTCTGGAACGTGCCGCAAATACACTATATATTATTTTAAATGAATAAATTGTGAAATAACACAAATTAATCTTTTTTTTTTTGCCACGCTGGGATTCTATCCCGCGGCCTTCGAAGTGCGAGTCAAGAGCCTTACCGCTGAACTACGCCGGCCGTCAAATGGTTGCAGTGGTTTTTAATTAAACGTCAAAATCAGGCATATTAAATAATAATAAATTACAATAAAATATGTAGGTAAATCATAAACTGAAATCTCTAATTCGAGAGGAAAAAATTGTAATGTTAGTGTAATTAATATAGCTTCATTTTTGATTTATTTGCGACTCATAACTTGGATCTTAGATCTTCGTTACGATCTTCTAAGAAATCAAAATACATTCTTATACCAAAACAGTCCGAATTTATACCTTTTATTACAGAAGAAAACGAAATTTTTTTAGATAAAAATTTATTATGTTGGTGTGTAAAGTACTTAGTTCCAAAAGCTTATATCAAAATTTTAAAGTTAATTTTACTTTTAAAATTTTATTCCCTTGTAAAACATATTACCTATATTATACAAATATATTTTTTCATTGTTGCAATATTGTAGTATTTAGGGATCATATTGTTTGCTTTGTTATCTACACATGTTCTCAACTTCTGTTTTCTACTCATTGCTGTTTTACAAGCTCACTAGAGCTATCTTTTTCATGTTGTAGTTATACCTGATACTATGTATGTAAAAGCTGAAAGGCGTCAAGGTTACAAATGAATTAATAAAACAAAATGAACTTACTTTCAACGAAGCTTTTTTAAAAAAAAAAACGAAGAGTGCACGGTGGCGGGAATGAGGATGAGTACCTCAAAAACAGAGCTGATGGTTATAGGAAGTGACCAAACTCAGTGCAACATACTCGCTAATGGGACCCAGCTGAAACAGGTGGACAGGTTCAAATACCTTAGGGTCGGATTCTCCAGCGATGGTCGGAAGACGGAGAAATTGATAGAAGAATAAGTGCGGCAAGCAGTGTATTTCGTCCTCTCTACAGCTCAGTAATAAGAAAAGCCGAGCTCAGCATCAAGACAAAGATGGCAGTGTTTAAAACGGTATACCGCCCGACGCGACGCTCACTGACGGCCACCAAACATGGATGCTAAATGAACGAACACGCTCTAGAGTCCAAGCTGCCGAAATGAGGTACTTAAGAGGAGTGGCAGGGGTTACGAAATAGAATCATATAAGAAACTCGACGATCCGAGATATTTATTTATTTTTATTTTTATTTATATTTTTATTAACGCCCTAGTGGGCTTTTACAAGAAAAGAAGCAAATATATAATTAACAATATTAATTACATGTATTACATAAACAATAAAACAGAATAAATATGAATGCAATCGACTCGTTAGGTAAAGAATATTACAACATAAAAAAGAAATTAAATGAAATAGTACAAGTTGTACTTACAAAAACTAAAACAATTCAGCTTTAAATATTTATACATATTATTAACAATAATAATAAGACCTGACATAGAACAAAGTGTAAATAGAACTGCAAAAATATTATAAAGTAAGTATACATTTTACTGGTGAGGTTTAGATGAGAAAATATTAAAAGTTAATTATTATTTTAGATGAGAAAATATTAAAAGTTAAAACAAAAAAATAATAAAAGTTAATTATTAGCAGATAGAATCGAGATTAGTTGATTTTTGAAACATTCAAAACTGTCAACACTAAATATATCTATAGATTCGCAGTATTTATTCGCAAGGTTATGGATTCTTGGAATTGGTGAGTATATGGAGTAATTAGTGTTGAGTTTATTGTTGCATTTAAAAATATCTTTACTACGAGTTTGTCTAGCGGGTATGCTAATGCAAATTAGTTCCAACAAATTAGGGCTGTCAATTAAAGATTTTATAATTTTGTATAAAAATAATAAATCAATTAACACTCTTCTATCTGATAATTTAAGAAGTCTGGTTTCAGCGCGTAAGTATGATCTAAACATTGAACCAATGCTACTCTTCATAGAAAAATCGCAACTGAGATGGCTTGGGCATGTACTAAGAATGTCTGATGACCGAATTCCGAGGAAGATACTGAGTGCGATTCCTAAGAGTACACGTCCAGTGGGCCGCCCCAGACACAGTTGGGCGAGGCAACTTCAGAAACTGTGTGAGGAGAGGATGGGGCTACCATGGACAGAGGCCGAACAATCAGCACATGACAGGGACGTATACAATGGGCCTCCGACCCGAATAGGACAAGGGGAAGAAGATGATGATGATGAACTCACTTATAATAAAGAGATTTACCAATCAAGTGACTAGGCACGTCTTATGGAAAACAAATCTTTAAGCATTGGTGATATCATGTTTGGCAGGTAAAGTAATTCACATACGCAGCAAGGTGATCATGTTAGCTCTTGCTTGATTTTAATATTAAAAATAACTTGACATTATTTGCTTTGGCTTTGTGAGAAAAAATGGCATGTCCACAATCAATAGGAATAGCCTGTGCAAAGTCGAACATGGTCATAAATTGTATGATCAAACGTGGCCTCTCTCACGGAATAAAATATAGTTATTCATTCTACGAATATGTACGTCTAATTGTAATGTTTATATTATGTTTATATTATGTCGTCCTATTGTTTTGTAGCATATCAATTACTTAATCAGAAAAAATAACTATCTTTAGTAGTATTTAAGTAACGATTATGTAAATAATATCTACAAGTCTTCAAGTCAAGAAGATCCCTTCTTCAACGTAATTAGAGACATATTATGTTTATGAAACATGCCATTAAATAATACTATGCTAACTAATATGAATGCTTAACAATAGAATGCCAACTAATCTTGTTTGTACCTACTCGTAAAATGAAGGCATGCTTAAATAATGGATAAACAAAACATTTTACGAGCTTAATACGTACTTGCTTAAGAACTTATTAAGCTCATTCGCTAATAATTTAACATAGCATTAAAATATGTATATTTCAAGATTCTATGTATATTGTATATTCTCAAATAAAAAAGTGCCGTAAAGCGGGGCTACTTTGCATCTTATGGGGGAAGTTTGCATACAATTAAAAAGAACGAAACCTAGGAATGCCTAAAATATGTCGAAGACGGGGCCCTGAAATAAGGAGAACATCAAAAACCCGATACAGTGGTTTGGCCAGTCCACTTACTGTAGAGCAGTTCCGGGCCGCAGTAAACAAAGTCCGCATAGCCAACATGTTAGCCAACGGACAGGGCACGAGAAGAATTGCACCAGTATGCGATATCCAATGAGATATTAAGTTATGCAAAGTTACCCCCCCATCAAAGTTACTTTACTTCATTTTGAAAAATAAAATAATTTAAAGGAGTACACTTTAAAGTACAAAAATGATAAAGTTCATACCTACCATAAAATTTCAAAAATACTCATTCCTTTTAAAAATCAATCCTTTTGTGAAAAAGTACCTACTAAAAAGTTATGCAAAGTAACCCCGGTTTACGGTGGTATAATTTTAGGAAACTGTTTTCACGTACCTACTACGTATAACGCAAAAATAAATATTAAAAAAAAAACTTTCTTTTTAAATAATCTAACTAGGTACCTATATTACACCACTTTCTCGCAAGAGAGAATAGATCACCACACAGCTCTGTTTCACTCATCCCTCGCTTTATTCACAATCATACATCGTCGCGTATTTTATTGATAACCCAGAAAATATAAGTACCTACCTACCTAATAAAAAAAACATAAAAACACAATAATTTCTAAATGTTTATAAATTGCGTTTTTCATGTTTTGATATTTCATTTTCATTACCAATTTTTTTTTAAATTGAATTAAATATACCTATTTACTGTTATAATGAAATAACAATGTTTAATACTTAATTATATTAAAGCGGAAAAATATTACTGGAAGAAATAACCGAAAACTGGTCCCATCCCTCGCATTATCACGTCGACTTCCTTCCTACGATCGTTAAAACTGTAGTCCTATAAGATACCGTACCGAGTCTTTGACACATTAATGCGATTACTTCATGGGCAGTACCTACCCACTTTGATTTCAAATTATGCAATTTGCGAAGGATAGATGCAGTAGCGCAACCAGGGAAGAGAAGCCCCCCTCCACATGTATTAAAAAATGTTAATATATATATTTACTGACTCACTTTATACCCAGTGATTCCTGACATTTGGAGTAAAAAATATGGTGACCGAATAATTCAACAATGTACAACTTCATCACTTCTTTTAATAGTCATTAAAAGTGATGAAAAAAAACAGTAAACATAAATAGGTTACGTCAGATTAGGTTATGGGCTATTTAAAAATATATATTCATCACATTTCATGGTTTGTTGAAATGCCACTTTCTTGTTGTCGAGAAACCAAAAATATAAATGAATTTTTGATATATGTATATAAAATCAGTAACCTGTTTCTTATACTCAGATAGAGGTGTATATATTATTTACATGTGAGAGGAAGACGAATATATGTGTGTATACCTACGTGCATTTACGTATGTATGTTTATATGTATACGTGTTGGTATTGTGTACATGCCTGTTTTTATATATGTATGTATTCATGTACGTAGGTGCATATATGTGTGTGTGTATGTTTATGTGTATATGGATGTGTGCATCATGCATGTATATATACATGCACGTATGTACGCACTTATATAAAATTAAATATAAAATTTAAAACATTGATATGTAAATTTTCATAATCTTATCCTTATGCACTTCTTTTTCTCTTTTCTATTTTTTATTATAACTTTACCAATTTTCAACATCATTACATACAGGGCTGGGCAAAATACATGCTTTGCTGTAATTAAAATACAAATTACAAAATACTTTTGTGCATGTATTTAAAATACGAAATACAAAATACTTTCAAGTCGAGTATTTGAAATACAAAATACAGTATTTTGACCCTATTTTAATTTCAAATACAAAATACAAATTACAAAATACAAAATACATTTGGTTTTGGTAGAACCTTTGGTAGCAATAAATTGTCGTAAGTGCCCTTATCTAAGGGTGCGCTTCCATAGAAGCAAAGCTGAGCAGAGTGAAACAGAGACTAACCATATTGCTCAGAAGACGCATCTCGTCTCCGCTCCACTTGTAAAGTTTTGTGGTATAGGACTTAGGTGTTAAATATTACTTATTATTATAATAACACTAGCTGGTTCCCGGCATGCGATGCAATTCCATATTCAAAGAAATAAATTGTTTCTCTCCGCACGTCCTTTCCCGTGCGTCCCCGTTCCCCTCCCGCATCCCCTTCCCTTCCCGCGTTCCCCTTTCACCTTCCCCACCTACTCTCTCCCCTCTTCCGCTCTCCCGTCCCGCCAACCACCTTCCCACGTTCCATAAATTCAGTCCCAGTTCATTCAGTTTTCAAACAACTCGTGTTCTAGCTATTACAATTTTTTTATTAAAATTTTAATTTTTCACATATTACAAATACAATTTTTTTTTATATTTTAAGAACAATTAATCAAATCTGGTACCTATTTAAAATATCTATAATTTAAAAAATCCGTATACAATTCTTTTGTTACAATAAAAAAACAGCTGCCTTCTAAATTCAATTTCATCAAACGCGCGAACTGTCAAACGTGCGAAGTTAAAAAAGTCGTTAAGTTTTCTGAAATTATCCAATTTTCTGCGTAATTTTTCTTTCCGTAAGAACCTTCTACAAATTATTAGAAAACTTTAAAAAAAATGAAAATGAAATAGGTAAAGTCGTTCTGAAGTTATGGCGTGACCAAGGGAAACAAGGATTCATTTTTATATACATAGATGACATTTGTTATTTCACTTCAAGTGCGCTCTACATTAATTAACTTAAAAATAATCTAGTATTCAGTCAAATTATTCCTATAGTGCTTGATCTAATAATAATGATACAAAAATGTACAATACAAAGCAATGACAAGTATAATATATGATACAAAATGTACAATAATAGTGCTATTATAGCACAGGACAATAATAATAACTAGCATGACATAAAAAAATGTACAGTACATTATAAAGCAATGATAAGAAAACTAAAAATAATCATTAGTAAGAGTGCTATAGCACAGGACAATAGGACAATAGTACATGATTCTAGCGTTTTTGGTCTATGTCAGTTTATTTTTCATTATCATTATTAAAATTGCTAAATGTATTTGAAAATGTATTTTGAAGCCATAAGTATTTGAAATACAAATTACAAAATACTTCAGCAGCAGGTAATTGAAATACCAATTACAAAATACATTTTTAGGAAGTAATTGAAATACAAATTCAAAATACGTATTTGTATTTCAAATACGTATTTCAATTACAAGTAATTCAAATACTGCCCAGCCCTGATTACATACTAGTAGGTACCATGTGTTTACAGGTTTATTTTATTTACATGTTTATTTTACGCACTTCTTTTTATCTTTTCTATTTTTTATTATAATTTTTATCATCATTACATACTAGTACCATATGTTTAAAACAAATTTCATTATAATTATTACAGTTTTTATTACAATTTTCAACATCATTACGTACTAGTACCATATGTTTACACTAGACTTCACTCAAAGTAACTATCCTTCATTGGTCACCATGAAACAGGCAGCCGCCTAGTATAGTGATTAAATGTATCTTATCTGCGTAAATGTCTAATTTATGTAACATGTATTTTATAAAAATAAAAAAAATATACTTAAAACTTTTAAAATTCAGTTAGTATTGGATAGTTAGGATCGGGGTGAAGGGTTGGGCGGTTACTACGCTGAGTGACCAGTGATGTTTTTTTTTTGTAAATGAGGAAGAGAATGATATGGGAAGAGGAAGGTGAGGAAGTACCTGGCTTTTCAGATCTAATCACCAAACACGGCTAAAGCCATTTCAAGCAATGTTTTATTTCTAATTGGTGATCTTACATCAGGGCGATACTGAGAGTATCTTCCACTCTTGAATGAGCCGCAAATATACCTTGTATTATTTTAAATAATTAAATTGTGTAAACATAAATTAATCAAATAAAAGATACATGCGAGAGCCTCGACCACGAAGGCCTTCAGACACGGACTACACCTTGCGAAGACAAAATTATTTTCTTTTATGCTTAACGTTTTTTACAGTTCATTGTATTTTTTTGTTGTTCAAAATAAAATTATATAGGTAGGTACCTGTCTGAAAAACGTGCGCAAACTGATACATCGAGATTTATCGATAAAACAACCTAAAATCTATGATTCAAATGGTGTTTTCCCACGTTCCATAAATTCAGTCCCAGTTCATTCAGTTTTCAAACAACTCGTGTTCTAGCTATTACAATTTTTTTATTAAAATTTTAATTTTTCACATATTACAAATACAATTTTTTTTTATATTTTAAGAACAATTAATCAAATCTGGTACCTATTTAAAATATCTATAATTTAAAAAATCCGTATACAATTCTTTTGTTACAATAAAAAAACAGCTGCCTTCTAAATTCAATTTCATCAAACGCGCGAACTGTCAAACGTGCGAAGTTAAAAAAGTCGTTAAGTTTTCTGAAATTATCCAATTTTCTGCGTAATTTTTCTTTCCGTAAGAACCTTCTACAAATTATTAGAAAACTTTAAAAAAAATGAAAATGAAATAGGTAAAGTCGTTCTGAAGTTATGGCGTGACCAAGGGAAACAAGGATTCATTTTTATATACATAGATGACATTTGTTATTTCACTTCAAGTGCGCTCTACATTAATTAACTTAAAAATAATCTAGTATTCAGTCAAATTATTCCTATAGTGCTTGATCTAATAATAATGATACAAAAATGTACAATACAAAGCAATGACAAGTATAATATATGATACAAAATGTACAATAATAGTGCTATTATAGCACAGGACAATAATAATAACTAGCATGACATAAAAAAATGTACAGTACATTATAAAGCAATGATAAGAAAACTAAAAATAATCATTAGTAAGAGTGCTATAGCACAGGACAATAGGACAATAGTACATGATTCTAGCGTTTTTGGTCTATGTCAGTTTATTTTTCATTATCATTATTAAAATTGCTAAATGTATTTGAAAATGTATTTTGAAGCCATAAGTATTTGAAATACAAATTACAAAATACTTCAGCAGCAGGTAATTGAAATACCAATTACAAAATACATTTTTAGGAAGTAATTGAAATACAAATTCAAAATACGTATTTGTATTTCAAATACGTATTTCAATTACAAGTAATTCAAATACTGCCCAGCCCTGATTACATACTAGTAGGTACCATGTGTTTACAGGTTTATTTTATTTACATGTTTATTTTACGCACTTCTTTTTATCTTTTCTATTTTTTATTATAATTTTTATCATCATTACATACTAGTACCATATGTTTAAAACAAATTTCATTATAATTATTACAGTTTTTATTACAATTTTCAACATCATTACGTACTAGTACCATATGTTTACACTAGACTTCACTCAAAGTAACTATCCTTCATTGGTCACCATGAAACAGGCAGCCGCCTAGTATAGTGATTAAATGTATCTTATCTGCGTAAATGTCTAATTTATGTAACATGTATTTTATAAAAATAAAAAAAATATACTTAAAACTTTTAAAATTCAGTTAGTATTGGATAGTTAGGATCGGGGTGAAGGGTTGGGCGGTTACTACGCTGAGTGACCAGTGATGTTTTTTTTTTGTAAATGAGGAAGAGAATGATATGGGAAGAGGAAGGTGAGGAAGTACCTGGCTTTTCAGATCTAATCACCAAACACGGCTAAAGCCATTTCAAGCAATGTTTTATTTCTAATTGGTGATCTTACATCAGGGCGATACTGAGAGTATCTTCCACTCTTGAATGAGCCGCAAATATACCTTGTATTATTTTAAATAATTAAATTGTGTAAACATAAATTAATCAAATAAAAGATACATGCGAGAGCCTCGACCACGAAGGCCTTCAGACACGGACTACACCTTGCGAAGACAAAATTATTTTCTTTTATGCTTAACGTTTTTTACAGTTCATTGTATTTTTTTGTTGTTCAAAATAAAATTATATAGGTAGGTACCTGTCTGAAAAACGTGCGCAAACTGATACATCGAGATTTATCGATAAAACAACCTAAAATCTATGATTCAAATGGTGTTTGTAGCTGTATGGCAACTCGCACTCGCGCTATTGAAAAAAGTGAAATATTCAGGTGTTTAATTTTGTATCCTGACCCCAAGACAAAATACCGAGTGCGCCACTGGTAAGATATTATATCCGTTATAATTTAATGACTCGGTCAATTAACATATCGGTAGCAGAAACTAAAATTAATTAATTGGTCGATTCCTGCAGGTCTATGCTAATACTAAAATAGAACGCTAAACTTAACGGAATTCGTACTTCAGTTAAAAGGTTATTTCTATTTTTCACAGTTCTGTTCGGCAGCTGTCTTTTCGGTCAACATCACAACATCCAGACTCCAGACTAGCAACCCTATAATGATATGTAACGATTATTTTTAACGCTCGAATCAAAGTAGAATACTCATTTATACCTCTTAATTTAATTATTTTGTTTGTAAAAAATATCAGCATCAATCAAAATTCTAATTTCGGTGGAATATCTGTCCTGCAATGAACTCTGGAAGTCGAATTTGCTTTGAATTTAAAAGATCATTTTCAGGATTTTAACTGTTTGTTCGAAAAATTCGAAAAAGCGTTTTATATCCCTATAATATTAAAAAATAAACATTTTTCATATAAAATATATTTTTAGTGTTGTTTTCAAAATTGGAACTGATTTTGTGAAAAATTCTGACTATCCCGTTATTTTCACGAATCTGCGCTAGAATGACCATAAAATTAGATGAAAATCGAGAGAGTTTGCTTAGGATAAATGGGTCTATTAAAATATTATGAGGTACCGTAAAGGGGGGATACTTCGGGTCCATATTGCGAACATTGGGTAGGTATTTATCTTTTTATCGTGCAATATTGTTTCTAATTCACTTTTTTTTAATATACATGAAAAAACAAAGAAAAATTAAACACTGATTACGAATTACCTGGCAACCTTTTAAAATCTTGTGCAATGGTGGAGGACTTGGCCAGGCGAGAAATTGAACCTACGACGCCGGGGTGGAAACCCGACGCGGTGGAAACCCAACGCATTTATCAGCTCCGTCACCGATGCATCATTTTTGGGCTCCGAATCGTCACTCCATTTTTCGGTAACTCGGAAAGCTAACATCTGAGATGAGATCAGTCAAAAAGTTCGCAACATTTTGTTAATTTATAAAATACCACCATTTTTTTCTGCTAAAATACTTTTATTCAATTCGTGCGAAAAATACGATAGATGAGAACTATAAGTACGTACGTTCTACCGACTTCTAAGATAGAGATTAACGTAATGCAAAATTATATGTATGTAGATATTTTCTGACTTCATCCCATATGTACGAAGTCACCTCATTCCACGCTACCTAAAGCAAAGGGCATAACATTGTGCGCTCCAATTAGTTACATATTCCAACTAAGAAATCAATTTTCATTGCTTCAATAAGAAACGCATTCATGTGTTAAAATTTCACTTATTTGCATAATATTTTTAATTGATTCAGTTATGCAGCAAATCAATATCTTTCCTCAGTTCTATGTTCGAAACAAGTCTAGATCGGCTGATGTAGAGTTTTATTAAAATTACATCGTATATTTTATTAGACAATATTTTTTATTTTTAACCCATTGGCCACAAACCCCGGCAGCCTGCCGGGTATGCAACTCAGGTACTTAACCACAAACCCCGGCGCGTTGACGGGCTGGAGTAAGTCCGCCAAAAAACGGAAAACGAGCACGACAGTGACATTTTTTAATAAAAATTTTAATGCCGAAAGCTCTGTAGGTAATTAATCATTCATTTCGTGGAATTGTAAATAATACGTTTCTTATGTTTATTCCATGATATTTGTGATTTAAGTTTTGTATGCAGCCAGCCGCCATTTTATTTCTTCAAAATTGCGAGTGGTTCTAGGCTTTTGGTAGTGACCCTGAACGTCCCTGATTACTTTGAGGGCTCTCATACCAAATTATTTCATTAGATATCAATAAATATGTATGTAAAAAATAATTATTATTGTTCGATTTATGAATATAATGTTTTTTTGTAACTTTTTGAATAAAAATGTGAAAAAAACCCACGAAAAAGAGAAGGTTATATTTTTATCCTTATGTACACATATTTTAATATTTTAAATTTTTTTTTTTTATGTTTTTCTTTACCTGAATTCAATGTGTAAACAAATTTTAAAAAATTAATTCATTTGAATATATGGTTCAAAAGTTACGTTAGATTTAGTACACCAATGCAGGTTTTCAATTTTTGGTACAAAATTAATTCAGTGGTGAAGGCCAATTTTTTAACTCATTTATTCAGTGGCCAATGGGTTAAAATCAAAATTTTGCACATTTGGAAAATATAATAGTTTTCAGAGACCGTGATTCTCTCTTGCAAAAATTATTGTGTATGATGTTTTGTAATTTTATTATTATTAACATCGTACCCATTAACAAATTGTATCGAGATCTATGTACAAAGTTTTTTCCGCGTTATTTATAAACAGTACAACGAACGAATTTTTGTGGTTGCAAGTTGAATTTTAAAGCGAATCTTGAACGACATTTAAAAGATTTAAGAGGGTATTAATAAAATTAACGTTTTTAAGAGGAACGATTTTATGCTCAGTTTTGTTATGTACGTGTTTAAAATACAGATGTTTCTCCGTCTACTGAAGAGCTTTCACCTAGTATTAATGAGTAAACCATAAGAATATGTGGGAAATGTCTCAATTCATCTGTTTTTTTCACTGAAAGGGAAACTCTGTCAAAGTCGCTTTGAATTTGATATGAAGTCCTTGGCCGATCTATAAACGTCTTCAAAACTTTCGCTTCAGCTTCCCACGGTTTACGAGATAACTCGAGATGCTTGTCGGAACCTTCATGCCTAACGTTTAATTTTACTCTTCGTAGACGTGTTTTTATTTGCATGCATAACAGACAAGCAGTAACAATAGTACTTGTAACTTGTATTGTAATGTAACGGTTGAATTTAATCCCATGTAAACCGAGAAATTATGTTACCGACAGCTGTGTTTTGTAAAATTGAAAACGAGGCTTTCACAAATATTTCTCTCTAGAATCCAATATCATAATTATTTCAAATTCATACCATTCTTAACAAAAGATTGCCAGGAAAATTGCATTGTGCATAAGATATTGAATTGAATATACAACATGGTTTTCTGCATGATTATAGCAGACGCGGTTATTGTTTGTTGTGTATGTAGGTATAACTTGTTAGTAGACAGTACTAGGCAAATGAGACAAGTTCTAATATATATTAAGTTATATTATATTGGTTTTGAGATACTTCAGGTGAATTCTTACTCTGCTGCGTAACCTTATACTAAAATATATATAAACAGTGATAGGAGTAACAAACTCAGCTATCGGTCATATCGAAATCGAACAGAAAACCGTCTTAGGTAACACTTAAAAAACATGGTATGACCGTCGCAGACCAAATATTCAACATGTTTGACGTACTACATTTACGCCAACTATGCATAAAAAACAATATAAAAAGATATTTTTCACCAAAAAACAAATTGATTAGAACAATTGGACGAGCGGAAGCGAACAAAAAAACATTTAAAAAATTCGTGAGTACACACAAGTTTTGGACAAAGACACATACGGAAACAAAAATAATTTCAGATGCAAAATTAAAAGATAGATTAAATAACAAAAAAGGATATATTACAACGCAAAATAATAAAACAAATATACATAATACACACCATTACAAAATACACATCATTATATACATTCGTACCTCGTAATATTTGCCGATTTTTTATATTTTATTACCGTCTGTATATATTGTATTCTTCATCTTAGTTTTATTTTATTTTATTAAATTTTTTTATTTAATTTTATTAAATTGTAAAAATAGGCCTCAGCTCGCGTAAAGCACCCAGTGAGGCCTACATTTTCAAATAATGTTTTAAAATATATAAATAAAATATTTTAAAAAATTGCATTAAATGAAAAATAAAATGAAAAGATTTCTGAAAAAGCTCTAAAAATATAAACGGCTCAAGTTACGGTGCTTAATTTGCTGGAGCCTTTTCAAACACGTCAAATATTTTTGATCTTTAGGTACGGTAAAACTAATAATTGGTTTCTAATAATTTATTTTCTTAATAAGAGAAACTAACAACAATAATAAATTATTGTATGTTATATAAATTATTATGTTTGGAATACAAAAGATCCTACACACAATACACTTGACATGCAACCAGTTAAATAATTTGTTTCCTTTGAATTTATTACTACAATAACAGTGTTATGTTGTTATTGTATTTCTGTGTTCGAAAGTGGCCGAGTTTGATCTTAAAAAGCAATACAATCATTGAAACTGACAGTATTGGCAGTAGTATTAAAATTCTAATACGAACTTTCGAATTCATAATTACCATAGGTAACTCACAAGCTGGGGTATTTAATCTCATACCAACAGTTAGTTGGAGAAATATAGGCCATTATTCACTTTTCACTTTCCACGAGAACAATACCAGCATTGGCTGCAAATCCATATTAAGAGGTACACTTGACGTAAAATTTTATCGAACATGTTAAACTTGTATTTCGTTTTTTTTTTATTAATTTTTAATCCAGTAAAAAAGAAAATTACATTTTCACACATTTACCTAGAAATAATTAAACACATTAAACTAAACTAAATATAACAATACAGCGCTATTCTATAATAATAATAATAAATGTAATTACTTTGTTTATCAAGAATAAACATTAATATTTTTTTTAAATGTAACCAGTTTATTTTCGGTTTTTAATGTCGTTTGGGATGCAATTTCTAATTATTAGATTATCAAGTAGTAGACGTAAGTAAGTATTAGGAATTATTAATAACATATTTTACCCCATATCTTATGTATATAAAACATAGATTAAGAAACAAATTAACCAGTCTGAAGATGACCTTAACAGGGTTACGGTCACAAATAATTAAGAGAAAATAAGTTTTATATTTGTTTTAATATATTATTAGTATGGAATTCCACCACGAATTGTCACTATCAAAAATAGACATATTAACTGCCTCGACACAGGCATATCCTAGTGAGACAGGCATCGAAAAACCCCATGTAAACATACTTTATATAGATAAATACATTTTTTAAATAAACTCATGTTTGTATAATGAATTTGGAAAGTTTTGTACCCACTGATGAATTGGATTATCAAGTAATACACACTTAGCAATCATATAAAATGTTGATTACTAATTTGGATTCCATTTACTGGATGTTATCAACACTGTCATTCAGTAAGTAGTTATCCAAGATAATGTTTCCGGAAACCATTTATTAGAAATATTTATTATTCTAATAACAAAATTTTCACCAAGGAATTTCATAATTTAACGTAATACTTACAGTAAGTGCAAGATTGATTGATTTGCATAATAACTTCTCATTTTCCTATTGCCATGAGCAACTTTAGAAACAGAATTGTGCCGGATATGGTGACCTTATAAGTGATTATATCTCAGCATCTAAAATGTAGAACACTTGAATGTTAGCATAGCGAGGAAATTTACAATTTCTATGTAATCAGCAGAGAATGCATCGAGGTAATTTATAACTCTTACGTGAATGAAACTAAATCGAAAACTACCATGGCAAGTAAAGGAATATAGCAGCTCGATTTATCATAATTTTTTATGATATGATTTAAATAATACACTATAATATAAAAGATCAATTTCAATTAGGCAATATATTAATAGAGCATGGCAGAAAACTTTACTATAAGAGGAATAAAACATAAAAAAAAACGATAGAAATCGATCAAAATAACTGACGAAGTGGCGTTACCAAAGGCCTTTACGAGTACATCGAAAGGCCAAAAATAAGAAGTTAACCTTCTAATAAAAGCGCAAGCATAACTCAAGAATGGTAACGTATGTCATAGATGTTGGTATTTTAAGGCGCCGCAGCCGGGCTCAAAAAGAAGAAGATGGAGAGAAATGAAATTACGAATGTTAGAGGAGTGCGCCAGTATTTAAAGCGACAATATCGATGCGAAAATTGTGAAAATGTTTAATAAAACACTACTCGTTTAAAATAGAGCAAAAATCTTGCGGGAGCGTTTAAAGAAACACTGTGAATTTTTTCATACATGTAAAATAACTGAACAAACGTGTTTATAATAATTTTTGAAGCATTTGAGAGAATTTTACATAATTTGCGTTTCGGCGCGGGGAATATCTAGATATTATCTTCAAGAATAACATATATTTTTAAGAGCTTTAAAATTTAACGTCTTTAAGGGAGATATGTGAGAAATCGGTAGAAATTCGGGTAGCGGAGTCTTAACTAACAAAAACAGATACGTAGGAGTGTTTTTTTGGACGTCGTGCAATTTGAATAGTTTTTTTAATGATTTTTTGTTCAACGCAATTATTTCTGTATCACAATTTTAATTTGTCATCTGAATAATGTCGAGCTTTTCAAACACATTTCCAGTAATTACGATGGAGAAAAATCCCGGGCGAGGTTGGATAGTAAAATAACATAGTTATAATTTATGAAGCAAGGTGGTGGCAAACAAATTATCAATGAATAAACCATCTGCAATGAACAGGAAAACATGTTTGCCCTTTAGGCGTTAATAGGTATAAAACACAGTGCAGCTTTTATTGTTATTGATATTGTTGGTATATTGGTACAGATTGGAAAAACTTTCACACTCTATGAAGGGCGCTCTAGAAGTCTCGAGAGGATTTGATTTAGATGTGAATTGTGGGTCGTGACCGAAGGCGAACCGTAAATAAACTATTCCTTTCAAATATCACGAGAACGGTGCGGCTCTAGTCACTAGACACTAGACACTACTCACACTACAGACAGGCTCTGTTGGCAGTGGATCCCCAGGGTTTCCGACTTCTCTTTCTTCTTGTCGCTGAAGAAAACACTTCCAATATATAGTGGCTTTACCCCTCAATGTGATGGTTATTAAGGACGGATTGTTTCACAGAATATGAACAATTCATCAAATTTCAAAGTTAATATACAAGTTCTGTCATTATCTAAGTACTGCGAAACGTGATAATGAAATAATAACAGAATTTGAATAGAGCTTTCACGGAACTTTAATTTTCACTTTAATGATTTGTTAAAATTCTGTGAAACAACCTGTCCTCAGTGATGTCAATGTGGAAGATGTATTTTTTGCAGGTCAGAATAATGACAAATAGTATCTATTAATTCATAAAACGTAATCATCGTCCATCATATACATTATCAATATTACAGAAAAATTCGAGTTACTAACCGGTTTCGATCAAGTTTCAATACAATTTTTTTCTGAATTTGCGAAATTTTTGAATAGTTGAAGAATATGGAACAAATTATTTCATGGTATTAATATCTTGTTTCTGAATTTCTGACCAATCATTGGCACATTTCAAATCTCTATAGCACATGATGGGAAATACTTAGCGAGCTGAACGTAGTTGCGTTGTCCTATATACGTTGCAAATAATAAGCTGTGGAAATTTTATAACGCCAGAACTTGTCGTTCTTTGTGTTTCAGATAATAGATTTCTGCTTCAATCAAGATTAAAAAAGAAATGGTAATAAAATCATAAATTAATAACGTATTATTAAATGTCTGCAGTTGCTGGAGTGGAGAAAGATGTTCTCTCGCTCCACTCGAGTAACTATGAAACATTTGATGTAAGTATTAATAATTTTTGCTAAATATATATTATGATACCATAATTACAGTGCATTTGTTTTTATTTGGTGTTTAGTAATCTAATAACCCAATCATCAGATTTTTTTTTCATTTGGCATAGTTAGCTCGTGTTTTTATTTTAACTTTTTACTTCGTATCCGTTGCAAGTGGACTCGAGTTTAAGAACCCCTGTTGAAATACTAGAAAAAAGTTGAACTAGGTGCCCATTTAAAAATAAAAATAAATTATCTGTAATTTTTTTGTTTTATTGAAAGTTTTTGACACATATCCTTGGAACAGTTATAAAAATAGAATGTAATAATTATGTAACCAAAAATATCGCACAAAGGCAAAGCTTGTGCGTTGGTTAGGGAACGTACCCACACTACGTGACCAACTTTTTGCAATTTTTAACCCCCCCCCCCCCCCCCCCCCGGTGACCAAAATCCTAAGCAACCCGCCGCTCATTTGTATGGAGCGTGACATTTTGAAGACCCCCCCCCCCCCTAAACGTGTCACGTAGTATGGGTACGTTTCCTTATATGATAATTTATAATTAAGACATTTCGACGATATAAAAATTGGACAAAATTAAGGCATTCAATTTTATTCAGAGGATAAATAATAATAGTAAATAATAATAATAATAATAATAAATTATATGTATAGGAAAAAATTACATTTACTTTTCTCACAAAATTATCCGGTTGCCCAAGTAAACGAACAAAGATTAGCTGACCAAAAAAGGTCAATTTTCAAAAATAATTTAATTCCTGTAGTAACATTAAATGAGATAAGAAAAGAAGTAGCAGATAGATTGCAATTGGAGAATAATTTAGATCAAATTAATACGAGTAGTAATGTTATATTAGATGCATTGAATGAAGATAGTTTAGCTAATATTCTAGTAGAAGAATCCAATGATATTAGAGTAGATTCAAATAACTTAGACATTATTCATAATCTTAGGGAAATCAATATTGCAAATTTAAACTTACTAGATGATAATGTAATAGAATTAGCTAACTTGCTTCAAAATAATATAAATAGATATATAGATATAGAGCCCACAGTTAGACCAAAATTACCAAAATTGCATACGTCAAAGAAATTATCTAAATTAATTTCTGAATTAAATAATTTAATTTTACCAAAAATAATATTTGACGATATTAGTTTTTTAGATCTTCATACAATAGTGTACGCTAGTGCTATCACTATATGTAATAAGTTAGGAGTTAAATTAATATCCTCTGATGATAGATCATATAGTTATAGTAAACCAGAATGGCAGATTAGATTAGAAAATGATGTAGTATTTTTAAGAAGTAGTATAGCTAGAGTAATTGAATATAAAAATGGAAATAGAAGTAGGAATATTTTGAGATATGTAGATGAAATTGGGAGAAAATTTGGTTATAGCATTGGTAGTAATAATAATGAAAATATAATCAATGATTTATTAGATTTATTAAAACAAAAATTAGGTGTAAAAGCTAGTAGATTAAAAAGTTATAATTATACGTATAATAAAAGAAATAATAATAGATTATTTCAGAAAAATGAGAAAATATTTTATTCCAAACTTGACGATAAACAGAATATTATTTCGAATAATAATATTCCGTTGCCATCTGAATCAGATATGCGCGATTTTTGGACAAACATTTGGAGTAAAGATATAAAACATAATGAGGCAGGTAACTGGATAGAAAATGAAGAACTCAATTGTTCAGACATTGAACAAATGAGTTTTTCTGATATATCGGTTGAATTGTTAGCCAAAATTATAAAAAATACTCATAATTGGAAAGCCACGGGTTGCGATTGGATACATAATTTTTGGTACAAACGTCTAACTACTTTACATCCTCTTTTTGCAAAAAATCTTTCAAAACTTGTCAGAGAACCTCAAAATTTTCCTAATTTTCTAACTAAGGGCATTACTTATATGTTGCCTAAAAGCGAACATATTAATAATCCCTCTCAATATAGACCCATTACATGTCTACCGACAATATACAAAATTTTAACCTCTTGCTTGACAGATTTAATATATACTCATTTGGATGAAAAAAATATTTTATCTGAACAACAAAAAGGTTGTCGCAGAAAACATATGGGATGTAAAGAACAGTTAGTTATTGATTCTGTAATTTTAAAACAAATTCAAAATCAAAAGCGTAATTTACATACTTGTTATATAGATTATCAAAAAGCTTTTGATAGTGTCCCGCACTCGTGGCTAATCAAAATATTAAAAATATATAAAGTTAACCCAATTATAATTAGCTTTTTGAAAAATATTATGTCCTTTTGGAATACAGATTTGCTAGTTAATTTAAAAGGTAAGAAAATAGTAGTACCGGGCATTTCAATAAAAAGAGGGATTTTTCAAGGAGACTCATTGAGCCCTCTTTGGTTTTGCTTAGCATTGAATCCCCTTTCTAAAATGTTAATTAAAAGCAAGTTTGGAATAAAAATTAAGGGTAATACAAGAGAGAGTAGTATAGTTTCACATCTATTATATATGGATGATATAAAATTATTTTCAAATTCTGAATCAAATTTAGAGAAAATGATTAAGGTAGTTAAAATTTTTTCAGATGATATTAAAATGACTTTTGGTTTAGATAAATGTAAAACTATCCATATAGAGAAAGGCAAAATTGTAGATGGAGACGAGGGTATATTTAGAAATTTCAAAATTCAAAGTATGAAAGGGGATGAGGTTTATAAATATTTAGGATACCCGCAATCGAATAGATTAGATCACACTAGTATTAAAAATGATATTAGGATTAAATTTCAAACTAGGATCAGAAAAATTTTAAAAAGCAATCTATCTGCTAAAAATTTAGTAAAAGCAATAAATACTTGGGCAATACCTCTACTAACGTACTCATTTGGCATAATTAAATGGTCCAATACAGATTTAGATAGTTTAGAACGATTAATTAGAACTACGTTAACAAAATTTAATTGCCATCATCCAAATTCAGCTATAGAACGAATTAATTTACCTAGAAATTTAGGAGGTAGAGGTGTAGTCAAAATAACATCTTTGAAACACAATCAGGTAGAAATGCTTAGAAATTTTTTCCATAGGAAAGCTAATAGCTCAGAAATGCACAAAATAATTTGCAATGCAGATAGAAATATTACACCTTTAAATTTATATGACGAGAATGCCAACATTCTTATAAATACTAACCAGGAATTATTAGATTCCTGGTCAAATAAAATTATTCACGCAAAACACTTCAATTATCTCAACCAAACGTATGTTGACAAATTTTCGTCAAACAAATGGTTGAGTATTGGAGAGTTGAGCGCAGAAATAGAAGGATTTATGCTTGCAATTCAAGATAGAGTCATTAATACTAAAAATTATAGAAAGCATATAATCAAAGATATAAATCAAATTGATGATTTATGTAGAAAATGTTTGGCTTTTCCCGAAACTATAGAACATATTATATCGGGATGTTCTATATTAGCGCCTTCCGAGTATACATTTAGGCACAATCAGGTTTTAAAAATAATTCACCAAAGTTTGGTAATTAAACATAACTTGATTGATTGCCGTAATGTAGTACCTTATTATGAATATGAACCAAATTCATTTATAGAAAATGAATTTTATAAAATATATTATGATAAAACTATACTAACAGACAGAACAATTAGTCATAATAGACCTGATATAGTTTTACATGACAAAATTAAAAAAATAACTTATATCATTGATGTAGCTATTCCAAATTCCTGTAATATTCAAAAAACTGTTTCTGAAAAAATTAGAAAATACACAGATTTAGGAAATGAGATTAAAAGAATTTGGCATTCTCGGACTATAAAAATATTACCATTTGTTATTTCGGCCACTGGCATAATACCTAGGAATCTGATTCAAAATTTAAGCATATTAGATTTGTCAAAGAATTTGTATATAAAAATGCAAAAAGCAGTAATTTTAAATACATGTAGGATTACAAAAGATTTTTTAAATATTTATATTGAGGGATCAGTAGGATTTATAGGTTCAATTAGAAATGCCACAGAGCCGAACCCTCTGATATGAAAATATCTGGAGTCGGTGAATTATATTCCCATTTGGTCTCTAGTGGGTTGACATGTTGTTCTTGTATTGTTTTGTATTTATAATACTTATATAGTGCAATTGCATAACGTGGATTCACTAGATGATCATTTGGGGAAGTGTATGAAAGGGTTTAGTTTTTCCTTCTTTTTTTTTTTTTTTTTTTTTTTTTTTTTTTTTTTTTTTTTTTTTTTTTTTTTTTTTTTTTTTTTTTTTTTGGGGGAAAATTTAACCCGGACATTTAAATCTGGTGCGTAAAAAAAAGTCATAAACAATAATACTCACATGAAATAAGAAATAAAAAAATGACTGGGAACTTTCTTTCATTTTATAATGTTTTTTAAATGAATTTATGTTGTTCCTAATTATTGTATGTTTTATCAATCCATTAAAACTTTCAGTTTTGGCTTTCTCAAAACCTGTAGAGGTGTAGAGATACGTTGAAATGTCTCTTTAATTTCCGGATGCTACATATCCCTTGGTTCAATCACAAGGATATCACGAATAAACTCTATATTACTTCTTAAGTCGGTTCCTCAATGCTGAGGATCGTGATCCCTACTTTAGTTAGCATGGTGGACAGGGTTCTTGCACTCCTCGCGGTTCTGTGCTGCGAGGTGCGCTGATGCCAGTGATCTTTGTCACCCAGTGCATTAGTGACCATCCTCTGCTTCTTCTGCCTTTCACTTTGCCAGTGAATATGAGTTTCTCCAAATTGGACTCTACAGTTTGGCGAGCAATGTATACAAAGAACCCTAAAATACGTTGTAGGCAGATAGTTGGGAGCCTATTGTGGACGCCTAGCTCTTCAAGAATGGACACATTTGTGCGTCTGGCTGTCCATGGAATCCTGAGCAGTTTTCTCCAGCACCACATTTCGAGGGCGATTAGTTTATCATTCATTCGTCCATCCGATTTCTTTCGTTGACTCTAAGTGTCCGCGTTTCCACACCGAATAGAAAAATGAGAAAAATCAATCAATATTATTATTAAAAATACTACTTATATTACCATCGGGAGTATTTTTTCCCATGCTTCTTCATCACATGTTGCTAAGTTGCAGGCAAATGCAAAATAAAATGGAAATCTTTGACATATACCCATACCCCTATAAAATCGATAAATATCAACAGATATTATACACGAGTTGCAAAATATTACTATATAACCAGTCTGTTAATCTGTAATAAACCACAACAACATCGATTTAAGTGTAATTTCAAATACTAAAACGGAAAACGCCAAGCCGTTAACGAGAGCATCGTTAAACAAGTTACTTATTACCTCATTTAATTTACATCTGACCCAGATGTAATAAATTTTAGCTAAAGGGATCACTCTGTACAATCGCCAGTAGTATGGTTAATAGAGATAGGTAGTTCTGCGTTTTTCCGGAGGCCTCCGAGACGTGCTTCCTTTTGAAAGTACTTGAGTTCTTGGAGCAGGTCCCGGTAGCCACTCCCGATTCGCGAGTGGCTCGGACCAAGACGCACGGGTTCGACTGGAGCCCTCGAATCCGGGACCTGCTCCCGACTCGTGAGTTCCGGGTTTGGGTCCGAGTACTGGACCAGTGCTCTGGTAGTAGTCGATTTTAAAAAGGAGTGGGAGTAGAATCCGCTTCCCGCGAAGAACCCGAGTTTAAGAGCCCACTCCAGCTGAACCTACACATCGCTAACGGTGAGTTTTCTAGCTTCTTATCAAAAATAATGTGAAAACTAAGATGCTATATTGTATACAATCCAAAAGAATTAATAATAACGTGTCACTTCCGTACCTCGGGGACCAAATAAAAATAAATGTCCCCATTTTTGGTAACAGAAATTTGCATCGTAATTTATTGTTTTCATAGTAAAAAAATGGTTTTCTCGTCGGATGTCCTAACAACGTGTTATCACTTCGTGTTGACATTTACTGTTTACCATCGGATATGGACTGTTGAAAAACAAACAACGTTGTTCATCTGTTGATCAATATTGAAAAATTACAATAAAAAATATAAATAACGGGTAGGCTAGGCCAGTGCAGAATAAATATGTTGACATTTGACATAACTTTTTTTAATAATTTTCTAAATTGTTCAGTTTTGACTCCTGATTTATAGAAATAGTCGGATAACGTTGTCGGATACATAGGTTTCTATTGATTGTACCTCCTGTAGTACATGGCCAGCAAATTCACTCCTAACAAATCCAATGGGAATAATAGCAACTTTGGCAAATGACTTTATTTGGTAGGATCGTACTTACTAATGTAGCCAAGGTATGAAGATAAATTAATACACAGGTTGAGGTTCCGGACTCCACGTTTATTGAATGTTGGATACAAAGCATGACACGACAAAAGTTCGATTCAGAAGGATTTGAAGGAAAATGGCGAGTATGACAGCGAAAAGCGACGAACGACCCAAAAGGGCGCAAGGAAGGGAATGAAATTCCCTACGAGTTTATTCTGGCGTCTGGCCCGCAAGCGCTCAGATCTCAGGGATACCCTTATACAAAATTACTTTATGGCTGTAAAATGAAATCGCTGTCATTCTCTACATACCTTCCTCCCAGTTTGAAAAACGACATAAAAAATAAATGTAAAAATAGTTTATTGGTTTCAATGCGTTCCAGAAAATATAATGAAAAAACATCACATGTTGGTATTGTGAGTAGTGTCGAATAATAATCTGCTTTTAATTTAACAATATGTTATTATATTTTTTGAAATGCATTAGATATGATTACTTAAATTAGATTTTACAGTCGTAAATAGAAGGAAGAGTGATTCTGTATTTTAATATAAACAGTTTCAAAAGTGATTTGACATACATTATATAAACTTGGTTTATTCTGTGTGGGACCACCCACCACACGAAACATGCTGACTTCTGGATTAGATTAAAAATGCAACATTGTATGTCACCTAACTTTTAAAGCTAAATTTAAAAACTTACTTGATTGTGAAATATGTGTGTAACATTATAAATATAGTATTTTAACATGGATTTTGAATTTGAAGCTATAAACATAATGTTATTTCTAGGAGTATGCTCCAACTAGATTGACTATGTATATAATCAATGAATTGCATCTACAAACTTTATGTTTGGAGCATATGTACAGGATGTTTGCGACTAGTATCACTTAAAATTAATATACATATTAAAAATACCTCACAATACTTCAATTGTGTATTATTAACAAATAAAATTATTAGTTTAGAGAGAAAATACTTAAAAGTTACTGCGTCAACAAACGTTTTTTGTTTGGAGCAAGGAGTGTCACGCACTTATGCTTTAATTCAAATCACCCTTTCAGGTAATTTGTGGTAAATATAAGACATATTATGTTCCGATAATATAACAGTGTTAGAATAACTATAGCTTATTATTCATATAAAGTAAATACTCTATTACTGGAATATGATAAAGTACATGGCTAAAACTATTTATTATATAATACAGGTTTAGAATGTTTGATCTTAAACGAATCAAATATTTCAGATTTGGAAAGTAGTAGATATTATAAAATTTACAACATATTCGTTTTCTATGAACATGAGGTATGAAATCCTTAATCTATCATTTTTATAGTGATAATATCTCATCAATTGTTTACAAGTGTAGTTTATATAATTTTATACTGGTTTTTATAAATGAACTTGATGTGTATTTGCTAATACCTTTGTAAACACTTAAGGAGTAATTTATAGTTTAAAAAAAAAAATTTTTATCAACACATTCTATCAGGCGAGGGACATGTACGCTTGATAGGATATGGATAAAAAATAATCATATTGTTATAAGCAATTACATTTCATTAAAAGAAATGGTATAAAAATTATTGTATGATTTAAATGTTAAAATCTCAACAACATGTTCATTCGGATATGTGGATGTCATCAAACATTCGACTGAACATGGTTAAATTCCATAATATTATAAAAATACGCAAAACGTAATCAAAGTTAGTTAAAAGTTACTAAAGATACATGTGAAAGTAAACGCGTCTAGCGGGGTGGTTTGAAACTTGGATAAGTTATTCATGAATGGATACATCAATGTGTGTTATTTTGTTAACATGATCAATATTACATACATTATGTTATAGTTATATTTAAAAGTTATCTTAAGTACATGTTGCATTATAGAATGATATAAACGATATGTGCTATATTAAAGTATGATATATTATGTTTGGTTTTGTTATTGTAAAACCTACTAAGAGAACGCTTATCTTAGCGTAACGTTAAATGATTTCTTATACATAGATGTTTTATCGTGTAATATACGATTGTAAAGTTGACTTAAAACTAGCTACATGTTATTTACATGGTTGAAGAATGAAAAATTTTTCATTAGTTACACGAATTATAATAGTACTAATATAGAGCTCAAAATTTTATCAAAATTTGTAGACTTTAGTATATTTGTTCAGTAATTTTTTAAAAAAATATATGCTTTTTGGAATTCTAATGAGTTTTTCTATGTGTTTTATACTTATTTTTTATAAATCTGTTTTGTATAAATCATTTTAGATTTGATATGGATTTGTAAGAATATAAATGAGAGAAAGAATTTATATTGAAAAGAATTTATATTGCCTTTATATTGGAAAGAATTTATACTGCCTTAGTGCCATTTATTTGCGTACTGATTGGTATCTGTCAGGGAAATGCACCCTTCGACCGGATCTTGTTCTTGTTATATTTTCTGGGAGTGGTTCCTGGACAGATGTAGAAATAGGTACGTTGTCTTCTACTGGTATAAAAGCAGGTTTTAGGCGTTCTATCGAGACACGCTTCGGTTTCCCATTTATGCTGATGACAAATGTTTTTTCATCACGTTCTTTGACTTTGTAAGGTCCTTCGTAAGGGTTTTGGAGCGGTCTTCTTCCTCCATCTGTTCTGAGGAATACATGGGTAGAAGTAGGCAGATCTTTGTGTATAAAGATTTTTCTTGTACCATGAGCACTTGCAGGAGTTGATTTTATGTCATCAAATTTTCTTTGTAGACGTCCAACATAAGTGTCAGGTTCTTCCCTTGGAGTCTCAGTGAAGAAATCACAAGGTAACCTGAGAGTTCTACCGTATGTGAGTTCGGCTGGTGAACATTTTAAATCGTCCCGAACTGTCGATCTCAAACCGAGTAGGATAAGAGGGAGATTCTCTAACCAGTTTGGTTCTCCGCTTGCTATGAGGCTAGCTTTTAATGTGCGATGCCATCTTTCGATCATACCATTGGCTTGCGGGTGATATGCGGTAGTTCTTGTATGCTCGATTCCAAACTTCTCAGTCAATTTCCTAAATAAAAAACTCTCAAACTGTCTTCCTTGGTCTGTTGTGATGGTCAACGGGGTCCCGTGACGAGCAATCCAGTGAGTCGTAAGGGCAGTAGCGACGGTTTCCGCTGACATGTCTTTTAAAGGTATAGCTTCGGGCCAGCGAGTAAATCTGTCGATCATGGTTAACAGGTATCGGTACTCGTTGCAAGCTGGAAGAGGGCCCACTATGTCGATATGGACATGTCGGAAACGATCTTCAGGCAAAACATAAGTTGCTGGTGGCGCTACCGTATGTTTGGTGACTTTGGCTTTTTGGCACGCAATACAGTGCTTGACGAAGTTTTTTATATCTGTCGCCATGTTGGGCCAAACAAATCTTTGTTTTATAGTGTTAGTTGTTCCGAGGATGCCTGGATGGCAAACATTATGGACGCTTTCAATCACTTGGTCTCGCATGCAGGCTGGAACGAAAGGTCTGACATGGCCTGTGGAGATGTCACACCAAACTGAAGCATCTGTGCCAGGTATCACCATTTGACGTAAGGCGAGGGTGGTGTCATCTTTTGCCTTACTAATTTCGTCAGTTTGACACTGCACTATTCCCATCTGCCTGTAGTCAATTTCAGTAGGACAATTAATCTCATCGATTCGAGATAGTGCGTCTGCTACTACGTTCTGTGATCCAGAAACATGCCTGATGTCAGTGGAGAATTGAGCAATAAAATCCAACTGTCTTTCTTGACGTGGAGAGCTAGAGGCTCGCTTTTTGCTAAAGGCAAAGGTGAGTGGCTTGTGGTCAGTATAGATTGAAAAATTTCGACCTTCAATGTGGTTCCTGAAATACTTTACAGCTTCGTAAACGCCAGTAAGTTCACGGTCAAAGGTGCTGTACTTCCGCTGTGCGGGTGTAAATTTTTTCGAGAAGAATCCCAGGGGTTCCCAAGAATTGTTGTTGAGTTGCTGTAGTGTTGCTCCCATAGCTATATCACTAGCGTCAACCATTATTGAAATTCTTGCTGTCGGGATTGGGTACGCAAGTAAAGCTGCATTTGCTAATTGCTGCTTACAATTCTCGAATGCTTCTGTGAGTTCTTGATTCCATGTGAGTATCCTTTTGTCATTCTTTTTGTAACCATTTATACAGTTGAATAACTTAGTCTGTATGTTTATGGAATTGGGCAGGAATCTGCGATAATAATTTAACATTCCTAAAAAGCGTCGTAAGTCTTTCGCTGTTTTAGGTAATGGGAACTCTGTGACTGCTGATACCTTTTCCTTGATAGGTGACATTCCTTTTTGGGTGATCGTGTGACCCAAGAAGTTCACTGTGTGTACACCAAATTTGCACTTATTTATATTTATAACCAGATCATATTCGGCGAGACGTTTTAGTAGTAAATCTAGATGCCTTTTGTGCTCTTCTTCGTTTTTGGAAGCGATGAGGATGTCATCCAGGTAAACGAAGCAAAAATCCAGGTCCCTTGTTACAGAATGCATAAATCTTTGAAAGCTTTGTGCTGCGTTTGATAGCCCGAATTGCATAGACGTAAATTCGAATAGGCCAAACGGGGTGATGATCGCAGTCTTCGGTATATCGGCCGCTTCCACCGGTATTTGGTGATAAGCGCGAGACATATCTATGGTGCTAAATATAGTAGCGTCAGATAATTTATGTGCAAAATCATTCAGTTGCGGTATGGGATATTTGTCCGGAATTGTCTGGGCGTTCAAGCGGCGATAGTCCCCACATGGACGCCATTCGCCATTCGGTTTTCTAACCATGTGCAAGGGGCTGGCCCAATTACTTTTTGATGGCCTGCAAATCCCCTGCTCCATAAGGTATTTAAATTCTTTTTTGGCTGCTTCAAGTAGAGCTGGTGCGAGTCTACGAGCACGCTCAGTGACAGGAGGTCCCTTGGTCTCAATACAATGTGTTACATTGTGTCTTTTTTTATCAGGGATTTTCATGTTAGGCCTTGTTAAGTTCGGGTATTTATTCAGGATATCCCTATATTTTTGTACAGTAGAAATAGTAGAGATTCCATAAGTTGGTCCTTTGTAGGTTATTCCCCTGATTAATAGTCCTGTAGATTGGTCTGCAATGGTTGCTTTCTTGAGATCCACTATTAAGTTAAAATTATGGAGAAAATCAGCTCCTAGTATGGGTCTCGAAACATCAGCGACAATGAATCGCCATTTTAATGCTCGTCGAAGGCCAAAATTGAGCTCGACGGTCCTTGTACCATAAGTTTTGATTGGGTTTCCATTCGCTCCATACAGGGTAGTTGGGCAGTTGTCAGAAGTTACATTATTCTTGTTATAAGACTGGTTTCTAGGTAAGACGCTAACGTCAGCCCCTGTGTCCACTAGGAATTTCTGTCGCGTTTGTTGGTCATATACGAAGAGACGACAAGTTTTGCTGGGAATCTCACATGTCCCTACTGTGAGGTTGTCGTTTTCCGAGTTTTTCTTGGTAAATGAACATGGTTGCAAACACCTGTATGCTTTTTCCCCGAATCTTCTGTGGAAACTGCAGATGCCATTATTGTTTCTATTTGGAGATTTATCACGAGACCGAGACCTAGGTCTGCTTGTGAAGTTCCTCTGTGTCGAATTTTGATACGAGTAGTTCCTACGAGGACTTTGATTTCGTTTTCCTCGAAAGTTTGAAGATTGGTTTGTCTGAGTAAGCTTCAATTGAGATACTTCACGGGTTAGTGCGGAAATTTGTTGTTGAAGTTGGAGTAATATTGAAGTTTCCGTGGATTCCGATCTTGATGTGCATGGTTTATTATTGCGGTCGACGACACTACAATCTGATGATTGGTAAACATCTAATATTTTGTCAGCCGTGGACGCCAGTTGGCTCACATTATTTTCCGTGAGTGCTGATAATATTGCCTGCACATGTTGCGGTAGGCGCTGCAACCATAATGTACGAACTATTGCGCTCTCCGCTAAAGCTGGACCAGCTAGTTCTAACATGTGCCTTAAGAGTTCGGTTGGTTTCCGGTCTTCAAGTTGGATTCCAGTAAGCAAGCGAGTTAGACGCTTCTCCGCAGAATCCTGCAGACGATCAATAAGCGCGGTCTTGAGGGTAGTATATTTGTCCGTTATTGGTGGTTTCGTGACTATGTCACTCACGCTTTGTAGAGTTTGCGAATCTAAGGCTGCGACGATGATGTTATATTTGGTGAAGTCATCTTTAATACGTGAATTCGCAAACTGAGCCTCTACTTGGACTATCCAAAGTTGAATATTCTCCTTCCAGCAAGGGGGGAGCTTTACTGAAACGTGGTGTATCGCTTGATCAGAGTTATTAGAGCTGGTAGATTCCATGGTTGATTGTGTTTTTTTCTTGGCTTCTGCCGTTGAATTTGTTCCGAAGATTTGTTCGAAGTGGAAGTCTTCGTCAGAAGTGGTCATTTCGCATTACATTCAAAATTGGCAAATATGGCAGAAAGCGTATGGCAAGAAAAATATTGCAAGAAATGAATCATATGTGAAAAAAAAATTATTTAAAATTTTTGGCAAAATTGTTAAAAAATTAACAATATTTTGTACTAGATTCCATCGATTGTTACATAGAAAGCGTTCAGCAAAGTTTAAAATTAGAATGTACTGTCTGTAGGACTTAATTTACAAATATCATTTGTAAAATAATCTGTAAAATATTCGTAGTTCCAAGAAATGTTAAAATATTACTGAATTTCAATAGTATACTTGAACAGAAATGTGCAAATAGGTAGCATTATTATGGATTGTAGGTAGGTATAATTTCACATGTATTCACACAAGTTCTAAAAATTTCTTAAAGAGAACATGTGCTGAATTGCAACATTTTGGGTAGGAATCAACCCATCAAACAATGTAACATAATTTAAAAATGCTGAAATAAAATTAATGATGAACTTTTTTTTAATTTACGTGTCTGTAGCGATGGTTTCCACAAGCGTTGAATTCTGTGATAAGTGTTTTCTCTGCCTGCCGCTCTGATGAAATCGGCAGTTTCGGGCTTGCAGCGCTGGAATCCGTCCCGGCGTAGAATTTACCGGACCTGCCGCGTTGTGTTTCCGCCTTAAGTACTTCGGTCACGAAATGTCAGTTTGTTCCCCTGAAATAGATGGTACAACGCAGTTTAATTCTTTTTTGAAGAAACGAAAAGAAATAATGATTAGTTGGTTTGATAATTTATGAGAGATCATAGTATTTATTTGAAAGGTCGTAAAGGTTACAATATTTTGACTTTAAAATCCTGTTATCGGAAGATTGATTTACATAATCCATGTGGGTATATAGTAAAAAATCAAGATATGTTTGATATGATTGAATGATTAATTATTAATTACATTTAAAAAATATTTGTTTTAGAAAAATAATACTTTGCTTGAAAACCCATGCACTGTTTAGGCCGTCATTATCGAAATATATGACGGAATATGCGATGCATATTATATTTAAAGTTTTACTGAGGTCTCCCTAGTGAAAAGCAATAAGAGCAAAAGATGCACTGTTATTTTAGTTAAAATTGAAAGGTAACTCACCGGGATATGATACCTCAGGATTTCCTTCCCTGCGCCATGATGGTCGCTCGCTGCTGGTTGTCCGCCATTATCCATGTGTATACGTCGGGTTCACCAATTTGGCAAATGACTTTATTTGGTAGGATCGTACTTACTAATGTAGCCAAGGTATGAAGATAAATTAATACACAGGTTGAGGTTCCGGACTCCACGTTTATTGAATGTTGGATACAAAGCATGACACGACAAAAGTTCGATTCAGAAGGATTTGAAGGAAAATGGCGAGTATGACAGCGAAAAGCGACGAACGACCCAAAAGGGCGCAAGGAAGGGAATGAAATTCCCTACGAGTTTATTCTGGCGTCTGGCCCGCAAGCGCTCAGATCTCAGGGATACCCTTATACAAAATTACTTTATGGCTGTAAAATGAAATCGCTGTCATTCTCTACACAACGTTTAAAATTTTTAGAATATCAGATGACACATTGTTATCAGATATCATTGACGGCTACCGTGGTCGGGGGGTAAGGCTCTCTGATAGCAATCCGGAGGTCGCGGGTTCAAATCCTGGCTAGCGCAAGCAAATGTATATTTTTTGATTAATTTGTATACTTTGCAATTTATAAATTAAAAATAATATTTTACAGTTTATTTGCGGCACGTTCCAGAGTATAAGATTCTCTCAGAAGGTATAGCCATGGTATGGACCGAGAATTGAAGCTGAAATGACTTTAGCCATGTTTGGTGACTAGACCTGAATAGCCAGGTACTTTCCCACCTTTCTCTTCCCCAAAGCTCTACTCTCCCCACCGCCTTCAGCCTTACAACATACCCCAATTGGAGATGATATAGTCCCAAATAAAAAAAATTAAGTGTGCAGTTCACACGCGGTAGAAGTGAAACCTTCAGAAAACTAAAGTAGACAAGGGTGACGAGGCTTCGAAGCACCGCACAAAGAGGAGACCGATTCTCTCGCAGGCTAGATCCTATAGATGTATGTGTTTGTCTCTTTTTATTGTCGCTTTTTCATCGAATTTCAAATCGCAACGTTGCTAAAGGAGTTTTCGCTTCAAAAATTAAATAAATAGAAAGGTTCGCTACTGCGTCTACGATTTCTGATAGCCGTCTGTATTTTGCATTTTTCTTGTTTTATTGACAAACGCGTGTTCAAATCAGATTATAATTTTTTTTCAAAATTTATAATAAACGTTTGCAACAGTTTTGGTAGGTCAGATTATTAATCCTCCATTTTTTTTACAAATATTTTGGTTTTCTTGATAGTCAACTTGTCACCAGGCAGCCCTGTTGCAATCAGTTAGTTGTCTGGGGTCCCTGACTAGCAGAATTATTGATTCTAGATGCTAACCAAGTCGCCTCTGAAGCGAAATGGCATCGCAGTCCCCAGCCATTACCATCGCCATCGATGGACAAGGAATGCTCACGATCTCAGTAAAGCATTTAATGGACAAGTGGCTGTAATGAACACTGCCAACTCTGTACACAATGAGTCTGTCAGTGGTAGAAGCGCAGATTTGAACGCAGAAGAAATTGTTGGTTTGGTCACATGGGAAAACTTTCAAGTTAAGAGAAAAATTGTTTTTTTAAAGGAAGTGGAGATGAAATATTGAAATAAACGACTAATAAAAATTAATGACTGAGTCTCTGCTTCAAAGTGTAAAGAATTTATTAAATTCCAAATTTTTTTTAAACCCAAAAACCTTTGCTGACGTACCATGTGATTTTGATTTTTTTTTTAGATAAGCTCGTGTGTGTGTCATCTTTAAGGTGTATGGGGTATTTTTATGGAAAGGAAGGCGAGGAAGTTCTGGGAAGGAAAAAGGTATGAGGGTTGGGTAGGAATCTGCGGGTCAATATGTCGAGGAGGGACGAACGTATGAATTCATCTCTCAGGTCAAAGAGGTCTAAAGGACTCTCCCGATCCGGCCCGCCACGCAGAAGGTGAGCAAACACATCTGCCACCGACCAAGACAAACCTCACCCTGTGAACCTGGGTACCCCTGCTAAGTCATCAAACGTAAGGCGGTACCCCCGCCTCACAAAGTGTTCTGTAGGTGTGATCTAAGACGAAAAGAGACGTAAAAGGCTTTTGACTGTTTTCACCAAGCAACACTGAGAAAACAAGTATTATTGATTGTGG
Source organism: Limnephilus marmoratus (assembly GCA_917880885.1). Taxonomy (NCBI): domain Eukaryota; kingdom Metazoa; phylum Arthropoda; class Insecta; order Trichoptera; family Limnephilidae; genus Limnephilus; species Limnephilus marmoratus. Next base: position 35,358,255 of record OU862912.1, on the reverse strand, counting down.
CTGCTTCCATAATAGCAAGAGATACTAATATTTAAAAAAAAATGTAAGTAATAAGAATAAGACTTACTTTTGTAAAAACATATTTACTTTGGGATTTTTTGTAGCACATGAATTTCTACCTGCATAAAACTATAGGGAAGTAATTTTCATAATATCCCTGAATGAAATTTCAGATCCGCAGTTTAGGTGGCACAAAGATTGTGCGTTAGAGCCAAAAACAGCCGTTTGATAGGTGAAAGCTGTCTTTAGTTATGTTGTTCTGTCTCGTAATATATGTTATAAGGATATCGTTCTGAATCCTCCGCGGCTCACCAGACTATGGTGCTGGTAATTCTGTGCACTGTGTACATAGAAGGTGCACTTACCTGCAGTATGTTGTATCAGTGTTTATTGCGATCTAGAAGCGGGTATCAGAGCCTGTGGCTGTACCAGTGTACCAAGTACGAGTATTATACTGGTGTGTGCCTGTGTTGATACCATTCTATCGTTAACATAACTCCACGTACTGGGGACTTCGGAAGAATACGCGAATTCTAACCGCAAGATGGCACCGCGTACTTCCACTCACGCCGCCTTAATCTAGAACTTACTGGGGACGAATTTATCTGGATTATCAGAGTGTAACTTTTTATAAACCTCTACAAGCAAAAAAACTTTACGCGTATTTTTTCATAAAATATTTACCCCTCCCTTACTTTCGTCTTGCTTTGTCTCCTAATATACAATTTAATTTTTTAAATTTATTTTTTATTTATTTAATGGGTAATATAAATTGTACGTTACGTGCTTTACGATGTGTAGTTGGTATAAAGTAAACATGTGGTTAGTGAAAATTTGAAATGCTGTAAACGACAATAAATCCAAAAATGATCTAAATGTGTCTTTTTCTCTTTAGATCTGTCGTCGAAGTATTTCTAAGATAACAACGTCTTTTACGACGTGCATTTCATGAGGAGTTTTTTTTTCTGAAAAATTAAAAATAAATTAAATACAAAAAATGTTAAGTATTCTGAAAGATATAATCAATGCTATTTTATAATTAAATTTCGTAATTATAGGTCTACAAAAGTAGTAAATATGATTTTTTTAAATAAAAACTTTCTTTTCGTTCTTCTGAACAATTAAAATTTTGTCCTTTAGATTCTAAAGTTTAGAGCATTTCAAATTTCCGTGGTCGATATAGCATTTATATTTATATTCACACCGTGACCAAAACGATTCATTCTGTTGAATGAGAATTGACGAGAATCTAGGTTGGTTGGCTTAAATAAATTGTCGACTAGCAATAAGTACACTTTTATACTACTACTATTTAATTCATTTTGTCAAAATAAGGCCAGCAATCGAGCTTTTGATTCCAGCTAGAGGTACAAGTCACTAGCGTACCTATTGCTTCTTGCTTGAAAAAGCAACCCGCCAAAAACATTTTTTTAATTATACTACACCTGTTTTCAAATGTTTATCTAAAACTAAAAAATGGTTTAACTACGGTTTAAACTTTCCTACCCAGTGATCGGAATCAACCGCGCTACCTACCGGGCAAAATCGCGAGTTGGTAAGGTCGACATTTATTACGTTTATCAATTTCTTAAAATTTCTGAAAAGTGCGTATTGGTCCGCGTGTGTGTACGTGATTGTCATCAAATGTATAGAATATATCATCATCGACAACGAGTCCATTTGCCGGGATTCAGCTCAACCAGATGTCGGGAAGTGGATTAATCAAAGATTCCGCGGCATTCTTTGAACCAAGAAAAAAAGTTAAATACAAATAAATGTACATATTTAAAAAAAATATAAGTCATTGGTATCCAAATCCTAAAATTAATCCCTGTCGTCTCTAAAAAAAATTTACGTAGTGCTTTGAGCGGTGAAATTGAATAATGTTAATAATCCAAGTTTATGATTAGATTCCATGAAATGTACTAAAACCTATTCGATTTCCAATCACATTAATGTCAAAGCAGTAGAAAGGTAAACAAAAGTCATATACGTGATGCGGGCGTACCCGCACCGAATGAACACAGAAAAACACACTACGTCTATTAGAAAAAAGTGTTTATGTTCCATCAGTCGTTTAGTTACCTGGGTTATTTATAGGTAAATCTAAACGTCACGGTTCATTGCACGCATTCTTATTAAGGTTAATAAGTTTGACTTTCAACTTCCGCAAAAAATGTTGGTGGATAATAAATTAAATTCGAAAGCGATGATAAATAATTAATAAATAACTACAGTATTTTAAACCACATTTATGAAAAAAGCTGGAGACGTTTATTACTAACGCATTGAAGAGGACTCACCGACGGGCTTGCATAAATGTGGAAAAGTTTCAACCACACTGTATCCACTCGTAAATAAATTGGCGACAAACGTTTTCTTTCAAATCGAAACAGATCGCTCTTTTAGATTCGAACCCAATAGACGCAATGGCTCTATAAGTTCTAATAAACTCTTATATTAGAAGCTGAGTGGAAGGAATAGATTCGTACGTCTGTCACTACTGGGCATACTGACCCCCAAATTCCCACCCACCCCTCTAACCCTTTTCCTCCTCAGAACCCTCCTCATGGCATCCCCAAAAATGACTTAGGCCCTGAAGGAATTTCTTTCCTCGTGGCCTCCTTCCTGTATGGAGCTAACGTCAAAAAAAACATAATAATAAATAATTGTAATACATATAGTTATATTTACTTATCATAATAAGATAAATAATAGAACAATAATTAACATAATTTGAAAGAGATTTAAAAAATAGCTGCGATAGTAATTAAACAATCAGCTAATTCTGCTAATTACGTAAATAATATTAGGTACACTGATTGCGTAATATTGCTCTTTGAACTTTAACTAATGAAGTTGACATGCGCTTCTACTAAACAGGGGTTTGTGTCTTTGTGAAAGATTTTAAAAGAAGCAAGCAAAATTAAACATGTTTATTGTTTTAAAAAGTATCCAAGAAGTAGGTACTCGGAACTCAGATGCGTGTTGCACGTCGATAATAAATTTATTGAAAATACTTAATTAACGGTTAATGTTTTTAAGCGTGTGGCTTAAACACATTCATGATTTATGTATGCTTTAAGTAGGTATTCATTTTACAAAAACAGGTTTTAAAATTCTTGTGATTGTTACGCAGCAAGTATGTTCTTTTGTTAAGTGACTTGCTATTTAGAATGCTAAGTTGTTGCTTAAGTAGCATTATTTATTAGAAATAACACTTCAAAGATATTTGAAATAAAAATGGTATACATCTAAGATAATAAAATTTACAGTTATAGTAAGCTTCCATAAACTTACAATAAGTCTTTTTTTAAATATATTTTTTTAAATTAAATATAAATATTATCTTCTATTTTATTATATTATCCATTGGTAATCAATAGTAATCATAATTCTTCTGGTAAAGCATAGTAAAATTGAAAGAAAAAACTTATTATATTTTTACCGGGAAAACTTGGGTAGGAAGTTTTCAACCTCTTTTGATTATAAGGCATAAAAAAATATTTTTTAGCTTAAACAAAAGCTCAAATAGAGAAATGCTTAGCCCTTTCTTAAGTGAATTAATTTATGTCGATTTATGACATTTTCTCTGTTTGGTTACGTGAATTAAAAATATATATTTTAAGAATCTTAACCTACACTTTTTTTCTTTATTCAAAAGCTTTTACATGATTATCGACTACCTGATGTGAAGATGGTTTTTTTTAACTTGGTCAAATTTCAGGTCTTGGTGTTGCTTTGCTAATTTCAACCTAACTATGTAGTTGAGCATTAATAAATAAAGTAAAAATGTTCTCTTAAAAAGCTTTTCTTTGGCTTTTTCTTCATCCAATAAAACTGTAAAAAGTATTCGTTTTTATATTGTTTGTTTGGTATCTAAAGTCTTTGCGCAGTGGAATCAATACAGCAAACAAAATACAAGTATCGCAAAGAATGGTTGAATTGAGAATTAGTTTACCTAACCACAAGCGAATTAATTCAGTATGATCAAAACAACCCGCGTTGCTGGAGGATATGCGTATTTATTATAACTTTTTTTAATAGGGTAATACCTCTCCAATCAATAATAATTGGGGCGTGGTTCTGCGAAGCCCGATACGTTCAAGCTTTTTATTTACGGGGTGAATAAGTGTGAGTGAACCTTTGATACGGGTAATGTTATCTGAGTTTTTATGACCTAAAAATTGATCGCTGAATCCGAGTTGCGGTTAACAAATAAATTGAACCTATCAAGAAATATTGGCAGAAGTTTTTTTGGCTAAAAGCTTCCGTAACAACTCAGCCGCAGTGCGTCGTGCGAAACAATTCCTACCTCATAATAATATGACGTACATGTTTTTAAATAATCGAAATATAGCAACAGACAAAACAGTCCCATTTTTTTAGTAGTGAACTAATTACCTATATATGTACTAATTAGCTCTAAAGCATTTGATGGAAATGGTATTAACATTAATAACAAATTAAGAACAATTGATTTAGTGCAGTTTTGTGACATTTACAGCACTTCTGTGAAATTTACTGCTAAATAACCTACAAATAAATTGATGATGTAGTATCTTCGACTAATTATTCCATCTCATAGGCAACTGAAGGCAACTAACCATTTCATTGGAAACAATCGTTTTGATGCCCACAATACGATATCTTTTTTTCAGCCCGATTCCAATTAGAGACCAAAGTCAACATTTTGAACTTTACGCGATCGCTATTTTCATATCTACGATTTCAGTTGGCATCACAGCAAAATGCATGGTTCATGTGTTGTTTGAGTGATGACAATCGAAATCGTAGATATGAAAACAGAGATGAAAATAGCGATCGCGTAAAACGAAAAATTTTGACTTTGGTCTCTAATTGGAAACCGGTTGAAAAAAGATGTCGTATATTATAACAATGAAGATATTTGACGAATTACCAGAGGAAAATGTATTGTAGCCTAAATGTTATAGGCATAAGAACTGGTTTGAAACCTAGATAGGCATAGATCAGAATGAAAACGACGCTTGAAATGTCTAGTGACCACTTAATAAATAGCGACGCACTTTTTTTTACTTCGGGTTCTCTCATGCACTAATCAAACCAAAAACTTGTAAAATCTGCATACCTTGAAACCCCAGAACAGCTGTTCCTAAATGTCATGTCAGCTCACTGTTCGAGAGTTTTTGATTCTTCAGTTTTTCAGATATCACAAAAACAAATTGACTGCTTTATGGTTCAAGAAAGTGTGGACGTTGAAAGTGTGGACGTGGCATCCACTCTCAATACACTTCTGGGCAAGTTAGTTCCTGTAGATTCAATAATTGGGGAAAGCGACCACCACAAACAGATTAGAAATCTGTCACGGCTCCCACCGAGAAACCTCGCTCAGGAGGTTAGGATGACACCAGTAACTAAAGCGGAAATCGAGTTGATAATCAAGGGTTTGGGTCTTAAGAAGGCACCAGGGTATGATAGGCTCAATGGCGTAATAGCGAAGCAAGTATGGATCCACGCCAAGGAGGAGCTCTTCCAGGTGATGGATACGTGCATGAGAAGAGGAACTTTCCCTTTTGAATGGAAGAGGGGCGTGCTTAGGATTATACCAAAAGGGAACGGCAAACCAAGGTCGGACGTGAAGGCCTACCGTCCAATCACCTTGCTACCTGTCCTGGGGAAGATCCTGGAGAAACTGATTAGACAGCGTTTACGTCAAACCTTATCCCCACCCTGTGAGCGTCAGTTTGGTTTTATCCCCGGTATGTCCACTGAGCACGCCATCACGTATGCGCTTGAATGGGTGAAGGCTTGCCAAAAGAGGTACGTAATTGGAATCTTCCTCGATATTACTGGTGCCTTCGATCACGCGTGGTGGCCGATGATACTTGTCAAACTCAAAAATAGGAAATGTCCACAAAACCTGTTCAAGATCTGCGCTGATTACCTCTGCGACAGAACTATCATCCTTTCTTTTTGAGACTACCTGATTGAACGAGGAGTTGACATGGGTTGTCCTCAGGGTTCAATCCTTGGACCAGAGTTTTGGAATATTGTGTTTGACGATTCCTCCAGGTTGCCCTTACCTGAGGGATGTATCTCGGTGGACTACGCTGATGACAAATTGTATCTTGTCTCGGGGAACAGCAGAAAGGAAGTTGAAAGTAAATCTGAAGAGGTTTTAAGTGTGATTTTAGAATGGGGAAAGAGAAACCGGCTGACCTTCGCTCCCCACAAGACTATGGGACTCCTGATGAAGGGTAACCTCAATAGAAGTAGAAATCCAACCATCAAAATGGGAGATACCAATATCCGATTCGTTGAGAACACTGCATACCTAGGCGTCACTTTGGATCGAACGTCCTCGTTCTTGACCCATGTTAAAAGCGTGTCAAGTAAAGCCCAGGCCCTCTTCTTGAAATTGAGAAGAATCTCTACTGCCGAGTGGGGATTGCGCTCTCCAGCGCTCCGTCTCTTATATAGGGGGGTTTACGTGGCGCAAGTCTCGTATGCGGCCTCTGTGTGGGAGCACAGCCTGGAGAATGCACTCATACTCTCGGTGCTCAAGAGAGGCCAGCGAGTCCTCTTGCTGGCGCTTTCGGGTGCTTATAGAACAGTTGCTTCAGACGCTTTGCCAGTCTTGGCCGGCATTTTGCTAATTGATCTTGAAATCAGGGAGGTGCTAACAAAGAAGAGCCTGACAAAAGGAAGACCCGCTACACACCTAGGTGTTGAACTAATACCAGGCGGGGCAGTGTCTCTCCCAGGTCTTCTTAGAGAGATGCGAGAAAGAACACTGAGAGAATGGCAAGAGCGATGGGACAGGTCGAATACGGGAAGATGGACTTACTCCTTCTTCCCGTCAGTTAAACTCAGAATGGAAGGGGCACACATTGTAAGGGACCACCATGTGACCCAATTACTGTCCGGGCATGGGGAGTTTAGGGGAAGATTGCACAGTCTCTCTCTATCCCCCCATCCAAACTGCGCGTGTGGCAATACGGACCAAACAGCCGAGCACATTCTGTGGCATTGTGAGATTATGACGGATGCTCGAGAGGAAATGTTGGATAGTTTACAAGTGACCACGAGACCAGTATGGAACGCTGATCTCGTCTCGAATAAGGTGAACTTTGAGTGCCTGCGGAAGTTTACAAAGGTTTGGGTTGAAAGATGGCCTGATCTTAGAGTCGCTGACCAGCTGTAAAATCATTGTGAGTTTCAGATGCCTGGTGTATTTGCTCCTGATAACCACTGACTTTTCTTTCTCATCTCTTTTATTACCATTGCTCCGATTTTTTGGTTTTCTATATCTTTATCTTCACTGCTTTTATGTTTCCTTAGATTTTAGACCCAAGCAGAGTTGAAAATATTTTGTTTTTACTGCGATAAATTCCTGGTGGTTTAAAATCTTTATGTACTTCATGTAGTTCTGCTTTTTCTCCCATTTCAGACTTCGATGTGCCGAATTGAGAGCGAAGGTCCTGATGACTCCTTCGCTCAAAACAAATTGATACATTTCTGTTATTATCTACTGACAAAATTAAAAACATGGTATATAATATATTCTGCTACTTGTAACCAACTGTTATTCTTTACTAAGTATTATTTTCTCTTATTTTTAGTTTTTCTTTTTTTTTTTGCAAATTTTTTTTTCTGTTTTAGCGATTCAGCAATAAGCTCCGACCCTTGTGGCTGAAACTGAACTGTAAATGTTCTGTAATGTCAACTTCCCCATTTTGGGGGTGAGTTAGACCTCGCTCCTGGATACATTGGCGTAAAAATTTTTTTTCGGAATGGAATCCTCACAACTCATCTGCGCCTCCCACAGCGACATGTGTGGGCCTGAGGTTTGGCTGGGTGAACTCAGCGTCCTTCCGCCCTGCCTCCGGCAACTCGACGCTTCCATCCTTAGGGTCTTCGGGTACGTTCTCCTACTTTTCACTTACTATCGTCAAGGCACAACCGAGAAACCGGCTAAAGGGCGCGGATGTTGAGATTCATTCACGGCAGACCGATCACCATACACATTCTGGCTGGTACTGCCAGATGACGAGAGAGGTATCCCACCCGACACAAGAGTTCTTCATATCACAATACTTGTTTTCATTATCTTTTCTTGCAGATGCTTGCAACATACGCAAGATGCCATTACCCTGCGAGCAGCTGCCTTTTATGTTTTTCTCTTATCTTTTTTTAATTTGTTTATCCCTGAATTGCTTTATATTTTTCGCATTTTGTATATTATGTAAGCACTTGCATACTGCTTCCTAACACTGTATGCAGGGACACTGGAGGTCTAGATTCGTTCAAACTTAAATGTAGATTCGTTCTTTCAAAAAAATTAGAGTCCTTGCGAGAGCCTTGAAGGAGTAACCATCTGTTACTTATACCAGGGCGGGTAAGTGGTGGATACCTCCACTGCTTTATGGTTTACTGCTTTTAGATTATTACTGTATCAAAGTGCATTCTTGAAATGTTCCGGTTTATCTGACGCAGCATTTCCGATGCTGTTTGACCTCAAAGTGGTCCGGTGGCATTCTTCCTTCTCAAGAATGGTAGGGTCGAAAATAAGAAAAAGACCTCACGCCCACCCAAACAACCCAACAACCGGTACCAAATAACTCCACAGGGCAATGGTGCTCAAGAATAATTTCGTATTTGGAAGCCCGATAAATAAATTAATCCATTTTATCAAGCAGGGTAAAAATCGAGTTAAGTATGTAATTTACAGTCTTTATTATTTGGTATTCCAAGCGTACCTACCGCAAGCTATATAGATTTAAAATTTATTCCTTAATACATTCCCTAAAACAATCTTTAAATATATATAAAAAAATTGTATAAATTAAAAACTCTTTTCATAACTCAAATAGTACTCTCAATATTTTCTTCGAGTAGATAAAGTAAAGTAAAACATAAACTTCGAGTAAAGTCTCATGAAGTAATAATAATAATAATAATAATTGGACACTTTATAGAGCGCCGTTTTTGTGAAAATTCACCTCAAGGGCGCTTAAGTAAGCATTGCTTATCAAAAATATTGATTTTGAAGATAATAAAAGTGGTTAAAATCAAGTGTTTATTAATTTTGAATGCTTTTTTTTACATGAGCTCCACACAGGAGGCCCAGAGGAAAATAATTTCCCTCATGGCCTATGTCACCTTTGGGGATGCTGGGTGGAGGGTTTTTTAAGGAAAGGAAGGAGAGGAGAGTTCTGGGAAGGAAAAGGGTTTAAGGGGTGGGTAGGAATATGGGGTTCAGTATGTCCAGGTCATCCGCCTCCAAGACCTAGACAAACCTCACCCCATGGACCCGGGCACCACTGCTAAATCACCAAACTAGTGAACCACTTGGGGTGACCTTTGGCAGAGGTGTTGGTTATCCAATAAAAGTTCCCGGGGCGGCGGTACCCATTCCCGCCTCCCAAATTAAATATGCTAATATTTTCTTCTAATTGAGTTTCCTCTGGTAATTCGTCACATATCTTTATTGTTACGTACGTCAACGACTTTTGACTTGGGGTTATTTTTTTCTATAGAGAAATCTAATTTGATTCCTTTTCCTCATTTAATGGGCTATTGCTGTAGGTATTCAATTTTTCTCATGTGATATGCATGACATTAATTATTATGTAGATTAAAAAAATAGTAAAGTAAATAATTTGCAATACTAGATATTTAGATTCTTCAATATTACACATTACCTTAACTTTCATATAAAATAGTAATGAATTATCCATTGAGTTTCAGCTGTGTAAACCGCCAACATTTGACGACTAAAATCGGGATTCTACGTCATTTTGATTTTTTGGCATACTTGAAGTTGGGTTTTTGAAAGGGGAGCATTATCAAAAAACCAAAATGGTGTTACTTGTCTTTTTCACGACGTCAAATGTGACAGGAGTTTGAACAACTAGGCCTTAGTTACAAAAAAATGAGAGACGTTAATTATCCAAAAAATAATAATTTAAGAGTGTTTTATCACAGGTAAAGTCGGGCAGTACCTACTAATTGGATTATAGATCTGAACTTTAATCAAGGAAATAATTATAATTTTTAAATTAGAATGTACACTGAATAACGTGTTGTATATTTCCACATTTTTTGTCCAAAGTTCAATGGACTGAGTCGTGCATGCGTTATAATTAGAAAAGCATTACTTAAACAAAGCACTTAATTTTTTTGGCGTAATGTTGTGGCTACCGACTAATTTATAGATGCGACTTAAACGACTTCTTCGACTTAGCGTAAACTTAGCTTAAGTACCTACCTACAAAGTATATTATAAAAATCCCCATACGGTGTACATTTCTTGCCATTTTCTTCACAAAAAACTTCAGTTTTGGAAAATAAGTGTTAATGTGGTACATTACAAGAGTCCTTATTCCTGGAGTAAGTGGGACAATATTGAAAGAATATTTCACTAGGGTGATAATTATACGGAATGGTGTCCCAGATGACCGATGTAAACAGATTAATTTATTTGGTTTCTGTTTCTTAAGTTTTGTCCCGGCTTTATAACCGGATATCTCGATAATCCGGTGTACGAATTAAGCGGAATCGACTGTACATGTGTATAATATGGGAGACGGTTTTGGGTAGCCGGAAACCATTTATTGGTTTACCCCCACCACTTAGGTCATGGGGTGAGGCTTGTCCGGGTCTTGACAATGCATCTATGCATCTATCCACCTCTTCTGCGTGGCGGGCTGGATCGAAAGAGACTGATTGAGGGAGATCTATTGACCTCTCCAGCAGGACTCTCTCGGAACATCGCCTTGCACTGAAGTGGGAGGGATGGATTCATACATCCGTTACTACTGGACACACGCCCCAGTTCCTACCCACCCCTCATATCCTTTTCATGACCGGATCTTTCTCTTCTTCCTGCCCTTAAAAAAACCCTCCACACTGGCCGCCCTGGGGGAAATTATTTTCCTCGTGGCCTCCTGTAACGTGGCCTCCGGAGGTAATGTAAAAAAATTGAATGTAAGCACTAATTAGGATTTTTTTTAAACGTGTTTACAAAATCGCAAAAACTTTTAGAAAATAACGTATTAAAATCTTCAAATTTACTGTTCGTTTTAAAAAGGCCTTTTTAATATTAGGGAACGTACCCAAACTACGTGACCAACTTTTTGCAATTTTTAACCCCCCCCCCCCCCGGTGACCAAAATCCTAAGGAACCCGCCGCTCATTTGTATGGAGCGTGACCTTTTGAAGACCCCCCCCCCCCCCAAAAGTGTCACGTAGTATGGGTACGTTCCCTTACCTATACGTAATTTTCATGAAGAGACCCAAATATGTGTAGTGTTTTTTGTAACATTTCCGTAATTTTCCTGAGGAAAAAAACCCTCATGGACTATATTATCTTTGGGGATGCTGTGTGGAGAATATTTTTAATTATTATTTATTTAGGGAAAGAAAGGAGAGGAGGTTATGTGAAGGAAAGGGGTATGAGGGGTGGGTAGGAATCTGGGGGTCAATGTGTCCGAGTGTGACGGACGTATGAATCCTTCCATCCCACTGCGGTGCCGAAAGCCGATAGGTCGAGAGGATGCGGCTGGAGAGGTATAGGTGAGGTCTACCTAAACCAGTCCCTCCTAAATCTGGCCCTCCATAACATATTAATGTGAGTAATCTAAACAATTTAAATTTTCTGAGGCAACTGAAAATGCATGCAAGATCAAATCAAAGCTTATTACACAAGATGTGACAAACGCAATCTCAGATTCTAAATAATCTACCCACTAAATACTTGATCTTTATTGATCGAAGACTAAATACGATAATTTAAAAAAAATGGTTATGTTTAAACTCACTGTCAACTATTCTATTAACATAAGCTTTTTTTATAACTCGCCTAAAATATTTTTATTAACTAGTGACTAGTGACTAGTATCTAAAAAAAAAAGACGTGAAATGAATCAGGTTACATAATTTAATGGGCGGCATTTTATTGAGCGTGCAACTTTTGAACTGCATAATTTTAAACATGCGGTCGAATCGCCTTGGGCTTTCAGTGCTGTAATGGTAAAATAATCACAGGAATAAGGTTACCGGGCAAGACGTTTTGCAGTTTGTGATTGGTTCTAAAAATACAATAATGCTACAACGGTATATCAACATTGATCTCCCTCGCGTGATTCATTGATAATAAAGATGATACGTGTATTTATGGTTGATAATAATAGCTTTTCAAAGCTTTAAAAGCCTTCACGGTAAAATGCTGTCACACAAGAAACAATACAATTTGTTTAATATGACATAACCATAGCCCATATGAAAAACGTTTGTTGGGAAGTACCTGACTATTCAAATCTAGCACCTCCATTCTGCAAGAATGTATTTTTTCAATTCTATAATATACTAATAATCCTTATTGGTTGAATTAAATATTTTATTCTACCAACAAACAAGAAACTCTGTTGCAAATTTGTAAATAGTTTTGATATCCTCAACATCTCTTTTAAATTCGTAATCGATTCGTTCAATCCATTCTTGAAGAAAGTTAAATCTTTACAATATAATATAAAAACCGTAAGGCGAGCTCTTACTCCTGCCCTGCTCAACACATTCTTAATTTCATTTATTGATGTCTTAATTCTAATATCTAAATTCCGTCACAGTGGTCTAGATATTTGAATATGACAAAATCGACAGTTGACTATTGGACTATGAGTTAATAAAGTACAGAACTGCCGGTTAATGTGTTCACAGGTCAACCGATCTTCTAAGTTTTATGGGAAAGAACGAATAACTTTGTTGACACCGATGGGTGACTGGCATAAGTAAAATATACCCCTGGTGACAGATGACGTCAGCATTACAAAATTTAGTAGTACCAACTAAAGAGGGTGTTTTAATGTGATGGTGTTTTATTCTCTTTTAAATTACGATTTAATAATTCTATGTAAGTATAACAATGCATATTAGAACTTATATATTCAGAATCAGCGTTTGTTGATCTATAAGAAAAAAAATTATACTATAATATTTTTCACTTTTTTTACATTAACTCCACACAGGAGGCCCTGAGGAATATAATTTCCCTCAGGGCCTATGTCACTCTAGTGTTCCTTATTGCAATAAAACCGACAAGACTTGACATCTACCTAATTTTTATCCACACCTTTTTATCAACGTGATAGCTTCCATTACATTATTATATATTTTTTAAATGCAGTCTAACATAGTATATATTCACATAACACGCAATTATTTATGCAACTCTACGAACGTACTATTTTTGATATTAATTTTATTACGTAAAAGCGCGCGACGCCCATATTAGTACACACACCAGTTTCAATAATTTATACACATTACGCAAAACTTAATAATTTTCCATAAAAATTGCAATTTATTTTGGCACAGATTTAACCACAAATTATCTAACACAATAATCATTGTTGTACACCAAAAAAATTGCTTCCTTGTTAAAAAGTGTATCGGTTTTAAATATAAGTAATTTAATTTTTCTGTTACTAGTATTTGATTGGAAGCATTTGGTAATCATTGCTGACGACGAGAAGGTGAGAAAATGTTTGGAAAAAAGGTGTCGATGCTTTACTCTCCTAGATTTTTTTCCACGATTTTATAACTATAAGCTATAAGATTATTCAATGATTTTTATTGCATGTTAATCCATTCTCTACATATCACATTTGAAAAATATAACACGTATGTGCCTATCACAGTTTTATGTAATTTTATTTACATGCTACGTTTTCTAAAGTCGTATGGGAACACTTTGATTTAGATTCAATTACGTGAACTTATCTCCTGCGTATCAAGTAACACATGATTTAACTCTAAGTACACACGCAAGTGCGTGGGACTTTCCTCGTGAGAAATCTGATTTACTTGAGGTGAGCGCATTATTATTATTGCATGTATAAACCACACATGAATGCTACAAAAGATGATCATTTTATGGAAAGGTGACAGCACCATAAAGCAACCATTGAACCGTTTCAGTCTTCGTGCATAATTATTGGAACTTGCATTGATAGATATACAGGTGTCCCAAAGGAAAGTTTATATTTAGTGGATCGATTTTTAAAAAAGTAATAGATAGAAAAAATGTTTGTTAAATACTAAAATACACAATTTGGGAATTTATTTCTTAAAAATAATATCATCCAAATGTAAAACCTAGCGTTCGCGGCATTAATTTAATCGAAGAGTATAATTTCTCATGACGGCTGGGCAGGTAGGCTTCGTGATGGCTACCATTTCGTGATGGATATTTTCTTTTAATTGCATCAGGGAAGTCGGATTTTTGGCGTACACTTTAGAATTGAGATAACCCCTTATGAAAAAGTCCATAGGGGTTAAGTCAGGACCACGAGGAGGCCAATTTATGTCACCTCTCTTGGAGATCAATTTGCTAGGGAAAATTTCACGAACTCGTGGCAGAGACGTATTGGACGTATGTAATGTTGCTCCGTCTTACTGGAACTACGTTCTTTGTTTATAGGCAGTAAGTTTGTAGGGGTGCAGCATTAAGTATTTGTGCAAAATGCTGTGTAACGATGATCTATGCACATTTAAAGCACTTGCGCGCTTCCGAATCGAGAAGTTTGAGTCGTCACGAAAAGACTGATACAAACTCTCTACGTTTTCTACCGTTCTCGATGACCTTGGTCGCCCGGATTTTGGTTTTGCCAGCGTTGTACCGATCTCTTCAAACTTTTTGACCCATTTTCGAATGTGAGGAATGCTTGACGCATCATTGAATTGACGAAAATCTCAAATATTGCAGAATCTTCTACGCGCTATAGTCACCGAATCACCATTTTTGTAAAACTCACGCACGCTTAACGCGCGTCGCTCCCGAGAAATGCTTCATAGCGACTAAATTCCCAAGAGTCAGACTACTGATTGACATACCCCCCGCGCCCCTCGGAAAAGTTGCGTTCACACAGAAAGCAAAACAAGTATAAACTTTCTTTTGGGACACCCTGTATTTGTAATTGAATAATTGTTTCAAATAACTTTCGCATTATATTTACGCCATAGAATTGTTTTACAAAAATGTTTTTACGTCATTAGCGTGCAAGAGTGCAACTGTACGGAGCCAGTAGCATTATAGCGAGGTTCCCAACCGATTGATACCAGATCAAATTTTGATCGATCTCAGTAGGTAATTACGATTGTGAATTTTTAAAATAATTATTAATGTCATTTTAATAATTATATCCTGGTCGTAGGGTAACTGGTTTTAATAAATTCGTGTTTAACTGTTAAAAAAGTAACTGCAAAAAGTCGTATAAGATTCTTATTAGAAGTTGATCCTCATTAAAATTAAGGTAAACAGAAGCTCGTAACATTGCACTATGACTGTGTTTCGAAATTTGGGGTATCCATGTTGCGAAAATAAAGAAAGTGGGAAGGGAGTAAAGGTGGCAAATAGGAAGGTTGAGTAGTACCTGGGTATTCTCAGATATCGTCACCTAACACAGCTAATTACAAGCAATCAACGTTTCACGTCTGAGTGATGAGTGATGACTTTTCACGTGGAGGATACTGCAACATTGCTAAAAATACTAATTTCGATAGTTACTCCGTTCATCCGTCTACGATTCAATTAACTCTACAACTTCAGCTTTGAATTTAAGTGTCATTTTCAAAATTAAATATATTTTATTCAAAATTAAATCATTTTCTGTTTATTAATGCGTTGACGGATGTATGTATTTTTTGAACTTTGGTGGAATTCAATAATATAAGTGACCATGATGGCAACATTTAACTAGTGTTCTTCAATATTAAAAGCGGTTAATCAAGAATAAAAAACGTCTCCCTTTCTAAAAAGCGCCAGTTAAAAGAAAGGCAGGATTTTTGAGAGAGGTGACGTCACACAGACGTGCGATTTCGGGAGAACTGAAAAATTAAAACATTGAAAATTATTCAACTATGAAAACTAACTATAACATTAGCAAATATATAGTGATACTTAAGTTAGAAGGTCATTATTGACTCAAACAAGCGCCCTTGCAGTGATTTCTCATGAAAACGGCGCTATATAAATCAGCCGAGTATTATTATTATTAAAAAAGGGACTGGAGTTCCTTATTACTAATTTCTTTTTTAAAACACCACCCTAATCTACCATCATTAAAACACATAAAACCAATAAAAAAAACTATAAAAATTGCACCCCAATATTTTACATCGTAGATATTTTCTATTGTCTGATTTAAATAGTGAATAATATAATTACAGTAGGTAATAAACGACAATCATTAGTAGGATCGTCAGGAAGTGTTATATTCCAATTAACCTTACAAGCTTAACGGACGCATAATAATCTTAACATTCTTAACAATAAAGCCCAAAATCTGTTAGTGTTAAAATTGTGAGAGCAAAAATATCTATTTATGCAATTTCTATAGCTTTTCTTTCTGGAACTTTAAGGTCGTCGAAAATATTTTCAGTTTTTTTTTTTTACATGAGCTCCACACAGGAGGCCCTGAGGAAAATAATTTCCCTCAGGGCCTATGTCATCTTTGGGGATGCTGTGTGGAGGGTTTTTTTAGGAAAGGAAGGAGAGGAGAGTTCTGGGATGGAAAAGGGTTTAAGGGGTGGGTAGGAATCTGGGGTTCAGTATGTCGTGGTCATCCGCCTCCAAGACCTAGACAAACCTCACCCCATGAACCCGGGCACCCCTGCTAAATCACCAAACGTAGCGAACCACTTGGGGTGACCTATTGCAGAGGTGTTGGTTATCCAATAAAGGTTCCCGGGGCGGCGGTACCCATTCCCGCCTCCCAAATTGCTACATTATTTCTTTCATGAGCTACGGAGCTTTAAATTATACATGTCTCCCTCAAAATCTTGATAAGAGAGTTGTGAGAAATTTGCACAGATTTTTCTAACTTTAATTTCTGGATCTACACAAATATTTTCAGCTCTTAAAGTCATTTTTATCGTGTGCTATAGAGCTTTCAATATCATTTTTATCGTTAAAAAATTAGACTGAATGTTCATTCCGTATTTAAAATCGTCCAATAAGAAAAAAAATGTTGAAACTTGGGCGAAATGTGCTGTAGTTACTACTTTACGTGAAAGATATGCATGCTCAGACTCGACCTTCATATTATTATTAACAAATAGGTTTTAGTCAAACGACGAATAGATCTGGGTAAACCACTACAGCTGCCAGGGTCTTATATCTTTTACAACGATCTTATACAATCCAAATCCAGAGATCTTATACCATTTACAACGGAATATGTTTAATACGGCATCGGCATCGGCATCGCCAAATCAGTATGAGCAAACGCGCATACCACTGAACAGAAAATTCCTAGAAGTGTGATATATTCGACATGAAAGAAAACTGATTTCGCTAGTTCACATAAGATCTTTCAACTCCTAGACCCTAGGCAAGCCAATTAAATTGATTGTTACGGCTTTTGACGTCGGTTTCACACCATTTCATCATTCTCTCTAAACACACACCAAACACCACCCCGGGAACTATTAATTGGATAACTAAGACCTCCGCCATAGGTCACAACAAGTGGTTCGCTACGTTTGGTGATTTAGACCGGGTTCATGGGATGCGTCTGCCCACCAACTGCGTGGCGGGCCTAATTGGGAGATACCGGTTGAGGGAGACCTTTTAACCTCTTCAGCAGTGCTCCCTCGGAACCTCGATTTGCACCGCAGTGGGAGGGTTGGATTCATACTTTCATCACTCTTGGACATACTAACCCCCAGATTCCTACCCACACTTCATACCCTTTTCATAACCACAACTTCCTCTCCTCCCTTTCTCTTAAAAGGCCCTCCACATAACATCACCTAAGATGACATCAGCCAGAGGGAATTATTTTGCTCAAGGCCTCCAGAACCAAGGAAGAGTGGGTAGGAGAGATGAGACCTGGAAAGACACATTGTGGAACCAGAAGACATTGCCTCATAATCAATGAGAACCCTGGTGAACTTAATAAAAACTACAGGGTTACCTACTGTTAAAGAAATGAGGAAAAATAGTAGATGGCAAAACAAGCCTAATGCCTAAGTTCTCACGGGATCTGTCCGTAGTCTCTGCTCTATCATAAAATAAAATTTTAAAAATACTTCGCCAAATAGGCATATCCTCATTTTTTACGCCTAGAGACGCTGAGTCGACACATTTCACACGTCAATATATTCCTAAATCTAAAATCGTTCCAAGAAATAATTTCGATATTTTAAAAAGTTAGTTCAATTTCACCAGAATTAAGAAAACATGACAATAATTCAAACACCCCAGACATTCCCAAATCGTACTTCTATTTGTTTATATGTTCAGTGGCACATACCTTACGGGTTCACATTTCATTTCCATCACCAACCAACCGGTTTAACGCCTTCTCCACTGAATACCAAACTCCATCTTGCGTTATTATAACGTTAAAAGGGAAATCCACATGCGTTTTTTTAATAATATTAACACCAAATTTAATTATTTAACAATTTAATGGACGGTTAGCTGGCTGCAATCCACCGACGTTTTTATCCAGAGGTGTTTTCTATTCATGATTGGATCCTCTCTACTTCAGCGATTAATAAATCAATGCCAGACCGTACTTGTTCGAAAGCGAAGAATGTTAAATCTTTAATAATATGAGAAAATTATGGTTAACGTGTTTATTATTTAATTATTGTGTTTTATGATTGAGATGAAAAGTGATACTAATAAAAATCGTTCGAGAAAATCAATTGTAAATAATTATGTATTTTCGATAAATTAATATAAACATTAAAAAAAATATTCTGAAAATCAGAAAAACAATGCATTATGACTACAAGCAAATACTTATATCAAATTTAAAAATAATCACGAATGTAATTTTAATACCAATTAACTAACTAAAACCATGACGCTTATCACCACAGGAGTAGAAAGAGAAGACGGTCCGTCAAACAACTCTGTCGTGGCACATACTCGTACTTCTTGCTTCATTCACATCCTTACATCTTCTCATATATAGTCTTCTGTTATAGTGACTCTTGACATGGCCTGATTGAAGTATATGTTCACTTGATCGTGACGTATCTTCCACACGGGTCCCAGACTTCCTCCAGCATTGACATTCTGGTCAAGTATCTTCTTACACTTTCTTTCGTTCTCTTTCATTCATTCATTCGCTCTATACGCCCAAAGAATCGAAGCGTACTTTTCTTAATCTTACTCATTACGCCTACATCAGCCTTGCATTCTTTGCGAATCTTCATATTTCTCATACAGTCATCAGGGATCTCATTTATGCAGTATTCATAGTCGGGAAAAACGCCAAACGCGCGCCCAACATATGTACACGATTGACATTTGTCACATGTTGTCTCGTTATGAGCTCGGCTGTGTAATGATTGTCGGCCTTTGTGTTTCCTCTCTCGTACAACATGGGTCTCTTCAAGATCCAGTGAATGATGGTTAGTTAGTTATATTATTATTATTTTAAAGAATTATTCCATCATTGCATCAATAAAAAAATCGTGGTGGTCGATAGTTGGTGCAAATATATACAACTGCAGTATTACCAATTTGCGGATACATTTTACCAAAGACAGTGCAAGTACCTACACATTCATTGCACATATTCTGCTAGTAAAATCAACCATTATCTTTATACGAGAACGATTAACTCTCTTATTCATGCATGACAATCAATGTTGCAAAAAAATACACCCAGACTCGTAGATAAGTTATTCAGGCGCTTAAAACTATTCGCCGTAATTAAATATTCTCTAACTCATAACCACGTGGGCCAAATCAGGTTTCAACAGCCATTCAGATTATCAATTGGAAATTAAATTACAAAATTTGCCCAGTTAAAATGCGGTTAGTTAATTCCATACAAAGCTGGGCAATAATCGTTCATCAGATCATCAAGGAAGATTCATTCATAACCACGTTAATAATATTATGCTAATATAACGATGATAGTTGCATGCTGATTTCTTAACAAGTTCACACAGTCATCTCCCTCTATTAATTAAATGAGAATTATGCAAGCTTGCGTGTCTTTGAAATCAAGAAAAAAACTCACTGCGTTTTGGTTCTTACTGTGTTGTGGTTCTTACCCCATCGTTGATGTTTTCTTTGATTACGTTTATTAACAGACTATAGAAAACATTTACCGCTAAAATAATTACCTAAACTGTGATAAACATCCAATTAACTGATTAAAATACTCGTTTATGCGTGTTTTATAAATGGAAAAATGCATTGAATTAAAATAAATTGGTGTCTTATATGGTCAATAAATCATATTTCCTGGTATGCCTTTAAGGTGCCTAGGTAGGTTCTTACTTCTCTGTGATTATTGGGATTTTCTTAGTGTAGGTGTAGTGCTTACACGACCTTTAAGATGATAGTTAAAAGAATTCATAATCTGCTCTATCGTTAATGGCACAATTATTAAGAGGGCATTACAAGAGAAAACCAGAAATATGTCATTTTCAAATCAGATTTTAGACGTATTGACTCTTTTTCACAAAAAATTATAAATGGATTTTGAAAGATTGTTCTTTTATCTATCATTCGCATGTAATAAATATTGAGGAAATTTTTTAATTTTTAGTATAATAGGGTTATTCCATAGGTCGTTGGCAGATTTGTTAAATTACCAAAAAAAGATTTTGTATAATACCACACCCATTTCAAATAATATAATCATGCAGTAAAATAAATCGATACATTATCTAGCAAACGCATGTTTTAGAATTTTAATTTTAGTTTCAATAAAATCATTAAAAAATATGTACGTACATGTGTTTCTTGACGAAAATTGGTCCATATTTTTGCGCACTTGCGAACCAATATATTTCAGATTTTTTATACATTCTTATTAAATTTAGACATTATTTAAAAATGATACATACTTATAATCAAAAAATAACTACAAAAAGTACATTATTTTAATAGTTTTATCATCACGCCTTTCAGCATTTTTGGATGAAGGTATAAATTAAAGCTAATTTGAATTGAAATAAATTCGAGATTGAGTTATAATTTAAAAAAGCTAGTACGGAGAATAATTAATCTTTCTCGTTGTAACCGCCCTGCACGATCGTAAGAACAACTTTCGACGAAATGTGGATTTTCGTCCGCTGGCTGGTTAAACGCTCTTAAGAAAGTACTCTTTTTGCAAGTTATGCTTTACTAACTTTCAAGGGCTTATAAATACAATATTAGATTAAATCACCGATTCAATCATGTATTTGGAAGCCTTTCTTGAAAGATTTGAGTTTGTTTACGGATAAAACAATTTATTCTTATTCGTGTTGCGTTATGTACGGTCGCAAACAATTAATAAATTTTAATATTTTAAAGCATAAATTACAAAAGGTTTTTTTTTCCAAAATAATTAAACTATCGACATCTGTGAAAGAGTAGATTTTGAATTCTTTTAAGCATCATCTTAACTAACACGAGCAGTCCTACAAATATCACACCTAAAGTTGGGGTAGTGTTGTGGGTTACGACTAGAAATGAAATTTGAGCCTACGCATAGGGCATTAAATGGAGCTAGGTTTTAGCTAATCCTAGACACAACTAGAGCTTGAACGTGACACGTAAGACCTAAGGATACCTAAGTCCTAGGTCATTCTCAGCTAAATATAGTGATACAACAGGTGGGTGTTAGAAGCTGGTTTGGCACTCTTTTAAAACCGTTGGAGCCATGTTACTATTCAAGGTATAGACAAGAGAGCCTACAGACGAAGCCAAGTAGAATAATAATCGGTGCTTGTGGTAGACAGCTTCCTGAATATACAATTTTGTAAGAGGCTGGGTCTATTGCCTGCGATATTGCTGTGTTTATAAAACATAAATTATTTCCTACGCCTAACGCGCTGTAATGACTTTGAAGTAAAGAATTATTATTTACTATTTATTAGCGGTCGGGACACATTATTTCTAGGAGAAGTGTGAATCAGTATAAACTATAAACGTTTACTCTGGATAAAATGATTGGTACAGTTTTCAAGTGGGAGTCAATGATTTACTAAGCAAGACTCGACTTGAGTATTTGTTATCAACTATGATTTTTTGTTTAGGTACTAGTCTTTAATGACATATCTTTGTAATGATTGCTAATTCATTTTAAACTGAATATCTCCTTTAAATCATTGATAAGTACAGTACTTACGTGGCTCTTACCACTAACTTGTAACTTATTTTACTACGTCCTGTCAAAATATTAATTAATTTTTATTTTTAACACTTTTATCCACCTCTTAGTTGATGTGTTAATTGTTGATCAGTTTAATGGTTATGTGCTTTATTTACCGTTTAATTTTAAATAAATATACGACCTATAAAAGAAAGGTAATTTGGACAGTTATTATTTTTAATGCGTTTATACAAAACCTCCTATCACAATGTTTTGGTTTATAGCGCTCTTTAAGTGTTTTGTCTGAGAAACAGAGTTGTAAAAAATGTTACGTACTCAGGAAAAACCTACACAGATAAACGAATTAGTTTGTACTTCTATTTTCACCCGGTGACTTTTTAATTTTGCTTAGTTACTACTATTTTAGTAAAAAATTCGTGGGGCGGTTTAATTATTTTATTCTTTCTTCACAATTTCATTATTTAACATATCAATAATAATACTAATAAAATTGGATAATTTCTAAAGCGCCGTTTTTGTAAAAAATTACCTCAAGGGCGCAGTACCTATATTTGCGGCACAGAGTGATAGATAATAGGATGATACTCTCAGTGTTGCCCTGGTGTAAGACCACCATTCATTATTGAAACGATGCTTGAAATGGTTTTAGTCGTGTTTAGTGACTGGATCTGAATAGTCAGGTACTTCCCCACCTTCCTCCTCCACATCTCGTTTCCCTCCAGTCTCACTGAATTCAGGCGGTAGGGAGCAGTTGGGACTCTTGTGCTATATTCACTTTAAAAATAACATTACAAAGTTCACACGCGGTAGAAGTGAAGCCTTCAGAAAACTAAAGTGGACAAGAGTGGGAAGGCTACGAAGCACCGCACAAAGAGGAGACCGATTATTCTATCTCTTTCTCTCGCATTCTAAATTCTGTAGATGTATGTGTTTCTCTCTTTTTAGTGTCGCTTTTTCGTTTCACCGAGTTTCAAATCACGACGGTGCCAAAGAAGTTTTCACTTCAAAAACTTAATTTATTATGATTTAGTAACCTGAATCTTTATCATTCTAAATTTTAAGTTGGTATAGTAGATACATATTATATATAATGATAGTCAGAGATATTATTGTATGTGTTTTGTTTGTATTATTAATAAATTATTTGAACACCATCGATGCTGTGCCTAATGATTTTTTTCCCATTTAGTCAGAAGCTAATATTTGGGTAGTTCCTAATGAGATGAATAATAGCGATAATAAAACATTAGTTTCTTGACATATGCCATATTTTAATGACAGCTTTTAGTTAGTCTTGTTAGCCAGATAGTCAATATCACAATTAGAAAAACCAGCTCCAACGTAACACTTTCTGCAAATTTACGATGGTTGTTATACGCCAATAATTATATTGATATTTCATCAGATTTCCACCTTAGTTTGTTTTGTAATACCTGCCTGTTTACGACTGTGTTTTAATAATTATGTACCTGAAATTAATATATTATAATTAATTTAATATGAAATTAGATAGAAATAGAATGAAGTAAAAATGTTCCTACAGTCCTATATTATATTAGGTCCTTACATATGAAATTGGCGTTTTGCCGTACTGGCAACTTTGATCTCAAATATTTTCCCTTTGGAAAGGAATTCCAAATTCAAATTTATACCATTATTTACTCATGTATTTGTGTTTCGAAAATTATAATTAATTTGTTTTTTCCGTAATTGTTTTTTTCTTTGCGTCACTTAGTTTACAAAATGGAAAACTTGAAATATCGCGTTATTTACGAGTACGAGTTCCACCGTGGCACCAGTGATGCAGAAACGGCTCGAAGGATTAATGATGTGTATGGCGACGGTGCCGCAAAAGAAAACACAGTGCGTTTTTGGTTCCAACGTTTTCGATCTGGAAATTTCGACCTGCAGAACAAGCCCCGTGGACGGCCGGAGACCAAAGTTGATAATGACGAATTGAAGGCTATTGTGGAAGCGGATCCATCGCAAACCAAGTCCGAGTTAGCTGCAGGCTGCGGTGTTAGTGATAAAACTGTTTTAATCCACTTGAAGCAAATTGGGAAGGTGAAAAAGCTTGAAAGGTGGGTACCTCACGAATTGAGTGAAGCAAATCAACAAACGCGCGTTAGAACGCTAGACCACACACTGCACAACAGACGTCTACCAAATTAGAGGAGCGTCAATTGGAATGTCTAAGACATCCACCGTAGGTACTCTCCGGCCCCAACATATTACCATTTTTTTCGAAATTTGGATAACTTCTCGCAAGGGAAAAAATTCAACTCCTGCCTTCAAAGATTTTATTGTTTCCCGTCCGAATGGTTCTTTTAGTAAAGGGATCGATGAACTACCTATGAGATGGCAAAAGTGCATAGATAGCAATGGTACATACTTTGATTTAATAAATATATTATATTTTAAAAAAATCGACTTTATGTTTCTCCCATACAAAACGCCAATTTCATATGTAAGGACCTAATAATAATATACCGCTAGTTCGGCTTCACCCAGTTCAAGCGTTGGTGACCATATTATAAATCCTATAGGAACTGGTTCCAAAAATAGCCGGATCCAGTGACAGCTAGTCACCGGCACAAAGTAACCGCGACATGACGTTATATAGGATGGCGCAAAACTACCGTTTTATTTTTAATCTTATTGTAATGTGTAATAAGATTCAAACCCATCGGTAGTTTTGCGCCACAAAACTACCGTTTTATTTTGAATCATATTGTAATGTGTAATAAGATTCAAACCTATCGATAGTTTTGCGCCCACCTTTATATACAATATACAGACGCGTGGTAAAAATCACGACGTGGTATTATTATTCACAACAATAGTAATCAGTTACAATAATAATCAAACCATTCATCTCTCCAAACTGGTTAAAAAATTAGACGGTTCCTCGGTTCGGCTAGTCACTGGGACAAAGGAACCGCGACAGGCAATGACGTCATATATAATACATGACGCGTGGTATCATTATTTACAACTGCCAGTTACAGTAATAATCATGTTATCGTCAATCTCTCCATATCTGGAGAGATTTACGAAATTACAAATCCAACAGTACTTACGCCTGCCAGGCGATGCTCCTCACTCCAGCTGTTAACGTAAGTGGCGCCATCTTTTTGGCCTTGCTTTAATTCGGTTCTATTACAAAAGTAGATTTGTAAACAAACTCAATACTTTTTTGAGCAAGGCTTGTTGTCAGAGTTGTATACTTAGCCGAATTCTTAAATTTCAACCGTTGATGTATTGATTTCCTTACAAGAAGTATAGTTCCATTTAACGAAGAACAAAATCTTTTTGAGCTGAGTGTTAAAATATTATGAAATTTAAAAAAAAACGTTTTGTCCGCATGTGTGTGCACACGTTATCCCAATCCCAACGTACTCGCATGTACATATTTTATGGATATATGTATTATTATCTCCATCTTACATAGAATATTATGTAAATGGGGTGTTTGTATTGTGTATTTGGACACTGTAAGGGCATAGGAAATACAAGTCACACGGACCATCCAGTCTACAGTCTACAGACAACACTTATCACAGGTCTGGCAGACAAGGCATTAAGAATGATAATAGCGGTGAATAATTATTATGACTTGCAGTCAATGCCTGAATGGCTGCACTAGGATCATTCGTCTTGGCTCCAGTACAATGGAGTCGTGAACTGCTCGCGTCATATTATTACAGGATGTAAAACATTAAGGAAACTATAGATAATGCCATACCAGCAGTTGTCGAGATATTTTTCAGATGTCGAGACATCTTTCAGGTGAAGCCACAAGCCAAAAATGTCAACATTTTAGTGTGCCTTATATCACAACGAATAAAGGTAATAGTCATAAAAATTGCCTGGCAAATGGTATCTAGAAACACTCTATTTCAAGCGCAAAAATGGTTTTTATTTATTTTGCGAATAATTTTATAAGAAAAAAATAATAACCAAGGGAAACTGTCGCAGAAAATCTTAGCCATTATATTGTTTATTTTTAACCCCTCAGGCCTCGACCATATTTTGTCAGAATCCAAATTAAAGGAACATAACCGAAAACATGAAACTGTTTTTGAAAGGTGATAAAATGCGCTTTCAAATTTATAAATCGGAATAAACACACAATTTTTTAGGTATAAAAATTTTGCATGCAAAAAAAAGTTTTAAAAAGGACCACCTTACGTTTTAACTAAAATTACTGTTTATGTATAAAAATTTTGCATGGCAAAAAAAACATTTAAAAAATGGCCACCTTACGTTTTAACTAAAATTACAGAAAACAAAAAAAATAAAAACCCGTACCTACATATTTTATTAGACAAATGTATTGTAAACTTTATTGACTTGTCCCTTTTTTGGCGTTCCATGTAAAAAAAATTAAGAGCGTTTAACCAGCCAGCGGACGAAAATCCACATTTCGTCGAAAGTTGTTCTTCCGATCGTGCAGGGCGGTTACAATGAGAAAGATTGATTATTCTCCGTACCAGCTTTTTAAAATTATAACTCAATATCGAATTTATTTCAATCCAAATTAGCTTTCAGTTTCAGTGCCGGCAACCCGGGCGTTTATTTAGTTTCATGGTTATTTACATTGTTTTCTTTTCTTTTACCCGCCTCACTAGACAAAGTCTGTTCCGAGGCGAGTAAATCACATATTATGTTTGTTCCAAAAGAAATGTGTGTATTTAAACAAATATATATATGTATGTAAAAAGATAAAAAAGATAAATTATATATTGGTATATTAAATATTTACATACATACTTTGTTTTTTAGATAAAAGTAAATTAAAATTTTGTGACAGTTGAATATAGCGGTTACATAATAGAAGTAATAATTAATAATTAATCATAATAATTAATATTGCAAAATTGCAGTTTCTCGTATTTGTTTTATTTGAATATTATATAATTTCGTGAGAACTTGTATGAAATGTTATTTATTTAGAATATTTTGAATGTCTGTTCTTTCCTTTTCATTCAACCATATTACAAATCTTTTGAAAAGCCAATTCAAATTATTTGGGGTGACGTAAGTTTTTGTTTGTGTTAGGAAGGTATTGAAAATGTGTGGTGCTAGGTAATAGGCTTTAATTTATACCTTCATCCAAAAATGCTGAAAGGCGTGATGATAAAACTATTAAAATAGTGTACTTTTTGTAGTTATTTTTTGATTATAAGTATTTATCATTTTCAATAAGGTCTAAATTTAATAAGAATGTTAAAAAAATCTAAAATATATTAGTTTGTAAGTGCGCAAATAAATACACAAATGGACCAATTTTCGTCAAGAAACACATGTACGTACATATTTTTTAATGATTTTATTGAAACTAAAATTAAAATTCTAATACATAACTTTGCTAGATAATGTATTGATTTATTTTACTGCATGATTACATTATTTGAAATGGGTGTGGTATAATACAAAAACTTTTTTGAAAATTTAAAAAATCTGCCAACGACCTATGGAATAACCTTATTATACTAAAAATTTAAAAAAAATCTAAAAATTTATTACATAACTATGCTAGATAAAAGAACAATCTTTCGAAATCCATTTGTAATTTTTTGTGGAAAAGAGTCAATACGTCTAAAAACTTTTTTGAAAATGACGTATTTCCGGCTTTCTCTGGTAATGCCCTCTTAATAAAAATTTGCCAAAATTTTTTTTTTTTTCAAATTGCCATCCGAAACATTAGTTTCATAAAGATGTAAATTTTTTTTTTGTGGTTAACTTTTAGATTTGGATTTAAAACGTGGTGTTTTCTCTTTCTAACACCGTTTATATCATATTTATTCACACTGTGATAGTAAGGCAGACACAACGATTACTATGAGATCTATATGAGTTATTCCGAAAAGTGAACAAATTAGCCCGAGTTTGTTTGTTTGTTTGTTTGTTTGTTTGTTTGTTGTTTCTTATATGCGTTTATACATTTCTAATGAAAAAATACATGCGCTGGCAGTTTATGCGTACATTTTTTTATAAAGTAACTTAGAGTATTACTTTTAATTCTACTCGAGCGAAACGATACAAAACCTTAAAGTAGCTTTCTAGATAATTTATTGATTTATTTTATTGTATGATTGTTTAATTTAAAATGTGTGTTGTATAATACAAAATTTTGTTTGAAAATTTAACAAATCTGCCAACGACCTACGGTATATATAACCTTATTATACTAAAAAAAAAAAAATCTCAAAATTTAAAACATACCTTTACTAGATAAAAGAACAATCTTTCGAAATCGTTTTATACTTATTTGTGGAAAAAATTCAATAGTCTTGAATTGTATTTAAAAATGACATATTTCCGGTTGTTTGGTCATTTTTATTTTTTTTTTATTTTTTATTATTTAATAAATGATTAAATGTTACATTTTTGGCCATTTTTGACTACCATACTAGGCTATTGCCCGTGTTGTGGTAGTCATACATGTAATATAATTTTATATAAACAGATAATAAAATATAAGAAGAGAAAAGAAAAAAATAACATATTTAGGAATAAATAAAACTAAAAACAGATAAAAATATAAGAATTGCAAGTTATCTAAGAAATAAAGAAAATTTAAAGAAGATGAAATAAACATTGGTGAACATTATTATTATTATTTCCCTCTTAACAGTTTCTAGAGCATAAAGTTTTCGATTTTATTTTTATGCTCGGAATTTTTTCAAATTATTTTTTTCTTATAAAACTAAAAGTTGAAAATTTTCATTTGAAAATACTTTCTGCTTTACGGGATTACTCTTTCAAAAATTCTAACGGTGAAAACTTGGTCAAGAAATTTGCAGACTTTTTTCTAGACAAACGGAATCATAATTTTATAATCAAATCTTCAGCTAAGAGACTCTTTCATAACTCATGATACAAAGTGTCATTTCTACCATGAGTTATGAAATACATTTAAAATAGATATGATTTTAGATTTTCACGGCCAAAAGTATTTTTGTTATTTGTTTTTGGGGTGTTATGCCGTGTTGCGCTACCTCCTCCTTTGGCCAACATGATGGACACTGTAACGCTGTCCGAAACGTTGGCTAAAGGAGGATATAGCGCAACACGGCATAACACCCCAAAACAAATAACAAAAATGCTTCATAATATGAACGAGCAATAGCTTATCGAATACACGGGCATGTGCCTAGCATGGTATATATATGTATATACTCTTATATATTCTTCAATTACCTGTATCAAGTGTGTCTAGTCCATTTAATAAACTAGGTATTGTTCATCGATTTCCGTGTTCTTATGTAAAAATAATTTTCCTTTAGATGTATAATGTTGTCCTTCCCGAAATAAGTTTTATTAAACTCATTAAGAGTAAAAAAAAAAATAAAAAAAGGTGATCGAAAAATTCTCAATTCTTGTAGCAAACATTTCAATGAATTAAGAAAACCAAAAAAATAAAATTATTTAAAAAAAATTGTTGATACTAGGGCACAGTCGGGTAGCGAAAATTAGTTTGTCTGTAATATTAACGTAAGTTTTTTTTTTGTAAAAAAGAATAAATCTTAATTAACTGTTAAATGATCAAACCCCAAAGGAACCCTTTTTATTTATATACATAAATAACCATCTTAATTTAGAAGTCAACACCTCTGCCATAGGTCACCCCAAGTGGTTAGCTACGTTTGGTGACTTAGCAGGGATGCCCGGGTGCGTATTTTCAAAACCTATACCGATTCAGTCGCGGTAACGACAATTTACATTTTAAATATACCTCTATATTGGTTATTTTTTATCACATTGCAAAAACAAAAATGGTTCTAAAATCTAGATAAAATAATCTTTCTGATGTGTATATTAGAAATTAATAATTTTATTTCTAAATATTTAAATTTTAATATTATTCCCATAATTGTAAATACACCTCTATATTGATAATTTTTTTATCACTTTGCAAAAAAAAAATTGTTCTAAAATCTAGATAAAATAATCTTTCCAATGTGTATATTAGAAATTAATAAGTTTATTTCTAAATATTTAAATTTTGATATTGAAAATTTACAGCGACTGAAACGCGGTAGGGATTGTAAATACGCTGCCCGGGTTCATCGGGTGAGGTGTGTTCAGGTCGTAGCGGCGGATAGAGGGAGGCCGGTTTGGGAGACCCTTTTACTTCTCTCTCGACCTTCGTCTTGCACCACAGCGGAAGGGATGGATTCATAAGTCCGTCACTCCTGGACATTGACCCCTGGATTCCTACCCACCCCATAATTTTACTTATTTTCCTACCCACCCCAGCACACCTTTTCCATTCTAGATCTTCCTCTCCTTCCTTTTCTTAAAGAGGCCCTACACACAGCATCTCCAAAGAAGACGTAGGCTCTGAGAGAAATTATTTTCCTCAGGGCCTCCTGTGTGGAGTTCATATTAAATAATAATAATAATAAAGACCCTAACTTGAAAAATTAGTCACCTCAGATTTTACTTCTATTCTCCATACATATTTGACATCTAATGTCCACGGAACATCTGTCACACATGGAAACAAATATTTATTATAGTACCTATTATGAAAACAAAACTGGCAGCAATATGGAATGATGTAAAATTACACAAAAAACGCCTTTCACATTTTTAATTTATGCTAATAGGAACATATTATTGAAATGATAAATGATTAAACTACCGTACAAGGTACAAGGCATAGAAAAATCATGTCAATATTATGCTTTATCTAATCTTTATTTGGTTGTTAACTCTGCCGATCATGAAATAATAATGGTATGCTCTCCGATGGGCGCATTTTCCTTTACCTGGAAATATTCTGATCGTAAGTCCGCTATTGGAATGGGCGGAGAAACATCGAGGAATGTTCTTTGTAAGATTGCGAAATCTCCTCGCAATATGGAATAAGAATCCATGGTATTCAGATGAGGTAAAACAATTTTTAAATCGCTTGCCCCATCGGACATAGCGAATATTTAAACATTGACTGTTACAAAGAGCACCTGATTTGATACGTTTGTTAAATGCTTTTAAAAGAACCAAAATTGGTCAATACATATTACATGGTCAATACAGCAGTCACACAACATAACATAATAGATAAATCTAGATATACATGGTGATAATATTATGTCTTTGTACTGTATGTAATAGATAATAATAAATTATTGTTTTTGGTATCCAAGGTCAATTTGACCTTTAGAAGCTAAGATGTTGGTATAAGATAAGATAATATATTATATCTAACCCAAAATATACATAAACAAGAATATCTTAAGTACCTACCAAAATGTAATTTTTCAAAATTAGATCAAACTAAAAGAAACGACCTCATAAATCATTATTATTTACGTATTGCAGTAGATAGAGTAAAATATTTTCATTTTATTTAATATAACTACACCCTCCATCCTTTTAAAACTGACTGATTTTGTATTATAATTCTTATCATGACTGACTCATTTTAATTAATTACCTTTAGCATATTATCTTAGATACTTAATATTTAATAGAAAAATTAATTTAAAAAATCTATATCCCGTAAATGAACACTTATCTATCGAGCCTGAAACTAAAACTGTAACAACACACGTTACAATTTTCTATTTTTATTGTTGTCGGTATTCATAATTTTTTTTTGAGGGAACCCCTTTTTGTAGACATTGATTTAGCTGCAGCATAGTCAGGTTTGCAATCATGGTTCATGGTAAATTTAATGAGGCAAGTGAAAATTTGCAAGATATCTCCTTTCCTTGATACCATAAGCACGTGTTTATTTTATTATCATGATCAATCCAAGCCTGTTTATGTCAAACTGGTCCATCCGCTGAGACTCCAGAAGCCTCCCTGTCTAATTAATATAATACTTGCATTGTTTATAAAAACTGAGAGAAAACCAAAATACATCAGCGGTAGGTATGCCTTTAATAAGGGCATTAGTGTTACCATGTTTGAGCGCCATATTTCGAGATTATACAACAAAAATAATTGTATACATGCCGTCATTTCAGAGATGAATCTGAATCGTGATAATTCAAAGATCTGTGAAAGTATGTTTATTATTACATTATGCCTCATTGTGTTGTATAACACATCATAAACTAAAAACACGCTTTTTCTAGAGAATGTAACAATGACCTTGAGCTTTCATAAGAGTGGGTTTATCTAGGCCGGTGAATTAAAAAAGTCAGCTTTTACTTAAAGTTACAAGATATTTGAAACCTTTATTTTAATACCGTTCAAATCACGGCCCTAAAGTTCTGATTAAATGGAGATCAATAAGTGAAAATATTTTTTTATTTAATTCTACCTACATGGGAATTGAAAAGTGATGTTATTGCTTAATTAACTTCTTTTTAGAAAAATGGAGCAATCACCGTCAGAAAACGTGCAATCAATTTATGCATCGTAATCTTATTTTTTTACCAACAATATTATAATAAACATGAATTGGTATCTAAAAATCGTGCTTCGTGCCATTTTTAGGCGAACAGAGGCCATTTATCTAAATTCGATGTTGAAACATTGCAATCAAACAGGTTGCCTTTTTAGTTGGACTAAATACTAATTTTTTGGTTAAATTGATCCTAAACTTTACAAATTTAGGCAAGAATCTAATTATTGCCTTTTCAGTGTTGAAGGAGGCAGTAAAAAGACGAAACGTGATCGTTGGTAAGATTATTGTTGAGTGGGTAGAAGTTATATGTGTTGGGAGTATCCTACCTGAAGCTGTCCAGCAGACCGTGCATTCCTGGCATAGAGTTAACCAATCCCTCTCCAGATCCCGGAAAGTGGCCATTTCGCTGGGAAAGAAGACCAGTACTATCCGCTAGTATCCCAGATGCATCAAGCGGTGGCGTGACAGTATCCGATTTGGAAGGCAAATGAGATAAACGGCTGCAGGGGATTAACTAGGCCGGACGCATTACGACTGCAATGAGATGGCGTGACGCGAAAATACTATACTTCGAAACGCTCGGACAGATAGAATATTCAATACGTCTTGTCAAAAAAATAACAATGTCCAAGTAGGTAGTAAATTAACGCGATAATTTACAATACTATTAAAATTATAAGATTAAAACTTAGTTTTATGTGTAAAAACGGACGAAACAACACTAATCTCTATATTTAAGTTAGCCGCGCGCCAAAATTTTCAAGTTGAAGGAGATTATAGAGCCGCTCCTGGCTCTGGCAGAATCGGCGTCAGGGAGTCCACTTCTGCCTGACTCTGCTTATTCTGTCCGAGGAAAACGCACTCAAACAGTTCACACATATTGTTTTTTTTATACTTGAACCCGCGAAAACGAGAGCGGAATACTAATTTCAAATTTTTGAACGTCGAACGAATGGATAACGGTGGCGCGAAGGAGTGGCAATAATGATAAATCAAAGAATTTAAATTTAGAACACGGATTTTTTTTAACGAATTTTTATGTTTTTTTTTTAACGCGAAGGAAAGAAAATTAACGGTAGAAGTTATTTGAATTGATTAGACGCGAAGTGAGTGAAGTTCCCGCGCGATCGCATGCCGAACGTTCGCGTGTGTGGGAGGCGCGACGGCCTGATGTGGACTGGCTGCGGATAAGCCGCTAGCGAGCAGCGAGTAGCGAGGTGAGGCGCTCCGACTCCGGGGCTCGTGGAAACAGGTTCCCGGTGCGGACACTCCAGCCGACCAGCCACTGTCCTGCCCCTTGCCAGTGGCGGGACTGCGGGACAGCTGATCGGACAAATTGCTGGCAACAGGCAGGGATCACGGGACAACCCCGCGCCTTGGCTCGTCTGAGGCAGCTCGTGGTCAAAATCTACGAACCGCAGAAGGCAGTGTTGCGGTATTTACCGATCCAGCTTTATGTTGCTTCGTGCAACCACATCCTTACGGCAAAACGGAGAGGGATCCGGCGTGGGCAATTTTAAATTATATTAAACTTTTCACATACTACAACAGATACTTAGGTATATTGAATATCTTCCTCTCATCTGAATGGAAGACGGATCAGATCTGAATACCCAAATACTTTCCAACCTTCAATTTTCACTTCTTCTCCCTCCGCACCCCCGATGATATCGCTTTTTTGAGATCAGATTTTGGGAATATTGAATTTTCTGAACCCCCGGTAGTTCTTTCACAGATTTCTATGTTAAAACCGCTAAAAATTGCTAAAAATGGCAATATTTTTAAAATTTCGTTAATTTTGAATAGCCGTATCTCAAACACCTTTAAGTTCGCAGAAAGTTTGTGCCTACAAATAAATTATAGCAAATTTAATCTACTTTAAAAAACATTGAACATCCTTTGCTGAAAATTGGACTTTCGGGGTCAAAATAGGCAAAAACTGACAAAGGTCAAAAAATTTGCGGTTTTTTGGATTTTTGGCAAAGACCTGGGGGCTGAAAACTTTTTTTTGCATTAGGCTTCCGTCATGCACAACATACCAAAAAATCAGAACTATCCGTGTGCAAGGTACCTAATTCTACTATTAAGTGATAAATTTACTGTATTAATATTATTATCAAAGTATCCATTTGAGGCACATATGTACAGCGAGACCGCAAACAAGAACAAGAAGCAATAAACCAGAACATTGCGGTATAAATCATTTTTGATATTCTTATTTCCTGTTGGTGTCCGTGAGTTCTTCCCGCAGGACAGTTTTATGATTCCCGCTTGGCCATTGAATTCTATCCACATAAGCGTCATTTTATCAAAGGAATTCTTCCAATGGACGCTTGGTATTTTTTCTTATTTTATTACGGCATAAAAGGTCACGGAACGAACGCTAGAACAGGTTTCAATGAAAGGCCGAAAAAATACTTAAAACTTATAGTTTTTCAAATAAGCTTTGGAAACTGCCCAATTCAATGAGAATTTGTGGTAAATAATATTTAAATGATCATTCGACTGTATTCAGAGATGTAACTTTAAAATAATCTCTAAAATAAAACGGTTTTTATTATGTGATAATACTTCACAAGGGGGCAAACATTAAATACGTTAGTTTAAAAGGGGGGGAGGGGTTAAGCAAAATCTCACGTTACTTGAGAAGAATATACGAAGTGGCCCAAATTTATCTCACCAAGGGGGGGGGGGGTCTAGATTGGAAGAAAAACTGCTCACGTAATTAATGTATGCCCCCAACAGTATTATTAGAAGACTGATAGTATGTATATTTTTTATGTGAATACCTCACAAGAGTCCCGGCTGCTTCCGTATGGAGCCAGTGGAACTATATATGGCATCCCCGATTGGGGTATGTTGTGAGGCTGAAGGTAGCGGGGATAGGAAGGAGATGGGAAGAGGAAGGTGGGGAAGTACCTGGCTATTCAGAACTGGTCACCAAACACGGCTAAAGCTATTTCAAGCAAAGTTTCAATTAATTTTTCTTAATGGTGGTCTTACCCCAGGGCGATACTGAGAGTATCTTCCACCCTGGAACGTGCCGCAAATATTCTAAAAATTATTTTTAATGAATTAATTGTGAAATAACACCAGTTAAAATTAAATATATAATTAATTGACTAAATGTTGTCATCATTCTGCATTTTATCTGTCTGTAAATTCATTTATACATTCCGTTTCCGGTTCAGGATGGTGGCCGTTTTAATGGATCAGTAATTATTTTTTCAAATGCGAATTTGTAACTTTTGAATTCGCATTTTTTCGCAATGTTTGAGAAAAGAATTATCTTGAGATAGTGACATTTCTTTAGAAAAATTGTGTAATCCCTTATACGAAATTTTTTAAAATTCATAATTAAAAATAACATGATTTTTTTTTAAATGTTGCATATAATGTGTATTATTCATATATTTTTTTTAAATATGTTTTTAAGTATCTACTTACAAATCTTACTTTTATGAAATTTTGGTTTTGATTTATAAAATAAGAGAAAATTAGAAACATACTTTTTTGGAAGCGGGTCTTCTGATCTGAGAACTATTCATAAACTAATATTGGATTAGGGGATTAAAACCAAAACCGCTGTGTCGGTAAATGAAAGTGTCTATTTGTTAAAAAATAACTTTTTAAATGGTGATGTACATTTATTAACCCGAGTTCTCATTATTAATAAAGTATTTCGAAAATTTGGAAAAATTATTGGTTAAAATATTAAAAATTCGTTTTTCATCAGAAAATAGGTATCTACTAATTAAAATTTGTTACGCCACTGAATCTATGTTGACTATTTTTATTTCCACATGCTCGTTAATATGCTACCTACATGTCCCAAACAATGTGACACTAGTTGCCCACAGGGTACAGAATACCGCCAAGTCAATAATGCCAACGGTCATTGGTTACCCACAACACTCTTGTCAGCGGCATGACGAGACCTTACTTCAATTTATTAGCCTAAGAACAAGACAAAAAATAAAAGAAATTCCTTTTTCAAATAGATTTTTTTTTATATGATAGAATAACAAAAAAACTTGATATAAGTAGGTATCATAGATATAGGCGTTGTAGCACAGATCTTTAGTATTGCGAGAGAATGAAAAATACAATCATTATTAAGACTGGTATAGTCAACAGAATCCAAAACTAATCTCATTCACTTCATATTCTAAATATGTAAACATTCAATTGAGTTCCTTATTATTTAGCCTCTTTTGCAGGAAGCCTCGACGGAAATCTTTATCCACAAGACGTTTTCATTTTCTGGGCTGGTCAGCATTTCAGAAAACGGTATTTATGAAAATTTCATTTCAGAAAATGGTAAATAGGTATAAAAAAACATAGTATTTCACAAAATCTATCTATGTGTGTGTATAAAGAAGAGTGGCTGTGTTTTTATACTAATCTACAGATTTATGCCGAGATTGATGTAATTTTACGCACTTGACCTTCAAAACGAGTAAGGTCACTACTGTCTACGTGAGATTTCGAAAAACCACCCCGTCCCTTTTTCCCACCCCTTAAACAAAAAAATTTGCAACTACTTGATGAAATTTTGCACACTTGACGTTGTTATTATTATTTGGTTCTACCAAATATTATTTTCCTACATGGAGGAAAAAATTCCTCAAAGACTTTCCTAGTCTGACGTTATTAATACCCTAGCGACAAAATTTAAGAATCCGACTCCGAGTACATCTGACGTAGTCTGACGCTGCGCCATACGAGACCATCTGTGAACTTGAAGTTTGTCACTTAAGCTACTATCGTAATATAACCGAATTAAAGCAAGCATCTAATAAATATGGCGCCAAATAATGGCGCCACTTCCGTTAACAGCTAGCATGAGGAACGTCGGCTGTCAGGACTTGGATTTGCATCTTTACTTCAATCTGAATACGGATGAGAGTTTGTGTCCAAGCTACTATCGTGCCACCCGCCGCCCGCAGGGCCTAGCAACAAAAACCCGCGGAGGGCTCGTAGCGGGTTTTAACTGCTAGTTCTTATAGATTATTATTTAAATCGTATATTATTTAAATTTACTTAAATGTACTTAAGATAAAAATCATAGTAGTTAAGATAAAAATAATTAAAAAATCACAGAAAATTCATTAAAAAAAAAAAATAAGATGAATAATACAGATTTCGAAAAATTCTGCTTTAACTTCAGCGAGTGGGCTATAAAAACTGTCAGTGCTTAATTATTTAAATACTTTTAAGATTTTAAAATAGTTCACGCACGTTTTGTTGGATTTATTGGTAAGACATTTAGGCCCTCCGTTCATGGAGATACTTACAATCTACGTAATTGTGACGAAACCACAAGTACCCTGCTGATATACCACTTTTTAATGCTAGTCTCCGTACACGGCGCTATCCGAAATATACTGAACTTGATCATTTTTCACGTGCAGCCGTGGAGTGAACACGCTGTCATGCGATGTCATATGACTTTTTTTCTAACATCAATCCTTGCCTTCTCCGCTAAATCGTTTGTTACGTATTCTGGTAAAGTATAGTTATGTAAACATGCATTTTTTCCACTTTCAGAACAAATCTATAATTACTTTCATGTTCAGACGCCATTTCTGTCAAACGTCAAACGAATAAGTATGAGACAAAAATGATGCGACGCGTCGCGTGCGATCAGCACCGTCGGTATCGTGATACTGATTGGAAACCGACGGCCACCGCGTAGCGCCGTGAACGGGCACCAGCTAAATCGTACGGGGGGTACTTACGATCGGCGCGTATGATACGCGGACGAGGTTCGAGTAGCTTGTAAGTATCTCCGTGAACGGTGATAGAACAAAGAGGCATAAAATTCCGGAAATATTTAACGCATTACCTGAAAATATTAAAAATGAGACATCTTATTCAAAAATCAAAAAAAAAGTTAAATCATTCTATCTCAATAGAACATGAAACCAAATAATATTGTATACCTAGATCAAATATTGATAAAATACTTGTAAATTACTATCATACACTGTATTCATAAACATCATAATAATTAGTAGTTTATAATAATTAGAAATTAATATTAAGTAATATACTTTTTGCTGTGTAGTATTTTTAAATTAAGTATTTTACTTAGTAATTACTATGTAAAACCTAAAAGTGTATTAGTATTAAGTAAATGGGAAAAATGAGAGATTTCTTACAATCAAACTGATTGATCAGTTTTGTAAGATTTTTGTAACAGAAATATTGTAAAGTAAAAAAACTGAATAAACATACTTGAAAAAAAAAAAAAAGAACGCAATTGGTTATTTTTAAAACATGTTGTTCATGAGCACTATGTGATTGGAATATTTAATAAGTTTTTGGACAGAAAAAAACTCATTCAAATCCGAGCTTGATCGTCTTCACAATATGACGTTAGAGACCACTTTAAATAAAAAAGACGATGTCTGGTCGTACGCAGAAATCCCACTGTAGTAGAACACAGTGTGGCCAATGCATTAATGGTTATTTAATGGAACGCTTAGATAGCTTTGAACCGATTGGTCATGGAGAGTGATCGTCTGGTAAGAGGGAAATAAATAAAAGTGGATTGAAGAAGAAATTACATTTCTCCATAAAATTCATGTTCAAGGTCAAATTGATCAGATTATCGAGTGAAGGATTTATGTTCGAATTTGAAAGATGTAGATATTGTTTTTGCCGGCTGCTAGGTGAAATTTTGTGACGAATTATTTATTACCTATACTTATTAGATAAAGCTATGTATCAACAGCGTTGATAAATTTAATCCACAATTTTGATGATTATTTAAGAGATTATTGTATCATAACGTAATAATGTCATAATTTGTCACTGAAGTTAATCTAGCCCAGGAATCAACGTCATCAAAATATATCAGCATAACAAATGGTGGAAGACTCTAAGGACGGGGTTTTAACAGAATTTGATAAATATATCAAATTTCGAAGTTAATCTTGAAGGTTTAATAAATTTATCGAAAGTTGTTCAAGTTCTGTGAAACAACTGGCCCTAAGGACGGCTTTTTTTACAGAACTTGAAAAATTCATCAATTTTCAAAGTTAATTTGTAAATTTTGTAACGGTTATGTTCAATTTCTGGCATTATTCCACCATAGGCCGGTTGTTTCATAGTGCTTGGATAGTAACTCGAATATGACTTTCACAAAATTTGAATTTTAACTTAAAATATTGGTCAGCTGTTAAATTTTTGGGAAACAAGGCGTGCTGAATATAGCCGACGTGAGATACAAGCCACTCAGGAAAGAAATCGTTTTGAATTTACCGTGTTTGCATGTTTCGTCTCCGGATCTGAATAGCCAGGTATCTTTCAACTTGACTCCATTACTTTTAATTTAATTTAATTTCTCTTTCGCCTCCCGCATCAACTTCCCTAATGAAAATGCCACAGTATCACTGGTTCCGGACAGAACCCAGCAGCGTCACATATCAATCACCCTTTCTTTTCATATATTAGAGTCTAAGGGCCAGTTGTTTCACAGAACTTGAATATTCATCATTGCGGGAGGGTAACATTCATTCATCATTCATCATTTTCCATTTGGGAGTACCGCCGCCCCGGAAACCATTTATTGGATAACCAACACCCCTTCCATAAGTCACCCTAATATTAATACCCAATTATTCGCAACGTCTGGAAACTTTGCAGGTGCCCGGGTACATGGAGTGAGTTTTGTCTAGGTCTTGGCGGTGAATGAGTTTGCCCACCTACTGTATGGCGGGCCGGATCGGGAAAGTCTAGTTGAGGGAGACCTAACCGAGACCTCTCTAGCCGGACTCTCTCGACCCATCGCCGTGCGCTGCAGTGGGATCATTCATAAGTCCGTCATTCCTGGGCACATTGATCCCCAAATTCCTACCTACCCCTCATACCCTTTTCCTTCCCAGAACTTCCTTTCCCTTAAAAGACTCTCAATCCTTTCCCTAAAAGCACAGCATCCCCAAAAATGACATGAGGAGCTAACTTAAAAAAACGTATTTGCGACTAAAACTGAAGTTTTTTATTTTTTTTACATGAGCTCACCACAGGAGGCCCTGAGGAAAATAATTTCCCTCAGGGCCTATGTCATCTTTGGGGATGCTGTGTGGAGGGGTTTTTTTAAGGAAAGGAAGGAGAGGAGAGTTATGGGAAGGAAAAGGGTTTAAGGGGTGGGTAGGAATCTGGGGTTCAGTGTATCCCGGTCATCCGCCTCCAGGACCTAGACAAACCTCACCCCATGAACCCGGGCACTCCTGCTAAATCACCAAACGTAGCGAACCACTTGGGGTGACCTATGGCAGAGGTGTAGGTTATCCAATAAAGGTTCCCGGGGCGGCGGTACCCAAACC
Source organism: Limnephilus marmoratus (assembly GCA_917880885.1). Classification (NCBI taxonomy): domain Eukaryota; kingdom Metazoa; phylum Arthropoda; class Insecta; order Trichoptera; family Limnephilidae; genus Limnephilus; species Limnephilus marmoratus. The sequence continues at coordinate 35,317,435 of OU862912.1, read as the reverse complement.
CGCCTCCCAAATTAAAATAAAGTGGCGGCACTTTCTAGAATGGAACATACTCTCAGTATAGCCTGGTGTAAGACCACCATTCAGAAATAAAACGTTGCTTGAAATTGCTTTAGCCGTGTTTGGCTAACAGATCTGAATATGCAGGTACTTCCCAACCTTTTTCTTCCCTATATCCTTTCCCTCCCACTACCTTCAGCCTCACAACATACCCCAATGGGGATGCCATAGTCTCACTGGTTTCAGGCGGTAGCATTTGGGACGTGTTCATGAAGAATGAAGTTAATAGCGTTTAACCAGCCAGCGGACGAAAATCCACATTTCGTCGAAAGTTGTTCTTACGATCGTGCAGGGCGGTTACAATGAGAAAGATTAATTATTCTCCGTACCAGCTTTTTAAATTATAACTCAATATCGAATTTATTTCAATCCAAATTAGCTTTAATTTATACCTTCATCCAAAAATGCTGAAAGGCGTGATGATAAAACTATCAAAATAATGTACTTTTTGTAATTATTTTTTGATTATAAGTATTTATCATTTTTCAATAATGTCTAAATTTAATAAGAATGTTAAAAAAATCTGAAATATATTAGTTTATAAGTGCACAAATAAATACACAAATGGACCAATTTTCGTCAAGAAACACATGTACGTACATATTTTTTAATGATTTTATTGAAACTAAAATTAAAATTCTAAAACATGCGTTTGCTAGATAATGTATTGATTTATTTTACTGCATGATTATATTATTTGAAATGGGTGTGGTATAATACAAAATCTTTTTTGAAAATTTAACAAATCTGCCAACGACCTATGGAATAACCTTATTATACTAAAATTAAAAAAAATTCTCAAAATTTATTACATGCGAATGCTAGATAAAAGAACAATCTTTCGAAATCCATTATAATTTTTTGTGGAAAAGAGTCAATACGTCTAAAATCTGATTTGAAAATGACATATTTCTGGTTTTCTCTGGTAATGCCCTCTTAATATTCAAGTGTGAAAGTTTCATTCTGGAATAAAACTTTCACAGAACTTGAATATTCATTTTGAAATTTGATTTATTATCCAACTTGTACATAGTAATGATATTTTTAACTTTCGCTTCTTTATTTATGTTTTCACATAGGAAAAACTCAACTGCATCCTGCAAGCATTTTCCTGCAATTGTTTAAACACCGGTTTGCAGTCTACTCGCCATACAAGATACAAGGTGGAGCTCCATTCCCCGGACACCTTCCTCCTTCTCGTCTCTCGCAACAGGTAACCAAACCTGTCGAGTTACTTTTTATGCAACAATACTCGCTTCATTTATAATTATTTAAGAGTGAGTCTCAAATTTAACAATGGCGGCCAGTGAAACCGATCGCTATAAAGATGACGGCTCATTGTTAAATAGATAAAAAAAAAACTATTGAGTGAAATTTCTTTGTGTTTCCACGAATTATATTTTATTGGAAAAGAATTTTTAATGATTTATTAGGGTAAACTAATTGTATTGATAGTGGAAAGTGATTAATCGACAATAAACCCGATAATATTCTATTAATAAATCGAAAACACGTTGTGTATTCGACGAGCACATTATCAAGTTTTGATAATTTATTTTTGTATGTAATTCAAATGACTCGATTTATTTACTTTCTCAGCAGCTGAGAGAATAATTCATATTTAAGATGAATATATACGTGAAATCCTATTTAGATACTATTTTGATTAATCTTTACGACGATTCGGCTTACAGTATGAAAATCAAAAAATATGCTACGGATAAATCGAAGCTTTTACTAGCTTTTCTATGTACTGGAATTACAATAAAGTTATTATTTACGTAACAAAAAATATAAGCGTAAACCACGAAAAAAATGTTTTTTCATGACTTAATAAACTATGAAGTAATACAAGAAACAATTTTTTTAAATACCCCTTTATGGCTAAGACTATTTTTGAGGTTTTCTATGTTCTAACTTTTTTTCGTTCTTATAAAATTATGCACAAAATAAATAAAAACCACTTTTTCGCTTACTAGCCTCGTGCAAAAAGACGCCCGATTTTAAAATTTTGCAGCCATGAGATTCGAAATATTTCTAGCGTTTATATTCCTCTTAATATCAAACTGAACGAGTGTTGACCTCTACTTATATTATATCCATGACTTAATGAATCAATCGATCGATTTTTTATGTGAATACCTCACAAGAGTCCCAGCTGCTCCCGTCTGGAGCCAGTGAGATTATGGCTTCCCCAATTGGGGTATGTTTTGAGGCTACAGGTAGTAGGACGGGGAAGGAGATGGAGAAGCGGAAGGTGGGGAATGACTTGGCGATTCAGATCTGGTCACCAACCACTACTAAAGCCATTTCAAGCAACGTTTCAATTCTGAATGGTGGTCTTACACCAATGCAATGCTGAGAGTATCTTCATCTCTGGAATGTGCCGCAAATATACTATATATTATTTTAAATTAATAAATTGTGAACACAAATTAATCTAACATTTTTTTTGCCACGCCGGGATTTGATCCCGCGACCTTCGGAATGCGAGTCAAGCGCCTTACCGCTGCACTACGAATGAATCAATCGATCGATTTTTTTATGTGATACCTCACAAGAGTCCCAGCTGCTCCGGTCTGCTGCCAGTGAGACTATGGCATCCCCAATTGGGGTATGTCGTGAGGCTGAAGACAGTTGGAATGGGAAGGAGATGGGGAAGAGGAAGGCGGGGAATGACCTGGCAATTCTGATCTGGTCACCAAACACTACTAAAGCCATTTCAAGCAACGTTTCAACTCTGAATGGTGGTCTTACACCAGGGCGATGCTGAGAGTGTCTTCCACTCTGGAACGTACGCAAATATACTACATATTATTTGAAATGAATTAGTTGTGAAATAACGCAAATTAATCAAATAAAATTTACTTGCCCACGCCGGGATTCGATCTTTCGGATTGCGAGTCAAGAACCCCTCGACCACGCAGGCCATCATATTGATACCATTTAATTAAAACAAAATAATGTTATTGTTGGTTATTTCCTTTTGGGGTATTATGCCGTGTTGCGCTACCTCCTTCTTTAGCCAACGTTTCGGACAGCGTTACAGTGTCCATCATCAGGGCAGATGTGTAAATGTTAGAGATGAAATGTGTGCTTAAGTACTTCGAAGCAATACCGTGTTGCCAGCACCAATCCACTGCGGGCTGGCATTACAGTATACTTCAAGATGGTTTTTTGTATTTAGCTTTGGTGTAGCCGTCAATTACCGGATACCAAGAACTATTGAGCTTAGCTCCGTCGTCTCTATTAATGTTAATAGGATTTTTATGAATTTCAATTGCCTCTGTAATTAAGCGTGCTCTATAGGTTTTGGGTCTTCCCAGGACTTCAGGAACAAATCCAAAGTAATGGCCGGTTTCAATTAAATGCTCGGCGATTGCCGATTTGTCAGGGTGGCCAAGTTTACATGCTCGAAAGTGTTCCGATATCCTTTTGGAGATCGTCCGCTCTGTCTGGCCAACATAGACCTTATCACATCCGGAACAGCTGAGTTTATATACTCCATCTGTTTCCAGAGGAAACTTGGTCTTTGCAGACCTCAGTAGGTCTTGTATTTTGGTCGTGGTTCCGAAGACAGTCTTGATGCTTTCTTTCCTCAACAGTCTGGCAATTCTGTCTGTCACATTGTGAACATAAGGTAGGAAAGCACAGCTTTTAGGCTCTTGTTCAATTCTGTCTCCGTTTGGTGTAGATTTGGCTCTTATTATTTGCCTTGTCTGCCTTGCCGGGTAACCGTTACGCTCCAGTGCATCGGTGAGCTTAGTAAGTTCCGCTCTGATTTTTGTTTCTTCACATATTCTGGTCGCTCGGGTTACCAGCGTATGGATAAGTCCTCTCTTCTGCGCTGGGTGGTGATGCGAATCAGCATGTAGATACCGATTCGTATGAGTTGGTTTCCTATACACGGTGTGTCCTAGGCTACCATCTTCTTTTCGCATCACTTCCACATCTAGAAAAGGCAGGATTTTGTGGTTATTTTCCAACTCCATTGTGAACTTAATTTTACTGTGAAGTGAGTTAAGATGGTCTAGGAATTCGTTCAGTTTCTCTATTCCATGAGGCCAAATGGCGAAAACATCATCGACATAACGCCACCATACCTTTGGAACAGCCGAAGCTGTGTCAAGTGCCACTTCTTCAAACTTCTCCATAAAGAAGTTAGCTAGCACTGGCGACAACGGACTGCCCATCGCAACTCCTTCCACTTGCTCAAAAAGCTCACCCTGAAATGCAAAATATCCTGTTTTGAGACAGTGCTCAAAAAGTTTGCAAATGTCTTCCTCATATATCTCCCTGAGCATTGTTATGGAGTCTTCTAGAGGCACATTCGTAAAAAGAGAAACTACGTCAAAACTGACAAGAATATCCCTTTCATCAGTCTTAACCTTCTTAAGTTTACTGATCAGATCTGTGGAATCCTTAATCCACGATTCAGTTTTTCCAGTTTGCATCTGCAGTAGTCTAGATAGGTATTGGGACAGTTTGTAAGTAGGTGCACCAATAGCACTGACAATCGGTCTCATTGGTATATCCTTTTTGTGAATTTTTGGAAGACCGTATAGGGCAGGAGTTCTGGAGGCTTTTACGAAAAGCCCAGATCGATCCTCTTTCCAGTATTAGGAAAGAGGATGGAAGCTTTAACTAGCTCTCTTGTCTTCAAGTCAATCTTATTGGTGGGGTTGTTTTTAATCTTCTTGTAAGTGCCGGCATCGCACAGGAGGTCTTCCATCTTTTTGATGTAGTCTGCCGTATTAATCACCACAGTGGCATTACCTTTGTCGGCAGGCAGAACTAAGATTTCCTCATTGGCGCGCAATTCTTTTAAGGCCACAAACTCTCCTTTTGTGATGTTTGGGCGGGGTATTTTGGCCCTTTTCAAAATATGGCACGTCTCTTGTCGTATATCTTCTGCTTGGGTCTCTGACATTTTATGGACTTTCATCATTGAATGCAGTGCTGTCTCTACACCACATACGATAGATTCCACAGGTATCTTTTTGGGGGCAACTGCATAGTTCATCCCCTTGGCAAGCACAGAAGTCGCCTGTGGGCTCAACGCAAGGGACGAAATGTTAATAACAACTTTATTTTGATCAAGCTGTTTTCGATCACCTTTTTTATCTTGGTTGAGCCTCTCGAATTTTTGTGTCTGTCTCGCATCTGTTGACTGCTTACATCTCTGTGCTTGTTGGTAAGTCATGTTGTCAACTTTCTTCCAATCGTCATCGATCAGGATTGCACTCAGGTGCAGATGTAAATAGAAAAGGTCCCGAGATATTCCATCCAGTTCGCTGCGCACATTGTGGATTCTTTCCCTTAGTAGCGCTGCTTCTGCTCTTTGGAATACCCTATCGGCTTTCCGGGATGTGATATGTCTTTTTATGCGAATGTGTACTGGTACAATCGATTCCTCCTTACATCTCTTGAGGAAAGCCAGGCTGCCCAGTAAGAGGTTCCTTCGCTTTCTCAGATTCTCCAATCGTCGTACCATTCTGTGAACTTCCTCCCCATAGAGGTTCGTCAGATATGATTTTAGGTTTTCACGGCCAAAAATTTTATGGTTATTTCCTTTTGGGGTATTATGCCATGTTGCGCTACCTCCTTCTTTAGCCAACGTTTCGGACAGCGTTACAGTGTCCATCATCAGGGCAGATGTGTAAATGTTAGAGATGAAATGTGTGCTTAAGTACTTCGAAGCAATACCGTGTTGCCAGCACCAATCCACTGCGGGCTGGCATTACAGTATACTTCAAGATGGTTTTTTGTATTTAGCTTTGGTGTAGCCGTCAATTACCGGATACCAAGAACTATTGAGCTTAGCTCCGTCGTCTCTATTAATGTTAATAGGATTTTTATGAATTTCAATTGCCTCTGTAATTAAGCGTGCTCTATAGGTTTTGGGTCTTCCCAGGACTTCAGGAACAAATCCAAAGTAATGGCCGGTTTCAATTAAATGCTCGGCGATTGCCGATTTGTCAGGGTGGCCAAGTTTACATGCTCGAAAGTGTTCCGATATCCTTTTGGAGATCGTCCGCTCTGTCTGGCCAACATAGACCTTATCACATCCGGAACAGCTGAGTTTATATACTCCATCTGTTTCCAGAGGAAACTTGGTCTTTGCAGACCTCAGTAGGTCTTGTATTTTGGTCGTGGTTCCGAAGACAGTCTTGATGCTTTCTTTCCTCAACAGTCTGGCAATTCTGTCTGTCACATTGTGAACATAAGGTAGGAAAGCACAGCTTTTAGGCTCTTGTTCAATTCTGTCTCCGTTTGGTGTAGATTTGGCTCTTATTATTTGCCTTGTCTGCCTTGCCGGGTAACCGTTACGCTCCAGTGCATCGGTGAGCTTAGTAAGTTCCGCTCTGATTTTTGTTTCTTCACATATTCTGGTCGCTCGGGTTACCAGCGTATGGATAAGTCCTCTCTTCTGCGCTGGGTGGTGATGCGAATCAGCATGTAGATACCGATTCGTATGAGTTGGTTTCCTATACACGGTGTGTCCTAGGCTACCATCTTCTTTTCGCATCACTTCCACATCTAGAAAAGGCAGGATTTTGTGGTTATTTTCCAACTCCATTGTGAACTTAATTTTACTGTGAAGTGAGTTAAGATGGTCTAGGAATTCGTTCAGTTTCTCTATTCCATGAGGCCAAATGGCGAAAACATCATCGACATAACGCCACCATACCTTTGGAACAGCCGAAGCTGTGTCAAGTGCCACTTCTTCAAACTTCTCCATAAAGAAGTTAGCTAGCACTGGCGACAACGGACTGCCCATCGCAACTCCTTCCACTTGCTCAAAAAGCTCACCCTGAAATGCAAAATATCCTGTTTTGAGACAGTGCTCAAAAAGTTTGCAAATGTCTTCCTCATATATCTCCCTGAGCATTGTTATGTTACTACATTGTTGTTACTCTTTAAGCACACATTTCATCTCTAACATTTACACATCTGCCCTGATGATGGACACTGTAACGCTGTCCGAAACGTTGGCTAAAGAAGGAGGTAGCGCAACACGGCATAATACCCCAAAAGGAAATAACCATAAAATTTTTGGCCGTGAAAACCTAAAATCATATCTGACGAACCTCTATGGGGAGGAAGTTCACAGAATGGTACGACGATTGGAGAATCTGAGAAAGCGAAGGAACCTCTTACTGGGCAGCCTGGCTTTCCTCAAGAGATGTAAGGAGGAATCGATTGTACCAGTACACATTCGCATAAAAAGACATATCACATCCCGGAAAGCCGATAGGGTATTCCAAAGAGCAGAAGCAGCGCTACTAAGGGAAAGAATCCACAATGTGCGCAGCGAACTGGATGGAATATCTCGGGACCTTTTCTATTTAAATCTGCACCTGAGTGCAATCCTGATCGATGACGATTGGAAGAAAGTTGACAACATGACTTACCAACAAGCACAGAGATGTAAGCAGTCAACAGATGCGAGACAGACACAAAAATTCGAGAGGCTCAACCAAGATAAAAAAAGGTGATCGAAAACAGCTTGATCAAAATAAAGTTGTTATTAACATTTCGTCCCTTGCGTTGAGCCCACAGGCGACTTCTGTGCTTGCCAAGGGGATGAACTATGCAGTTGCCCCCAAAAAGATACCTGTGGAATCTATCGTATGTGGTGTAGAGACAGCACTGCATTCAATGATGAAAGTCCATAAAATGTCAGAGACCCAAGCAGAAGATATACGACAAGAGACGTGCCATATTTTGAAAAGGGCCAAAATACCCCGCCCAAACATCACAAAAGGAGAGTTTGTGGCCTTAAAAGAATTGCGCGCCAATGAGGAAATCTTAGTTCTGCCTGCCGACAAAGGTAATGCCACTGTGGTGATTAATACGGCAGACTACATCAAAAAGATGGAAGACCTCCTGTGCGATGCCGGCACTTACAAGAAGATTAAAAACAACCCCACCAATAAGATTGACTTGAAGACAAGAGAGCTAGTTAAAGCTTCCTTCCTCTTTCCTAATACTGGAAAGAGGATCGATCTGGGCTTTTCGTAAAAGCCTCCAGAACTCCTGCCCTATACGGTCTTCCAAAAATTCACAAAAAGGATATACCAATGAGACCGATTGTCAGTGCTATTGGTGCACCTACTTACAAACTGTCCCAATACCTATCTAGACTACTGCAGATGCAAACTGGAAAAACTGAATCGTGGATTAAGGATTCCACAGATCTGATCAGTAAACTTAAGAAGGTTAAGACTGATGAAAGGGATATTCTTGTCAGTTTTGACGTAGTTTCTCTTTTTACGAATGTGCCTCTAGAAGACTCCATAACAATGCTCAGGGAGATATATGAGGAAGACATTTGCAAACTTTTTGAGCACTGTCTCAAAACAGGATATTTTGCATTTCAGGGTGAGCTTTTTGAGCAAGTGGAAGGAGTTGCGATGGGCAGTCCGTTGTCGCCAGTGCTAGCTAACTTCTTTATGGAGAAGTTTGAAGAAGTGGCACTTGACACAGCTTCGGCTGTTCCAAAGGTATGGTGGCGTTATGTCGATGATGTTTTCGCCATTTGGCCTCATGGAATAGAGAAACTGAACGAATTCCTAGACCATCTTAACTCACTTCACAGTAAAATTAAGTTCACAATGGAGTTGGAAAATAACCACAAAATCCTGCCTTTTCTAGATGTGGAAGTGATGCGAAAAGAAGATGGTAGCCTAGGACACACCGTGTATAGGAAACCAACTCATACGAATCGGTATCTACATGCTGATTCGCATCACCACCCAGCGCAGAAGAGAGGACTTATCCATACGCTGGTAACCCGAGCGACCAGAATATGTGAAGAAACAAAAATCAGAGCGGAACTTACTAAGCTCACCGATGCACTGGAGCGTAACGGTTACCCGGCAAGGCAGACAAGGCAAATAATAAGAGCCAAATCTACACCAAACGGAGACAGAATTGAACAAGAGCCTAAAAGCTGTGCTTTCCTACCTTATGTTCACAATGTGACAGACAGAATTGCCAGACTGTTGAGGAAAGAAAGCATCAAGACTGTCTTCGGAACCACGACCAAAATACAAGACCTACTGAGGTCTGCAAAGACCAAGTTTCCTCTGGAAACAGATGGAGTATATAAACTCAGCTGTTCCGGATGTGATAAGGTCTATGTTGGCCAGACAGAGCGGACGATCTCCAAAAGGATATCGGAACACTTTCGAGCATGTAAACTTGGCCACCCTGACAAATCGGCAATCGCCGAGCATTTAATTGAAACCGGCCATTACTTTGGATTTGTTCCTGAAGTCCTGGGAAGACCCAAAACCTATAGAGCACGCTTAATTACAGAGGCAATTGAAATTCATAAAAATCCTATTAACATTAATAGAGACGACGGAGCTAAGCTCAATAGTTCTTGGTATCCGGTAATTGACGGCTACACCAAAGCTAAATACAAAAAAACCATCTTGAAGTATACTGTAATGCCAGCCCGCAGTGGATTGGTGCTGGCAACACGGTATTGCTTCGAAGTACTTAAGCACACATTTCATCTCTAACATTTACACATCTGCCCTGATGATGGACACTGTAACGCTGTCCGAAACGTTGGCTAAAGAAGGAGGTAGCGCAACACGGCATAATACCCCAAAAGGAAATAACCATAAAATTTTTGGCCGTGAAAACCTAAAATCAATGTTATTGTTCTTTACATTCCCACACTATTTTAATCTGATTTTTAGAAAACGGTCTCATAACCAAAAAACCCTTTTAATGATTATGCAGATAATTAGCTAATGAGGCAAAAATATATCAATGATTAGGAAATTAATACGTCTGAAACAGAATTTTTAATCTTTGCGTGCGCTCCAAAAGAACATTTGTAAATTAATACCTCTTATCTTTATTTGTTTTTATATTCTTCAATTGCAAATTATGTTGTTTTGCAATTATAAATTTAGCATGCATGGCGTAATGTACGTACGGCTGTTGGTATCTGTTTGTTTTAATATGTCTAACGGTAATGAACTTACGAAGCCATGATTATCTTACGCGTTTATTTACCTTAGCTACCTCCATATTCTACTTTCCATAGACAAAAATATTTTTATGCCAATCTTACTTATAACTAGTGAGTTAAAAAAAAATAGGAAATAATTGAAGATAATCTTAGTAGATACCTATATTAAAAATGGAAGTATGAGATTTTTGAAAATTGTGGAATGTAATTAGGTGGCAATAATTTGCTTGCTAAAAGCCTTACAAGTCGTACAATATTATAATAACCGTTGATTTAAAAAAAATCATGGTATAAAATAAGACGAAAACATTAGAATATAAACGAAAACTATCTGTACAGGGTGTTTTAACGGACGTTCTTGACTTAATTTAACCAGTGATTCTTGACATTATTTTGAGTAAAAAATGTAAGGCCCTCCGTTCACGGAGATACTTACAATCTACGTAATTGTAACGAAACCACAAGTACCCTGCTGATATACTACTTTTTAATGCTAGTCTCCGTACACGGCGCTATCCGAAATATACTGAAGTTGATCATTTTTGATGCATTTCTCGTGCAGCCGTGGAGTAAACACGCTGTCAAGCGATGTCATACGACTTTTTTTCCAACATCAATCCATGCCTTCTCCACTAAATCCTTTCTTACGTATTCTGGTAAAGTATAGTTATATAAACATGCATTTTTCCACTTCCAGAACAAATCTAACATTACTTTCATGTTCCGACGACATTTCTGTCAAACGTCAAACGAATAAGTATCAGACACAAATGATGCGACGCGTCGCGTGCGATCAGCACTGTCGGTATCGTGATACTGATTGGAAACCGACAGCCACCGCGTAGCGCCGTGAACGGGCACCAGCAAAATCGTACGGGGGGTACTTACGATCGGCGCGTATGATACGCGCACGAGGATCGAGTATCTTGTAAGTATCTCCGTGAACGGAGGCACTAAATGAAATTTTGCTGTCCAGTGACATTTTCCGTTTTTTTTTGTTCAACTAAAAACGTAAAAAATCAATAGGAATGGGGCAGGTATGGTCGGCGTGAGGGGTTGGGCCGGATGGGCGTTTAGTCGGCTGAGTGATCAGTGATAACATTTAATTGTTCAAACGACCGTTAGAAAATTTTACAGGAGGACAAGGTTTTCTTTCATTATTTCAATAAAGCATTATGATAAGATAAAGCTATTTCCGTCAAGGTAAAGGTCTCATTAGTTTAAATAATTCTTAGTTAAGTGATTAACTATCATTTTTTATACTTTATCATTAATTTTAAAGTGGAGATTGAAGAAAAACTAAAATGGTCGTTTGGACAATTGGCGACGATGTGCTGATGACCTGTGATGATGGACACTGTAATACTATCCGAATCCGAAACGTTGGCTAAAGAAGGAGAGCGCAACACGGCATTACAACTACAACCCAAAAATAAATCATGTTAAATCATAGATTACTTAAAATAACTAACCAAGGTAGATGGTTGTGTTCATACTAGAATGTGCAAATGAGCATACCGACACCTTTTTGGATCCTCGATTGCATCTTATTCACGCGTTAAAATGTGCCGTTGCAGGTACATCACTTGATCGCAGTTTCAATGTAAATAAGCAGCTAACTAATAAAGTAATAGGAAACTATCCTAACCTAACCTCGTTTATTATAATGACAGTTGTCCGTAAAGTTAAACAATTCTCCGTAATCGCATAATGATACCTTTTTAAGCTAATACAATCGATGTTTACTTAACCTATTTTATTATAATAGCGCATGCGCACCAAACTTACATAATTTCTAGATGTACAGTGGTAAACATAAAATCGATAAGAAATAATATTTTTTGTGAATACCTCACAAGAGTCCCAGCTGCTCCCGTCTGGAACCAGTGAGACAATAGCACCCCCAATTGGGATATGTTGCGAGGCTGAAGGTAGTGGGGAGGTGAAGGAGATGGTGCAGAAGAAGGTGGGGAAGTACCTGGCTTTTCAGATCTGGTCACCGAATACGGTTAAAGCCATTTCAAGCAACGTTTCAATTCTAAATTGTGGTCTTACATCAGGGCGATACTGATAGTATCTTCCACTCTGGAACATGCCGCAAATGTACTATATATATATTATTTTTAATGAATTAATGGTGAAATAACACGTTTGGGTCCCACCCGGGCGTCGCATGTTCGATTCCTCGGCTGGCTAAGTCCTCCATCACAACACAAGCAACATTTTCGGCTTTCTGGAGTGGTAGTAGGAGATTTTCAAACATTGTTGGGTTATTCGTATCCCGGGAATGTTTGTTTTTTTCTTTTTAAAAAACAATAAAAAAATTTTGCGCGCAATTATTCGATCCCGCGACCTTCGGATTGCGAGTCGAGAGCCTTACCCTTCGACCACGGAAGCCGTGGTTTAAACTATAAAATTATTTGTACTAAGTATAAGTCGCCTTCAGCCTATAAAAATAAAAATAATGTTAACTTCACTAATTTAACTTTAAAAAAAACTCTACTAATTTAACAACTAGTTAACTAAGTACAGAGGTTAACTATTAAATTAATAAAATAATAACGAATATCATTTAATTTATTTGGATGACCTTTTGTATCTGAAAATAAATAAAAAAACCTTTCTAATATGCACTTGTAAGGCATATTATTGCACTTTATAAGGCGAGGCTCCAATATCATAAAGTAAATGGGAATAGAAGTACCTATTTTTTTAAATTTAGTGAACGCAGTAATTAATTCTTATTTATTGATTTCAATTAAAATTATTAGATACCAAAATACAACGTGCGGTGCGGTGCGGTAGATTTATAACAGATACTCGATGTTCAGCCAATCGATTAGATTTGGTAACAAAGTGTAGACGGGTTTGTAGGTGGAATCGTGTTCAGTCTCCACGATTCAAAAATTGGACACATGAATCGATCGGTTCGGTGATTATTCCGACCACTACCGTACCGATCACAAATATTGCATACATATTTTTCCACACACTATGAAACTCCGAACACAGATATACTGCACACTAATATTATAATTTGACCAATTTGGGTGGCGGGTATATGTGCGGCCATAAATGATACATATACCGCGGGTATATGTATCATTTATTGGATAACCAACACCTTTGCCATAGGTCTCCTAAGTGGTTCGCTACGTTAGCAGGGGCGCCCGGGTTCATGGGGTGAGGTTGGTCTGGGTTTTGGCGGCGGATGTTTCTGCCCACCAGCTGCGTGGAAGGCTGGATCGGGTGAGGCTTGTGACCTCTCAAGCAGAAATTTTTTTGAACATCGCCTTTCACCGCAGTGGGAGAGATGGACGTCACTCCTGGACCCATTGACCCCCAGATTCCTACCCACCCCTCATTTCTTATCCTTCGCAGAACTTCATCTCCTTGCTTTCATTTAAAAGACCCTCTACACGTCATACCCAAAGATGACATAGGACCTGAGGGAAAATATTTTATTTACGTATATGTCAAATTTTAACAGCTTTCTTAAAGAGGTATCGCGCTAACGAACTAAATAATACACTTAAAAATATATACGTTAACGCTGGAAATGACGGCGCGTTTGCCGCATAATCTAATAATAATTTTACGCAACAGATAAACAACCATATACCCTACATTGTTGTTTATCAGATGTATAAAACTTAAAACACGTTTTTTAGTAAGGCCCTTAATACATAGTGCCAAAAATTTTGTCTCACTCACAAAAAACTCACCGTAGGTTTCACGTCGAATTTTTATCTACCGTATTCAGATGGCAGGTCCCTCTCCCGTCCAACGTCTCGCTTGGCCATACAACTACAATAATATTTTTTTAATACCCAACGTAACCTGAGGTTTCCTTAACATAATCATGGCGTACGTTTTGATGAGCCTCTAATAATAAAAATATGAGCGATTACTTTTATAGAAAAATGAAACAAAATTCAACTTTGTATAAACCACCTATATAATGCATAAATCCGACCGGTTTCGGAACAAACGTTCCTTCTTCAGGGAAAGCTTATACGAATTTGACAGTTTCGAACAATGTTTTATTATGATAGGGGTGGAGCCGTTGCTAGTTTATAATGTAGATTGGATGGGTACTTTTATATTTTATTATAAGTCATAAAACCTGATCATGCACGGGGCATGGGGATGAGGGTAACCTTGCAGTTACTCTTGCTAAGACGCTGATGGATTTCGCTAAGTTATGCCCAACCACCAAACAAGAAAGGTATATCACAAGTAAGTGGTACTCACGGTTGGTCTTCTAGCTTGGTGACAGTCATAGATGTCCATAGCGCTCGATATTGTTCTATTTGAAAAATAAATAGACGATAGAAATCTGAGTCACGTCAAGTTCACACAAAGTATACGATGAAAACGATAAGGTTTACACTTTATGTAACGATCTGATGGATAACACTTCGGCGTGGTGCGAAAATGTCACGATACGGTCGGGGGTTAGCAACAGACTGACTTGTTGACGATAAAGCGCTTGTCACTTGTTGACCGTGTAGTCAGGCACCCTTATTGTGCGGAATTCCCAAGTCTGGGTTCCTGCCGATCTCGTATGACAATCGGAGCACAAAACGAAAGAAATCCATCGGCGTTATGAAACAAAACCTCCGGTATTGAAAAATCAACAAAACTATGAATAAAATGACTATGTTGACATAAACCTTTTTTATCCCTATAGTCCACGAAATTATCTGTATCCGAAATTATCTGTGTCCGGAATCTTCGTTTACGGAAAATAAACATGTACGGAGTTTTCAATGTGTGTAATATAGTCTGTGAGTACTATCACTATGTATTTTCAATGTGCGAAATATTCGTGGTCGGAAAAGTCATAGGCGGAATAATCCGAGCACCTATTAATCACAGGTCGTGTAATACCTTCGCCCACTTCATTAGGTTCAATCGAAACATTAAAACTATTTCACAACGAAAGTACTATCCTCTAATTCTTGCCCAATGGAAGACAATGCCAACGTGCGTCCACGCCTTGCAGTTCAAAATGCATATGCCGTGGGTTCAATCTGAAAACAGATCGCGCCAATCCCCTCGAAATGCAATTATTGATACTTGATGCCGCACAAACTAGAATTCCTACAACATCTGAA
This sequence comes from Limnephilus marmoratus, assembly GCA_917880885.1. Classification (NCBI taxonomy): domain Eukaryota; kingdom Metazoa; phylum Arthropoda; class Insecta; order Trichoptera; family Limnephilidae; genus Limnephilus; species Limnephilus marmoratus. Next base: position 35,302,264 of record OU862912.1, on the reverse strand, counting down.
AGTGAATCGATTGTACGCCCATTATGGTATCACGATACACGTTATATGGTATTGAGACAATAAGAGGCGAAAGTGTATGAGAAAAAATAAGGAGTCAATCCCGTTAGAGCTGGCAACACCGTGTGAAAACTTGAAGCCACTCCTTTAGTATAAAAAAATACGGTTTAATCATTTCTGTCATTCTTTTCTTCTATTTTGAACTGACAAACTGTCACCGTATGTGAAGTTAATGGAGCCATGGCACTCCCAATTGAATGATGATATGAAATAGTATAAAATCGGAGTAGGACAATTTGAAGGAAGGGGGAGTTAAGGTTAAAAGCACCTAGATATGTAAATCTGTTACATAGGTAATATCTTTTGTTCTGTTACATAGGTAATTTAAATATTTTGATTCTCTCAGAGGGATGACACTGGGTAAAATCTACTGTTTCATTATTTTGGTATTTATTAAATAATGGATTTGAACCAACGAACAGTGACAGCTCGTGGGGGGCTGAAATTAAAATTTACGCAAGAATCGGTTTCAATATACAGGATGTTAAGACGATCCACTAGTCCTGGATTCATTGGGAATTGGGCGGAGTAAGCGAGTTTAGAAAAACCATAATCTATAGCCAACAACGATGTTTTGTTAAGCCTCGGTTCTCCCAATTTCTACCGATTTCTTACAAATCTCCCTTAAACATTTGAAGTTTTTAAGCTCTTAAAAAATATATGTTATTTTTGAAGATAATATCTAGACATTTATCGCGCCGAAACGCAAATTTTAGAAAATTCCCTCGATAGAAAAAAATCACAAAGTATGCTCCAAAAATTATTATTAACACGTTTGTTTCAGTTATTTTACAAGTTATATGTATGAAAATATTCACAGCGTTTCTTTAAATAAAACTAAAGACAATTATCGTGAGATTTTTGCTCTTTTTTCAATAAACCGTGATTAATTAAATATTTCAACAACAGGCGCTTACGTTTTTTAATTCTAAAGATAATATTTATCGGCCATCTCTATTATCTAACGTGCGTGTAACCTATGGGCCTTTCAAATATTCGTCATTCGCTGTCCAGACAGCTCGCCACTAGTATATTTTTACAGAACGAAGCGACGCAAAGGCCAAGGCCCGTTTACTCGCCTCGAAGTCTGGGAGGTGATTAAACGACGCGCTATCGGCCCTTCTGCAGATGGCAGAAGGATGAAAGTCGCAATAGGCCACTTGCAACACATTTTTTTAAAATTTTTTTCCGGTTTAGGCAAATATTCTAAGACATTCTGTTTTTTTTTTTTTTTTTTTTAATCGTATTTTTGAAACCCTGGGGATTTTTTGAAAATTTCAATCAAATTTCAATCCGAAAATCATTTTTTATAAACCGGAAAGACGGGACATAATTTTATAGGTGTGAAAAAACGATAATTACATAGCCGAAAATCATTTAAAAAAAAGAACGTTTTTCACACGAATGGCACAGGAGAATAACGAGGCATACCAAAAATATTACATCTCATAAATATTTTTTTCCTTGATCCATCTTATTGATCATAAATCATTATAATGTACAGCGTCTATATTACTAAATTCAATGTAATATACTTGAACTTGTAAATTGTAATAATAATAAGAATATTATAAAATTTTATTTTGTTAAAATCAGCACCATAATCATTATACCTCTAATACATGTACCGACATCCTCTTCACGTTCTGAAGAGAACCCCTTACCCATTAATTGTACGGGGTTCTCTTCAGAACATCTGTCAAAAAATCAAACCAAATGATAAGTTCGCAGAGAACAAACAATAAATCTAGTGAACGAATTCAAAAATGCGCCTGAAATCAAAGTGATGCCATATAAAAAAATAAATCAGTGTGGAATTTTATAAAATTAATAGGAACATTTTCGGCGACGGGACATTTTCATGTAGTGACGTCACGAGCCCAAATAATGGATTTATTTATTTAAAAATAAAAAAAAACTGTACATTTCTAAAAATTTTTACTAACATTTTCGTAATCTTAGTAAAAAACTCTATCCACACGATTTTTTCCAAGTCGTTATGAAGTCCATGCAAGTGGCCTATTGGGTACCGCCTCTTTTAATTCACTTGAAAAAGAACATCGCCAAAATTCAAGTTTTATTTTATTTTGTGAGGTTCGGAAACAAAAATATTAAAATGTTTTCCGATTAATTTCTAAGAAACTTAATTAACTACAATATTCAATAAAACCATATCCTAAAAGGGATTCGTAAGTAGAAGATTTTGCACTTCAAAGCATTTTTATTTTTAGCATACTTTATTTTTTCTAGGCTTATTAAAAGACTTAGCAAAAAAACACTCGATTATTTCGAAGGCCAAGACATGTTCTGTCTTTTATAACGATGCGCACTGCCCCAGATTGCTAAAAATCTTCATGCAATAAGTAGCTTTTTGAAGAAAAAAAACAATGTTTTTGTAAAATCGTATTTTTTCATCTTAAAACACACTAAAAAACATAAATTCGCTTGAAATCCATAAAAGCTTATTATTAAAGGTATTTTTGAAGTAGATTTTTGGTTTGAAATTTGTAAATATTCCATAAAAATATATATATATATATTGTTAAATGATTATAATTTCGGGGGGCCAACTGTCGGGGGATCAACTATCGGGTCACCATCTGTGATACGGAACTTGGTACATAATACATACCTATCTGCTGACATAATATGTGACATTGAATTGAAAATGTCCATGAACAACGAACAATGACAACGAACTTAAATTAATTTTAAGATCAAATGCAATTCTAAGTGAATAATAATTCGTTTCATACGAAGGCACCCATTTCTGATTTAACGGATGCCTTAACGCTTCTTCTATGAATCAGCATTTGTAGGTAGGAACTGAAAGATATAAGCGGATGGGTAGGTAGCTACCCAGGTAATTATCCGATTGTAATATTTTGGTTATGGTCACACTGCAACGATTTCGAACAATCGATTTATCCATGATTTTTTCCTTACAAAATATTCTGCATTCTTGAATTTGAGATGATACCATCGTAATTTTTTCCAACGTCCCAAATCTGAGTCTAGATTAGACAGAGGTTGTTTTCGAAAGGTCATTTATTATTCTGTTGAAAAAAAAGGTGAGATTATCTTGATTTTTAATCAGAAATCTGTTTGTTTGTTTGATGTAGCAAAATCTATCAAAGGTAGCACTGACGTCATGAAATTTGCACAGCTTTTCTGTCTAAAATTTCATGAACGATATTTGATATATCAAATTAACTGTAAAAATGACAAGACGCCAAAATGTTTGTTCCAACGCAATTCGTTCAATAAGAAAAAAGTGTTGATATCTAAATATTTCGTTGATACCAACATCAACCGGGTAGTAAAACTATGATATAAAAATTATGTGACGAGGTTAGAGTACCTTTAACAGTTCTAACCAATTACAATCTGTAAAGCCGGTGGCGGTGGTACTGTTTTTCGTTTTTGTTTTTACAGTAACTTCACACAGGAGGCCTTGAAAAAAATAATTTCACTCAGGGGTAATGTCATCTCAGGGGATGATATGCAGAGGGTCTTTTTAAGGGAAGGAAGGAGAGGGAGTTCTGAGAAGGAAAAAGGGTTGGTTAGGAATCTAAAGGTCGGTGTGTCCAGGAGTGACGGACGTCATCCATCCCTCAAATCTCCCTCTTGATGCGGCGCAAAACGATGGGTCGAGAGAAACCAGCTTCAGAGGTCAAAGGGTGTCCCTAAAAGAGCCTCTACCGATGAAGCCCACCACGCAGCTGATGGGTAGACGCATCCGCCGCTAAAACTGAACACACCTCACCCCATGAACCACTATCACTAAACGTAGCGAAACTATTGGGGTGACCTATGACGGAGGTGTTAGTTATCAAAGTGATGTAGATATTTTAAATACAAAAAAGTTATTTTTATTTCTTGTTAACAAATAAGTAGTTTTTTTTAAGGACTTTTAATTTGCTCAATTTTAAGAATATTCAACCGAAGCAAGGCTTTTTTTCGACAGATGTGTTGAAGGGAAAATAGAAGGAGAAACACAACGGTTCAAATACAACTCAGAATTATGCCATTTCAACACTTTTTGAATAGTCATTAAAAGTTATGAAAAAAAATTGAAAAATAGCTTATAACTTAACGAAACCCTGTTTAACCTTTTTATCATCATTTTTAATGACTGCTCGAAGGGGAGGCGTCTACTAATATCTACAGGAATTCCAAAAACTGAAAAAATCTAACTAATATCTATGAGAACCAAAGTGTTGACGAATATCTATAGCTCAAACTGTTGACTAATATCTATGAGAACCAAAGTGTTGACGAATATCTACAGCTCAAACTGCTGACTAATATCTATGACAACCAAAGTGTTGACGAATATCTACAGCACTGGCAGAGGTTGGATTTGCAATTATGTATAGCATATTGGAATAACGTAATATTGCGTATGCAGTTTGAAAAACTTAATTTATGTAATTATGTATGTAAAAATCCCTAATATCGGACTATTGGACACATTTAGCTGATTAGTCCAACCTACGCACTGTAGATATTAGTTCAACCTACTGTAGATATAAGTCAACACTGGGACCGTCATAGATATTGGTCCGACCTTAGCTCTGTAGATATTAGTCAACACTCTGAAGTTCGTAGATATTAGTTCAACATATGAGCTGTAGATATTCGTCCGACATACAGACTGTAGATATTAGCATCTGGAGTCCTCGGAGGAGGTGTTGAAGTTGAAAAATTCTGAGTAGTCCTGTCACCAATAAAACTTAGGGAGGCAAAAGTTATAAAAACGATAAGATAATTGAAGATAAAGATTAATTGAATATTGTAAGAAAATAGGCGAATAAATTGAATCAATGCGAGTAGGTACATTTTATGAATGATAACAACAAGAGAGAATGACATGCAATATAACCGGTCGGAGAACAATCAAAATAACCGTGTACTGTTACTGTTAGCCCACACCGTTATATTGTTTATCCGTGGATTATCAATAAACCATCATCAATCAATCTGAATACATAATCATGATGAATCATCAAATAGTGAACACTTCAATGTAAGAAAGTACTAATAAATCTATGACATTATAGCATAAGCCGATGGGTTGGATTTATTCTCACTTAATTTTGTTTAATTTTGAGTTACGTGAGCACAAACTCGTTCACGTAACAAAATTCACTTTTTTTCACTCGACTAAATTTGAAATCAACGTCACTTGTACCAATTTGGGAGGCGAGCATGGGTAACATCCCTACCTTTGGTCACCCCAAGGGGTTCGCTAGCTTTGGAGACTTAGCAGGTGAGGTTTGTCCGAATCTTTTTTTTTACATGAATACCGCACAAGAGTCCCAAACTGCTCCCGTCTGGAGCCAGTGGGACTATGGCATCCCCAATTGGGGTATGTTGTGAGGCTGAAGGCAGTAGGGAGGGGAAGGAGATAGGGAAGAGGAAGGTGGGGAAGTACCTGGCTATTCAGATCTGGTCACCAAACACGGCAGAAGCCATTTCAAGCAACGTTTCAATTCTGAATGGTGGTCTTACACCAGGGCGATACTGAGAGTATCTTCCACTCTGAAACGTGCCGCAAATATACTATATATTATTTTAAATGAATAAATTGTGAAATACACAAATTAATCAAATAAAATTTATTTGCCACGCCGGGATTCGATCCCGCGACCTTCGGAATGCGAGGCAAGGACCTTACCGCTGCACTAGTCCGGCCGTCTTGGCATGGGTCTGCCCACCATCTGCGTGGCAGACCGGATAGGGAGAGATTGATCGAAGGAGTAGGTACTTTAGACCTCTCCAGGCAGGACTTTCTCGGAACCTTCCACACAGCATTCCCAAAGATACCTAAAACTATCTCCCCATGAACCTTTCATGGCGACATGGTTTAAACACATCAACAAATGTATACACGAGGCATGTTCAGAAAGTAAGTGTGCTGAATTTTTTTTTTTTGAAAAAGTGTATTAGAAAAAAAATTACTGGATATTATTGATACACTCGTTGACTATTTTTCCAAATAATCGCCAACCCGTTCAATGCATATGGTGAGCCGTGGAAGAAGTTTCTTTATGCCCTCCTCGAAGAATTCTCCCGCCAGCTCCTTCCCCCACTTCAGGACTACTTTCTGCACCTGCTCGTCGGTTGAAAATTTATTTTCATCCATATGTGCCTTCAGGAAGGTGAAAAGATGATAAACTGAAGACGCCAACTCAGGGGAATACGGGGGGTGGTTAAAAACATCCCAACCAAATGAGTCCAAGAGCGTATTGCTGGCTAAGGCTGTGTGAGGACGGACGTTTTTGTGAAACAAGCACACTTCCCCTCCTTTTGTTTTGAATGCTCCTTTTGAGTTTTTTAGGGTATCACAATATTTTTGTGCATTGATGGTCACAATCTAAGGCAGAAATTTAACCATTTTTTTTTTTAAACCAAAACCTTTTCGGTCCCAAAACACTAAGGCTATGATTTTTTTGGGTGAAATGCAGATCCCGCCAAATGTTGAGGATTTTAATAAAAATGCACTTTCTAGATGGGAAAAGTGTGGAAAAGTTGAATAAAAAAGAAATTAAGGCGCGCTCGGCAAAATTGAGGGAGATACAGCCGTTTAAAGAATGTATGGAATGACACTTCATTAACCGATATTGTCAGCCATTTTGTTCATAATGTTGGTATCTCAGACTTGCTTTAACGAAGGTTGATACGATTGTAGCTAACTTCGTGTGATATACACGTAATTATGAAAAACAGAATTAATAATGGTCACAAACCATGTTACACAAACCTGGCGTAGCCGCTAAACTACTTGAAAACAGGGATGTTTTTCTTGCGTTGACGTGAGCAGGCGCTATAAAGGGGTACAGACCATGTTACATAAACCATGTTACAACAGATGAGGATGATTACGAGTGCTACCAACTTTAAGGTAATAATTTGGTTTTCAAAATGGCTGATAGTATCGGTTCATGAAGTGTCATTCCATACATTCTTTAAACGGCTGTATCTCCCTCAATTTTGCCGAGCGCGCCTTAATTTCTTTTTTATTCAACTTTTCCACACTTTTCCCATCTAGAAAGTGCATTTTTATTAAAATCCTCAACATTTGGCGGGATCTGCATTCCTCCCATTTTTTTACCCGAAATTGTGGTTTTAAATTTTTTGACAGATGGCAAATTGGTGTGACGCCATTTTGACGACTGTTTTTTTTCCAGGAGTATAATGAGTCATCCACTATCATCTCCATTCACAATAGATCTCAGAAATCCTCACCTTTTTTTCTTGTAGGTATTATTCCTTCCGTGAGTACAAAGCTGATCACGGCACTTGACGGGATTTTTTGCAGACATCTTTCACGCTACTGGCCACTACAACGTAAGTTTACGTACTACAATGTTCCTGCGATGCTCGTTCTGGTCAGGAGACCCTCCTATACCACTCAGTTTTACCAACCCTCAAAAAACTAAAACCACCGCCCGTTATGGTCACAGTTCACAGTACACTTCCTTTCTGAACATGCTATAAAGTTTATTGATATATATTGATCACGTGTAGAAGTATGTATCTACTCAAATCAAACTGGTTTGTAAATTTGTGGAATAAATTCACAAAAGGGTAGCAAAAACATTTCGTGTCATAAAAAGTGCGATTCAAAATCAATGCAATGAAATTACAGAATGATATTTTATTTACATGCCTTCCCGCAGCTCCCAGATTGTGTCCATGTCCATATTAGAATTAGTATCCATCTCCAAACACAACTTAATATATTAATTCAAATTATACTTGATTCTCACAAACAAATCATAATAATAAATCACTACTTCTTGTACGATATCGACATGCAACTGGTAAAATACCCCTACACATACAAAATACACATTGAATCTTGTCCAGGGTTTCCCATACTTTTTAGTATCGTGATCCACTTGTGAAGACAAGACCCATTTTGCAGGGCGTTATCTGTAGGTACGTAATTTAATGTAGTATGTAGTCTTTACTCAATTTAATGGACATAGTTTTTACTAATGATTACTAATAAGTCTTTACTTAATTTAATGGACATAGTTTTTACTAATGATTACTAATAAGTCTTTACTTAATTTAATGGACATAGTTTTTACTAATGATTACTAATAAGTCTTTACTTAATTATGGACATAGTTTTTACTAATGATTACTAATAAGTCTTTACTTAATTTAATGGACATAGTTTTTACTAATGATTACTAATAAGTCTTTACTTAATGTAATGCACATAATCTTCATTTACTTTAAAGGACATAGTATTTAATGAATGTACTGATTATTCATGTGGTAAAAGCTTCCTACAATGGATGTCGATAGCATAGTTTGTAATTCGAATTTCTGCTATATCCCAACAGATGGCAGTTGAATAGGATATCAGAAGGGTACCATCTATCATCGTTCGTGGTACAAACGGTCACTATGATGGCCGAAGGCATCGCCATTGGCGAGATTGTGCGGGTTCCTATAGCCCGTCCGCCTCATTAGAACCTATTATTTATTCGTAAGATACCCAACACATCTTAAATTGTCTTTCTATTTTAAATTAAGAGACAACAGTTATGGACATAATTTTAATTTAATTTTATGGAGATGGTCTTTACTTAATTTATTGGACGTTGTCTTTACTAAATTTAATATAAGTAGTCTTTTCTTAATTTAATGGATGTAGTCTTTACTTATTATAATGGATGTGGTTCAAAACTACCTCAGGTGAAACTTGATTTTTATAAACCTCCACCGTACGTATTAGGAACCAACGAAATAGCGCCATAGGCGAAAAATGCGCGATCGACCTAGCAAATATCTACCTGTCACATATAATATGAATGCAGTCGTTATTCTAGAAAATGTAATTAACGCCCATTAAGCTTACATAATAATAACAAAATTTACACCTCAATTATCGTGTCCTGGCCTTGTGACCACTTACAAAACAAATATATTCAGATATCCGGAAGCCCTTTGTCTTACTAAAAAAAAACTCCCCTTAAGAGGCTCTAAGGATTTCCACAGGTCATAATGTTTTTTTAAGAAATGCTGTGTAGAGTCAGGACTTTGAAGGTGGGGGGAAACACAAAAGCCGGTTGTTCTTTTTACTGCCGGGTTAATGCGCATAAGAACGAGTCATAAAAAGAGTGCGTTTTCATGCTGAAAATGGCAAGGGTTACCATGCACGAGTTTGCATGTCTTTCAAATACGCGCCGGTGCCCAAGGGACCAATGACGCTAGTTCCTAGACTTATTGAAAACCCGGTATTATAAGCAGAATTTCCGGCCGTTGTCCCATCTCAAACGCCCAAAATCAAAAACGTTAAAAAAGCGTCTCAAAATCATTTTGTATGGATAAAACCGTCAAATTATCCATTGTAGTCGACGTTTTTGACGACATCAGACACGAGTACGTCTTTAGAAGGATAGATCAATGTCAACTATGAAAATTAATATACAATCGAGTTTTCTATTTGTCGAGTTACAAATTTTCATCGCATATTTTTTTACATAAATAAGGACAAGTTGGCAACGATGGAATTTTTCATTTTTCTACGTACAATGATATTACGAACGTGTTAAAATGCTTCTATCGACCATTAAAACATGTATTTTTGTAAAACCCAAATTCATTCGACAACAAAAAATTCTAATTGTCCCTTCTAGATCCTTGGTCGAGTCTTCAAAAAACACAGGCAATACTCTACATTTTGCCCACAGACTGGAAAGCACTGGAATGGACAAAGAAGACATTGTAGTGTCGTTAATTGAATTAACGGATACTAGTCAGTATTGTTTTAGGTTACCTTTCGTTCAATTCAACACTACTGCAAGTACATGTTATTGTAAAGAATGTAAAGCCTACTACGAATTTCCCTTTTTTAGGATTTATGGATATCTTTACAGCTTTACAAAACACGTTTACATTATATTTAATTTATTTACCAGCAATTAAAATAAATTTCCCTCGGTAGGCGCGTCAATCTGAAAGTGCTCTGAACATCCCAAACCTCCGAGAAGAAGTTTAGTCATAAAATGATGATGGGCAATTATTACTGTCTCTGCATTCCTTCTAGACGTTTTATGTAAATAGGCAATATTATTAAATGATTTATTACCTATTACAGTAGTGGGTAAACCACGGGTTTGCGAGCCACATCATTTTTGTCAAATCAAACGTCCGAAACGTTGGCTAAAGAAGGAGTAGCGCAACACGGCATAACACCCTAAAAACAAATAACGAAAAAAAAATCATGCGCTGTTTATAAGATAAATGAAAAAAATTATTACGGAGGGGATCGTCTTTACAATGTAAAAAAATTATGAGATACCTGGTTTGAATTCTTGAAAAATCAATTCCACTTTTGAAAATAACACACAATAAAAATAATTTTCTGTTCAAATATGTTAATATTATTCCAAATTCCTGTAATATTCAAAAAACTGTTTCTGAAAAAATTAGAAAATACACAGATTTAGGAAATGAGATGAAAAGAATTTGGCATTCTCGGACTATAAAAATATTACCATTTGTTATTTCGGCCACTGGCATAATACCTAGGAATCTGATTCAAAATTTAAGCATATTAGATTTGTCAAAGAATTTGTATATAAAAATGCAAAAATCAGTAATTTTAAATACATGTAGGATTACAAAAGATTTTTTAAATATTTATATTGAGGGATCAGTAGGATTTATAGGTTCAATTAGAAATGCCACAGAGCCGAACCCTCTGATATGAAAATATCTGGAGTCGGTGAATTATATTCCCATTTGGTCTCTAGTAGGTTGACATGTTGTTCTTGTATTATTTTGTATTTATAATACTTATATAGTGCAATTGCATAGCGTGGGCTGACTAGATGATCATTTGGGGAAGTGTGTGAAAGGGTTTAGTTTTTCCTGTGGGGAAAATTTAACCCGGACATTTAAATCTGGTGCGTAAAAAATAGGTACATTATTGATTGTCTAAAATCTTGACACTATCAGTTTCAATTTAAAAAATGAAACTTAAATTCATATTACTTTGAGTTCATTGAACCTTACGCTGGACGCACAGACGGCCGAAAATAGTATTTTTTATAATAATAATAATTGAATATAAATACTACTGTACTAATGTGACTTTCTAGCGCAAATTACGGGATATTACAATTGAAGGATTTTTGAAAGTGAAAGTGTTTAAAAAATATATTTGCAGGGATTTTTGCTCTTCAAAAGGCGATCAGAAATATACCTTTACTTAGTTAGTAAAATTACGACATCTGTCAAAAATTTTATAAAAAAATACACATTTTATTATTCATTAATACAATAATTTTGGTAGGTAGGTACTTTATCATCTATAATCGTTCCGACGATCGTAACCAATTTTGAAAATCAAAGCAATTCTCAGTTCTAGAGGTCATTGAATAACGGTCATTGAAAACGGAGTAACACAGAGACACACCACCCAAATTATTATTTTGAATAATTTGATTTAAAAAATATATTGTGATCTATCACTTCATATGCCTACCTAAATTACACCACCGTATAAGGTAGGTATATAAAATTACCATATTAATATTAATTATTAATTAATAAACCTACCTTATATATAATAAGGTAGGTTTATTACATGGTTAAAATAACATGAAATAATATAATAATAAACAATATGAACGAAAAAAAATGTCATTCGGTTTCAGGAATCCCGAAAGTGTTTTCCTATAATAACTTTTATAGCAAATGTCACTTATTTGGCTCAAAAGTTTGCTGACCCCTGTCCTAAGAAGCATAAACGCATACGTTCACGAAGGTGAAGGTTCAAACCGAGAATTGGAATCGTAAAGTAAGAAGTATTTTCACTGCAAAGTCCCTTTAGTTGTATTTCGTTTAGCCAAGTTTAGTGCTTAAGTTTTCTAATGCTGACGAGATCGACATACCTACCCGTTTCCATGAAGCTCTGTGTGGCCAAACATGAATATTATTAGATGGGTATCTACCTAATATATATAAATGTTTATTTTATTCTAATATTAAACGCAAGAAGGTCCATTACCCAAAGGATTTAAATAATTGTTTTTATACAGGGGCATATTAAAGACCACCAAAATGACACTCGAAGGGGCGTTGATTTTCCTCATATTTCTATGAAAGAAAGCGAATAGATACCCTCGAATGTGGTGCTGGAGAAAAACGTTCAGGATTCCATGAACAACCAGACGCACAAATGTGTCCATTGTGAAAGAGTTAGGCATCCACAATAGGCTTTCAACTACCTATCTAATTTTTATTACAACAACTCTCTTTTTATAACTTTTGAAGGTTATTCCCATCAATGTAATATATCATTGAAGAAGAAGATAACACTAATAATCTTACTAATATTATAAACGCGAAAGTTTGTATGGATGTACGTGTGTTTGTTACCCTTTCACGCAAAAACTACTGAATGGATTTTAATTAAACTTTACAATAATATAGCTCTTACATTAGAATAACATATTGGCTATAATTTATAAAGCTAGCTAGGAAGGGGATGCGGGAGGGGAACGGGGACGCACGGGAAAGGTGATTCAGGGAGAAACAATGTATTTCTTTGAATACGGCGTTGTAACGCATGCCTGGAACTAGCTAGTGATAATTTATTTCATTTTTGTAAAAAGCACTAACTTTGTGGCTCGCCATAATTTACAATAAAAAACACATAAATTTGTTTAAGACCACTTTTATTTTAAAACACTCTAACGGTTTCATAAGCACCCTTCCTTCGTCAGGAGAATATCATAACTGTTATAATATTTTCCTGACGTATAACGGTTTCAGAAGCACCCTTCCTTCGTCAGGAGAATATCATAACTGTTATAATATTTTCCTGACGTATAATATTATCCTGACGAAGGAAGGGTGCTCCTGAAACCGGTAGAGTGTTTTAAAATAAAAGTGGTCTTAAACAAATTTATGTGTTTTTTATTGTAGATAATTTATTTATTTATTTGTAAGAAGAAAACAGCTTTTACATAATATACAGTGATAATAGATATACAAGTGAGCTGAAGTCAAGCCACAGAAGTTTCTTATATGCTAAAGTACATTGGAAATGAAGTTTTAATATCTTATAATTAATTTTGGGTTAAAGGAAGGGGGAGAGGAAGAGGAATATAGAAAAAGGACAGGAGATGCTCCCGATACATACCATACTCTCATATAAATAATCGATCGAATTCGTTACTTCGGAGATACTTGGTCGAAGGTTACTTCATATCGATATTTCTTTAAGTTATTACTAAAAATGTCAATGCTGTGAAATTTTGTATTATATTGTGCAATATTACATAACATTGATTATTATAATATAACAATAAAGACGGGTTGTTTCTGTTATTATATCAATATAGGTCAGTTACTTCATGAAACTGAAATTATCACAGAACTTGAATAGGACTTTCACAGGACATGAAAATCAATGAATTGTTAAAAAAAAATTAACAACTCGTCATAATAGTCCTAGTTGCGACCGTTATAATTTTATTTTTCTGTGTATTGTTCTTTTTCATATTTTCGTTTAGGTTATTAGTGTTATCCTCTTCTTCAATGATATAATTTCAACCATCTGCCTACAACGTATCTTAAGATACTTTGGAAGCATTGCTCGCCATGATGACTTTAACTTGGAGTCACTGGCAAAGTGGAAGACAGAAGAAGCAGAGGAACATCACCAATACGCTGGAGTGACCGAGTATCAGTATGCGTCCCGTTCGTTGTTGTCCGCAGCTCTCCACGCAGCATAGAAGCGCGAGTAATGGAGGACTTGACAACCATGGAAATTGGAGTAGAGGTCACGATCCTCAGCAACGAGGAACTGACTTGAGAAAAACTCAAAATTCAGTTAGTATTTGTTTTGTTCACTCAAAGTACCTACTCAAGTATTTCAAGTGTTTGGGAAAAATAATATTTACTCAGACAGGTACTAACGTAAATAATATTGACTCACATATCCTAACAGATGGTGAATCATTGAATATGACCGAGAGATTTCAATCAGGAAGAACCGTTTTGTGTGTTCTCTTCGGTAGTCAGTAGGCACAAGCCATTTCTCGCTCGAGTAATTCTCACTTTCACAATACGTCGTACATCATCTCGGTCAATTAGACGAGTTCGATGGGTCAGTATAGATAAGTGATTTATGAATATTAAATATGCAGAGGATTAGCTTTTTGTGTGGGTGTGTTAATATTTTTTAACCTCGAGTCTACTTTTATAAAATATTTTGGCTTTGCAATAAAATAGAAATAAATGGAGTATCAATTTAGAAAACTACAAACATTTTTTGAAAGTAGATGAAATAAGCTTTCAAATTTTATAATTCGAAATAAACGTACAATTAATTTTTGAAATATAAAACTTTTTGAAGCAAACATAAAAAAAGTTTTAAAAATAGCACACATTATTATTACCATACATTAATTACGTTAGTTCAAAAGGGGGGGGGTCCAGCAAAATCTCACGTTACTTAAAAATAATATACGAAGTGGCCCAAATTTATCTCACCAAGGGGGGGGGGGTCTAAATTGGAAGAAAAACTGCTCAAGAAATCAATGTATGCCCCCTTACGTGGTTTCTAAGGCCATCCGCCCATGGAGAAACTGAAAACAGTTGGCGACTCAATCACTATCCACAGGAAAGGAACTTGCGAATTTCATTGGCGGTCCGCGCACAGGCAACTTGTTAATGACCAGTTGTCAAGGGCGACTAGCAGTGCTAGCAGTGATGGTACGTCTAGGGAAATTACCCTAGATCTAGGGGGGAAAAATGTTTTTTAGGGAAAAGGGAAATCAGCACAAAATCTAGGGAAATTTCGAACTCTTGCAAAAATTTTATTACATATGACAATATTACTGGGATATATATATTTTGGGATTCCCATGAATTTTAAATATTGTTGATGTACTTACATGCAATGTTATTTTTAACACTGACAACTCAAAATGATATTATGCAGATATCTAAAAAGATAAATGGGGACTTCTGAAAAAAAAAAATATGTTCCGTTTTTTCGGAGATTGCAGTTGATTTTTATTTATGTATTTTGTATTGAATTTCTTTATTTTCTATGCACATTTGTTACTTAAATTTTATTTAATTTTTTATGTGTTATATTGTTATTCTGAGGTCCTTAATTATTATTATTAAATTAGTATTGCTCTAAATATTGTTCTTTATATTATAAATGTAGAATACATCAAACTTTAATTATTTAATTGAATCCCGTTAACTGTTGGTTACTTGTGATTATTAAAACGTCCCAAGTACATAAACACTTAACACGACAACGCGATAACATCCATTTAAATACCATCCACACTAACTATGGTAAACAATCCATTGGCTACGAGGGGGGCAACTTATATAATTGCCTCCCAAATGACATGAAAAACGAAAAGAAGCTGGGTAAATTTAAAAAACAATTATTTAAATTTATTCTTGATAAACAAAATAATGAAATAGAATAATGCTGTATTGAAATATTTATTTTATCTTAATGTGTATAATTATTTCTAGTTAAATGAGTGAAAATGTAATTTTCTTTTAACTGGAATAAAAAAAAAAAAAAAAAAAAAAAAAAAGATGTGTATTGTTGTCTCCATCCCTCTAATTGATTATCTATTTAGGCCAGTCAATAAAGGCTCAAAATGAGGCAAACCCAAACATTAATTCCCCCGTCGATGAAACTTTGCAGTCACGTGGAGTATCATTTAGGGATGACGAATGACAAAAGATCCAACAAAATATTTAACGGGAAGTTAGTTATTTTTAGCAAAAACTGAAAAAAAATTATAACTCTCGCGGGAAAAGTATTTCTTTCGAAAACTCTTCACATATTGTTAGTATTAATTAATATCCACCTGATTATTTAGAAATCCAACAATATTTTTGTTGGGAAAGTATGTTTTTAAAAAGAGATTTGTTTTTTATTTCTATTGTTGCCGGGAAAATTCCCCCCCCCAATTTTTGATCACGAAGTGTCTTTATATTGGTGTTTGCTTTATTTAATCAAAAGATCCAACATTTTTTTCTTTTGGAACATGCTTTTTTGATATGAGTCAAAAATATCGCTCCGGAAAAATCCCCCGTCCAATTTTTTAAAGTCAAATTGTTAGGATAGCTATGTTAAAAAGATTTAAGCAAAGATCCAACAAAATTTTCAACGGCAACCTATTTTTTTTAATTGATTTCGATCGCACGCTGATTTCACGTGACTTTTGTATGAACAGGAGCCCGAGGGGTAAGGGTAGGGGTGGGGCTAGTCGCATTCGGGACTGCGCTACGCGACTAACGGCCGCGAAGTCTGCCTGTGTAAAATTAAGAAGGGCATTGTTTGCATGGTTGATTGACAACGCTTCGTTTGTCAGTGTTGTGTTTTTAGTTAAATTATTAGATTTGCGCTATGGCTGATGATTTAAGTATTCTGGAAAGTGATTGTGTTTTTTGAAAAAAAAAAATGAATGATGATGTTGTTGTTGTTAAAGAACGAGGGCTCAAAACCATATATGAGTGTAGTTTAAAAAGAGATGACAAAATCGCAACAGCGATAGAAGGGGTGAACGAATTATCTGTGCACAAGAAGTGTAGAAAACAGTATATTAATGCTAGAGTCATCAATGCTTTTATAAGGAGGAAAACACTTGTTTCCAGTGAAGAAGCCGCGGTTGCAGAATTTCAATATGAAATGGAATGCATTTTCTGTGACAGTGATGCATCAGACGAATTTATCTGTGCAGAAAATAAAAAAATTGCGGCACTGCGGTCATATGTTCGCAGAATACAATTGCCGCAAACAAAAGTGTCGATCGCAGAATTAGCATCGCTACGAAAAGATACATGGGCGAACAAGGTACTTTTAATTATTTTAATTTTATAATGTTCATTATTACGATCTCTCTATTCTTCTTATCTTAACCCCTCGGGTATTTTTAGTATGTATTTAGTTTAATACAGTAATTTTTACCGTGGTACAAATACTTAATTATGTATCTATATTTTCGACTAGTTTCGTGAATATAATTACATAATTAAGTTGTTTAATACTAAGTTATTTGTATTTATTACTAGCAGACCCGGCCACACGTTGCTGTGGCTAACGAAACACAACGCCATTACCCAACCTTTATAAAAAACACACCACCCGCTGCTTATTTTTTAATTTTTTTTATTGAAAGAATAGATAATACATATTATAATCAACAAACAAGTCCTGCTAAGCCAATTGAATTGGCTTGTCAACAGGTGGTTATATTTGGTTACATATAGATTTTTTACAATTAAAATTGAATATTTGAATTTATCGGCTTTTCTCTACTATAATAAGCATGTATTATACATATAAACCTTCCTCTTGAATCACTCTATCTATTGGTGAAAACCGCATGAAAATCCGTTGCGTAGTTTAAAAGATCTATGCTCACAAACATTTTGAGCGACTTCATTTTATACTATGTAATGTAATGATATATGTATAATGAATAACAACAACAAAGTCAATCAATTATTTGAATTTTTTTTTTTTGCTAAAAACATTCATTCAATAAGCCACGGACTTTATTGATTTATATGCCTTTTATGATTTATTGATCTAGTTACCCTCGTACTAAACTATTCTTTTGCATTAACAATTCTATTATTTTCTTATAGGTATTGCGACGGATTCATGACGTTGATTTAGTTGCTGTGGCTGCCAGATATCATCGAGCTTGCTATGATACGTTTCGGAAGGTAGAAATACCCCTAGAAGGTGATCGAAAACGAGGGCGACCAGAATCTTCTAATACTTACTCAGCAATGAAAGAAATTTATGCAGTTTTAGAAAACAATCGTGAAGAATGCCAGTTCTTACTTAGCGATTTAAAAAATGCTGAATCTCGTGACTGCCCCGATGATAGAACCATAAAGAGTAAGTTGAGAGATAAATATGGTGATGACATTCTCATCACAACTACTGATGGTAAGGCAACGTTGATTTGTTTCCGTGATACTGGACATAGAATCCTGCATAACACATGGTATACGTCAAAGGAGAATGATGTACAAGAAGAACGCTTAAGGATTGTACGCACTGCTGCTTCCATAATTTTAGAAGATATCAGATCGACTGTCTATGATACTTCTGTCTTTCCTCCACCTGAAAAATTTCTTGAAAATGTTAATGAAGATATACCCCATTCTTTGAAAACCTTTCTTGAAGAGCTCATTCTAAAGAAGAAACGCGATACAGATAGTGCTTCTAAGAAATGCCAGGCAATCGCCCATTCGATAATCACCGCTGTTCGACCCCGTTCATTTACATCGCCCTTACTGCTAGGCATCGCTACACTAATAAATCAGAAATTTGCTTCCAAATCGCTTGTCGATCTGTTGGCATCTTTTGGATTTTGTTTGTCGTACCACGAAGCAACAAACTTCCAAATATCGGCTATCGCTCACATTTCGCCTATCGAAAAGCCTGATTTTTGTCAATATGTATTTGATAATGCCGACCATAATATAAGTACGATCGATGGCAAAAATACATTTCACTCCATGGGTGGCATAAAATGTTATACTCCTGCTTTGAAAACAAACTATGAGAGTGTATTACGTCTGAAAAGCATACCACCATCCTTTGTCATTGGTAATTTTGGTCATGTACCATTAGAAACATATCAATGTACATCAAAAGGTTTGCAGCAAGTTCTGATCCATAATTTTGCCGGAGACTCCGATATCAAGGATATATTGCCGTCGTGGACAAATTTTCTGTGGATATATTAAAAAAAGCAAGGCTTTTGTTATATACCCGGCTGGAATGGTTTCATGGAAAAATTCACTGCTGAAAAGAAATATGAAAAGTCTGAAATCGTTCCACTTCCATTTATCAACGCTCCTCCAACGCAGTATGATACTATTTACACATCATTAATTATGGCTGTAGAGAATACCAAGTCCATCGGCATGAAAACTACTATAGTAACATTTAATCAACCTCTCTATCAGAAAGCCAAAGACATTATGACTTCGAGTACTGATCCAAGACTAAAACATGTAATTATTCGACTAGGGGGTTTTCATCTCCTCATGAGTTTCATGGGAGCCATCGGTTATAATATAATGAATGGAAGCGGCCTTAAAGAATTGTGGTGTACAGTATATGCACCTTTATCTGTGGATAAAATGTTGTCTGGGCACTCTTACGCACGTGCCATAAGAGCACACATGCTTACTCAATTCACTCTCTCAAAAAAACTACTTGACGCAATGGAATTAGATGATGAAGATATTATTACAATTGACGACATATTGTTGAATGATTTGTTCAAAAATGAATCCCCCAGTGAACTGGACCGACTTACACCTATTCTGGATAAATTTAGAAATGCTATGGAGGAAATTTCTATAAACGGGCCAACCGCAAAATTATGGGTGCTCTATTTCAAAATGGTCACTCCTGTAAAACTATTCATAGACGCGAAGCGGTCGGGAAAATGGCAACTGCACCTTGATGTAACCAAGAAAATGTTACCATTCTTTCACTCCAGTGGCCACTATTGCTATGCAAAACGTGCCACCCTATATTTACAAGATATACAAAATTTAGAAACACAGTTATTACCCGAGGAATACAAGAAATTTGTAGGTGATGGCTATTTCACAATCAGACGATCAAATAAATTTTGGTCGGGGATATGGTCAGACATGACTTTAGAAGGCTTATGAATATTTTTCGCAAGATTTTTTTCAATATTTGCAAAGAAGGAATTAAATGTGTTTGCACATTGTTTAGCTGTATATTGGCATCTATAATTTTTTTATCATATTCGATGTACTTAATGTTTTGTGTTTTTTTTGTATTGTCTATGGCCAAATTCACAGTTTTCCACATTTGTTTATGGTTATTTTCTGAAGATAATATTTTATTTTTAAAAAAGTCTTAACTTTTTATTTATATTTTTTATATAAAATAGGTATATGCTTTTTCATCATGGGGATTTTTTAAAGTTGTTTTGTAAAGTTTTTTTTTGTTTGATAGATATTATAAGTCCTTTGGTAATCCAAGACTTTAAACATCTTAATTTTGATTTTATGTGTATTGTTATTTCAGTTGTCAAATTTTTAATGTGTTGTGACAGGATATTTTCAAAGTAAGTCGAACATATTTCAGTATCATCACTGTTTAAAACATTGTTCCAATCCTCCTTTTTTAGTTTTTAGAGAGAATAATCATGTATATTCTTGATTTTTTGGGTATTAAATTATGTAATACAATAAAATAATACAATAAAACGATAAAAATAAAATCTGATCCCAATTGTTGTTATTTGTAGGTACTCGTACCTATAATGTCTTATAATTAATATTAATATTCAACTACAGTGACTACACCTACTTAGATACGTTTTAAGATTTTCACGGCCAAAAGTATTTTCGTTATTTGTTTTTGGGGCGTTATGCCGTGTTGCGCTACCTCCTTCTTTAGCCAACGTTTCGGACAGCGTTGCAGTGTCCATCATCATGTGAACACATCTACCGGATCTGCCGGATCTGCCCTGACGATGGACACTGCAAAGCTGTCCGAAACGTTGGCTAAAGAAGGAGGTAGCGCAACACAGCATAACAACTCAAAAACAAGTAACGAGAATACACCCATTTAATTTTCGGCCACACAAATAATTAATTGGTTAAAATAACATTGTATTACGCAAGTAGGTATTTTAAAATTAAAATGAATATAGAAGCTTTTACGCCTATTTCATTGATTTTAACAATGCTTTCGGGATTGCCTGTTTGCGTTGCTTTTTTATTGAGAATTTGAGTGACGAAACAACCTCATTTACAATGCCACAATAATTTTAAAATATGTATTGAGTTAAAATATATTGCACTTCGCATATAAACCATTAGTAAAATTTAATAAAATTCTTTGGTTATTTTAAAACACTTTTACAGTAATCAAAGCAATTTTTGTTTAAAACATTCATTCTTTCATTGAGGTATAATATTCATTGTTTTCGGACATCCCATAAAACACAAAAATACATCAAGTCGGCTTCCCACCCCTCCCCGCCACGGCCGCGGCTCTCTTCTCGGGCAGCTATATCCTGCGCCGATCGGTTCGCTTGCCCCCGTGCGTCTAGCCCCACCCCTACCCTTACCCCTCGGGCTCCTGTTCATACAAAAGTCACGTGAAATCAGCGTGCGATCGAAATCAATTAAAAAAAATAGGTTGCCGTTGAAAATTTTGTTGGATCTTTGCTTAAATCTTTTTAACATAGCTATCCTAACAATTTGACTTTAAAAAATTGGACGGGGGATTTTTCCGGAGCGATATTTTTGACTCATATCAAAAAAGCATGTTCCAAAAGAAAAAAATGTTGGATCTTTTGATTAAATAAAGCAAACACCAATATAAAGACACTTCGTGATCAAAAATTGGGGGGGGGAATTTTCCCGGCAACAATAGAAATAAAAAACAAATCTCTTTTTAAAAACATACTTTCCCAACAAAAATATTGTTGGATTTCTAAATAATCAGGTGGATATTAATTAATACTAACAATATGTGAAGAGTTTTCGAAAGAAATACTTTTCCCGCGAGAGTTATAATTTTTTTTCAGTTTTTGCTAAAAATAACTAACTTCCCGTTAAATATTTTGTTGGATCTTTTGTCATTCGTCATCCCTAAATGATACTCCACGTGACTGCAAAGTTTCATCGACGGGGGAATTTTTGCATACCTCAAACTCTTTATTGATTGGCCTAATTGTACCGCTTTCATATACTTTGTCTCTGTGTAACCATGTTCTTTTGTCATATTCTTTCTCCCTCTGTCGCTCAACTAATATATAACTGATAACTCTGTCTTAATATTTCGTTATTATTATATCCTGAGCAAGCTTGGTCGAAGCGAAACCGGTTGATATATAAAATAATAAATTCGTGGTTAAATACAAAGTGTTTGTTTTATTTTTTATAAAAATGTAGTATTTAACAATGCCATCTTCTTGAACCGTAACCGGAATGTAACAAATAAATTTACAGTGAGATGAAATGTCAAACGGACGAGTTAAAGCAGGAATTCGCTGCGCTGTAAATTATTATTATAATTATAGTTCTGACGGGCTTAAGATTGTCTCTGCATATCCCTGATGAAATTATTATCTGAATTGCCATGTTTTTTCCATCCCTTTCCTAATTTTCTCCACCTCACAACAGTTTCCAAATGGAGATATTAAAGTTCCACCTACCGCGCTTATATTAGGTCCTTACATATGAAATTGGCGTTTTGTATGGGAGGAACATAAAGTCGATTTTTTTTTAATATAATATATTTATTTAATCAAAGTATGTACCATTGATATCTATGCACTTTTGCCATCTCATAGGTAGTTCATCGATCCCTTTACTAAAAAAACCATTCGGACGGGATTCAAAAAGTCTTTGAAGGCGGTTTGGACTGCCCCATCGGAGTTGAATTTTTTTCCTTGCAAGAAGTTATCCAAATTTCGAAAAAATGGTAATCTGTTGGGGCAAGGTCCGGAGAGTACGGTGGATGTCTTAGATATTCCAATTGAAGCTCCTCTAATTTGGTAGCCGTCTGTTGTGCAGTGTGTGGTCTAGCGTTCTAAAGCGCGTTTGTTGATTTGCTTCACTCAATTCGTGAGATCCGCTTCCACAATAGCCTTCAGTTCTTCATTATTAGCTTTGGTCTCCGGCCGCCCACGGGGCTTGTTCTGCAGGTCGAAATTTCCAGAACGAAAACGTTGGAACCAAAAACGCACTGTGTGTTTTTTGCGGCACCGTCGCCATACACATCATAAATCTTTCGAGCCGTTTCTGCAGCACTGGTGCCACAGTGGAACTCGTACTCGTAAATAACGCGATATTTCAAGTTTTCCATTTTGTAAACTAAGTGACGCAAACAAAAAAAACAATTAAGGAAAAAACAAATTAATTATAATTTTCGAAACAAAAATACGTGAGTAAATAGCTGTATAAATTTGAATGTGGAATTCATAACCAAAGAGAAGATATTTGAGATCAAAGTTGCCAGTACGGCAAAACGCCAATTTCATATGTAAGGACCTAATATTTTGGGATTCGGGAAAAATGAAAGAAAATTATAAAAATAACTCATTTATCATATCGATTTATTTCACATCTTTTACACATTGAGAATGCATCTGGTTCCCATTATTTTATCTCACACCATCTGAATTTGTACACCTCACTTGGACATATTCGCTTTAATTACCATTTTCGATCCAAACTCTCAGAGAGATTCCACAAGTTTTCAAGCAATGATTTTGATGCCGACATTCCATATTATTAAAAAAATTAGAGCAGTTCTACAAAATAAGGATAAACTTCTCCTGAGATTGTTGAAACAGGCATTTGCTACTTTATTGGTGCAGAATCAAATTACCAATGTACCCCTGAGAAGAATCATTACTAGTTTTTCGAAGAAAAGTTCTTCTAAATGGTTTTCATTTAGTGTTTATTATTATTCTTATTTATTTAATTAAAAGACAAATAACTTTCTTTACATCGTTTTATTTTGTTAAACAATCACTTGTTTCGTGGACGATGTTCTCTTCTTCAGGATAAACTGTATACTGAATATATTATTTTAAAAAATGTCCACTTCTTTGTATCTGTGCAGTAATTCCTGAAAAGGTGGAAATCGTTCACGAAAAACGTTGAAAAATGTGGAAAAGGTTTTTTTTTTACATGAATACCGCACAAGAGTCCCAACTGCTCCCGTCTGGAGCCAGTGGGACTATGGCATCCCCAATTAGGGTATGTTGTGAGGCTGAAGGCAGTGGGGAAGGGAAGGAGGTAGGGAAGAGGAAGGTGGGGAAGTACCTGGCTATTCAGATCTGGTCACCAAACACGGCAGAAGCCATTTCAAGCAACGTTTCAATTCTGAATGGTAGTCTTATACCAGGGCGATACTGAGAGTATCTTCCACTCTGGAACGTGACGCAAATATACTATATGTTATTTTAAATGAATATATTGTGAAATACACAAATTAATCAAATAAAATGTATTTGCCACGCCAGGATTCGATCCCGCGACCTTCGGAATGCGAGTCAAGAGCCTTACCGCTGCACTACGCCGGCCGTCAGATTGTGAATCAAAATAAAGTGATGTAAGCAATGGTATGGGCCTTTTAATTTTTTTACACAAGCTCGTCACAGCAGGCCCCGAGGAAAAAAAATCCCTCAGGCCTATGTCAACTTTGGGGATGCTGTGTGGAGGGTCTTTTTAGGGGAAAGGAAGGAGAGAAAGTTCTGAGAAGGAAATATGTAAAAGGGGTGGATAGGAATATGGGGGTCAACGTATCCAGGAGTGACGGACGTATGAATCCATCCAACCCACTGCGGTGCAAGGCGATGGGTCAAGAGTCCGGGTGAAGAGTTCAAAAGGTCTCCCTCAACCAGTCTCTCCCAATCCTGCCAGCCACGCGGTGGGCTAACTGGATACTGGATAAGCCTAACCCCTATGAACCTATGAAATATGAACCCGGGCACTTCTGCCAAATCACCAAACGTAGCGAACCACTTGGAGTGACCCATGACCGGGGTGTTGGTTATCCAATAAAAGGCTCCCGGGGCGGCGGTACCCATAACCGCCTCCCAAATGAGATTATTTAGGAGGCGGGTAATTAATTAAATTATTACTAGGTTAATAAAACTACCATACCTAGGAGGAATGTGGGTATTTTCTACATAACGTACATCATAATTAAATATGAACGCACTATTAAGTTTTGAGTGTGCACGCAACTTTGTTTTTGCTATTTATTATTGCTTTTAGTATATAATGATCTATTTTGAACATCATTTATAAAGTTTTATTTTGTCAATTAATTCATGTTATTAGTGTTATCGTCTTCCGCGTTCTTTCGTCTCTTCCTATGTCGTCTTCTTTCCGACTCCGACAGACAAGAAGCCAGAAGTGTTGGAGAAATACTTGGCGTTGGCTTCGTTCACCTTCTTCTCGGCCGCTTGAGGGTTCACAATCTCCAGGCCCTGTGGGGGAACAACAATGGCGGGTTTAATAACATCTAAATTTACCATCTCATCTTCCATTATCTCCATTGGCCATTCCTATTTGAACAATGGCCGATCGGGCCGTGTAATTGATAACCGCAACAATCGCGAGACTATTTGAAACACGGCTGATAGTTGCAATTTTAGAAGAATTATAGCTGACCTCCTTTTACGTTTTATCAAACAATATGTAAGAAGGTACAAAATGGATATTGAAAAGACAGAAAATAATTCATTCGTTCCACATCTGAGTTCTTTAGAACTAATGTTGGAAACGCAATTATATTCCCCAGATTCCTCGCTGTGTGAAGTTAATGGATGTTAAAATAAATTGAAAATCCAATTGCAAAATTAGCTTCAAAAAGCTAAATACAAAACCTAAAAAATATTAGAGTTCAATTATTAAAATTGAAAACCTCTCATATAGCTTCCATGTAATTTGCGTTGCGTTAGGAACATAATGAAACAAATATATATAGATATATATTATTATATTTTACTATATATATATATATATTTTGTTTTTACTATACATATATATATTTTTTTCATTTTTTTTTTATAGTAAGCAGTCACTTTGTGGTTTGACATATTGAATGAAATAAAACAACTTGGTCTGTAACCACCCTGAAGATGCTTGAGTAAAGCGAAACCGGTCGGTATTATAAAATATTTAATTGAAAAGTCAACCATAATTTTTTTTAAATTACAATTTACATTAAAAGGAAAAAAAAGAGGAATTGCAAGAATTATGAAACGCGAAAATGGGGAGCAAGAGCCAGTTGTTTGACATAACTTGAACAATTCATCAAATTTAAAAGATAATATTCAAGTTCTGTGAAAGCTCTATTGAAATTCTGTTTTTTATCACGGGCCGGTTGTTTCACAGTACTTAAAAATAACAGAACTTGACTTCTGATTTGTTCAAATTATGAAACATAGTCCTAAGCGTTCTACAGAGACTTCAACGCATGCACATTTAACAAAACCTAGAAAACATGTTTGAAGAAGAATGAGATTTTTGTTTTTTCCGTGTTTTAATCACACATGAGTAATTTTTTGTCAAAGCAAACACATCAAAATGGCATTATTCGGTCATTGAACACAGCCTAAGTTGGTGGGTAAAGTGCAGAGCACACATTCACACTTTACACAGTATTGAATCAGGTGAAGTTTTTAGGTCGGTTTGAAATAATCACAGCGCGTTTACAGTGGAATGTGAAGAAACACACAACGAAAACGAAGTGAATTTGCGGTTGTAGAACCTTCCAATTAGGTATAGCCATACTTTGAAAATTACTATGCGTGTAGTAAAACTACCTGTACTACATGAAGAATGAATTGAGTCTTGAAGTCTTGAACCATTTTTAGAACCTATGTAGATTAGGATTAAAATAGATTTAATATTGCGATGTGGTGATGGGGACAATATTAGTTGAGGATGCGAAACATGGGTTGGTTAATAAACCTAGGTTAAGTTTGGAAAGATAGGTTAGGAAACTATGTATAAGTCAATAAGTGGGTTAAGTTAATAACTGTTGTTGGAATTGCTAAGGAAGTCAAGGAAAGCCCATGTATGTAGTGATATGAAGTACCTGGACTCTAGGACGATGAAATCGATAACTTTACGTTAATAACTGTTGTTGGAATTGCTAAGGAAGTCAAGGAAAGCCCATGTATGTAGTGATATGAAGTACCTGGACTCTAGGACGATGAAATCGATAACTTTACGTTAATAACTGTTGTTGGAATTGCTAAGGAAGTCAAGGAAAGCCCATGTATGTAGTGATATGAAGTACCTGGACTCTAGGACGATGAAATCGATAACTTTACGTTAATAACTGTTGTTGGAATTGCTAAGGAAGTCAAGGAAAGCCCATGTATGTAGTGATATGAAGTACTTGGACTCTAGGACGATGAAATCGATAACTTTACGTTAATAACTGTTGTTGGAATTGCTAAGGAAGTCAAGGAAAGCCCATGTATGTAGTGATATGAAGTACCTGGACTCTAGGACGATGAAATCGATAACTTTACGTTAATAACTGTTGTTGGAATTGCTAAGGAAGTCAAGGAAAGCCCATGTATGTAGTGATATGAAGTACCTGGACTCTAGGACGATGAAATCGATAACTTTACGTTAATAACTGTTGTTGGAATTGCTAAGGAAGTCAAGGAAAGCCCATGTATGTAGTGATATGAAGTACCTGGACTCTAGGACGATGAAATCGATAACTTTACGTTAATAACTGTTGTTGGAATTGCTAAGGAAGTCAAGGAAAGCCCATGTATGTAGTGATATTAGTGATATGAAGTACCTGGACTCTAGGACGATGAAATCGATAACTTTACGTTAATAACTGTTGTTGGAATTGCTAAGGAAGTCAAGGAAAGCCCATGTATGTAGTGATATGAAGTACCTGGACTCTAGGACGATGAAATCGATAACTTTACGTTAATAACTGTTGTTGGAATTGCTAAGGAAGTCAAGGAAAGCCCATGTATGTAGTGATATGAAGTACCTGGACTCTAGGACGATGAAATCGATAACTTTACGATATCGGATCGACAGACGTAACTTTCGATGATTTTATATCGATGTCCCAAAAAAGCACGCTTTCACCGTTGACAGCCAAACCGATATTGACACGGAATAAATAAGAAATCGATATACGCTGGCAACACTGAAGGTCTGTGACTTGACAATACGAAATGTCAAACGCCAAACAAGTATGTAAAAATATTAATAAATTGACAATGTTGAATTGAAATACTAACCTTAACATGTTAGCAATCCGCATTTACTTTTTGGCACTAAACGGGAGTTAATTATTTTGTGAGGTCTTTATTTATATTATAACCATTTTTTTCTTAAAGTTCGAACGGAATAAATTGATTGCGTCTTAGATGCCTTATTTAACTCTACGGATTGCATATACGACTTTTTTAATTTCTAAAAAGGTTCATTAAATATATTACACAAGTCAGTAATTTTGCATAACGAACGACATAATCCAAAAATATGTGTATATTGATAGTTAATCGAAACTTATCTGATTCTACGGAGGCCACGCTAAAAATTATCAATCATCCGTCGGAATATATTGAATTAAGAATGTGATGAAAGAAAGACCTTCGTAGACAGTGTTCGCAAATATTAATAACCGAACATAACTGAATATCGTACTGATATAGGGTTTTATCGATCGACCATGCTAGACCTCGTGTATAGGATGTGATAAGACCCGCACAGGAGAGAAAAACATCGAGGACACAGTGCCGAGATTAAGAACGTTAGGTTAGGTTGGGAAACTTAGGATAGTTTAGGATTCTATAGGCTACGTTAGGTTGATAAATGTGGTTGGATAAGGAAGTCAAGTCAAGCCCGTATAAATAGTGATGATGTACTGACCTGCTAATGAGTGAAAGACACCGAGGAAGCAGTGGCGAGATTAGAAAAGTTAGGTTACGTTGGAAAACTTAGGATAGTTCAGGATACTACAGGCTACGTTAGGTTAATAAATGTTGTTGGAATTGATAAGGAAGTCAAGTCAAGCCCGTATAGATAGTGATGATGTACTGACCTGCATAGGAGTGAAAGCCACCGAGGAGGCAGTGGCATGATTAGGAAAGTTAGGTTAGGTTGGGAAACTTAGGATAGTTTAGGTTACGTTAAGTTAATAAATGTTGTTGGAGTTGATAAGGAAGTCAAGTCAAGCCCATGTAGATAGTGATGATGTACTGACCTGCATAGGAGTGAAAGCCACCGAGGAGGCAGTGCCTGACACTTGCCGCTTGACAGTGGTGGCACCGCCCCACTGCTGCTGTTGCTTCTGCAGGTTGCGCTGCAGGGTCTTGCTGATGCGCACCTTTGTCTTCTCGTCCACCTGCGGCAGGCGGATACGGCCCGTGCCCGCCTTGCCGATGGTTCCACGCGAGTAGCCCAAGTCCTCTTGGTACGCGTCGTCGTCGATCTAAACAAAAATAAATAACAGCAATGTTAAACGGAGACATTTAAAGAACCAGGACGTCTCTAATGTGCTAGGGGCGGCCATCTTGAATGAAAAAACGTATTACCATTTTTCGAAAAATAAAAAAAACAAGTGTTTCGCAAGCTTTTTATTGAGAAAATAAATAAGAAAAAACGTATCCTAAGTAAAATATCTATAATCTTAAAACATAAAAATGAATTTGTAAAAAGCATTAACTTTGTGGCTCGCCATAATTTACAATATAAAACACATATAAATTTGTTGTAGACCACTTTTATTTTATACACACTCTACCGGTTTCTATCGGTTTCGATTCTAGAGTTATAATATTCTCCTGACGAAGGAAGGGTGCTTCCGAAACCGGTAGAGTGTGTATAAAATAAAAGTGGTCTACAACAAATTTATATGTGTTTTATATTGTATAAAAATGAATGTTTCTTTGTTTGTCCCTTATGCGTTCCTAAACCATTCATCCGATTGGGATGAAGCTTCGGTGATTATTTGTTGAGCGCATGGCTACGAAGGTTTCTATACATATGTTAGGTCCTAACATATGAAATTGGCGTTTTGTATGGGAGGAACATAAAGTCGATTTTTTTAAATGTAATATATTTATTTAATCAAAGTATGTACCATTGCTATCTATGCACTTTTGCCATCTCATAGGTAGTTCATCGATCCCTTTACTAAAAAAACCATTCGGACAGGAATCAATAAAATCTTTGAAGGCGGTTTGGACTGCCCCATCGGAGTTGAATTTTTTCCCTTGCAAGAAGTTATCCAAATTTCGAAAAAATGGTAATCTGTTGGGGCAAGGTCCGGAGAGTACGGTGGATGTCTTAGATATTCCAATTGAAGCTCCTCTAATTTGGTAGCCGTCTGTTGTGCAGTGTGTGGTCTAGCGTTCTAAAGCGCGTTTGTTGATTTGCTTCACTCAATTCGTGAGATCCGCTTCCACAATAGCCTTCAGTTCTTCATTATTAGCTTTGGTCTCCGGCCGCCCACAGGGCTTGTTCTGCAGGTCGAAATTTCCAGAACGAAAACGTTGGAACCAAAAACGCACTGTGTGTTTTTTGCGGCACCGTCGCCATACACATCATAAATCTTTCGAGCCGTTTCTGCAGCACTGGTGCCACGGTGGAACTCGTACTCGTAAATAACGCGATATTTCAAGTTTTACATTTGTAAACCAAGTGACGCAAAGAAAAAAACAACTAAGGAAAAAACAAATGAATTATAATTTTCGAAACACAAATACATGAGTAAATAGCTGTATAAATTTGAATTTGGAATTCCTAAACAAAGAGAAGATATTTGAGATCAAAGTTGCCAGTACGGCAAAACGCCAATTTCATATGTAAAGACCTAATATAATGGTGGGCTCTAATGTTGTGAAATCATTTCCTATCCCATTCATCTGATTGCGATTAAACTTCATCGAGTAGTAGTGCGAACGCCCGCCAAAGGTTCGTGAACCCGCACTGAAGTTCAAAAACTACATTTCTCACCCAAAAGTACATATTTTTGGTGACCGGTAAAAAAAACTATGGAGGGGTAAATACTATAAATGACGAAAAAACGTGCATCTGGCAACACTGACTCTAGCTATGATTAATACTTAGTTCTTACAAAAAAACTGTCTTTTCAGAGTAGCGAAGCAGAAAATCATTTTTTTTACATGATCTCCACACAGGAGGCCCTGAGGAAAATAATTTCCCTCAGGGCCCATGTCATCTTTGGGGATGCTGTGTAGAGGGTTTTTTTTAAGGAAAGGAAGGAGAGGAGAGTTCTGAGAAAGAAAAGGTTGTAAGAGGTGGGTAGGAATATGGGGTTCAGTGTGTCCTGGTCATCCGCCTCCAAGACCTAAACAAACCTTACCCCATGAACCCGGTCACCCCTGCTAAATCACCAAACGTAGCGAACCACTTGGGGTGACCTATGGCAGAGGTGTTGGTTATCCAATAAAGGTTCCCGGGGCGGCGGTACCCATTCCCGCCTCCCAAAATGATTTAAAATAATGGTTTCTCAAGCGTTTTC
Source organism: Limnephilus marmoratus (assembly GCA_917880885.1). Taxonomy (NCBI): domain Eukaryota; kingdom Metazoa; phylum Arthropoda; class Insecta; order Trichoptera; family Limnephilidae; genus Limnephilus; species Limnephilus marmoratus. The sequence continues at coordinate 35,271,108 of OU862912.1, read as the reverse complement.
AGAAACAGAAATTCAACTTTCAGAAGAAGTAATTATCCATCACATGCACATCTGTGCATGTTCAACATAGTTACAGCGTCCTTGGGGTGATTTTTCACATAAACAAATCAATACAAACACTATACAAATCGACGGTCCAATGTCGGATCTGCTTATTTTATTTTCTTATTTTAATTTCCTTTTGATGATTTTAAAAGTCTATATTTTCGGAATTTTAAATGAAAGGCAAAATATCAAAACCACACTATATTTCTTGATCTCAAAAATAGTAAATACAGAAACCAAACTTTGAAAAAACTACAAAATCGTACATCCGACGTTGTTCTTCGGGACCGTCGAAATTGTGAGATTATTATTATTTTTAATCCAGTACACTGAACAGCCAAAACACACTAGAAATTAGTCCTGGGTCGATCGATCGTTTTACACGACCCGGGTCGCTCACGACCCACTGGCGTCACGAGCGGGTCCCGAAGACCCGCTCTTTTCGCGACACAAAATACGAAACTCGGTAATCGAGTTTCTCGCGCCGGTCGCCGCCCAGACCCGTCAAGTCAAACTAACTCTTAAAAATGTCACCATATTAAAAGAAAAATATTCAAATATAAAATTTCAAGGTACATGAAGAAATGGTGAGAACTGAGATTAAAAAGATTCTCATTTCTCTAATTCTTAAATAAAACAATAAAACTTTTAAAGTTGGCCAAAAAGGGTACACCAATAAAGTTACACCTTAAACCTTGGGGATTAATAAATATTGCGTATTTTATGATTATAAGAGTTTATCTAAGATTGGGTTATAAAACCCCGACAGCAAACACTTTACATTTTTGGGCTGCCATAAATATTTATAGGATCTATTTGAAATGTAGAGATATTAAAAACCTACTTAAAAATAAAACAATTTAAGAAATAAACTCTTTCATCCAAATCGGCAAAGTAATGCATCTGTATAATAACAGGCAGAATAATATTATTTCTCAAGGTTGGGACCACCTTACTTGAAAAAACCGCGGGATAGTTTTGTTTGCAAAGGAGAAACTACCTGTAACTAAAATAACATGAATATTACGAATAATTATTTTACTTAAGACTAAATAGAAAAATCGCATTCTGAAACGAACAAATACCAAGATACGCTCTTATTAAAAAGACTCCGTGGCTAGTTGAATATTCAAAAATCGAATCTACTAAACAATCCCGTGATGACTTGACACACGGGCAGAAGCAGGATACTTTCTACTAGGTACCTGAGCCGCGAGAGCGGGCAGCGAAACCCGAGTGTTGACAACCCGTTCGCTCTCTCTTATACATCTATCTAACGTCGCTCGCCCGCCACATCCGCACCCGAAACCCAGGTTGCAGTAGTAGAGCGGTTGCGAGAAGTGGGTCGCGAGACCCGGGTGCTGAACACGTCTCGCCACTCGCCACATGGGCACCCGGCGATCGGTCCGTGAGTCACGGGGTGCGGGAATGTGTCGTAGTTGGTAGGTCGCACGAGGACTCCAGATACTAATATCTACAGCCCGTATGTTTGACGAATATCTACAGCTCATATGTTGAACTAATATCTACGAACTTCAGAGTGTTGATTAATATCTACAGAGCGTATGTCGAACTAATATCTACAGAGCGTAGGTTGGACTAATCAGCTAAATGTGTCCAATAGACGTGGGCAAAATTGAATGAATGAATTAAATGAATAAATTCAATTTTTTAACACACTCGATCTGATTCTCATTTTCAAAAGGAATTAAATCAATATTCCTTACCCTTGGCCTTGCATCTTACGATTTTTTAACAGCACCATATTTATTTTTATTTCGATTAATTTATTTTACTGTTAAATATTTCATGTTATATTGAGGTAAGAAAATAATAATGTACTCTACTAAATATTGTAGTGTTTCGTAGGAATTAAATTAAATATTATTCTGGATATTTGTTGCGCGGATAGGTACACCTACTACAGGCGATGCGCGCCGCGAAATTGCCTATCACGTGTACTGTGTAGTATCCCGCGCAGTAAATCTTATACCTACAAAAAACCCCGTAGGCCAGAGTCCCCGTCCCAATCCAAGTGACAAAACCGCCAAGCGAGTCAAATAATTCTGAGCTCCGAGTGCCGCGTCTGTTTCACAGTCGTCCCGCCAGTCCCGCTATTGTCATAGTCACGGAGGAATGAGGAATCGTTCCTACAAGTCTGCGCGGACTGTAACGCTCAATCCGCAACCCCAATCTCTGTTTCACTTATTCAAGGAATCAAAACATTTATTTCTTATTCATTTGTGACGTTGTAGTCCCACGGGTCCCCCCGGGTCACACGTATCGAGTCTATCCAGCCGGTCCGCGGAATGCAAGTTATTCAAGTCACAGCAAGACAAAAGACACTTTATTAGTCAGAAGTTCCTAATTAATTTCTTGATGCCCGCAGAAAATCGGTTCGTCGTTGGTCCCCGCGCGGCCAAGCCGTCATCTTACGGCGAAACTTCCCACTTCGGATCCTGAATGTTAATAAAAAGACTAAAAAGCGAAAGTTAATGCTACATTTTTTCTCCCTCACACGTGCGTAAATTATGCAATGCGTGTAGAAACAAAACGATGTTTATTTATATTATTGTTTTTTTTATGGTATCTGTTTACCTATCCGTAAACAAAACATCAGTCGGGGTTAGTATATTATATTTATGCATCAGTCGCTGTCGAACCGTGATATTGATAAATGATAATCGATTTTATTTTTGTAATAAATTATATGACGCGTGTCGCCCAGACTTTTAATTAGTTTTTATTCGGCGCTTGGTTTTAACTTCACCATTGAGGTAGGTGCATTTAAAAATATATATTTGAGTGATCCAGGTGTATAATAGTATGTTTTTTTTGTGAATACCGCACAAGTCCCAACTGCTCCCGTCTGGAGCTAATGAAACTATGGCAACCACAATTGGGATATTTTGCGAGGTTGAAGGTATGGGAAGTTTAAATCACGTGAAGTGGAATGATTTTAAGTTTAATAAATAAATAAAAAATAGTAAAACTTTAGGAGTTAACCACAAATACTGTTCAATTTTAAGATTTAATTGCTAGCCTAGATATTATTTTGCCTTTTTGGCAAAATAATATCTAAGTACGCATTGAAATATTTCGTTAACCCCGTCGCGAGTCGTTTTTAGTACCTACAATTTTTCAGAACAACATAATTCACCCTAAGAAGAGTGCTTTGCGAAGTGAAAACTTCCTTAGCACCGTTGTGATTTGAAACTCGATGAAACGAAAAATAACGACACTAAAAATAGGCAAACAGATGCATCAAAAGGATGTAGTCTGCGAGAGAATGAGATAGTATTATCGGTCTCCTCTTTTTGCGGTTCTTCGTAGCCTTTCGGTCTCCTCTTTGTGCGGTGCTTCGTAGCCTCCCTACTCACGTCTACTTTAGTTTTCTGAAGTGAAAACTGCGCATTAGATAATATATCTATGTATACATTTTTTTTTTTTTTTTTTTTGGCATTAATTGAATTAAAGGATTGAATAAAAGGAATCAATTCAAAAAGCCGAGCGAATCAGACTGAATCGATTCTCTCCTGGGAATGAATCTGCCCATGTCTAGTGTCCAATAGTCCGATATTAGGGATTTTTACATACATACTTACATAAATTAAGTTTTTTAAACTGCATACGCAATATTACGTTATTCCAATATGCTATACATAATTGCAAATCCAACCTCTGACAGTACTGTAGATATTCGTCAACACTTTGGTTCTCATAGATATTAATCAACAGTCTGAGCTGTAGATATTCGTCAACACTTTGATTCCCATAGATATTAGTTCGATTTTTTCAGTTTTTGGAATTCCTGTAGATATTAGTAGACGCCTCCCGCACGAGTGTGTCGCGGTTTACGGGTCCCGGAAGACCCGGGTGCTGACGAATAAATAACCCGCTCGCTCTTTGATGGATCGTGAGCGGGTTTCGACGATCAGGTCTTTCACGATCGACCCAGGACTACTAGAAATGCCTTCCATAAAGATTTGAATGAAGACAAATGTAGCCACCGACTAGAATAACTTAATGTCAGACATTTTAATGGACAGACAAATGGGCAAGAACCAAAAGGTATAAAATCAATCAAATCTACGTGGAAGGCATTTCTACACACCTAGTGAACGTTGAAAAGTAAGGAATATAAGTAGGACAAAAATTTCACGGTAACGCACGCTTAAATCTTATTTACCACCAGGTAACAGAACAGTACTGCACTATTTCTCAAATACGGTAAGGACGGGTTTAAATTGAAAGGCCACCTAGTTCCTAGTCCCCCCGCCTGTATGGAGCGCCAATTGTGATTTAATAACTTCATTTACATACATTTCATATTATGGTCTGAATTCCAAGGCGGTGTAAACAAATAATAACGCATTATTTAACGCGCGGTAAGCATATTTTTTCTAAAACTGAGGTGCAGTATTTTGTAAACAATATCATTTCGGATGTAATGTGATGTACCTACGTAACATTCTAAAATAAGGAACTCCAGTGAAAAATATTATGGCTTTAAAAAAATATGTTCATATAGACCAATAAATGAATATATAAGTTATATTTAATAATATTAAAAGTAGAGTTTTAAAAAAATTATTAAAAAGTGCATTTTTAATCGGATCGTAAAAGTGTAGGAATGACACAAGCCATCGTATTAATTTATTCGTTTATTTACATACTGTTTATAGAGATTTAGTTGTTGTGTTTATTGAAACATTATTTAGGCCTAAATAATTCAGTATCAAAAATAGAGGTATCTCTATTATTTAAAATATTGAAAAACTTTAAACTGTACGAAAAATATCGTATAGATATACTATATCATAATGCTACCTACTACTCCACGGCCAAATCAAAATGGCCGCAATCGAACAGCTGATATCGTTTGCCTACACTTTTGTGGGTGATACTTCTTTTTTCTTACAATATTTGGTGGTGTAATTGGTCAGCTCTATCTTCCAGTTAATCAGTCAGAAATCTACGAAAAATGGATTGATTTGAGTATGCAGTTATATGTAAAAATGTACCCTCTATCTGAAACAATACTAAGTTTACTCTTAAACACTACCAAATCAATCATAATGCAGAAAAACTTGTAGTAAATTAAAAAAAATGTTGATGTTGTCTGGTCACTAATAGGATACCTATTTCAAAATGTCATACTAATGTACCGGACCGTTATTCCTCCAGGTGTTATTTTAATAAGTAAAACACAGACATGTGTAAATACTATTTGATTTATGGTGAGCATTCGAATATTGCTTTCCTCATTATCTCAAAACTTAGTATTTATGTTGTGATGAACCTGCTTTGTCAGATGGTTGGCGAATAAATTTTATTTTTAAATAACAAATATTACTGAAAGCGGAATTAAAGGGGTCTGAAGCAATTGGGGCTGGCTTTTCGAAGAAGGATTTATCTACTGGGGTAACGAAAGCATTCAACAAATCAGAATAAGTATCGAACCATATTAGGGGCGTCCCATCAATCACAGGAAAGAGCGAGATCTGATGCCTCTTGGTGGATTTAGAACAAAATATTGTCCCACGTTTTAGGGAATAGTTATTTTAAGTGGAAGGAAGAGTCATAAATCATGAGTCATAAATCGCATTTGTAGGAAAGAGAACGGAGTCGGCAACGATTGGTTTCAAATCTAGGGTCGGGAGTTTTGCAAGGAATAGGTTAGAAAAGCTAAGGTTTCGGATAGAATTTTGGGTTATTTGGATAACGCAGATGAAAAATGTGTTCGATCCCTTGTATTTGAGTGGGTTGTCAAGATCGATACATTAAAGCTGAATTTATCTCTTGATTTTACGTGTACGAGATTCAAGAAAGTAATTAGTGAAACTAATAAAAATTAATGTCCTGTCAGAACTTTAAATTATGTGCAAATTCAAGTATTTTTCCTGAAGTGCAGTTCGCCTAACTCTGAGAATCATGAGTGATAAATTAATGTAAAAACGTTGGAAAGGAGGTTTGAGGTGGGACCTACAAGATGGAAAGAGGGAATAAGGGAGAGACATCCTTGAGTCGGAGGGGAGGCTGGTCGTGGAATTTCGAAAAGAGTGTTGTGGCTCGCTGTGGACTTAGCGAAAACGAGAAGTGTTTGTTAAAACTAACTTCAGTGAAGATTTTGCATTTATGGTGTAAGATAAAGAAGTTCGGTGTTGTGTTACTTAATAAAGATAATCGTTGTTAAAATTCGCGATTGCCGCGCGATAAACATTTAAATTTGGGAATAGAGACTTATTAAAGTATTGGACTCCTGTCATAATTAATAATAATAACAATAATATCCTTATTGAACGAGATCTGCGAGATAATAATAAAAAAATACAGACTCAGTGTTAATGCTTACAGTGGTTTTAAAATTACATAAGTACAAAAGGGGATATCAACTGAAAACCCTAAATACGAACACTAGATAAGTGAAGAATATAAAACGGTTATAATATAGGTTTTCCCAATAATCCGCCACTGGACTAGCCGTGTTGAGGCCGTAAATTTTAAGTCGACTTATAATTCTCGTAAACAGGCCTACATTGAAATGTAATCACATAATAGATTGGTTACATAAATAATAATTGCAACTTATCATTCATTATGTAGAGACAAAAATATAACAATAAATATTTATCTTGAGTAACGACAATGGTCCCGGATCATAATAATAATCCCGTAGAAAACATTCCATCCTTCATTTAAGGACAGTGCAACGAATAAAATAATGATAATAATAAAAATAGTGGAAAAATGGTGTTAATTCGGTTGAGAAGTTTTAGCCAGAATAATTAGAGTTTAGATAATAAATGTACAGTCAGTCGAAAGCTAGAAATGCAGTTTTGAAAGGAGGCTTTTTAAATATAAAGTAGGTCTGACGTTACCGTGTATAGTCAGGGGGGGGGGGGTTGGTAGTTATGATTGCGCAATAGTCTGGTAAGGGGCCACAGGACGTGAGAGAAGATCTTCCCACAATGCAGCTTAGAGAAAAAGGGGTTTTAAAATTACAGTGCCTGCATTAAGACCTTGTACGATGATAAGGAAAGCAAGTAGGGAGTTTGATCATTTATAGGGAGGACGCGTGATTAAGACGCGGAGTTGCGTTTACCCTACCGGGAGTCGCGGTTTTAGCGACCATGTTCTTGGTAAGTCAAATAACTTTAACCTATATTACAGGACCTCACTGATTGCAGGATGGAGTGAAGAGAACGCTACAAGAACAGCTACCTTTTCTCGGCAGACAACTGATGCCGAGCTAGACCAAATGGGGTAGACACGTGCGGAATCAGCGTAGGGGATACCTGGCTCTCCAGGGGGCTCGGGTTCGATTCCCGGTACCGGAACCTAGAAATCTATAATTGAATTACATGTACTTGTTTGCAGAGTGACGTGAATAGAACGCGAATCTTGGACAGTTAATTGCATGAGTGTCTGTATCGAGTAAATTGATGTACTATTTATCCCAGAATAGGTACTAGGCGTATTTCACAGATGTTACCAGTTATCACCCTGGACAGTGACCTTTTCTCGGCACACGGCTGATGCCGAGCTGACACAAAAAATGAACCTGACATAGAGAATACAGTCAACCAAATGGGGAGCGTCTCGAGAGTACGACATATCAAATTGAAGGCGATTACTGAAGGGCGAGCAGCTGAACATCTTTAGACAAGGGAGCAGTGGAGCAGATTCACGGTTTTAAACTATGAAACAAATAAAACTAACAGGTACTCTGCTGAATCCCTACTTCTTGAATTACGCTTTTTTAAATCTCTAGGACTGGGCAATTTGATGACGAACACCGAGGCCACACATTATGTGGAAAATTGGTGGTCCCCCGGTAAGGGTCTTTCTGCATTGTCATGTTGGAGGATGCTCACCATAGACTGATCGGGTCTCGCGAGGTGCTGGAAGCAATTCCCTTTCGCGGAACTATGTCGAGCGGATGGGCGCAACAGGTCGTATGAAATGAGATGCCATCAGTATGAAAGGACATGGTTCGCTGACGGAGGCGTCTTGACCAAAAGCATCTCGAGTTACCGGCAAGGTAGTGTGGATGGAGGCATAGGCATGGCTCTTGTGGAGAGATTCCTGCAGCATCATCACATTTTTTAATCCTATCGACCTGGAAGCAAACGTATCTCTTACAAGGGTGGGGATAAGTCGGTTTCCAGAGGTGGTCTGTAACGCTAGGTCGGTCACGTGGGAGAAGGATCTGCCTGTCACAAGCTTACGCCACTTTGTACCGTGAGTAGAGTCTTGATAAGGGACGAAATAGATTACCCCTTCTAGAGCCAGTAAAGTAGTTCCGGAGGTGTTCGATACTGGAGTTGTCTGGGAAAGGTTTGAAGGCATGCCGTTCTTCTTTTGTTATGGAGGGGTCCGGGTATCTGGTTTATCGTCAAGAGATTTTCCGGGTGCCATGGGTATAGCCTCATCATGCATTGGTCGGAGGGTCGTGTTCTGAGAGCTGACCACCTAGTCAACTTGGTCAAGTGGAGGAGCCAGTATTTGCTTGCAAAAAATTCCTTCCACATCGCATCCATTTTATCCTCTATCCCGTCCTTATACTTCCATCCTAGGTATAAGTTTGTGTTTACTAACAACAGAACATATTATCACGATTATGTATAGTATCTAGCCATGGAGAGCGGTGCAGAGAATTCGCCAATTATCCACATGAAATGAAACATTCCAGGTACGTACATTAAAACTTATTAGGACGTAGAGGGGGAGAGATCAATTTTATAGCCTAGCGAGAGTAATAACAACAGTGCTCATTATGTGAGACAAATTCAGGATAGTTTAGACAGGGCGTGTCCTTCAGACGTCTAAGAGATACAGAGTTATTCTTCCACACCTTACCTGAAAGAACCGAAAGTTACCACGAAAGACATTAAATACCTATCCTAGATGTTCTAGGTGCTCCGAAACAAAAAAATTACACAACGTGGAGAAAAGGGTTTATTGTAAGAATTTCCCGGAAAACTACCTTTTACTGTGTTCAGTCACAGGGGTGGGAAAAATAAGTCATGATTCAAAACATTAATGGCGAATCATTCAGTAGGTACGAGAGGAAGATCTACCAACCGGAGATCTGAACGCACGAGAAGAAGAAATATTTTAAAGTTTTCATTAGGGGGGGGGGTGACCCCATCACAATGTCTGACTGATCAACTGGACGCTCGATATTTACCTTCCAAGCAGCTGATCGGGGTTCGATTATCGACCGTGGAAAGTGTTTTAAACTAAAAAATAATAATAATTAGTCTTTTTTTAATTTTACTTAGTTTAAAAAAATATCTTTTTTCACGGGTCTAAGCTAGTAATCGAATAAAATTCAAATAAATAAGATTTAACACAAACAGGTGTTCTAAGTTAGTAACATATGAACACACGAAAAACTCATTAAAAAACGGCAAGCTCCGGCGTAGGAAAATTGAACACCGTTCCGGAATTTCTATTTGTATTTTATTCTATAAAATAAGACAATCCCCTAGTGTTTATCGTTTGTCCAACAAGAGGAAAGAGTATTGAACTCAAAACATATTATTAGGAACGTAAACACGATCTACGCATAAAAAAGGTTTAAAAAACCAGTAAATCATTTATGTACCTAATCATTATAGAATAGTTAATATTTTTTACAAATCTTTATTATCTATTGAATAATGGAGAATAATGGAAAACTACGTGACCAGGAGGCATCTTCGTGTTCTTCTTCTCTTTGGCTCGTGTCGGTATTCCACTATGCACGGTGTCCGGTAACTCGTAGTACAAACGGGAAACTGGTGAATCCACATCACATTTGATGTCGATTTTGTGAAATAACTTCTTTTCTATTGAGTTTCGTGTTCGAGTAAATTAAGTCGAAAGTCGGAATTTTTAGGAAAAATTAGAAAAAATCCGGTCACCAATATGGCAATAACGTTTCTTCTAGCCCTTCGTTGTGCTACATGTCATACGACTAAAGCGAATTTTCATTTTACTTAATTGAAATTTTGAATGCAGTATTTTCATCACCCCGAATGCAAATAGTTGTATTTTATAGTAATTAAGGTGAATGAAAAGGTTTTTTCTAAAAAAACATTCGTATTTAGCTTGTACAGCGATATCGAAAAATAAAATTGTTTTGGGTTTTCTATGTTTTGTTTGCTTGTTTTTTAAAGTTTATTTAGAATTTAGATGTTTGCAAGACTTTTTCGTTCAAGTATAAATAAAATAAAATTTGAAATAATAAATTATAGTTGAAATACGAAAAAATAGATATACGAGCTTATTGGCATTAAAGTAACTAAAATACTCTTGGTAAGTAGGTACCTTCCTATTCAAATCATATTTTTTTATTTGTTTGATTATTTCATCGCACTTGAGGTGATTTTTTACAAAAACGCGCTCTACAAGTGATACAATGATTATTATCATTACTTATACATATCCTATGAAAAGTAACCTACCAGGGCGCTTGAGGTTTCCTTTAAGCGCCTTGGTAGGTCATTATATTTTTTTAAAAAATCATGCATAAAACGCGCTGCGAGAAGCTGCGCTTTTGAGAAGCCCAGAGTCTCGTGAGCGTGATGTAGGTTCACCAATTTACCGCTTGCATTACAAGTTGCCAGACACTGTGTATTTGGACAAAAAGCTATAGGAAAACATCGATTCGCAAAGAAATAAAATCAGAATGTTTTACGAGACGATGGAGGCCAAGTTTTTGCTAAATACCTGCAAGTTTAAAATTGCGCCTCAAATATATTAACAAATAACAAACTAAAACTTATATAAACACCTTTTTACCTAACACATACTGTTTGCATAAATTATGTTCTAGGTCTATAGGTAATTAAAATTACCTTCTATAGTGAGGGGGATAGTAGTCCCGGAGATAGGTCGTACGTACTTCATAGACGACCTTACTCTTCCTTCTCACACGTCTTGTATAATAACGAAAAGGACAGACAATGCTAGAACGATGACTTCACGTGTGACCTCTCTCTTGGACTATAATGGGCATATCTAATAAGTCTAAGGCGATTTAAAATTAGAAACATTGGATAAGCCCCCCTTGTCTACATAATATATATGCCGAAACAAAATAATCATACGTTTTTGTGAAAAATCGCCTCAATGGCCGTGTAAAATACCATTCTCCAATCAATGGGAGAAAACAATTTGGGAGGGCGGTATATTTACCGGCGCCCCGGGAACCATTTATTGGATAGCCAACACCTCTGCCGTAGATCTCCCCAAGTGGTTCGCTACATTTGCTGACTAAGCAGGAATGCCCAAGTTCATGGGGTAAGTTTTTTCCGGGTCGAAGCGACAGATGCGTCTACCCACCAACTGCATGGAAGGCCGGATAGGGAGAGACTGATTGAGGGAGACCTTTATACCTCTCCAGCAGGGCTCTCGATCCATCGCCTTGCACCGCAGTTCGAGGGATGGATTCATTCGACCGTCACTCCTGGATACATTGACCCCCAGATTCTTACCAACCCCTCATACCTTTTTCGTTCCCAGAACTTTCTCTCCTTCCTTTCCTAAAAAGAAATAGGCCCTGAGGGAATTTATTTTCATCAATTTATTTTCATCGTGTAGATGTAATTTAAAAAAAAAACGTAAAAGTAAGCGAAGGAATATGTAAACCATCAATTAGCAATTAATTTCAATTGTATCAATGACGCAAATTGATTTAACCCAATACACATTATAATAAAATTCATATCGATTGTCATGAAATTATTAGTAAAATTAGAAATATAATGAAAATCTGATACATTTCTTGATAACTTATTTTTTAAGATGAAAAAATCAGTTCAAACTCACATTTTGACAAATACTCTCAGAATGAGATAATTGATATACGAGTTAGACGTTAATTAACTTTAATGAGCGATAACCTCCAACGCCCACGCTCCCACTCGTGATCGAATAAACCTATTGAAATGACGTTTAATAAAGGAAGATGGATGGCAACCATTAGAGATTCAGGATACAGTGAGTCTGCACAGAGCCCAAGGTCAATTGTGCATAAATGGAGTGAAAGACACGAGTAAGTATCGCCCTGGATTCGCCACAGTTAAGCATCGAAGGTCACTTAATGGCTTCATCGAGTACATTGATTAAGCTTAGGCATTGTCTTGCTTTAGACTTTCATGTCAACTTAATTAGCTTTCAGATACTAAAGTTCACGAGTTCAAGACTTACTAAAAAAGGTTACTTACTACGGTTGGGTTGTTTCAAGCTCTCGTCACATTTGATGATCGTCAAAATCGACGACCAGCACCATTTTGGATATTTGACATTTGAACAGTTGCTGTTAAATGCCGAATCTCAATCGATTTAGCCTTTTAACAAATCGTAACCATCTGAAAAGCATAACAATATGATCGGTATGCTTGTCAGTTGATCACAATTTGATGAAATGCTGAAACGGACCGAGAATTAATTGCCAAAAATTCTAAAAGGCGCAAAAAGTTAAACGCAACGAGAGTTTGAAACATCCCAAAACTGTCAATCTAGGAATGCGCGAGAGGAACTAATGCATATCAAAGTAATTAATACAAACAGTGTCGACTGCATTGAAATTATGTATACACTAGCTTTCTCCCGCGGCTTCGCTCGCATGGTATTAGGGGATTCCCACCTTCCCTCTCCCCACTCCACCACCCCCATCGACCCCCCTCCCCCTCCCCTTCCACCCACCCCTCCCCCCACTCCACGCCCCCATCAATCCTCCCCCATCAATCCTCCCCCTCCAACCTCCCCTCCCACCACTCCTCTCCCCTTCACCTTCCCTCTCCTCATTCCACTCATCCATCAACCTCCCTCTCCCTCCCCCTCCTTCTCCACCGACCCCTCCCCCACCCCCGTACCCCTCCCCACTCCACCTCCGTCCACCTTCCTCCACCCCTCCCCCTTCCTTCCCTCCCCCTCCGCCTTCTCCACCTTCCCTCTCTCCACTCCACTTCCTTCCCCCCTTCAGCGCCCTCCCCCTCTCCCAACTCCTCCGAAACGGCTCTACAGATTTTTATGAAATTTTTTATGTATATTCGTATTTCTAACAGAACGAAATTATTCATGTTGTTGAATGACAGATGGCGCTACGTCCGCCTCATCAAACTTTCATCCACACATGCGCAAGTCATTCACGAGAAGCGTCTTGTTATTTTGACATTTCGTTCGGCATTTGTTATGTATCACTATGTTATTGTTATGTATTGTTGTGTTGGTGTTTTTTTTTGTTTTTATCGGCGGTGATCGTCTACAGCGCTCCATTCCTCTTTCTGTCGCAGATCCCACCGCCACCCACTTACAATACATTCGTTATTTTTTCATCTAACAACCAAAATATTCAATAGAAATAATTTATATGGCAGAACAACGTTTGCCGGGTCAGCTAGTAGTGTATAAAAGACAAGGTCGACGACATCTTCTGTCTATCGTCGTTGTTTTTATGTAGTCTGGATCTGCGCGCAACATTATTCGTTCCAGTATTTCGGAATCGTGTGAATCGGTTAAACCTACCCAGATGGGATTAAAAAACGTAACTAAGACATGGCCTAATTTTAAATAAAATAAAAAAAACATGTTGATGTAATTCATAGAACCCCATATCAATTTATATACCTACGTGGCTGATACAGTTTGAGAATGCCTTCGTAGGGCGAAATGGTGTGCATAATAACATTAAGCAAATCGAATTACATAATTACAACAATAAATTAGAATGATATTATTTAATTAATATGATTATTTAATATCAAAAAATTAAGTGCATGGGTAATTTCTTGACACACGAATGCCCACTAGGAATGTAAATGGATAGTTATTTTTCATGTTATAGTTTTTTTTTAAATTTTATTTAGGGAAATCAACAGTATAACACTGTGGTTAATTTATGCATGTTTAATTCACCTGTTCGCGATAAACTCAAAAACTACTGAACGGATTTTTATGCGGTTTTCATTAATATATAGAGTGATTCACGAGGAAGGTTTAGGTATATAATTTGTCAAGGTTTTGTGTAAATTGGTAGAAATATATAATATATAAAGGAGAATGTCTGTCTGAGCGGGCTGGCAAGCGGGAGGTGCAGAGTTGATTTGTACGCAAATGAAGGTCACTGTCTACATTTGATTTCAAAAACGCAAGGGCGTAGCTAGGATTTTGTTAAGGGGGGGGCAGGTGCAGACAAACCAAGAATATATCTAATGTAAATGCTGCAACAAAATAATACCTACTGGGGGGGGGGCTAGAGAATTTCAGAAATAGGCTATTTTCGTCTATAAAAAGACCATCAGGCACAAAATTCTCCCCGATTCGGGACATTCCGCAGGGAGCCATAGAGCTACGAAAATATAAATAACACCGTATTCAATATTTTTGTGACAATATCCTTAGTAGTGTCACCTCTCCGTCGGGTGGCACCCCGGGCGGTCTGTGCCCCCCCCCCCCCCTCCTCCCCCCTCCCGCCTCCTCGCTAAACACTTCAGTAAAATCTAGTTTTTCGAAATCTTTTCTTGTCATACCCTTGTTCTGCCATTTTTTATACCATAGTTCGGCTTCTTGATTAAAATTAAGTAAATCGTAGTATAGGCAAAAACTTTGTGCTTTTTCTTAAAAATCAATTAATGACGTATTCAACAATGTATTGTACAGGGATGTGGCGACATTAATCCGAAAGCAGACAAATTTTGGTCACTAAAACGCTGCTCCAATGCAGATATTAGGGAATCTAAATAAGGAATGATAATCGATCGCTTCCAAAAATCGCATGGAGTCTCAGCAAGGTAATTGGACCGATGTTGTTGGCAAGATGCAATGCGTGGGACTTGTATATCAGTTCCAAAGGCAGCTGCAGTTCTAATTGAAATATCTAAAATATTTTGGCTCTCTATGTCTATGTTGCTTCGATGATCATTTGTAACAGAAATTAAACCATTAATATGACTCATACATGCGTACATATTGATAGTTTCCGATTGTAAAGCATTGGCAATAGGTTCCAATATGCCCGAGTACTTGGCTATCAGTTGAACACGTATAATGAAAACTGATTTAATAACAGCGCAATGTAACTGATAGGCACGTTTTCTTGATGCTTCATTAATCATGATAAACAAAAAAGGTAATAATAAAAATTAAATTGATTCTCACAAACAATAGGCTACCGACGTAAACTTTACGGTTTGTGAGCATTCCTGCACCTTCTAGGGGGGGGGCAGCTGCCCCCCCTGCCCGTACCTCGCTACGCCCTTGCAAAAACGCTGTGTAAAGCCCGGGCATTGTCGGGGACTTGACTTCTTTTATAGTTTAACTAGCTGACCCGGACACGCGTTGCAATGGCTAACGAAACGCAACGCCATCTACTGGATGGTTACCCAAGCTTTATAACCACCGCCATCTGTTAATTTGCATACAAATCAAATCTACACCGCCCGCTTTCCAACCCGCTCTCCACCACATACAGACATTCTCCTTTTTATATTATATATTTCAACCAATTTACACAAAACCTTGACAAATTATATACCTAAGCGTTCCTCATGAATCAATATTGATGAAAACCGCATAAAAAATCCGTTCAATAGTTTTTGAGTTTATCGCGAACAGACAAACATACGCGGCGTAGGACTTTAATTTATATTTATAAAATGTAGAGATTATTTACTCCAGGGTTGCCAAGTCTTTTCCAAATACATACCGAACAGTGACCAAAAAAAGATTTCGAGGTCAAATTTCCCTTGAAAATCCCTAGACTTCGGTGGTACCTTGGCAAATCAAAACTCGCGTTGGGGGGGGGGGGGGGGTTATCGGACTTTGAAACAATTTAAGCAGTCAAATTATTCGAATAATCACATTTACGCAAGTACGTAGTCACCTGATGTGTAACACTAATCCGCGAAATGGCTCAACAGTGAGCGCGTGCACGAAGCGACAACATCGCACAAACTAAGTAGGGATGCTATGCAACATCGATTGCCGATTGCGTCAAATCTGACAGTTGAATCGTTTATTAGGGAGAAAAATTAATCAGAAAAAAATACCGAACCGCCCAAACTTCGGTATTTTTGTCATACCGAACACCGACCACGGTGCTAAATTACCGAACGGTTCGGTAGAATACCGATCACCTGGCAACACTGTTTAGGTACTACCCAAGCAACTGATATCGAAAATCGTTAGGATTATAATATGGCAAAAACGCCAGAGATAAGTTCGTGTATTCGGTTTATTCCATAAAAAACTACAATGACATCAACAACAAAAAAGTAGCAGGTGGTTTGAAAGCAACACGTTTCTTCGATCCGCGTGCAGCCCTCATCAAGTCGGCAATTTGCGACAGCAGGTTGCTTTCAAAGGAAATAAGAGGAATAAAAACACACTTTTTACAACCTCCAAAAATTCTTGAAAAAAGGGACAAAATAGAGAAAAATAATTGCATATTAACAATAAAAAAATTATAGTAATATTCCTCAATTATCGAGATGTAGGGATTTTTTTACTGTTTATTTTGTTAAAATCCATATATTTAAAAAAAAAATATACACGTATAAATAGTGTAAAAAAAAGGTTCCATGACAGTTGATCCCCCCTTAGTTGCCCCTTGGCATACTTAAATACAGTACGCATTCGGTCTAGTGAAAATACGGAGGCGTCTACTAATATCTACAGGAATTCCAAAAACTGAAAAAATCGAACTAATATCTATGAGAATCAAAGTGTTGACGAATATCTACAGCTCAAACTGTTGATTAATATCTATGAGAACCAAAGTGTTGACGAATATCTACAGCACTGGCAGAGGTTGGATTTGCAATTATGTATAGCATATTGGAATAACGTAATATTGCGTATGCAGTTTAAAAAACTTAATTTATGTAAGTATGTATGTAAAAATCCCTAATATCGGACTATTGGGCACATTTAGCTGATTAGTCCAACCTACGCTCTGTAGATATTAGTTCAACCTACGCTCTGTAGATATTAATCAACACTCTGAAGTTCGTAGATATTAGTTAAACATATGCGCTGTAGATATTCGTCAGACCTACAGGCTGTAGATATTCGTATCTGGAGTCGAAAATACGGCATACGTATTTACTCAAAATATAACTAGTTGTCCACGAAGGGTGTGCAGAGGGGATGTATCGCCAAATAGCAAGAGTATAAAACATATTTTCATTCAAATGCGTCAAGGATAAAACAAACACTGTATAAAAAATACAAAAAAGTAAAATAGTACAAAAAAATCTGTAAATAAATTCGTTTGAAATCCAAGCCAACTTATTAAAGGTATTTTTGAAGTCGATTTTAGGTTTAAAATTGGTAAATATGCAAAAAAAATATTTTATAATAATCATAAATTCGGGAGCCAACTGTCAGGTCACAAAAAACCTATTACCTATAATTTTTATATGTGATATGGGTGATAAATTCATTCAAGTCATTGTCAAAAGCAATAGAGTTCATAGAACTTAAAAAATAGCCGACGAAAAACAGTAACTTAGCGATGGCATCACTTTATTTTTAAACGACTTCAAAAAGGAGGAGGTTTTCAATTCGACGGTATTTTTTATTTATTTTTTTTTTATATGAGCTCCACACAGGAGGCCCAGAGGAAATAAACCCTCAGAGCCTATGTCATCTTTGGGGATGCTGTGTGGAGAGTTTTTTAAAGGAAAGGAAGGAGATGAGAGTTCTGGGAAGGAAAATGGTTTAAGGGGTGGGTAGGAATATGGGGTTCAGTGTGTCCAGGTCATCTGCCTGCAAGACCTAGACAAACCTCAACCCATGGACCCGGGCACCCCTGCTTAATCACCAAACATAGCGAACCACTTGGGGTGACCTGTGGCAGAGGTGTTGGTTATCCAATAAAGGTTCCCGGGGCGGCGGTACCCATTCCCGCCTCCCAAATTGAGTTTATGTTTGTTACCTCAGAACTTTCGACTGATTCTGTTTTTATTTGAAAGCTGGTGCTTCCGTGTGGTCCCATTTCAAGTTCTGACAATGGCAACCATGAGAAAACCATATGTCTTAAATTTGCATTAGGTAAGTATGTGCGCGACAAATGGACAAATAACTCAATATCACGCCAACCGATTTTGATGATTCTTTTTATAGCCAAGGTAGGTTTGTAACTACACACATAGTTATAGGTGAGATGTGCTTGTGTCGCACGCGCGACTTGACGAGGCGAGAGCGGGGCCCCGGCGGGAGGGTAGCTGTCAAGTGAACACGCCGGGCCGGGTACCTTGGCTGACACCGACTCCAAAAATAACAATCGTACATACATATTGGTGAGTAGAAAAAGTAAGTTGATTATTTAGTTGTAGAAGAATACGAAATTATTTTTTTTACTTTTTAGTGCATTTTTTTAAGTCGTTTTGTTGTTTTGTTAAAATTTATGTTTTATAACAACATGCCACCCGGATTCGCATGAGCAGATATAAATATATGTAGGTATCTACACAAAGTTAACAATTTCAACGACAAAAAATTTAAATTTCAGTTTTATCATAAGCCATAAGATATTCGCAAACCACCTACCATCACTCTTTCTTGAATGAAATTCATCCAGACGCGCCGAAATTTAATTATCAAAAGCCTGAATGAAACGCGTAAAAAAATTAAAAAAACTTTGGCAAAATAAAAAATGCTAAATGAAACAGGGACCATGCAATCCATGAATACCAATGTGGGTTCGGCCAAGACAGGTGCAGCAGAAATAATATAATCCTGCATAAGAAATACAACCGTTTTAGTGCAGCGTCTGGCGCAGATGCCGTATTGCCGCAACCAGACTGCATTCATGCTCGAAGCTCTATCGGCCGACCCAATAACAACCTGTCATTCTCACGATCCGCGCTATTGTTTGACTTTTAATCCGTGAGTCGGACCTTTCTAGTGCAGGACTGATCGCTCGGAAAGGAACATGTTATACTCGTAATAGTTTAAGGTGCTTTGCGCTTTAGTGGAAGGTTAAATTCAACTTGTTCAATAATGATCCTGGGATTGTTGCGATGGACAATCACGTTTGGAATTGGTTTTGTTGGTATGCTTTTGGGTGGGCCAAAATAGAAAGTTATGTTTGATATTGTTTTATAGATTGTAACAAGAGTGTAATGAGACCATGGATAATAATGGTTGGTGTAAGGCCTGCAGGGCAGGATAAAAAATCACTTAAATCATATAAATCGATCGTCCGGATGATTAAGCGGACATTTCCAAAAACAAAGTTTTGAGATAATAAGGAAAGCAATATGGAGTGCTCACCATAAATCAAACATTATTTACACGTGTCTGTGTTTTACATATTAAACATGATATAAAATGACACCGGGAAGCATAACGGTCCGGTACAATTACTATGACATTTTGAAATTTCCTATTAGTAACCCAGAAAAGATTTTGGTAAATTTTTGAGATCTCTGGCAATGGTTAAATCTTTTGATTCACCTTAATTACATTAAAAGACAACTATTTACATTGGGGGAAGTGGAAAATATTTCATTCTATATTTCGATTACGTAAAATTAAAATTAGCTTTCATTCTATGAAACGAGACCGTCCATTTTCAAACATTATTTTCAAATGTCATTTTGTTATGTTGGTATTCTTGTTACTGTACGAAAAGATGCTAGAGCAAAGCGTAGAAGACTTCATGGGAATTCTAGGTTTGTGTAACATGGTTTGTGATACAAAAGAAAGTTCCCCTTTATAACGCCTACTCGCGTCAAGGCAAGAAAGACATCCCAGTTTTCAAGTAGTTTAGCGGCTACGCTAGGTTTGTGTAACATGGTTTGTGATTCAAAAGAAAGTGCCCCGTACCTTCAAAATCTTCTAGCCGTTCGTTATACATACAAGTGTATCAGGAATACCAACATACCAAAGTGACAGCGAATGAGCTAATAGCTAATGGCGTACAATCTCACAAGACGAAAGCTAATTTTAATTTTACGTAATCGAAATTTAGAATGAAATATTTTCCACTTCCCCCAATGCAAATAGTTGCCTTTTAATGTAATTAAGGTGAATCAAAAGGTTTTTTCAAAAAAAAGTGCATATTAACCGTTGCCAGCGATCTCCAAAAATGAATAAGAATTTTTTGTTTTTTTTTTCACAAGTTTTTCTGCATTGTATTTTATTTGGGGGTGTTTTAGAGTAATCTGAGTATTTTACCAGATAGAGGGCACACTAACACATATAACTGCACACTCAACTCAAAATTTCGTTTTTTCGGAGATGCCTGACTAATCAACTAACTGGTCGACCAAAATGACAGCATTAATTTTTTCTAATATTTTGCATCTTTTTTGTTTCATTGTAGAACTTCAAATTATAAAAAAAATAATATTCAAATAAATCATGTTATGTATAGTAATAGACGACATTAAGAGAAATCTCCACTAGGCATAGGCTAGGCACCTATAAGACATACTACAATAATAAACTCCTTTAAAACAACGACCTTTTTTTATATTCAACTAGCTAAAGTCCCAGGCATTGTCCTGGCTATACGCAGAGTTTGCAGGTGTAGAGAGTGACGTTCCTCTTATTTTGAAGGTCAAGTGTGCCAAATTTGATCAATCTCGTAATAAAACTGTTTGCACATAATCAAATCCATGCCACCTGGCCGCCACAGACTTCCTTCTTTATACAGGATGTTAAGGGACGTACGTTACTTACTTTAACCAGTGATTCCTGACATTATTTGGAGTAAAAAATGTAAATGAAATTTTGGTCTCCGGTGACATTTTTGATGTTTTTTTTTTTCTACAAAAATATACAAAAATGGTAGTTGTTGAACAGTTGGAGGCGGGGTAATGGGTTCGTCGGACACCCGGCTGAGTGACCAGTGACGACATGCGGAAGAATTTTTTTTTGTTTGATTTTGAAGACAAAATTTTTGAAAAAAAAAAAAAAGTCGTCAAAAAAAGTCACCGGAGACCAAAATTTCATTTACATTTTTTACTCAAAATAATGTCAGGAATCACTGGTTAAAGTAAGTCAAGTACGTCCCTTAACACCCTGTATAATTTATCTAAAGACCAAATTTCTTCTCTGAGAAAACCAATATAATTTGTAGGTACTTCGTCGGTTTATGTAATGCCGCAATCTTTGGAACCGGTAGGTATTGGTATAATTATACTATATATATATATATATACGTACGCGTCAGCTCTAAGACATTTGATGTACGTAGCTCCTAAATATTTAAACTTCTCCATCGAGAACTTAAAACCGAAACTCAACCCCATACCTTTAAAAAACAATTATCACAATGGATCCCTTACATTTAAAAATTATGATATACAAA
Organism: Limnephilus marmoratus; assembly: GCA_917880885.1. NCBI lineage: Eukaryota > Metazoa > Arthropoda > Insecta > Trichoptera > Limnephilidae > Limnephilus > Limnephilus marmoratus. The sequence continues at coordinate 35,249,747 of OU862912.1, read as the reverse complement.
ATTTGCTGCTTAAATTGAAATGTATAATTTTAATAACTATTGTTATTAACCTCAGATTTTATGTCCGGGTTAAATCTTTCACACAGGAAAAACTAAACCCTTTCACACACTTTTCCACAAATTATCATCTAGTCAATTCATGCTGTGCAATTGCACTATATAAGTATTATAAATTCAAAATAATATAAGAACAACATGTCAACCTACCTACCAGAGACCAATTAGGAAAGTAATTCACCGACTCCAGATATTTTCATATCAGAGGGTTCGGCTCGGTGGAACTCCTAATTGGACCTATAAATCCTACCGATCTCTCAATATAAATATCAAACCAACATATATTTATATTGGTTTATATTTATATTGATCCCTCAATACAACATTATTATTACTTCATTTAGAAACCATGATATATGATATTTGTAATTTAATTTAATTTGTATAAATTAATAACTTATAATTTAATTTATCAGCCATATTATAAAAATTCCAATTTGTAAACTTCACCCGCAATAACACAGGGATATCCCTAGCTAAATAACACACAAATCTATACAATGTACAAAATTCTTATAATAAATTGAATTTTTACAGGTATTACAAAAAACCAAAATAAGAACTTTATAAAAAAAGGTTAAAGTTGAGTTTCATTTGCGAAAAAATATTTAACTGACGGAGATTTAAAAAAAAAGGCCTTTCATTATTGAACCGTTAATATCGACTTCTAGAGAGTAATATAATCTAGTGATTAATCTCAATTCTATACTATATGAAATAAAGTAATCCATTATAAATATATTACTTTTTTATTATTATTTTACAATGCTTACGACCGCAAACTGAAAAACGAATCGAAAGTCCAATGTCGAGAAATACGTAGATACGAATGTACACTATAAATGGCAGCATGTTTAAGATAAGAAGATAATAATGTCGGCGAACCTGCTGCAGTAATAGCAAATAGCGCTAATGGCGAATGATATTCGCATTTCTGCTCCAATAAGCGCCGTTGCATTTTATAATACGCCAACTATACGCCATTGATATGCCATTTAAAATAATAAAGTATTATTTGAAATTCATTTGACATTCCAATTAAGAAATGCCGTTATCAAGATGAGCGACGTAAATTAATGATTTCATTAATTTAAAAAATTTGTTGAATGTTCGTTTATTTATTTTAAAGTTGCACATAGATTATTGAAGGTAGGTACATACAATATTTGGTTCTGAAATGATAATATGCATAGTTCCTACCGGGATGTCATTTATCCAGTACTTACCCATCCTAACCACATCACCTTCCTGGAAAAGAGTTTTGAATTTGGAACAATTGTAAGAGTGATTTCAAGTGCATTTGTTTTCTGAAAAAACAGAATGGGACTACGTTGGAAGCAGTTTGTTGGTGTTGTTCGTGTTCATAATCTCGTTTATGAACTAAAGAAGGTTTTTGACTATATCAATATCATTTTATACTTATTTGTGTTGTCGTAGCGATTAACGATTATTGCGAGGTTACGCGGTGGAACTAAATAAACTATATATCTAATTGTTTTATTCGCCTTCACAGAAATAAGTGATTGCTTGTCTTTCTTCCTTGTATCCTTTATTTTTCCCTACACATATTATCACCCAATTCTAGCAAAAACCATTTCGGTTATTTACAGTCCATTTCCAAGTGCTTCTGAAGCAAGTAATTCGTAAGCAATTTCGGATGCAACGTACAATACGATAACATAATTTTGTGAATGCAAGATCAATAATACTATATTAGTGGAATTATATATCCATAAAATATATGTAGGTAGATATATATTTTTTTACATTAACTCCATACAGGACGCCACGAAGAAAATAATTTCCCTTAGTAAGCCAGTCAATAAAGGCTCAAAATGAGGCAAACCCAAACATTAATTCCCCCGTCGATGAAACTTTGCAGTCACGTGGAGTATCATTTAGGGATGACGAATGATAAAAGATCCAACAAAATATTTAACGGGAAGTTAGTTATTTTTAGCAAAAACTGAAAAAAAATTATAACTCTCGCGGGAAAAGTATTTCTTTCGAAAACTCTTCACATATTGTTAGTATTAATTAATATCCACCTGATTATTTAGAAATCCAACAATATTTTTGTTGGGAAAGTATGTTTTTAAAAAGAGATTTGTTTTTTATTTCTATTGTTGCCGGAAAAATTCTCCCCCCCAATTTTTGATCACGAAGTGTCTTTATATTGGTGTTTGCTTTATTTAATCAAAAGATCCAACATTTTTTTCTTTTGGAACATGCTTTTTTTATACCAGTCAAAAATATCGCTCCGGAAAAATCCCCCGTCCAATTTTTTAAAGTCAAATTGATAGGATAGCTACGTTAAAAAGATTTCTGCAAAGATCCAACAAAATTTTCAACGGCAACCTATTTTTTTTTATTGATTTCGATCGCACGCTGATTTCACGTGACTTTTGTATGAACAGGAGCCCGCGGGGTAATGGAAGGGGTGGGGCTAGTCGCATTCGGGACTGCGCTACGCGGCTAACGGCCGCGAAATCTGTCTGTGTAAAATTAAGAGGGGCATTGTTTGCATGGTTGATTGACAACGCTTCGTTTGTCAGTGTTGTGTTTTTAGTTAAATTATTAGATTTGCGCTATGGCTGATGATTTAAGTATTCTGGAAAGTGATTGTGTTTTTTGCAAAAAAAAATTGAATGATGATGTAGTTGTTGTTAAAGAACGAGGGCTCAAAACCATATATGAGTGTAGTTTAAAAAGAGATGACAAAATCGCAACAGCCATAGAAGGGGTGAACGAATTATCTGTGCACAAGAAGTGTAGAAAACAGTATATTAATGCTAGAGTCATCAATTGCTGGCAGAATGTACACATTAAAAATTTTTCTTTCAATTGAAACACTTAAAATAATTTATATGTCACTGGCAGAATCTATTATAAGATATGGATTAACAATATGGGGAAATACTTCTATAACCAATCTGAAACAAGTACAAGTTGTACAATACGCAATTGTAAAATTATTAGCCGTCCCTAATATTTTCAAACAGAGACATGATACACCGTTGCTGTTTCAGAATGCCAAAATTTTACCAGTGAAAGCAATACTATGGCACAAAATTATAATTCAGCATATATTTACCCCGCAGCATAAAGAGAAATTAGAACATAAATACAGCACTAGATTCACGCGCAACGACGGGTTAATAGTTCCGAAATTTAACAATAAGTACGGACAGAGAACGTTTGAATACATCATACCGAAGATATTTAATTTATTACCTGACACTATAAAGCAATGTAATTCTATGAATAAGGTTGAATATATGGTGAAAAATTGGCTATCGGAAAAAAAATATTTGTATTGATAATTGATATGTATATTGATATGTATGTTGAATCTGTAGATATAAGATGTAAATTTTAAATGTAAATAATCTATATGTAACTAAAATATAAGCACCTGTTGACAAGCCAATTGAATTGGCTTAGCAGGACTTGTTTGTTGATTTTAATATGTATATCTGTTCTTTCAATAAAAAAAAAAATAAAAAAAATAAAAAAAATAAAAAAATAAAAAAAATGCTTTTATAAGGAGGAAAACACTTGTTTCCAGTGAAGAAGCCGCGGTTGCAGAATTTCAATATGAAATAAAATGCATTTTCTGTGACAGTGATGCATCAGACGAATTTATCTGTGCAGAAAATAAAAAAATTGCCGCACTGCGGTCATATGTTCGCAGAATACAATTGCCGCAAACAAAAGTGTCGATCGCAGAATTAGCATCGCTACGAAAAGATACATGGGCGGACAAGGTACTTTTAATTATTTTAATTTTATAATGTTCATTATTACGATCTATCTATTCTTCTTATTTTAACCCCTCGGGTATTTTTAGTATGTATTTAGTTTTATACAGTAATTTTTACCGTGGTACAAATACTTAATTATGTATCTATATTTTCGACTAGTTTCGTGAATATAATTACACAATTAAGTTGTTTAATACTAAGTTATTTTTATTTATTACTAGCAGACCCGGCCACACGTTGCTGTGGCTAACGAAACACAACGCCATTACCCAACCTTTATAAAAACCACACCACCCGCTGCTTATTTTTTAATTTTTTTATTGAAAGAATAGATAATACATATTATAATCAACAAACAAGTCCTGCTAAGCCAATTGAATTGGCTTGTCAACAGGTGGTTATATTTGGTTACATATAGATTTTTTACATTTAAAATTGAATATTTGAATTTCTCGGCTTTTCTCTACTATAATAAGCATGTATTATACATATAAACCTTCCTCTTGAATCACTCTATCTATTGGTGAAAACCGCATGAAAATCCGTTGCGTAGTTTAATAGATCTATGCTCACTAACATTTTGAGCGACTTCATTTTATACTATGTAATATAATGATATACGTATAATGAATAACAACAACAAAGTCAATCAATTATTTGAATTTATTTTTTTTTTGCTAAAAACATTCATTCAATAAGCCACGGACTTTATTGATTTATACGCCTTTTAAGATTTATTGTTCTAGTTACCCTCGTACTAAACTATTCTTTTGCATTAACAATTCTATTATTTTCTTATAGGTATTGCGACGGATTCATGACGTTGATTTAGTTGCTGTGGCTGCCAGATATCATCGAGCTTGCTATGATACGTTTCGGAAGGTAGAAATACCCCTAGAAGGTGATCGAAAACGAGGGCGACCAGAATCTTCTAATACTTACTCAGCAATGAAAGAAATTTATGCAGTTTTAGAAAACAATCGTGAAGAATGCCAGTTCTCACTTAGCGATTGAAAAAAAGCTGTATCTCGTGACTGCCCCGATGATAGAACCATAAAGAGTAAGTTGAAAGATAAATATGGTGATGACATTCTCATCACAACTACTGATGGTAAGGCAACGTTGATTTGTTTCCGTGATACTGGACATAGAATCCTGCATAACACATGGTATACGTCAAAGGAGAATGATGTACAAGAAGAACGCTTAAGGATTGTACGCACTGCTGCTTCCATAATTTTAGAAGATATCAGATCGACTGTCTATGATACCTCTGTCTTTCCTCCACCTGAAAAATTTCGTGAAAATGTTAATGAAGATATACCCCATTCTTTGAAAACCTTTCTTGAAGAGCTCATTCTAAAGAAGAAACGCTATACAGATAGTGCTTCCAAGAAATGCCAGGCAATCGCCCATTCGATAATCACCGCTGTTCGACCCCGTTCATTTACATGGCCCTTACTGCTAGGAATCGCTACACTAATAAATCAGAAATTTGCTTCCAAATCGCTTGTCGATCTGTTGGCATCTTTTGGATTTTGTTTGTCGTACCACGAAGCAACAAACTTCCAAATATCGGCTATCGCTCACATTTCGCCTATCGAAAAGCCTGATTTTTGTCAATATGTATTTGATAATGCCGACCACAATATAAGTACGATCGATGGCAAAAATACATTTCATTCCATGGGTGGCATAAAATGTTATACTCCTGCTTTGAAAACAAACTATGAGAGTGTATTACGTCTGAAAAGCATACCACCATCCTTTGTCATTGGTAATTTTGGTCATGTACCATTAGAAACATATCAATGTACATCAAAAGGTTTGTAGCAAGTTCTGATCCATAATTTTGTCGGAGACTCCGATATCAAGGATATATTGCCGTCGTGGACAGATTTTCTGTGGATATATTAAAAAAAGCAAGGCTTTTGTGATATACCCGGCTGGAATGGTTTCATGGAAAAATTCACTGCTGAAAAGAAATATGAAAAGTCTGAAATCGTTACACTTCCATTTATCAACGCTCCTCCAACGCAGTATGATACTATTTACACATCATTAATTATGGCTGTAGAGAATACCAAGTCCATCGGCATGAAAACTACTATAGTAACATTTAATCAACCTCTCTATCAGAAAGCCAAAGACATTATGACTTCGAGTACTGAACCAAGACTAAAACATGTAATTATTCGACTAGGGGGTTTTCATCTCCTCATGAGTTTCATGGGAGCCATCGGTTATATATGAATGGAAGCGGCCTTAAAGAATTGTGGTGTACAGTATATGCACCTTTATCTGTGGATAAAATGTTGTCTGGGCACTCTTACGCACGGGCCATAAGAGCACACATGCTTACTCAATTAGCTCTCTCAAAAAAACTACTTGACGCAATGGAATTAGATGAGAAGATATTATTACAATTGACGACATATTGTTGAATGATTTGTTCAAAAATGAATCCCCCAGTGAACTGGACCGACTAACACCTATTCTGGATAAATATAGAAATGCTATGGAGGAAATTTCTATAAACGGGCCAACCGCAAAATTATGGGTGCTCTATTTCAAAATGGTCACTCTTGTAAAACTATTCATAGAGGCGAAGCGGTCGGGAAAATGGCAACTGCACCTTGATGTCATCAAGAAAATGTTACCATTCTTTCACTCCAGTGGCCACTATTGCTATGCAAAATGTGCCACCCTATATTTACAAGATATGCAAAATTTAGAAACACAGTTATTACCCGAGGAATACAAGAAATTTGTAGGTGATGGCTATTTCACAATCAGACGATCAAATAAATTTTGGTCGGGGATATGGTCAGACATGACTTTAGAAGGCTTATGAATATTTTTCGCAAGATTTTTTTCAACATTTGCAAAGAAGGAATTAAATGTGTTTGCACATTGTTTAGCTGTATATTGGCATCTATAATTTTTTTTATCATGTTCGATGTACTTAACGTTTTGTGTTTTTTTTGTATTGTCTATGGCCAAATTCACAGTTTTCCACATTTGTTTATGGTTATTTTCTGAAGATAATATTTTATTTTTAAAAAACTCTTCTTAACCTTTTTTTAATATAAGATGTTAATTTATTTTTATATTTTTTATAGAAAATATATGCTTTTTCATCATGGGGATTTTTTAAAGTTGTTTTGTAAAGTTTTTTTTTGTTTGATAGATATTATAAGTCCTTTGGTAATCCAAGACTTTAAACATCTTAATTTTGATTTTATGTGTATTGTTATTTCAATTGTCAAATGACAGGATATTTTCAAAGTAAGTCGAACATATTTCAGTATCATCACTGTTTAAAACATTGTTCCAATCCTCCTTTTTTTAGTTTTTAGAGAGAATAATCATGTATATTGTTGATTTTTTGGGTATTAAATTATGTAATACAATAAAATAATACAATAAAACGATAAAAATAAAAACTGATCCCAATTGTTGTCATTTGTAGGTACTCGTACCTATAATGTCTTATAATTAATATTAATATTCAACTACAGTAACTACACCCATTTAGATACGTTTTAAGATTTTCACGGCCAAAAGTATTTTCGTTATTTGATTTTAAGGTGTTATGCTGTGTTGCGCTATCTCCTTCTTTAGCCAACGTTTCGGACAGCGTTGCAGTATCCATCATCATGTGGACACATCTACCGGATCTGCCGGATCTGCCCTGACGATGGACACTGCAAAGCTGTCCGAAACGTTGGCTAAAGAAGGAGGTAGCGCAACACGGCATAACAACTCAAAAACAAGTAACGAGAATACACCCATTTAATTTTCGGCCACACAAATAATTAATTGGTTAAAATAACATTGTATTACGCAAGTAGGTATTTTAAAATTAAAATGAATATAGAAGCTTTTACGCCTATCATTGATTTTAACAATGCTTTCGGGATTGCCTGTTTGCGTTGCTTTTTTATTGAGAATTTGAGTGACGAAACAACCTCATTTAAAATGCCACAATAATTTTAAAATATGTATTGAGTTAAAATATATTGCACTTCGCATATAAACCATTAGTGAAATTTAATAAAATAAAATTCTTTGGTTATTTTAAAACACTTTTACAGTAATCAAAGCAATTTTTGTTTAAAACATTCATTCTTTCATTGAGGTATATTCATTGTTTCTGCAATTCTTCGCACTTTCGGACATCCCATAAAACACAAAAATACATCAAGTCGGCTTCCCACCCCTCCCCGCCACGGCCGCGGCTCTCTTCTCGGGCAGCTACTATATCCTGCGCCGATCGGTTTGCTTGCCCCCGTGCGTCTAGCCCCACCCCTTCCATTACCCCGCCGCGGGCTCCTGTTCATACAAAAGTCACGTGAAATCAGCGTGCGATCGAAATCAATTAAAAAAAATAGGTTGCCGTTGAAAATTTTGTTGGATCTTTGCAGAAATCGTTTTAACATAGCTATTCTATCAATTTGACTTTAAAAAATTGGACGGGGGATTTTTCCGGAGCGATATTTTTGACTCATATCAAAAAAGCATGTTCCAAAAGAAAAAAATGTTGGATCTTTTGATTAAATAAAGCAAACACCAATATAAAGACACTTCGTGATCAAAAATTGGGGGGGGAATTTTCCCGGCAACAATAGAAATAAAAAACAAATCTCTTTTTAAAAACATACTTTCCCAACAAAAATATTGTTGGATTTCTAAATAATCAGGTGGATATTAATTAATACTAACAATATGTGAAGAGTTTTCGAAAGAAATACTTTTCCTGCGAGAGTTATAATTTTTTTTCAGTTTTTGCTAAAAATAACTAACTTCCCGTTAAATATTTTGTTGGATCTTTTGTCATTCGTCATCCCTAAATGATACTCCACGTGACTGCAAAGTTTCATCGACGGGGGAATTTTTGCATACCTCAAACTCTTTATTGATTGGCCTATAGGGTCAATGGGATGCTTTAAAGATTTTGTGGATGATCATCTTTTTGGATGCTGTGTGGAAGGTCTTTTTGTGAAAAGAAAGGAGTGAACCTGGGTCTTGAAGGGACTCGTGTTATAGGAGAGAGGAAACACAGAGGCCAGAAAATCGTTCCACAGCCGAAGTTGAATTCAAGAACGAGTCGTAGAAATGACTCGTTAAGAACTGACCGACGAAACGGCCTGAGAAGAGCGTATATTGAAAGAGCGTTTAATAAAGGGTAATGTCAATGAAAAGAAAATCCCGTTTTAACGTGACACAGTTGTCGTAAGGAACATTAATACACAAATAAATACATACTTCTCACTTCGTATTCTTTTGTCTAAAAAAAAATATCTAATTGGGGGTGCAATTTAGGTTAAAAAAGAAATTGGCATTATTACGAGTGAAAAATATGTTATACGAAAAAAAAGACTTTCAGTTGTCGGCTTAACCCTTCGGGTTACAACGTGATGTTAAAGCAAAAACTACTCGGAAAACCAACCACCTTTTATAGATATCTATTGACTAAATCAGGGGTATCCAACCAAATCGTTTAGTGGGCCAAAAAAACATTACTGAGCTTAGGTGGGCCATTCAAGGGAGGGAGGGCAATCAACATTTGCCGAAATGCTGACCATTAGATCCGTCCATGAATACAGGTAATTGGCAGTTATTACCTTTAATTTTACAGGTATTTTGGTGTCCAAAATGCTATTATCCGTGAAACCACGACCTTCAATGCTAGAAGGCATAAACTAACTATACGCGCCTATGTGAGTCCTTTGCACTCACCCTCCACTTATTAAAATGATGTCAGTTACATCCGATCTTCCGAGAAATGTGCGGAAAAAATATACCTACTGGAATTAATTGCGAAAATAAATTCCTTGTGCGACCATGCACCTGGCACTTTTTAAGTAATAAATCAAAACCCCCATCGAGAGTCCTAGATCTAATAACAAGAATTTTTAATTAATTTCACAAAATTTAATTTTCTTTTTACGCGGTCTCATTAGAGGTAAAGTCACAAGGAGGAAATCCGCAATTGGTTTTATTTTTGCTATATAATATCTACTTATGTACAAACTGAAAAAATGTTAACTTCCGATTTCCTGAAAATGAATAAATAAATAAAATATAATATAAATGTGATAAAATTACGAGAAAGATTTTTTTACTTTTTTCGTGAGAATATAAAAATTCAAAACGTAGAAAGTTGAAAATTTTATTTTAGGAAGCAAAAAATCTTCAATTCATGGGCCGCAGGTTGGCACGCCTGGACTAGAGTATCGTATTCAAAAGTGTACGAATTATTAAGTAGGTAGGTACAATAATCATAAGTATCGACTGTCTGTGCGAATCGTGATGAGAAGTGTGTTCGCAACAATGCTATTTATTTTTTCAGGCGGTTCAAGTGGGTTACCTATATTTCGACGCCCTGTTCGCAAGGTCAGCCGAAATTGTTGTTTTGGGCCTTCTTCGAACGGTTTTTAAAGCGGCGAATGATTGCACTCGATTATTGACATGGCGTTCAAAATATGGTTTTGTTTCGCAATGCCAAAAATAAAAAAGAATTTTGTAACAAGATTTAAAAATATTTATATATAAATATGTAACATAATAATATTACGTTGTGTTCTTTCTTTAGCATCGAGCTCAACTCCGGATGATGCATGCGACGTCCGATAATCTTGAAAACGTCGAGAAAACAGGAAAATCCTCTCATTTCGCAATATTGTTGCGTGTTTACGGCAAACGGTTGTGTTGATTAAAATAATAATGCGAATTTCTCTATCTTTCCTGTTTTATCTTCGATATCTAACCTTTCTCTAGCACCACCATTTTCCAACACGTTTTCCCTCTTCAACTAAGTTTTCCAGCCACTTTTGTTCAGTAGTGTAAAAAATTAAACATTCGAATAAAAATGAAAACATTTGGCACAATTTTATTTTCGTTGCATATTATACAACGATAAAAAAGCACATTTAAAGATTCATGAAATTATAACAATAAAGTACATACATACCCGATTTTCGTTGCATTATGAAACGATAAAAACGTAAAGTGGATCTGAAATATGAAATATTACTAGAAAGTACCTACTTACTTCAATTAGGATAAATTTTTTTCAAGCCTTTTTACTCCAAAGGAGTGTTCTGGCCAGTGCCAAGTAAATGATTTTGTGAGTGTAATTTTAAGTTAATATTTACAAATTTGGTTTTAACAATAATAACATATATACATTATATAATTATAATATAAAAATAATAATAATACGCTAAATTCTTACACGAGATGATTTTAATTACATATAACAAGTGGAAGCAACGGGAAATTAATAAAAATGTTAATATAATTTATTATGGGTAAAAAATAAACCAAATAAATAAATACGTGAAACGAAACTTACAGTTACAAATTGATGATGTTAATATTAATGAAATTAGCCAAGACTTTATGTACGCGTTTGTCCAGAGAATATAAAAAATTACATTAAAAAAGAATGTAAGTATAATTACCTAATTACACATTTTATTTGTATCTTTAGTCTCCGATTGAACCCCCAATGTCATAGACAACGAACCGCCAACGGTTATAACAAGTTTATGTGAGTCCAGGTATGTTGAAAGAGGTTCCAGTAAATATGCTCGTGAAAGGTCCCATGAACTGGTGATCTCTGCTCAAAAACTCGAACCGATGCTTATCAGAAATCAACTATCTATAAAGCGATTCAGCTGTTTAAAAATATTGCACTGACCGTTGACATATTCAGAATATATTTTGATGAATGTCAGAAAATAGCTCCTAAACTCTTCATGATTGCTTTCATACCTAAAAAGTAGTATTTTAAAGCAACAAAAATGGAAGAAACACATTTTAGCGTTCTCACAACTATGAATAGACTATTAATTTGTATGTAGTATACCAAATACAACCATGCATTTGATCGGAGTGGGATTTTGCATAATGCAACTCAAGAGCGATATTTCCCAACACGAGATACGCTCAAAGATAAAAATAGTAACATAGAATTCTTTTGATATAATTCATTGACACAATTCGACCTGGTATTTAACACATTTAACCTTGGATTCTTGTCTTTCTTTGATGGAAGTGAACTGCGCCAGTATACCTAAGAGACAGGTAATAAGGCAGGTATACTTATGACTGTCTATCGGGTATTTAATAGCGAGCTGTTTAGAGTAAATGGACCAGTTTGAGAGATATCAGAACAGGCTATTAGCACATTTAACTACGACATTTAAGGCTGAAGTCTTAGAATCCATTTCAGGCAATTTGCTCGGTTCTTCTTAGATTCAGGTTTAGCGTCGTAGGTCTGGCAATTATGCAAAATTAAGAGCAAAGCGTGTATGCGCAGAATTATTAAACTTTCATGGACATATGTTGCCAATTTTTTCGCTGTTTTGTCGTTATGTGTGGATAGTGATGGCAGGCCGTTTTTACTCCAAGCAGGTGATCGCAATTAGCAATATCCACGATACTTTTGCTGCTTATTGACATCGGAACACAGATAACTATAAAACTTAGAGGCTTTGTAGATATAAAATAAACAATACCATTCAAATTGTACTGTTAACGCACAATAATGTTAATCAGCCGAATGAAACAATGAACCAAGGAAATGGTTGGAATCAGTTTTGGGAGATTTGCAGTGGTATTGTCCAATTTTCGTAACCACGGGTACCCATAAAAGATTTAAATACATTAGTAGATGACTACCTAGTACCTACTACAGATTATTTTTTCTACCATGCAAGCGATGTTGTATTAACCCTATATCATTGTCGCATGCACAATATATCCTAAGTGGCTTTTTTGGCCAAAATTATACCATTCGATTTGGATTATTTTTCTCCATAATGCATCATACATCCCATATTTAGGTTATTGTATTAGATTATTTTATGACTTTTTCTAAATAATCAAAGATAAATAAATACCATTTTTTAATTCAATTTTTCATGATTTTGGAGTCAACCTTGGCAATTATTTGTGAGTTAATGTCAACATTTTTTTTAAATCACTATTTACCGTATGAATATGATGAAATATAAAACAAAAATGATTAAAACAGTGTTTTTTTATATGCCTAAATTCAAATTACAAACGACCGATTTATATATTTTTTTTAATTTGTCGAACATATATTAAGATTTCTATCCTAAGAAATGTTTTTTTGTGATTTTTATTTTTTTTCGATATATTAACTCAACGGGTAGAGGAACAATATATTTTTAATAATTATAATTAACTCACAAAAATTTCCAAAGTTGCCTTTAAATACATGCGAAATTGAATTTTTAATGACCAATATTTTTCGACCAGGGTATACTTGGTCGAATCCAATATGTCATAATTTAAAACAAAAATAGATAAAATAGCACGTATCCGTAATAGATATGCGCTATACCCTTTGATTAAAAATTTTTTTTTTCAGTTTGGTTGGATATTTTGGCCTCAAATCCAAATTAAAGATTTAAATTAAAAAAAGCCGCGTAGTCGTTCCTACGTTTGCTACACAAAATATTAGATGTGTCAGTGCGCACAAAAAATCCTGTATGCAAAATTTAAGAAAAATTTGTCGATTTAATGAAAATTTTATATAAAATAAATAAATAAATAAATAAATAAGTGTTTATTCCAGTATGTGGGGAGGAGAGTGCAATCCCACACATTCCATAAGGGTATAATATAAACATACATGTACAAAGTATAAAGTATTTGAAAGGAAAAAAAAAAAAAAAAAAAAAAAAAAAAAAAAAAAAAAAAAAAAAAAAAAGGAAAAAAAAAATAATAGGTAAGTCTACATTTTTTTAATAAACAAAATGCCAAATGTATCAACAAATAATAAAAAACATTAAAAAATAAAAATATAGGTCCCTAATTTTTTGAACAATTTTTTTTATTATCTTCTAATGTTTTAAAATATGCATAGGATATTTGGAGCGTGCAACAACGATATAATATTACAAGCTCTACAACATTCTATCCCTGTCCCGTTGAAATCCGATGGTTTCCAGAAATTATGCTACTGGATGACAACATTGACAGTAGCGGTTAACGACGACGATAATGAGCAGACAAAACTAGGGATACAAAGTATACTTTTACAAGTATGAAGTTAGTCCCCTTAACTATTTCAGAACACAACGGTTTGGAGTTGGTATTTGTAGGCATTTCACATTGAGAAATTCACACGCGAAGTACAACTAGTAGTCTTTCTACTGACATGCCCCAACATTCCTCGTGTCATACTGATATACAAAATGATTTGCAACATTATGTTATTGGCTGTGTGTGCCAATTGACATAATTCTAGATCGGTTCGATTCCCGTTTCACACAAGACAGCGAGTACCTGCTGGAGTACCTACTGTAGTGATTGGTCGATAGTCGATATCCGAAGGCGCAAGCAATCATGTTGGTGATAGTACATACTTCTATGCTTGTCGCTATTCTCTCCGGTCGTGACGGATGTGACCCGGCTGACTTTGGCTCTGCCTTCCCGGCGGAAACATAAATGAAATTGACAGAACGCGCCGGGTAAAATGGGGCTGGCCAATTTGAGGTATCAATTTGCGATGATTTGCATGTCTGCACTACAAAAACGAACCTACATAGCGCCGGTATTGCGTACAACGGCCACTTTAGGTTGATATTTATGCAGTAATAAACTTGTTTTTTTTTTTAATATATTGTGTAAAATAACAACTTTAAGTTGCATACGAATTTATGCAATTATTTTTAAGCGAACAGGTATTAAAAAAAAACAACAGAAAATAAGTATAGTGTGCAATGATTTCTTACCTATTTTTCTGTACCTGGGGGGTAATGTAAAAAAAAGGACACAAAAATATTATAAAATAGTGCAGGTCCGTTAAAAATCACGGTATATGTACTGATTTCATTTTATGGGAAATTAGTAATTGGGTATTTATTATTGACATATTTATTATCAACTTGGCGAGTTTTGTGGATAATGTAAAATATTTATTCCAACACTATTCCAAAACATGTAATTTTTTAGTTTCTGTTTCTTATATTTTTATGCATTTTTCAATTAATGTAATTTTATTTTTATTTTCTTTCTTATGTTTCAAAATTATCTGTCATATTAAAATTGTACTACCAATAATGTAAAAGCCCTCTGGTCGTTAAACATATAAATTAAAAAAATACAATTTTGAGAATAAGATTTAATTAAAATAATTTTCTGTTATATTATTATTGTCATAGGTAGACAACTACTTAATCTTCGTTATTTGTTTTTGGGGTGTTATTATGATGGACACTGCAACGATGTCCGAAACGTTGGCTAAAGAAGGAGGTAGCGCAACACGGCATAACACCCCAAAAACAAATAACGAAAATGCTTGTGGCCGTGAAAATCTTAAAACTACTTCATCGCTTGTCTGAATGAATTATTTATACAAACAGTAACAATTTTGAAAATTACACTTAAATTCAAAGGTAATCAGAGTTCATTGAACCAGATTTCTAAAGGACTAAAGCACATCACAATACGAGTACAACTGAAATTAGTGTTGTTTGATCATACCATTTTGTTTGTTTTTTAAGATCTAAGGAAAGGTACTAAAACCAAAAACAATACACTTAAATCCTTTCAATTTTAAAATAAAAACAATGTTAATCGCTATAAAGTGAGTTAAAGTTGGTAAAATGGACATAAGATGGTTACTAATCATAGTTGGATAACCAACACCCCTGCCGTAGTTCACCCCAAGTGGTTCGTTACGTTTGGTCATACAGCAGGGATGCCCGGGTTCATGGGGTGAGGTTTGTCTAGGTTTTGGCGGCGAATGCGTTTTTCCACCTACCGCATGGCGGGCCGGATCGGGAGAGACCGGTTGAGGGAGACCTAAACTAGACCTCTCCAGCCGGACTCTTGACCCATCTGCGTGCACCGCAGTGAAAGGGATGGATTCATGCGTCCGTCACTCCTAGGCGCATTAACCCACAGATTCCTACCCACTCCTCATACCTTTTTCCATTGGCAGCTTCCTCTCCTTTTGAATGACCTAAGGAATGAACATTACTCTTGAAGAGACCTGTGTTTCTGGAAGGGGACACAGAAGCCGGCAAATCGTTCCACAGCCGAGCTGTTGAATACAAGAACGAATCGAAGAAGCGACCCGTTCTCATGTGAGAAATGTCAACCTTGTACACATGTTGGGCGCGCGTTTAGCGTGTTTCCTGACTATGCACCAGTGCCTAAGGGATCAATGACGCTAGTTCATCGGAGCATCTTACTTCGAAATACCGAATAAGGAAAGCATTCCCATCCGAAGCCTGTGATCTAAAGATTGCAATCCGTTTGTTAATTTAAATCTCCTTCCTCTCCCTAAAGAGACCCTCCACACAGCATCCCCAAAGATAACATAGGCCCTGAAGGATTTTTCCTCAGGGTCTTCTGTGTGGAGCTAATGTAAAAGAAGTAAGATGTGCGCAATAATAAATTTACTGTTATAAAAGTTATTAACAAGAAATACAAAAAAGTAGTTTGAACAATTATTTCTATAGTCCCATTTTTCTTGGAAAGTGAACCCAGCGCCTCAGACCGCTCGGCCACCAGTCGTCACGTGTCAGCACCACGAAGAACATTATATTGAGGATGTTATGTTAATTACGATTGAAGGTCAATTTTAATAATTACACTTTTGCCATTTATTTCAAAGTGATAAATTCGAACACGGCTTCTTGATTAACAATTTTATCGACCTTTAATTTAATCATGAGAACCGGAAAATGTTAATCTCAAATCAACCGAACGACGTATTCAATAAGAGGAAATGGAGCTTATTTAATATGGTAAAACAGAAAACTGCAAAACATGTTCTTTTAATTAACCTGGGATCACACCTGATCTACGATCTACTTCATACAATCTATTTTTTTTTACATCATCTCCACAGGAGGCACTGAGAAAAAAAATCCTCAGGGTATATGTCATCTTTGGGGATGCTGTGTGGAGGTTTCATCTTTTTAGGTTTCATTTTTTTAGGTTCTGGAAATGAAAAGGGTACGAGGAGTGAGTGGTAAAACTGTGTAACCAGGAGTGACGGGTGTTTGAATCCATTATCCATATTGACTCCCTCAACCTTTCTCTCCTGATCCGACTTGCCATACTTGGAGGCAGATGCATCCGCCTCCAAGACCCGGACAAACCTCATCCCATGAACCCGAGTTCCCCTGATAAGTCACCAAACGTAGCGAACCACTAGGTGGTGACCTGTGGCAGATATGTTGGTTATTCAATAAATGAGGCGGTACCCATAGCCGCCTCCCAAATTGATCTATGAAATAGATCAGTGATAACACGCTTTTCTATCAAATAGAAACAAAAAGTTGGATTGACTTAAACCTTCGTTCTATAAATTGTCCACAGATTATCATGGAAGAGTTCAGGGGGAACACAGCATATATATTAAAAATTTGAACGATTCCATGTAAAGCTTTTACACGAACCTTAATCACGATTTTTGTCTAAAAAGTTTAACCTATTCCAGATTTCATGGGTTAAAGTAGTTCCATGGAGAGCTCGTACGGGCGTCATCGACGGACGTCCTCTTCCTTCTCCCACGTCTTGTACGAAAACAAAAAAGACATAAGATACTATAACGTTGACGTTTATAAGAGCCTCTCTCTGGGGCTACTATTTAATCAATAATAAAACCTACTGCTTAATAAATTATATTTACTTCTGGAAACTGTAAACAAGTGCAAAAGAAAACAGAAGAAAAAAATTGAAGTTATTCGTAACCCGGGAATATTTTACTTTCTTTAAAAAAAAGAAAAGAGAAAGGAAATATATCTGGAAACTGTAAACAAGTGCAAAAGAAAACAGAAGAAAAAAATTGAAGTTATTCGTAACCCGGGAATATTTTACTTTCTTTAAAAAAAAGAAAAGAGAAAGGAAATATATTTTCCTAAGTTTTCTTTCCCGTCCGTCATCACTAAATTAATATTCAAAATAATTTAATACATCGTTCTATTGATTCTTGATATGAATTGATTCTCACCGTGAGTCATCATGATCTCAGTTAACTAAAAGTGTTCACAGTAAGAACTAACAAAGGAAAACAATAGGTTATCATAAAATCATCTATTATTTAAATCTGATAATTCTTTTGTTTTTTTTTTTCAATAAACGAAATACATTCAAAAATAAATATTTACTTAATCGTGCATGTCAAATTAACGGTTCCCATTGGTTTTATCATTGACCATATTAAATACTTCATAATCAGATAAATACAAATATTGCATCACCAGCGTATTATTCTAATGCACCAAATATATTTTTACTTATTCGCAGGTTGACCAAAATACCGTGATGCAATAGTTGCTATTCAGATTGCATTAACGTACGTTATCGATACACGATGCAATAGGCAAACCATAAATCTTTCAAAATGTTTTGGGGGCACTGTTTGACAAGTACAAATTATGGTTTCAACGGGAATTTTCGCCATATCCGTCTCAATTAGTTAGAAATATATTTTAACATATCTGCACGCAATGTAACCGAGCTAAAACATTAATCATAAAGCAGAAATCTGTTTGTGTGAGTACTGAACGAAAAATACTAAAAAGCAATGAGCTACGGTGTCATGAAATTTGCACAGATTTTCTTTCATTAGTTTCGAGGTAAACACTTATATTTTCCGAGATAAACAGTAAATTTTGAACTGAGGAAGAAACCGTTGATCTGAAAATGATCGGCGTACATAGTGGTTCTAACAAAGAAATATTGTTTATTTAAATAAATGAAGACAATATAAGCGAAACTCAATCGAAAATCTGGAAACAGAAAAATCAGAAAAACATATTGACACATCTGTGTCCCAGAGGTGTCAATATGTTTTTCTGATTTGTCAATATGTTTTTCTTATTTTTCTGTTTCCAGATTTTCGATTGAGTTTCGCTTATATTGTCTTCATTTATTTAAATATTACAATTTGAGGTTTAACTCATAAAGTTAAAATAAAAAAATAAATATTATTTTATTTATTTATAACTAGCAGACCCGGCCACACGTTGCTGTGGCTAACGAAACATAACGCCATTACCCGACCTTTATAAAATCCACACTACCCGCTTGCCAGCTGCCCGCTGCCTGAATTGAATATTTGAATTTCTCAACTTTTCTCTACTATAATAAGCATGTATTATACTTATAAACCTTCCCCTTGAATCACTCTATCTATTGGTGAAAACCGCATGAAAATCCGTTGCGTAGTTTTAAAGATCTATGCGCACATACATTTTGAGCGACTTCATTTTATACTATGTAATGAAATGATGATGGATAACCACAAAGTTATAGCCAAATTCAAAAGAACTAATATTAAAGAAGTAAATACACAACACAATTTCCATCGTGAATTTTTAAATTTTTAATTTTTAATTTGCTGTTCAATAAGAAAAGTGAGCGTTTAAATATACTAAAACCGTGATCTTGACTTGTCTTGGCCTTTTACTATCTTATGAAACATGAAATGAATATATACAAGAACCAAAATCATGGGCGAAGTCGGGCAGTAAGGTAAATTTTTTTTTTTTTTACATGTATACCGCACAAGAGTCCCAACTGCTCCCGTCTGGAGCCAGTGGGACTATGGCATCCCCAATTGGAGTATGTTGTGAGGCTGATGGTAGTTGGGAGGGGAAGGAGATAGGGAAGAGGAAGGTGAGGGAGTACCTGGCTATTCAGATCTGGTCACCAAACACGGCTAAAGCCATTTCAAGCAACGTTTCAATTCTGAATGGTGGTCTCACACCAGGGCGATACTGAGAGTATCTTCCACTCTGGAACGTGCAGCAAATATACTATATTATTTTTTAAATGAATAATTGTGAAATAACACAAATTAATCAAATAAAATTTATTTGCCACGCCGGGATTCGATCCCGCGACCTTCGGAGTGCCAGTCAAGAACCTTACCACTGGACTACGCCGGCCGTCCTAAAATACTAATATATCTACATATTATATAGAATAGCGGCCAAAGAGGATGGCATAGATTTCAAAAGTATATGAAATCGGTCCGGGAAAACATCAAGTAAAAGGATTTTCTCACCGCAATGTGTTACTATTTTATAAGAGATCAGGCACAGAAAAATAAAAAAAATAACGGTTGCAATTGGGACTCGAACCCAGAACCTCTCGTCTTACCGGGACAAACATCTTACTAATTCGGTTACTGAGACCTTTTATTTAAATGTCATTTTTGTCAATCTCATATTTCAGAATTAACAATATTAATTTCGATATTTTTTCCACGTTATCGATGGCTGGATTCTTTTTTATTGGAAACAAGTGTTCGAAGAACTGTTTTTGTAACCTAGATATGTCTCGAATAAATATTTTTTTTCTGTGCCTTGTTCTCTTTCATATTTTCGTTTTTTTTTTTTTTACATTAACTCCACACAGGAGGCCCTGAGGAAAATAACTTCCCTCAGGGCCTATGTCATCTTTGAAGATGCTGTGTGGAGGGTATTTTTGAGGAAAGGAAGGAGTGAACACGGGTCTTGAAGAGACCCATGTTGTAGGAGGGAGGAAACACAGAGGCCGGCAAATCGTTCCACAGACGAGCCGTTGAACTCAAGAGCGATTCATAGAAACGACCCGTTCTCATGTGACTAATGTCAACCGTGTACAAATGTTGGGCGCGTGTTTGGCGTGTTTCCCGGCTATGCACCGGTGCCGAGGGGATCAATGACGCTAGTTCCTCGGAGCATCTTCCATTGTAATACCGGTAGAACAAGGACAGCATTCCCACCTGACGCCTGTGCTCTAAAGATTGCAGTCCGTCTGTTAAGATGGGAGAATCTATCAAACGGACCGCCCGTTTCTGCACAGAGTCAAGGGTTTTTTGGGTATTTTGGAGCTCCAGACCAGAGGTGGCTGCCAAATTCAACCGTGGGGCGCACTTGCGATTTGTACAGGGTTAGCAGTTGTGTACTATTAAAGTATCTGCGGGCCCTGTACAGTACGCCCAGTTTCTGAGAGGCTAACTTAACTCTTGTTTCGATGGAGCCCCCGTACCTGAACTGGTCACTTACAGTTACACCAAGCATAAACACGTTTATTTATTTTATTTATTTCAAAAGTTTAGTTTCAGTTTATTTTATTAGTGTTATCTTATTCTTCAATGATATATTACATTGATGGGAATAACTTTAAAAAGTTATAAAAAAGGGAGTTGTTCTAATAAAAATTGAATAAACCACAGTACTTTTATTAAAAGTTTCAAAATGAATGCTTTATTATTAAACTCCAGCAAAAACAGTTGTAAATGTTTGTTTATCACCGCCATTTTTTTAAAATTTGACTGACACTTCCTTCACGAAACATTATAATTATAATTTAATCACATAATTAATAGCCATGGAGTGCTAATCTCTCTTGTCAAGCTCAAATGACATTTAGTCAATAGATATTACATAGGTGGGTACAGTATTCATTTAGTAGACCGTTTCTATTAACTTACGTAAGAGGCAAAGTCAAAGACCCAAGTCTTAGGGCCCGCAGCTAAAAAGCTGTCTCAAAACCATTAATAATAATTGGCTACTTTAGCCTGCCGATAGTGCATTGTCTATGAGATAGAGTTTTAAAAGCTTATAGAGCGGCGGTATTTTATATATATTACTAGTATTATTATATATTACTGAAAAGACTTTCTATGGCGTATGCAAAAAATGCACGAACGCGAAAGTGAATTACATTCAAGGCTTTACACGAGTGTTGGCATACCCTTTCACTCGTAAAGAAAGCTCTGACGATTCGTGTAACCCTGAGCTTTTATCTAAGCATACAAGGAAGCCGTCAGGTGGTGACTGGGGTAATTTCCCTAGATCTGGGGAAAAGATTCCGAAAACGATTTTTCATAAATGAAGGGAATTTTCATCTAAGAATAAAAACATAATTTTATCTCTTGGATTGTCAGTATCGCTAGTAAGCGGCTTGAAGAAAAAAGTTTTTGCTCTGACAACTTTAATGGACTAATACCATATGTGAAGGTCATAACAACAAAGAAATTTGAAAATTGAAAAGTTCGCAATTTTCACACACGATTTGTAAGCAGGCGATTGTTCATTTATGTGACATGACAACGAATGACATTTTTAATTCATTTTTGGATTTATTGTCCTCTACAGCATTTAAAATTGCCGTTATCGGCATTCCCTTGAATATATATATTTATGTATGATAGTTTAAATTATCATTTCATTGGTAACACGATGGTACTCTGAATCTGGAAAATGTTGCACTTCATCAGAGGGAAAAAATGTATCATTCGCGGTGATTTACATAACACCTGCGCGGAATTCAGCGCATTCAATGCGTCAGTTCGTTCACATTTCGCTTCACTTCCCCGGAGCTTCTTATGTCTTATGATATAACGGCGGGCCATTAAATTCGTTTTAATGAACGTCAACTCTGGGAATTATTTTCCGTTTCTTCTCAGCGGCGGAGAAGTTTACTGACCTACGGAGATGTGTATCTTCGGCGTGGAAGAACAACCATTCATAATAATAATAAATTATTGTTATACCTACTATTATTTGCAGTTGTGACGGCGCGCCATTCGTGTCTCGGAAAAAAGAGATCGTGAGATCGATCCCATAATAATTGAACTTGTGCGTCCATATATCAAATAAGCTGGGTTGAATGTCACAAGAGGAGTACAAAGCCAAATACCAATTGCCTTATAGATATGTGTGTAAAATATATACACAATATTGTCACAGATCCATAACATCTTTGCATGAATAGAACACAATTTTATATTGACGTATAAAAATTTCTAAATCAATTTATTGTTCGAATGCCGATATTCAACCGATATGATGTACAATAAGAAATTTTTTATAGACATTATTATTATCTATTGTTAAAATGGGTTCAACCCATATCATAAATTTACCCGTATAACAGCATATGGAAAAATCGACGATAACTTTCCACTCGTTAAGGTAGTTTTACGACGTAAGGTTTTCAATCATGCCGATAAATAAATAATAAATAGTTCAATAAAGGAAGTTACGTTCAGTAATAACATTGTAATACATCAAACGAATTGTAAACAACTTAATATCCAATTTAATATATAACGGCAGAATGACTGTAAGAACTAGCGCCATTTAAATAGTGTGTAAAGCCAATAAGTTCAGGGGAGGCTATTGATCTTCATCTTTTGGCTTCTGAGCATAATCGAAAGCGCAAAAAAACATTACAAGAACGAATTCCGTGATCTCCGTAATCCACGACAAAAACTAGTTTGCTTTGCATTCAGTCGAGATGATGTGAATAACGTGAACACTGTTCGACGTTCATCGGAAACGAAAAAATATAAAGGCCGTTCACATCCGCCGGCCGTGCCAGTCCGGAGTTACGGAGACTTCAAGACGGCATGCGGCAGAGCGCGCTGTCACTTGGAACCGGCAAAAAAGCTCCAGACGCGGAACAACTCAAGCGGAGGGAAGGGAGAGAAAGAAAGTGAAGTAACGCAAGACCAGCTAAAAGCCTACCTTAATAAGCCAAGACCAGCCGGATATTTGGCAGACCAAATAAAACACGATCACAGGTGAGAGTGCAACGACCCGTGCAAAGGCCAAAGCTCGGCAAAAACCGCCAGTTTGCTCCGCTGGCTGGTGAATGTTGGAGCGACGATCTTCCTATCTTAGTCTCTTGGTCGCCAGACACCCGACTGACAGCTCAATGGGACGTTGCTCTTTCGGAGATGATAAAGTGTGTTTTTCGCTTACAGATCAAAGCAATCTTCGCAATTATTACAGTTGTATAATAAAAATGTTAACGCTCGCATTATTGTCTAGTTACGCAATTCCGAGGGTAATACGGCCGGACTTAAAGACCGTGTCCAACCAGTTAAATTATGTTTGCTCTTTGCAAAACGATGCTGCGATCATCGCACCATAAAGTTAAATAAGGCAGATTTTAGAGGCTTCCATACTCGACTGTAACCAATTGGTAAGAAGTTTAAGTAAGTAACTTTACCTCCAAATACGAACATTCTAATGTTTCAGAATAATTATATATTATTATATGGGAGCAACCTAAGGAAAATTCAACTGCACGATTGATTTTTCACGACTGAAATCTCATAAATACCTACTCTTGATGGGGTTAGATTAATTAGATCCTGTATTTCTGTACTCAAACATAAATAATAATTATGATTATAATTACTTAATTTATATGGTAATGCCTGTCGGGAGGAGAGCAGTCTTGTTGTTAAATAGAATCATTTCGAATATCGGTTTATTTAACATACGAGTACTAAAATTAAAATTAAACAAATTTTAAACATTTGTTCTTGAGAAAAACGTAGAAAGGACTCTGATCTAATTTAGTAATTTAATTAAATTATCAACAGTATTACTAATACTCCTGCTTTGTTACAACTCATCCAGTTCAACATCCCTTCCCGTAAACTCTGAAATAATGAATTTAATCAACATTCTACTAATTATGGATACCATTATCCTTTATCCAGAATGTCGAGACCTTGTCAACGCAAGTCCAAGCATTGATTTTTTGGTGTAAGACTAAATAACTTTCGGCAGCCGGTACGCAATATTTAAATGCCTCTTTATGCTTTATTGACTTGTAGTGTCTTATATATGCTTTTCACATTTTATATTATCATTGCTTTTCATTTATATGTGCTCTCCCTTCACTGTCATCTCTGTTTTTTTTATTCGTGTTATTATTATGTTTTAATGGACTATTGTCTATTTTCCGTAAATTAATAAATAACTAAATAAACATCAATGAAGCACAATTTAAGCGGCAAGCTTTTTTGCTGTTAGTTTAAATATTCTTGGCTATCTAAAATATTTTATACATATTCTCTTTTAAAAACGCTTTGAAATTTTAATTTTGTGATGTTTTCAAAATTAAGAAATTGAATTGAAATAAATAAAATTGAATAAAAAGAAATACAGCTGTGACGATTATAGCCACTTATTTATTTGGGTATCGAAGTTTTCCATTTCAATATCCATAAACCTTAAGAAACCTTAGTAGATTCTATATTATCATATTATACACGACAATATCTTCTTTCATTTCACGTGCACCTCGTATTTTATCTATTTTAGTAATCTCTCAATCTTAATAAGCATTAAATTTAAATCTGTTCCCATATGGCAATATTACGATTCATCAAAACGAATTACACCATATTAATCACAAATCATTGATTTATTATTTTTATTCGCATACTAACTGAAATAAGATTTAAAGTTCATTGACAATAACTTCACATATGGCCGGCTGCATAAGGAAAAAGCCACTTTCGCCAAATGTTCAAAGGCACGGTTTACCGAGATTGATAAAAAGCACGAGGGAGCTCGAAATACGTTTTTATTCACAAGGAATTCTTGAAAATGGAAGTGTTAAAACACCAAACTTTCACCTGTATGCAATTTATACATTTCCTGTAATAACAATTTTTGTACATCAAGGTCATTCCTGGCAAATAATTTATATCATAATCCCAGTGAATTATATAAATCCAGTGAAGTAATCATAATAATATCTAATGTATTGAATATATTATCTGAAAATCATCCGATTGTCTTAGATTTAACCCCTCAGAAATAGGGCATATTTTTTAGAAGTCAATCCAAATAAATGGAATATTTCTGAACATATCCGAAAACTAAAAACTGTTTTTGAAAGGTGATAAAATACGTTTACAAATATTATTAGAAATAAAAACATAATTTGTGAATTATTAAAAATTTTAATCTAACATAAAAAAGTTTTAAAAATGGCTCACCAAACGTTTTTTAATCTAAAATTACTGATAACGAAAAAAAAGATAAAGACTAATACATATTTTATTAGGCAAATGTATCACAACCGTTATTATCACCTCCCGTTTTAGTCGTTTCGTAAAAAAATAAAATAAAAATTCGGAAT
Source organism: Limnephilus marmoratus (assembly GCA_917880885.1). NCBI lineage: Eukaryota > Metazoa > Arthropoda > Insecta > Trichoptera > Limnephilidae > Limnephilus > Limnephilus marmoratus. The sequence goes on along the minus strand of OU862912.1, from coordinate 35,223,981 downwards.
TTTATACATTTTTCTCAAATTGCTATCGGAAACTTTGGTTTCGTAGAGGTTCACTTTAACATTTTTCTTTCGTTAAATTCTAGATTTTAATATAGAGCAAGGAGTTTTCCCTTTCTAACACCGTTTAGGGAACGAACCCATACTACGTGACACGTTTAGGGGGGGGTCTTCAAAATGTCACGCTCCATACAAATGAGCGGCGGGTTGCTTAGGATTTTGGTCACCGGGGGGGGGGGGGGTTAAAAATTGTAAAAAGTTGGTCACGTAGTATGGGTACGTTCCCTTAGATCCGTGGTCGTCAAACTGTGGCCCGCGGCGTATATTAGTGCGGCCCGCACAAATTCTGCCGTTTTCTTTTTAAATATATTTTTTTTCATATAGGTACAACATTATATTATCCGTTTTCCTGCGGCCCGCACAAATATCTGCCGTTTTCTTTTTAAATATTTTTTTTTCGTGTACAATTATACCTACTATCCGTTTTTTGCGGCCCGCACAAATATCTGCCGTTTTCTTTTTAAATATATTTTTTCTCGAGTACAAATATATTATCCGTTTTTTTCAAATATTTGTTTACGTATGATTTTAAAACTTTGATTTTAATTGATTGACATTTGATTTTAAAACGCCCAGCTGGTTTTTGAACACATCCTAAGTCAGTTACGTTTTCAGATTTTCACGGCCAAAAGTATTTTCCTTATTTGTTTTTGGTGTGTTACGCCGTGTTGCGCTACCTCCTTCTTTAGCCAACGTTTCGAACAGCGTTGTAGTGTCCATCATCAGGGCAGATCCGGCAGATGTGTGATTTTCCGGATCTGCCCTGATGATGGACACTGCGACGTTGTCCGAAACGTAGGCTAAAGAAGGAGGTAGCGCAACACGGCATAACACCCCAAAAAACAAATAACGGACATCCTAAGTCGATTTTGAACGCGCGCATAGTGTACGTCATAGGTTATCAACGTGGGCGATACCGCTCCCTTGTCGTCGTTTGAGGCTTTCAGGGGGGCAGTAGAAGACGCAGAGAAAATTAAAGGGCGGAGAGATGGCATAGTGAGAGCGTGGGCAGGTAAAAAAAAATGTTCTAAAAAAGACCAAAAAACACGCTTATCACATACTAATAAAACAAATAATATTGGTTAATTTTTGTTTTTGTAAGTATTGTAATCATCTTTACCACGTGTGCAAAAAGATTCCATTACAGATCTACATAATTTTTTACGCACCAGATTTATATAATATTATGATTTTACGTGTATTATTATTACTAAGAATTCACAATATATCATGAACACAAGTTGGAAGGTGGTAGCAACCCGATACTTCAATACAAAATAATTGGTTTTTTAACTTGCTAAATAAAAATGTACAATATATCCCCCCCCCCCCCCCCCCCCCCGAAATATACATAAGTGTGCGGCCCGCGGTGATACCTCACTATGTCCTATGTGGCCCTCGACCAGAAAAGTGTGACGACCGCTGGTTTAGATTATATTTCTTACGATGACAGTAAGGGAGTACAACGATTTATAAGGGACCCATGTGAGTATGTGACTTGGTCTCCTGTGATTAAACGGGGTAAGTACGCAAGTACTACCTTCGACCGGCATATTGAAAACCATTCAGTCGCGAGTACCTAAGAGGTCTACCAGGTTAAACGAATCATTAAGCCTATTCCGACGCAACACGAATTCTAAGCAAAACTAATTTACTTATCCCGCGTTATACATTTTTAACACGTTTGACCGTCAGTTTGGCCTCCTTTACTCAACATTTCACAACCTGAACTCGAGGGACACATAGAGTTTTATTCAATCTGCGCAAAACGTTATACATATTTTTTCGATAAGATCCTCTTCCTCTCCCCACTCTCTCTCCACATCACTCACCAAAACGCCACTTCGTAGCATATTTTTAGGATGGGTTAAGTTTCAGTTAAGTTTCATGTTCTCTGTCAGCCTTACTCATCATGAAACCGTACCACGGCTCTGTAGCGTCGCGGTAGCTACACAGTGGAGTAAGCCTACACTGCTCAGGGTAAAAATCTTACTCATCATCATAATGTTTCTCGACAGCTGTTATGATTTTTTTACGGTAGCAACACTGCTCCAAAGCTGAAAAACGCGGCCAATTTAGCATTTCGCGGCGCGTTGCCAACATCACATTTATTCATACGTCAACATCGGTCAACACAACGTTGACTTTGGTAAATCTATATTTAGACCTAAAATCTCATTCCGTGAGTGCCGCAAATGGATCGTACCTTTTTTTAACCTTTTCCGTAGCCGTGGTGCACGAATGCCGCGAATACGGTCAATATTTGTCAAAGCTCCGTTCAAAACGTCAAGATTCTCATAAAAGTTCGCCATTTCGTCAGTTACAACGCACGGGGTATTGAGTTAACCCTGGTGATCGGGTGGTTTAAATTCTGACAGCTACTACATCTCCCGTACAGCGACGCGGTAAGAACACGCGCATGCGCGCGATTAACCCACCATGTTGAGTAACAATTTCACCTAACCCGGTCTTACTCCGAGGTTGTATCTTATTTTGCGATGATGAGTAAGACTGATAATGTTTTATTCAAGTTCTGTGATTATTTCATTTTCATGCAGCTACCGGCCTATAATGATATAATGACAGAACTGGATTAGAACCTTCACATAACGTGAAAATTAACTTAAAATTTTTGATGAATTCATCAAATTTTTTTAAACAACCCATCCTTATAAAATTATCTTTCAGTGGTATAGTACGTTTCATAAAATCTTTAGATATATAAACAGTTGGTCTCTCGAATATATTTAAAAAAAAAACTAAGCTTTCACTCTTTTAATAATTCCAAACGGAAAATAATTCACCGACTCCAGATATTTTCATATCAGAGGGTTCGGCTCTGTGGAATTCCTAATTGAACCTATAAATCCTACTGATCCCTCAATACAAATATTTAAAAAATCTTTTGTAATCCTACATGCATTTAAAATGACTGATTTTTGCATTTTTACATATAAATTCTTTGACAAATCTAATATAGTTAAATTTTGAATGAGAGACCTAGGTATAATGCCAGTAGCCGAAATGACAAATGGTAATATTTTTATAGTCTGAGAATGCCAAATTCTTTTTATCTCATTTCCTAAATCTGTATATTTTCTATTTTTTTCAGAAATATATTTTTGAATATTACAGGAATTTGGAATAGCTACATCAATGATATAAGTTATTTTTAAATTTTTGTCATTTAAAACTATATCAGGTCTATTATGACTAATTGTTCTGTCTGTTAGTATAGTTTTATCATAATATATTTTATAAATTTCATTTTCTAAAAATGAATTTGGTTCATATTCATAATATAGTACTATATTACGGCAGTCAATCAAGTTATGTTTTATGATTCTTCTATTATTACGTGATATTATTCTCGTTCAAATTTTCATTAAAACGACTTCAAGGCTGGCTCGTAATATTCCATCAAAGAAGAGGAGAAAAAATTTAAATACTCAAATTCTTATACCTACACAATGGGCAGGTGGCTATATAAAGTTCCGTAGAAAGCCAAACAATAATAATTCATCGCGGTTCAGGTACGTAATTTTAATTGGCGGCATTACTCCCAACAAAATACGTTAATACCTTCGAACATTCTCTGGTAAATCTAGCCATGAATGGGCGCATAAAAACATACCCATTACGGTCACCACGATAGTCTATCAACTCAAGTGAATGTTTTATTAAACAAACATGAGCTTAAGAGCGTTTAACCAGCCAGCGGACGAAAATCCACATTTCGTCGAAAGTTGTTCTTACGATCGTGCAGGGCGGTTACAATGAGAAAGATTAATTATTATCCGTACCAGCTTTTTTAAATTATAACTCAATATCGAATTTATTTCAATCGAAATTAGCTTTAATTTATACCTTCATCCAAAAATGCTGAAAGGCGTGATGATAAAACTATTAAAATAATGTACTTTTGTAATTATTTTTTGATTATAAGTATTTATCATTTTTCAATAATGTCGAAATTTAATAAGAATGTTAAATAAATCTGAAATATATTAGTTTGTAAGTGCGCAAATAAATACACAAATGGACCAATTTTTATCAAGAAACACATGTACGTACATATTTTTTAATGATTTTATTGAAACTAAAATTAAAATTCTAAAACATGCGTTTGCTAGATAATGTATTGATTTATTTTACTGCATGATTATATTATTTGAAATGGGTGTGGTATAATACAAAATCTTTTTTGAAAATTTAATAAATCTCCCAACGACCTATGGAATAACCTTATGATACTAAAAATTTAAAAAAATTCTCAAAATTTATTACATGCGAATGCTAGATAAAAAAAACAATCTTTCGAAATACATTTATAATTTTTTGTGGAAAAGAGTCAATACGTCTAAAATCTTTTTTGAAAATGACGTATTTCCGGTTTTCTCTGGTAATGCCCTCTTAATATATACTCGTATTTCGAGTGCACGATTAATTAAACAAATAAGTGCCTAATAAACGGCAATAATAATTGTTGAACCCTGGAACAATTGTTATTATTGAATGGTAAAAAAAAATCTGCAATCGAGCGAAATAGGTACATCGGGTTGACGTGGTGTAAAAGGTGAGTTTTTAATATGCGATTGCTTCTAAAAGGGCCAATGTCAGTTTTTTGACGTTTTTTTGTGATTTCGCCTAAACATTGGGTTATCTTCCGAATTCTAAAACTAAAAGAACCTTTCGATTTCAAGAAAGCGAGCCAAATAAATAGGAACGTTATTCGTTTTATGCAAAGATATTGAAAATTTTAATATCTTTGGTTTTATGTCACTAGTAAGTCTTAGTTTATGTCGCTAGCTATATTCGAAGTAAGTCACGAAGTATTTAATGTGAGTCACTAGTCATAAGCAGGGCTGGGCAGTATTTGAATTACTTGTAATTGAAATACAAATACGTGTTTTGTATTTCAATTACTTCCTAAAAATGTATTTTGTAATTGGTATTTCAATTACCTGATGCTGAGGTATTTTGTAATTTGTATTTCAATTACTTATGGCTTCAAAATACATTTTCAAATACATTTAGTGACCTTAATAATGATAATGAAAAATAAACTGACGTAGATAATTCGTAGACTAAAAACGCTAGAATAAAGAGCAATATATAATGTATGTTAATATTTAGAGTTGGCAACACGTCCTGTGCTATAATAGCACTGCTATTGTACATTTTCTATCATATTTGTATCGTATTATATTATACTTTTGTCATTGTTTTGTATTGTACATTTTTGTTTTAGATCAAGCACTATAGGGATAATAGAGAACTCCAGTCCAATTTTTTTTTTTTTTTGAATAATGACCTTCTAACTTAAATAACTGCGTTTTTGTTTTTATTTTTAGAGTTAGTTTTAATACTTAAAATAATTGTCAAAGTTTTAATTCTTCGAGACCCCCCGGAAATATGGTAAATCGTGTGACGTCATCACTCCCGAAAAATTAGTATGGGATTGGGCAATCAGCTGATCTACTGCCGCCATTTTGAAATCCGTTGTTCCGTTGTTCGAAGTATTCTCCCTAGAAGAAGCATTATTAACTATTGCAGTAGTTTTTCAATATTTTAAATAATAGAGATACCTCTATTTTTGATAATGAATTATTTAGGCTTAAATATTGTTTCAATAAACACTATAACTAAATCTCTATAAACAGTACGAAATAAAGAATAACATGAAATGTTGTTAATACTGATGGCTTGTGCCATACCTACATGTCAATTGATTTCAATACAATGTGATACAATGACTGGTGACGCGTGACGTCAGCACTAACCATTCAATCGTACCAACTTTACAGTGTATTTTAAAGAGACGTTAAAAATTGCACTTTTTAATATTTTTTTACGAACACTACGTTTAATATTATAAAAAAAAACTTATATATTCAGAATCAGCGTTTATTGGTCTGTGTGAACATATTTTTTTAAAGTCATAATATTTTTTACTGGAGTTCCTTATTTGACTGAATACTAGATTATATTGAAGTTATTTACAGCGCACTTGAAGTGAAATAACACAAAACTGCACTATACAAATATCATATCGCTCTATAAATGTTATTATAATAATATTGTTGTTATTTAACTGGAAGAGAACAAATTGTACAAATTGGTAAAAGAAAGAGCAAATCTCTTCCAATTAAATTCGGGGTCCCTCAGGGAAGCGTATTAGGACCTATACTATTTCTGATATATATAAATGACCTTATGAATCTTCCCATAAATGGAAACATAATGAGCTTTGCAGATGACACTGTTATTATATTCCACGAACAAGATTGGACAAGAACTTACAAGGAGGCGGAACATGGCCTGGCTGTACTTCAAAACTGGCTAAAAGTAAACTCCCTTACATTAAATGTAAATAAAACTAAATACCTCACTTTCTCCAAAAACAAAAGAGGACAACCAATGAATGTGCATACCCTCAAATTACATGAATGTCAAAATACTTTTCCACAATGTTCCTGCCCGTCTATAACCCAAACAAAAAGTATTAAATATCTTGGGATTGAAATTGATGAAAAACTACAGTGGAATTCACACATTGATCTTACCTCAAAAAAGCTAACAAAACTCGTCTACTTCTTCAAAAAATTAAGAAACATCTTGTCAATGAGGGATCTAAAGAGAGTATATTATGCTTTATGCCACTCTCGATTGGAATATGGAGTAATAGGGTGGGGCTCAGCAGCATCTAATCACTTAAAACAACTTAAGATAACTCAGAATTGCATCATAAAGACCATTCTAAAGGTCCCCATAAGGACGTCAACAACAGATATTTTTAAACAGTTTGATGTTCCAAGCATACAGAAAATCTATGCCAAAAACATTCTAGTACATCACCACAAAAACGACCCAGAGAAAGAAACCTCACATGCTCATAAAACCAGAGCCAAACAAACAGACACACTTAATATACCAAAGTGTAACTCTTCATTTGGTCAAAGAAGTTCTGAATTTTTAGCAGTAAAGTTATATAACAAACTCCCACTTAGTATCAAACAAATTAAAACAAAAAACAGCTACATTAAGGACATTAAATGTTGGCTGAAGGAACTACCGGAAAATGACCTTACTAGTATACTTAAAACATCATAGAAGTTTCTGAAAAACCTTATCCAAACAAGTTAAACCATAGAAGTCGCTGAAAAACTTATCCAAAGCATAGTCCCCCTCAGCACAGGATCTCCTAGTGAGGAGGACTTCGAATATATATTCTATTTTATATATACAACTAACATGTTTCATATAAAAATGTAAAAAATATTATATAGTTACTAAATAAAAAAAAAATAAAAAAATAATAATTTTTATTATCTAATACCTGGGTCCTATACCAAAAAACTTTACAAGTGGAGCGGAGATGAGATGTGTATTTTGAGCAATATGGTTGGTCAATTTTTATCTCTATTTCACATCTCTATTTCACTCTGCTCAACTTAGCTTCTATGGAAACGCATCCTTAGATAAGGGCAATTACGACAATTTATTGCAACCAAAGGTTCTACCAAAAGAAAACGTATTTTGTAATTTGTATTTGAAATAAAAAATGGTTAAAATACTTAACGTCTTGAAAGTATTTCGTATTTTAAATACATGCGAAAAAGTATTTTGTAATTTGTATTTTAATTACAGCAAAGCATGTATTTTGCCCAGCTCTCGTTATAAGTGAGTTTGAGTAGTTAGTTGCTAGCTACAACTCTTACAGCCGCTGTGTCCAACATTTTCGGATGATTAATCCGAGTGAAGCTGAGCCTAGCGCCTTGCGCCGCTAAGCTAAGGTATGTTAGAAAAATGCTCCATTTTAGCTGTGTCCAACAACTTGATCGTAGCGCTCGGTGTGTAGCCCCATTTGCTTTCGTCCACCAAAAAATGACGTCAAGTTAGCAACTTTACATGTTAAATTAATACCGAAACGTTAATTAATTTTATTTATTATTAATACAGATATTTTATTTTAAATAGTGTAATACATAAACCGACATTTTACATTTTTAAAACAAACGTATTTAATATGTTAAAAATAAGGTGTTAATTGACTTACTTTTTTGTTTACGTGCGTTTGAAGTTTGACATTAGAATCAGTTGAAATTTTGTATTCAAAATGGACAAGGCAAAGCGTTCGAAAAATTTTACGCCAAACGAAAAAATGAGACTTGTAGACCTAGTTACCTCGTCGCAGGTCATTTTGTCGAAAGCGACAGGTGGCCCAAACTACGCTACGCTTGTAAAATCAAAAGAAGCTGCTTGGAATGACATTGTCCTCGACAAGTGCTAATTATATTCCACATATTATTACAAAAATGACACTCGAATAAGTCAAAACTTTACCTTTCGCTTGCGTAAGTTAAATTATCTTCTACTTGGCTCAAAACATATTAAAAAAACACGCTTTTGTCATCCTAAAGCGGTTATAAAAATCGCCGTCATTTAATACTTCCATAAAATTTATATCGGCATCTTGCCGCCGCCTATATAATCCAATATTATCGTTAAGCATATCTGCCCTTTCAACCATAATCACTATATTCAATATAGGATTCATATTTCAAATTGAAAAACCAAATAAAAAAGCTTTTCGGACAAAAGAGTGAACTGATGACAGATAATTACGATAATTAATTGACATTGACAGCTCGATTGTTTTCGCGGATTTTTGTTCGCTCTGTTGTCAGTTTTTATAAGTAGGTCTTCCTTAGCAACTTTAATCCACCCGGCTACCTTCCTTACATTTGAGTGTGGTGGGACGATCATTGTGTTTCGACACAGCGTATTTGGGCATTTGAGCAGGGCTGAGCGGAGATCTCGGCTGAGCATAGGTTGGACACAACGGCTGTTAGTCGTAAGTCACTAGTTATAAATCTTAAGCCATTATATACATAAGTGTACATTATATACTTAAGCCGTTATAGATTAGAAAAATTAAGTTGTGTAGAGCCCTTGAGGTAATTTTCCCACGAAAAAGTTATTATTATAATTATTAAGAATTAAACCAGAAACTTTTCTGCGCCTTTGTAGATCTACAAAAAGCATACGACCGAGTCGACAGGAAAAAGCTATGGAAGGTTTTGTCCAAGTATGGAGTGAATACAAATCTCATACAGGCAATTGCGTCTTAAAAAAGCTTAACCAATTACTGTTTGTTTTCTCGCTTCATTCCAAAGATGTTTTATTCCGAGTTGTCCCCATAAGTATACATAATATTACATTACCTTATAACATTATAATCACCGAATTATTGAGTTTTATGATTTTTTTACACTTCAATCAGATGCAGTGTGAAAGTCTGAATTTCAATTTCCTCTACATCTTTCACTAATTATTGAATTTTATGTAAGTTAACTTTACTAATTATTGAATTTTATGAATTTGACATTTAATCAGACATAATGTGAAAGTTAATGTGAATTTCAAAGTCGCCTGCATCTTTCACGGTATGTTGTCATAATTTAATAATAATAATATCCTAGAATTATTATTCTTTGTATCTGTACTAGTGTACATAATGACTTCAGTTTGATGAGAAGAGTTTAATGTTCTAGTACCTACACAATAAAAACTGCCCTTTGCGATTCGAAGTGTTTTCACTACATTTTAGAGGAAAGTTTGCATGTTGGTAAGGTTTACAGTCAGTCGGCACATAAAATGAATCGTCAATCATATTTAATTGTTACATCTATGGCAAATTACATAGGTTGTAAAATTAGCATTCATCTTAATTAAACTTACGCTAACGCCAATTATTGCAAATTGCAAGTCGTTAATCATAGAATACCTATCTATAAATCGGGTTTAATATCTACTAGGTTATTTTTATGATACAACGCGAGAGTGCCACGAAAGTGAAACAACTATGGCATTACTAATTGGGGAACGATGTTAAGTTGAGGAAAGCGGGAGTTCTAACTGCCACGAAAGGTAAACAACTATAGCATTATCATTTGGGGAACGATGTTAAAATGAGGAAAGCGGGAATTCTAACTGCCAAGAAAGGGAAACAACTATAGAATTAGCATTTGGGGAACGATGTTAAAATGAGGAAAGCGGGAGTTCTAACTGCCACGAAAGTGAAACAACTATGGCATCACCATTTGGGAAACGATGTTAAAACGAGGAAAGCGGGAGTTCTAACTGCCACGAAAGTGAAACAACTACGGCATTAACAATTGGGAAACGATGTTAAAACGAGGAGAGCGGGAGTCTAACTGCCACGAAAGGGAAACAACTATAATATTACCATTTGGGGAACGATGTAAAAATGAGGAAAGCGGGAGTTCTAACTGCCACGAAAGAGAAACAACTATGGCATTAACAATTGGTGAACGATGTTGAATTGAGGAAAGCGGGAGTTCTAACTGCCACTAAAGGGAATTAACTATAGCATTACCATTTGGGGAACGATGTTAAAATGAGGAAAGCGGGAGTTCTATCTGCCACGAAGAAAAACAACTATAGTTTCACTATTTGGAGAACGATGTTAACGAGGGGAAGAAGAAGAGGTAGAGTAAGATAGGGGCAATAAGGTAAGTAACTAGATATTCAAATCTAGTCACGAAAGATTGCTTTTAAGCCTCTGAATGGCGATCGTTCATCAGAGCGATACTGAAGTGTATCTAATGACTAGTAAAATTATGTTTTTAATTATGCAATCTTGAAAATAATCATCGTTCTTATGATTATGCAGCATTAAATTAAATAATAGAAATATCTGTCACCAAACATTCATACTGCATTAATTTTAGCAAACTTCATTAACTAGGCGAGACTGAAAGTGCCAAAAGAATGTGGAGAAACAGATCCACAAACCATCCATTGTACCATAAATATGTAGATCTGTAATCTGCACCCGTGAGAAACTGAAATGACGCTGTTTAGGAACGATATTTACTGTCTGTGTGTGTGTGTCGACCATCATTAATTCCCAGTTACAGAGCATACGTGGAGTTATGTCTAACCATATAAAGGCAGGAACATTTACAAAAGATAGAAATTCACAAAAGAAATACAGACTACCGCAAGACGGGGTTAGATCATTCCAATTTTTCTGATGTGATAAAACCCCGTATTCCTAATTTCTACCGATTTATAACATATTTTCCCTGAACACTTGAATAAGTTCGTAACTTCTAAAAATATGCATGTTATTTTTGAAGATTATCTGTATACATTTTCCGATTTGAAAAAGTCATTAGGTATATGAAATTCCCTCGAAAGAAAAAAAACGCAAATTTCCGTAAATTTATGGAAACTTCGAGAGATTTCTGCTATATTTTAAATAATAATATGTTTTAATAAGTACTAGCGAGTACCCGGCAAGCGTTGCAATGCCATTCAAAGAAAGAAATTGTTTCTCCCTGCGTGTCCTTTTGCATGCGTCTCCTTTCCCGCCCCTCTTTCTCTCCCGCATCCCCTTTCCCTCCCAAGTTCCTCTTCCATTTCCCCCGACTCCCCCCCTCCGCCATCGTTCAGTCGATTACGAGTATATTTTTAATGGAGACCGGACAGCTCAGAATCAACTCACAACACCTTCTTTGAAAAGTCATTAAAAATGGTAAAAAATATATATTTAAAAAATTGGTTACTTTAGGTTAGGTTTTGGGTTATTTTTATTTTTCAATTATTTTTTTCATAGCTTTTAATGACTTTTCAAAGAAGTGTGTTGATTTTGAGTTGTCATGGAACAATTTTTAATATCTTCTACATATAAATTAAAGTCCTTCGCCGCGTCTGTCTGTCTGTCTCAAACTCTAAACTCAAAAACGTCTAAACGGATTTTCATGCGGTTTTCACCAATAGATAAGAGTGATTCACGAGGAAGGTTTAGCTATATAATTTGTCAAGGTTTTGTGTAGATTGGTTGAAATATATAATATATAAAGGAGAATGTCTGTATGAGGTGGATTTGTATGCAAATCTACAGTTTTATGCCGAGTTTGATGAAATTTTGCACATGAGAGGAAGGTCACTGTCTACATATGATTTCGAAAACTCTGTGTAAAGCCCGGGCATCGCCGGAGACTTCAACTATTAAGAGGTAATACCACCGGTGAGAAATCTCGACGGTAGGTATTTTCAAAAATTATCGCTGTCGCACCGCGCTCGAAAAAGAACTAGCTCTCGATGTGTGGGTGAGACCGCACGTGAGTGTTTGGCTTGTACACCTTCTCGCCCCCTCTGCGTCTCTTGCCTCAGGTTTGGACAAGGCATGTTTCGACTTATTTAGGATGTACCGCTCTCCATAGACAGAAAAAGGGCGCATTATTTTTAAACGCACGAGGTTTGCTATGCCGGTCATTTATAAATATCGTCGATAGATATTGTAACAATGTCTTCTGTTCACGCTTCGATCAAATACTCACACATCTATAGTAGCATCGCGTAGTAGATATGTGAGTGTGTGAAGCTCGTGTGTACGTTTTCGCGCGGTAATGCTGAGTCTTGTGTGTTTGTCGCCTTACCGGGTGTGACCAAGTAGGTGGCAAGAAATAAAATAAAACTCGAAAATAATAGAAAATGTCATGAGTAAACGCTGCAACTTTTCCTACAGTGTTTTGTTATAACCATGCACATGGCATCTTTTCAAAGATACATTTTTATTTTTTTTATTTATTCATTGCATCGTTAATTATTAGGGAACGTACCTATACTACGTGATCTCTTCGGGGGGGGGGGGGGGGGGTCTTCAAAATGTCACGCTTGGTACAAATGAGCGGCGGTTTGCTAAGGATTTTGGTCACCGGGGGGGGCGGGGGTTAAAAATTGCAAAAAATTGGTCACGTAGTATGGGTACGTTCCCTAACATAAGTTGAGGATTTTTCGACCACCATGCTAGGTACATGCCCGTGTTGTGGTGGTCAACCTTTGTTACGACGAAGTCCAGTATCAGATTGTTACAGGGTTTTGTTATAATATCTACTCTTCCAAATAAATCGCGTTGCAACATGAGCGCTTCAGACAGGTGGCTTCTTGCTGATTAGCGCATCTTCAATCGCGTCTTGACTTGAGCGGGTGTCTGCCTGCTAGAGTTCATTATTTTCTGCACCAAATAAGTCAAGTCGAGTCGGGACTTGAACGTAAGTATTCCTATATAATAGATGTCTTCTGCGCTCATCATTCATTTATATTGTTATACTACAAGTAAAGCATCACGCATGCTGTACCTATTGGTTAAGTAATTTGAAACAACAAAGTTGCGAGAATATCAGAGAGATAAATATAAGTTTTGTCCTGATCCCAATGTTTGTGGTTGTTTAGAGATTGATTTCACCATTAGCTGCATCACTCCAATATTTTGTCACGAATTACACAGTTAGGATATCGGTGAGTACCTACTAAACTATTCATAAATTTATGATGAATGTCAGTGTGAAAAGTGTATACTTACCCCTCTATACAGGGTCTTACTAAAATATTTTATAATGTATGTAGATTACCGACATATTACGTATTATTTTACTAGAACTCTATGTAGGTTAGTAGTTTTAAAGTTTTCACTGTATTAGCGTTTATAAATATGCAGTCAAACCAACTAGATCGAATTATTATACAAGGTGTCCGAAAACTCGTAGTACAAGCGGGAAACTGGGGAATCCTCATCACATTTGGAGTCGATTTTGTGGTATAATTTTTTTTTATTTGAGCTTTCGTTTTCGAGTAAATCGAGTCAGAAGTTGATTTTTTTTTTGGTCAAATTCTTATAAATTATTACTGACGATCATAGTACATAATTAGTAAAAACTATTTAAAAGAAAACAAACAAAGAAATCCGGATTTAAAGCATTATTTTGAAATTATCCACAATTTTATTCTGTGTTTTACAGTCGTTTCACGGTTAAAATCAGCTGTTCATTATTTTCGCGTTTCCAGGTCAAACAAAGTACAATGCGAAATTTGCTGTCCCTTTCTGCGCTCGGTTCGATCAACACAAAAGAAGAGATAAGCAACACTCAGCCGAATAGCTTGGCCTTGAACTGTGAACTTGCGAACCAAATTCTGTACCCAAAGCATAAAGAAGCAAGTCCAAAAAGATAAATGTTCAGGAGATGTTGTATGATAGATAACCAAAAAACTAATTATTAAATCAATTAGTTTTGTTTTAAAAAGGAGCAAATGAAACGAAATTTTTATAGTTTATTAAATTTTTATAAAATAATTGTTTAAAAAAAAAACGCTGACTTGAGTCAACTTTTCAATTTGGGAGGCGGGAATGGGTACCGCCGCCCCGGGAACCTTTATTGGATAACCAACACCTCTGCCATAGGTCACCCCAAGTGGTTCGCTACGTTTGGTGATTTAGCAGGGGTGCCGGGTTCATGGGGTGAGGTTTGTCTAGGTCTTGCAGGCGGATGACCAGGACATGCTGAACCCTAGATTCCTACCCACCCCTTAAACCCTTTTCCTTCCCAGAACTCTCCTCTCCTTCCCTTCCTTAAAAAAACCCTCCACATAGTATCCCCAAAGATGACATAGGCCCCGAGGGAAATTATTTTCCTCAGGGCCTCCTGTGTGGAGCTCATAAAAAAAAAACAAAAATTCTTCTATCTTTCTGCCACTGATAAACATGATAATTTACTTCAAGTCTGCATCAAAAACTCATATCTTCAAATTTCGGACTTGATTCCTTTTATCCTTGGAACGGAAATAAAAATGGTTGCTGTTGACATCAATGGCCGCCACCAGCCGCCACATTAGCTACAGTCGTGTTCGAACCAATTTGAACAAGGTTTTTTTATTATTTTTTTTATAATGTAATAAAATTTATCAATTTAGAAGGCGGGTATGGGTACCGCCACCGCGGGAACCATTTATTGGATAACCAACACCTCTGCCGTAGGTGACTCCAGATACTAATATCTACAGCCTGTATGTCGGACGAATATCTACAGCTCAACATATGTTGGACTAATATCTACGAACTTCAGAGTGTTGACTAATATCTACAGAGCTAAGATCGGACGAATATCTTTGACGGTCCTAGTGTTGACTAATATCTACAGAGCGTAGGTTGGACTAATATCTACAGAGGGCAGCCGAGCAAGAGGTTGTACGGAGAAGCTTAAATTACTTCAATTACGTAATTACTAATTACGTAAAGGCTTAATTGTTTAAAGTACATGAAGTTTTTGCATAATATTACGTATTTTGCTGTTTACGAGGACAATAATTTATTGAACAAACTTGAATTGAGGTCATAATACAAAGATAATTATTTATTTCGAAATACACGGCACCTCAACCTAAACTAACCTAACCTAACTCACATAGAAATAGTTATGGTAACATACTACATAATTTAGAAGCACTCGAAATAAAGAAAGCTGTTAAAACAAAAACCTAAATCCTTAATAATCAGCTAAATGTGTCCAATAGTTCGATATTAGGAAGTGATTTTATTTGAATTCGAACTGCTGAGAGAAAATGTTGTGAACTAAAAATAAAAAAGAGAAATACAGAAATCAATGAACTATTAAGTTATTGGTTAAACATGTGGCATTCAATGGAGTGTTATTTTTTATGCATGCTGTGAATTTATCAAAGTTCGTGTTAAACACATCGATATTTGGGCATAATCTGTTAAATGTGCTACAGCTTCTTCTTATAAATACATTAATCATATTCCACCGCGATGGGAGGAATGAATTCATACGTCCGTCACTCTTGGATACACCAGATTCCTTCCCACCCTCATACCCTTTTCCTTCCCAGAACTTCCTCTTCTTCCTTTTCTTAAAATACCCCCCCACACAGCAGCCCCAAAGATGACAAAGACCCTGAGGGGAATTATTTTCCTCAGGGCCTCCGGTGTGGAGCTCATATAAAAATAAAATAAAATAAAAAAATGATTTTGAACACATCTAATACTACATTAAGCCGCCGCTACCCGTATTTCTGCTGATTTCTTACATATCTCCCTTAAACATTTGAAGTTTTTTTGAAGATAATATCTAGACGCATTCCATGCTGAAACGCTTATTATAAAATTCCCTCGATAGAAAAAAAATCGCAAGGTATGCTCCGAAAATTATTATAAATACGTTTTTGTCCGTTATTTTACAAGCCATAGTTGTGAAAAAATTCACAATGTTACTTTAAATGATATTTAAGACGCCTTCCATGAGATTTTTGCTCTATTTTAAATGAGTCGTGTTTTATTAAATATTTTCACGCTACAACGCTGTCTGAAACGTTGGTTGAAGAAGAAGAAAACGCAACAACTTCAAAAATCAACCATGAAAATACGTTTGGTCCTGAGAATTTAAAATTACATAATGATATCGTAATGATATGATACGATCGAAAATTGTTAGGTACTCGTATATCTCTTTTTGTATGATGTCCGCAATAATGAACTAATTTAACTCATTAATATTATTTAATTAGAAATTAAATAATATTCGTGTTCAACAATCATTTTATTGTACTGACCGGATGTCTTAATATTTCGCGTCGCGATTCATTCAACAAAAGCAAGGAATGTGCCGCAGAGTTCACGCATGCATCTCATTCTAACGGCGTTTGAAAAAACGAAACAGCGCTAGTTCACTCTAGTTCGCATGCAGTTAAGTTCCCTTTTACTGCCCTTAATTAGAAACTAACTCAGTTTGTTTACGCGCTTCGACGTGTATTGTTCTTGTAATTTATTTTATTTGAACAGCGTAAACGCCGTCGCGCTTACGCAAACTAACTAACTTATAACTAATTAAATTAAACTAATTTATTTCAAAATCAAATGTGTGTTTCGTAAATAATAGTGCGTTATTAATTATAGCGTTTAACAAACTTTAAAACAAGGTGTTTTTGTGACTAGTATGCTAGTATGGTATTGTTAGGTATTATCTTGTGTGATTAATTGTGAATGAAATTAAGTAGATTCGTTCAACGTACCTGTGTAAATAATATGACTGTGCAAGTGTTTCAACTACCTGTGCTAATATTAAATGTGTGAAATATCTGTGCTAATAATCAGGGACACTGGAAGTCTAGATTCGTTCAAACTTAAATGTAGATTCGTTCTTTCAAAAAAATTAGAGTCCTTGCGAGAGCCTTGAAGGAGTAACAATCTGTTATTTATACCAGGGCGGGAAAGCGGTGGACACCTCCAGTGTCGTTGATGATAATTTTGATAAATTTGAACAATTGGTGATAAATGTTTGTGATGTGTTTTTGGATTTGAAAACATTGCAACAAGATGCGGAGCTGCTACACAACAAAATAAATAGGTACGCTAATTAACCATATTGTAATGCCTAGAATAGGTGGGAGAATAAATTATTAAGATGAAAATAAATAAACTATGGACACGAAAAAGATAATTTTATAATAACATCTTCCATCTGTCATCATGACATTTCTGCGTTTCGAAAATTTCAACCCTAAAAAAGCCGAAATTTTTTTAAAATATTTTTTTTTCTTAATTTTAAATTTAAAAATGCTTAAATTGAAAATCTTTATGTTTATTTGGGTTCTCTATGTGATGTAGGTTCACCAATTTTCCGCTTGTACTACGAGTTTCCGGACACCGTGTATACATATGATTATTCTCTATGATACATTAGTTATTATTGAAAATTAGTATTAACCTCTCAGGCCTCGGGCCTGTTTTTCGAAAAGTAAAAATATTTCCACTTTCCAATAAATTCCAAATAACTTTAATATTTGCGAACGCATCCGAAAACTAAAAACCGTTTTTGAAAGATGATGAAATACGCTTTCAAATTTTATAATTCGAAATAAACATATAATTTTTTTTTTTTTATTAATAATAAAAAATGTTTAAAAATAGCCCACCTTACGTTTTTTCTAATTAAAATTACGACAACAAAAAGATAAAAGCACGTACATATTTTATTAGACAATTAAATCTAAATGGATTTATTGTGTTGTGTGTATTATACGTGTGAGTTGACATGTTTGTAAAAAATAATGTTTAAAACGTTAGATATATCGCTTGCTGAGGTTTGATTTGTACTCCTGTATTTTTGAGTTTTTTTAAGCAGTAAATACAAAAAAGGATGTGTTAGTTCGTTCAAAATTCAACCAAAAATGTTGGTCTTTTACCTATAGATAGATTTACCTACATATTTTTTAAAATATTTATTACAGTCAGTTTGAAATAAAGGAAACAAATATATAATATTTTTAAACTTCAAAACTTTTTATATTTATTTTCAACTTTATAAATAAAACCTTAATTTGTAATATTTAATTACACGAAGACAATATTAGCGAAACTCGACATAGATTGTCTCCAGCTTTTCAATTGAGTTTCGCTAATATAGTCTTCATTTAATTCAAAACTTTTATTTCTCAGTACGTGTTTTTGTGGACTTAGTACAAACCAATCCTGAGCAAACGATATGCATTATAAATGTATGTAAATGTCTGCAAAAACCCTACGGGCGTGTAATAAAAAGTAAACATAATTAAATAAATGTTACCGTCAACTCACTTTTTTTTCGCTTCATGTCAAAAAATTAACACAAAATTCCCAGTTTCTTATTTTTTTTTTTCAAATATTAATCGGAAGCTTTGGTTTCATAAAAGGTTATAATTATTTTGTTTTAAGTTTTAATTATGTTCTGGTTGTTTTCTCTTTCTAACAGATCATTTTTCTAACCATGGTAGTAAGGGAGACACAACGATTTCTATGAGACCTATATGAGTTATTTCAAAAAGCAAACAAATTAGCCTAAGTAATGTGCAAGTACTACACAATTCGCGCCTCGGTTCACAATTTTATACGCAGCATAAGATTCTCGTATGTGTGTGATATAAAATCAGCTACTGTTATCTAACTTCTACTAAAAAAATGTGATATCTTTTTCTTACAGATAAATAATGGGTAAAAGAAATGGAAACAAAGCTCGTTTATTTTCGTCTACTAGACGAAAAAAACCGATTATTATTATCAAACGACAGATTCATGTTGCACCGCGTTCGATCTCTAGGTAAGTACGAGAAATATAGTTTTCCTGTTTTCCTCTCACTACTGAACCCTCCTAATGGTTTATGTTATGAGAAGCCTGTATGTAGCATGCGTAACCGAGACTTGGAAAAGAACAGAAGATATAAAGCATTACATTTTGATGAGAACAAATGGGCTCTATTGATTCCTTCGCGTATGGAAAAATTCTGTCTTATAAGTACAACGAAAATAAGTAATTTAATTATTATTACTTTTTATTTACAGGGATATGGATGTCATCAACGATGCTGCTAGAAACTTAGATACATCTTCACAAATGCGTGAACCTTCGAGGGATGAATCATTTTCTCCAAATATAGAAGAAAACGCAAGTTCTTCATCGCCAACAACGCTTGATGATTTTCTGTTGAAACCAGACCATATTGATGAAACCCATATTCACGAAGGTCGCAGAATTGTTGATATAAAATATTTGTTTTCAGAAATTTCAAATATAAAGCACGAACACACCAACTGCACATTTTCCGATTTAAAATTTGTGAAGGAACGACGAAATGGTTTTCTAAGCCAATATGTTTTCGAGTGCAAAATGTGCAAGAAAATAGAATATGTACATTCCGAAGACCCGAAACTGAAAGTGTCCGTAAATACTGCTGTCGTCGAAGGAGTAGTATGTACAGGAAATGGATATTCACAATGGAACGAAATTTGTGGGGTATTGAATATGCCAAATATGAATCCTTCAACTTACAAGAACATAGAACAATGTTTAGCGCTAACACTTGAAGAATGTGCCTTAGAAGAAATGATCGCAGCTGGTGAAGAAGAAAAAAGGCTTGCAATTTTAAATGGTGACGTAGACGAGGGAGGGTACCCTTTGGTGACGGTAGTTGCAGATGGTTCTTGGGCAAAGAGATCATATAAAAGTGGATTTAGCTCCTCATCTGGTGCGGGATGCATAGTTGGACTGCGAACTAAAAAGGTTTTATTTCTGGGAGTGCGAAACTCGTACTGCTGCATATGTGCTAGAGCTACAAAACTACAAGTAGAAGCATCTGAGCATAGGTGCTTCAAAAACTGGCGTGACAGTGCTAATGCCATGGAAGCCCACATTATAGCAGAAGGGTTCTCGAGAAGCATTGAAATGCATGGATTGAAATTCAATAAACTAATTGGAGATGGCGACTCCAGCATCATGAAAAAAAATTTGCAGCAAATGCCATATGGGCCGAACTTCATAGTACAAAAAATAGAGTGCAAAAATCACTTACTTCGCAATTTTTGCAACAAAATAAAAGCACTTGGAAAAAAAACCAACAACGCTAAAGGCTTTGTACCAGTTCAAATAAGGAAAAAGGTTGAAGCAAACGTTTTACGAATGAGAAAAGCTATAGTTGGAGCAGTAAATTACAGAAAAGAGCAAGAAAACACGCCACAAAGTGATAAAGTAAAAAATCTGAAAATGGACATAAAAAATGCCGCAAACCATGTTTTTGGTGATCATACAAAATGTTCGTCATACTATTGCAAGTCGGAGAAGTACACTAATGATCCAAATTTACTAAGCGATCTTCAAGATTGTGGAATATGGACTGATATTCAACAATTATTGTCGTCTCTTATAGCAAATGCGGAAAGTCTTATTATTAACGTGACAAATAACACTGTGGAGCAATTCAACAACGTTATTGCCAAATTTATAGGCGGAAAAAGAGTAAATTTTACAAAAAGGGGATCATACCAAGCAAGATGTTTTGGAGCAGTAACTTCGTGGAATAGTGAAATGGCAACCCATTCCCGTATACAAAAAAAAATCCAAGGCCACAGTCCTGGCAACTACACAAAGCATTTTATCGAAAGAAAACGACGTTCGAATGAGACAACACAGAGGTGTCGAAAAAGAAAACTAAGGTATAATGAAAACACGACAGAAAAGAGAAAAAAAGTTACAGGGCCTGATGAAAATTATGGTCAATTGGAATTAGAACCAGATATGCCACCTGAATTATTTGAAACGAAAAAAGAAGAATTTCTCAAAGAATTATCTCCATCTAATAAGGAAGAACTCGAACGGAATACGGTGGGCCAAAGCAATAATAATTTGTGGGCAATTGAAAGGCGTAAGAGGCTAACAGCTTCTAACTTTGGACAAATATGTAAGTTACGGCCAAAAACTTCAGTTACGAGAGTATTAAACTCGTTACTGTACTCGCCATTTAAAGGAAATACGGCCACAAATTATGGGAAAGAAAATGAAAACCAAGCAATTGAGCAATTTACAAAAGAAACAAAGTTAGAGGTATTCGCCTGTGGACTATTTGTCGATGAAAACAAAAACTTTTTAGCGGCAAGTCCGGATGGCCTTATTGGCAAAGATTCTATAATTGAAGTGAAATGCCCATATAGAATAGCAAATATGTCACCAGAAGAAGGAATTGAACAAAAAAAAATTGATTACTGTAAAATTGAAGACAATGCTTTAACATTAAAACGGAATCACAATTACTTCTACCAAGTCCAAGGCCAGTTACACGTTACTCGTCGTAAATACTGTTATTTTGTCGTGTGGAGTCCTAAAGGTTTGCTGTATGAAAAAATTGAAAGGGACGATTCAATCTGGCAAAAAATTGAACCACTGTTAGAAAACTTCTACCTCCAATGCCTTTTACCAGAAATAATTGACGGTCGCATACCAAGAAATTTACCAGCGAGAGAAAGATATAAATCATAAATTGTTTAAAATTCATTGTCTAGTTGTAAAAAATTAAAAATTTTGTACAATAAAGCGTTTACAAACAAAAAATTTCAATTAATCACTGAAGGCAATGTAAGCGACTCTCAACCGAAAATTTGAAACAGATTTTTTTTTTAAACATAAACCCCACATTGGAGGCACCGAGGAAAAATAATCGCTCAGGGACTTTGTTGGAGAAGTTGTTGGACATCATTGGAGAAGCTGTGTGGAGGGTATTTTTAGGATAAGGAAGGAAAGGAAGTTCTGGGTAGGGAAAAGGTAGGTAAAATTATGAAATGATGGTGGAGAGTCCGGCTGTAGAGATCAAAAGATCTCCCTCTTCCAGTTTCTCCCAATCCGGCCCGCCACGCAGTAAGTGGACAAAATTATCCGCCACCAAAACCCATGCAGACCTCACCCGTGAACCCGGGAACCCAGGCTCAGTCACCAAACATAGCGGACCACTTGGGGTGAACAAGTGGCGGGGGTAATGGTTATCCAATAAATGGTTCCCGGGGCGATGGTACCTATAACGCCTCCCAAATTGAAAATTTATTATAGTACTTGATATAAACAATTTTAATTTGGCTCAATTTTAGTATGAAAGCTCGATCAGTATTGGTATACCGCGATAAGTCACTAAACAGAAAAAAACGAATAAAAAATATCGATCACTCGGGGAAGGACAACACTAGTCTACCGATAAAATTCGTTACATCACTACTTCGCTTTGTATGTATTTGTCAAAACCCTCGTTCCCCGCCCCCCTCAAGGGAACTGAGCGAAAGGGACACCTGCACATCGGGCCGAAAATACCTAAATAAAATCTTCGAAATCGATGTTTTGTATTCCCCATTTTTTTTCTCCAAAACTGGACCGATTTTAATTTTTTTTTTCACAAACTATATTAGAAGAAAATATTCTATGTCGGTACGTTTTGCTTTTTTACAAAATACATTGTTTAGTTTGTATACTGAACGTTTTTTGACGGCTTTTAAATTAGGCATTTTTATTCATTTTTGGAAGGTCCTAACTTCTATAAGAAGTAAATTATCAAAAAAAGCAAAACGTACCGACACGCTAGTGGTCGATATCTATATTATGTAAAAAAAAAATTTGCTCTAGGGTCAAAATCCAGAGAGATAAACGGGGAATACGTTTGTATGGAAAAATGCCGCTAGTATTTCCTCTTAATAATAATAATATTCAGATGATTTGTATAGCGCCGTTTTTGTGAAAAATCACCCCAAGGGCGCTGTACAAACTTGTAATACATTTCTAAAATCTTCCTTCCAACCACAAACTAGACAAAAACAACTTATGGCTAAAAATTGCATCCACTTTCATAATATGTACAATGATTTGACCAATTCACACGATGCTGCGTAAAAATGTACATATATACATATACTCTTAATCTTAATCAATATAAGCGCGCTCCCTCTCACATTCGAGTTGATATATATCTCCCTTTCGGTAAATATTCGGAACAAACGTCAACGGTTATGTAACGCGATTGTGTATGTTATCTTTACTTTAAAAAAACAGCCTACGTTTTTGAATGGTTTGTCTGGCAAAGCAGGGTTTGTGTAGCGGGCTTGTGTATATTATCTTAATTTTAAAAGTTTTATCAAAAAAACGTGCATATTAACCGTTGACGTTTGTTCCGAACTGCAAACAGAGTGATTTGACAGTGTGAAAGTCAATTTACGTAAATAAAATTAAAAATGTAACATTTTCAACCTCCCCCATATGCAAATAGTTGTCTTTTATGGTAATTAAGAAGAATCTAAAAGTTTTATCAAAAAAAAGTGCGTATTAACCGTTGACGTTTGTTCCGAACAATTACCTCCCTTTCAAACCATCTTCTTATTTTTGAACGCTTACTACGGAGCTTTAAACCTTGAGGAGAAATTGGAGTGATTTTTGTAGTTGTTTGTAATAAATGTTTTGTATGTTAAAAAATAACGCAGGAATAAATCATTTTTAGACTCAATTTTAACTAAATAACACGTTATTAATGTATTGTTTAGCTATACAAGCCATTGTGTTTGAGAGAACTTTCTACGCGATGTCCACGTAAACCAAACAACGATTTGGAAAGTACACCAAACTCAGTTATTTTCTGTTGTGCATTAGATTTTTTATTAGGTACTCTATACGGAGGTATCCACCTACATTACATATTTGGAATCAATGGAAGCATGTTAGCTAAACGAGAAATTACGTTACAATTTTTAAATCAATATACATGATTTTTCAAAAGTGGGGAATACGTAAACTGCCAGTATGAAAAGTAACTCCGTCTTACGGTATGCTTTCGAAAATGCCAGAGTCTTCTGTAAAATGCAGATAATGGAACCAGTGCCGAGCTGAAGAGATGAGATTTGCAGACGACGCTGTGAAAGACACGACTATTAAAATACTTCGCTTAGTACTTCATGAAAAAGTTTAATCACAACTTATGCAACCGCGCTTCGTTCGCAGATGGTGTTTTTCCACCTTGTAAAAACGACACTAGAACGAATCGCATTCCAAGTTACGTGAAATCGAGCCATGCCTAGCATTTTATTGAAGAATACCTACGTTCAAACAAAAGGTCGTAATAACATTTTTTATGTAAGCTCCACTCCGTAGACTTTTGAGGTTTCACTCAGCTTTTTCATTTTGGAGGAGGCTGTGGAAGGGTATTATCAATGAAAGAAAGGAGTGAACCATAGACATATGATATGTCAATGGAGTGAACCAAAGATATTGGTTCTGTATTAGAATATCTTTGGAGTGAACCTTTGTAAAAAACTGACAAATCATTCCACAAATAACGAAAAATGTCAACCATGTGCGAATTTTGGACACGCTTCATCCTCACCAGTGACGAAGAAACAATTCTCGGAGCTCTTTCCTTTGAAATACCGACAGAACAAACGCAGCATTACCACTCACGTCTATGTCCTAAAGATTGCAATCACCACTCTATCTGCCAGTTTAGATGCCTACCTAATAATAGAATTAGATAGAGCCTAAGAATCCTACTTAATATTATAAAGGCGAAAGTTTGTATGGATGTGTTTGTTACTCTTTCACGCAAAAAATACTGAATGGATTTTAATGAAACTTTACAATAATATAGCTCATACATCAGAATAGGCCATAGGCTATAGCTTAGAGTTCTGGCATTATGAACTTTATATACAAAAATTGCAATAGGCGGCACGCGAGCTGTTTGAAAAATTAATGTAACGGGTATGGAGGGGGGGATAGGGTATGGGGGCTGGGCGGAGGGGGGTGGGGGAAAGCGGAGGGTGGTGGGGGAGGGTGAGGGGGGAAGGTGGATTTGGGGGAGGAAGGGGTGGGGGAGGGTGAGAGGGGGGCGGGGAGAGGAGGAGTGGAGGGGATTGGGGATAGGGAAGGTGGAGGAGGCGCTGTGGGTACCCCCCTAATACTATGCGAGCGAAGCCGGGGGCAAAAGCTAATTAATAATGAATTGTAAAGCGCCCTTGAGGTGATTTTTCACAAAAACGGCGCTCTACAAATTATCCAATTATTATTATTATCTATCCTTGGGCCCTGAAGATGGGATACCACCTGATATATATTCTATGACCTATTTTATAGAATTTATGAAACAGATCAGTGAGAACAGGTTTTTCTACTACAATTTCTACAAAATAGAAACCCAATATTTCAATATTTATTCGACTTCAAATTTCGTTCTATATTGCCCATAGATCAATTTGGGAGGCGGGTTTGGATACCGCCACCCCGGGAACCATTTTTGGATAACCAACACCTTTGCCATAGGTCGCCCCGAGTAGTTCGTTTGGTGACTTTGCAGGGGTGCCCGAGTTCACGGGGTGAGGTTTGTCCAGATCCTGAAGGCGGATGCATCTGCCCACCAACATCGTGGCGGGTCGGATTGGGTAAGACCGGTTAAAGGAGACACTTTTCGACTTCGTCAGTTAGTTCTTCAACTATCTCGACCCATCGCCTTGCATCACGGTAGGAGGGATGGATTCATATGTCACTCCTGGACACACTCACCCCAGACTCCTACCCACCTCTCTACCATTTTCCATCCCAGAATTCCTATCCTTCCTTTGCTTAAAAAGACTCTCCACACCTCAGTGAAATTATTTTCCCAGTGCCTCCCATGTGGGGTTAATGAAACAAACAAAAAATTGATTCTCATAGAATAGATCATGTGGGAACCCAGCAAGACATGAACCAGGGCTGGGAAAAATACATGCTTTGCTGTAATTAAAATACAAATTACAAAATACTTTTTTTGCATGTATTTAAAATACGAAATACAAAATACTTTCAAGTCATGTATTTGAAATACAAAATACAGTATTTTAACCATTTTTAAAATAGTCGATAAGTTTTCTGAAATTATCCTATTTTCTGCGTAATTTTCTCAATTTTTCTTTCCGCAAGAACCTTCTACAAAGTATGAGAAAACTTTTTTAAAAAAATAATGAAATAGGTAAAGTCGTTCTGAATCCCTGTTTTCTTACCAAGGGAAGAAAACAGGGATTCATTTTTATATACATATATTGACATTTGTATATCTCAGTTTTTTGTTATTTCACTTCAAGTGCGCTCTACAGTAATTATTAACTTAAAAACAATCTAGTATTCAGTCAAATTATTCCTATAGTGCTTGATCTAATACTATGATACAAAAATGTACAATACAAAGCAATGACAAGTATAATATTATAATAAGATACAAAATGTACTATAACAGTGCTATCATTATTAAGATCGCTAAATGTATTTGAAAATGTATTTTGAAGCCATAAGTGTTTGAAATACAAATTGCAAAATACCTTGGCAACAGGTAATTAAAATACCAATTACAAAATACATTTTTAGGAAGTAATTGAAATACAAATACAAAATACGTATTTGTATTTCAAATACGTATTTCAATTACAAGTAATTCAAATACTGCCCAGCCCTGACATGAACACTAAAAAAAACTGTAGATATTTCATCACATCTCTATTTTAAAGACACCCAATTATGTAGGTACTAAACGGTGCCTATTTTAAGGCCTTTAAAAGTGTTTCCAGTGCTAAATTATACATATTAAAAGGTTACACCGCTATAATCCGAATAAGTTCGCGCGGGCAGTTCAAAGTGCTTGCAAATCTCGATCCCGATGGCGTAACAATACTAATTTATACGCATTATCCATGCACAACGGTGCATAAGGTTATTAACACGGTTCGTTGGGAACATTTGCTCAAAGGTCCGCGGTAAGGTGCAATAAACTCGCGAAAACGAAAGTGCCAATGCTAAATGGTTTCTCACACTCGGGAACAATGGACGCCGGCAATGGCCGACGCCGATACTGATACTTATCAATCATGCCGAAATAACACAATAAGGCCGCTAATGAAAATACAACAGGCCGCCATTGAAATAAAATATACAACGGGTGACTTGAGTGTTGCCAGCGAGTTGTTGACCAGAGAGAAGGTCCCTTCGCTTTCGTTTTGTTGGCATTCAACTGCGGGGAAGATTAACTACCGGCTCCATTCATCGCGAGATAATGTACACAACTGACTTCTAATAATTATTGTAATCAGTGATGTCACGAGCAAAGCCGGGACAAAATCGCCTGGGGCACTCATTTTAAAACGTCCCCCCTTCGCCGGATCTGGCGCCCTGTGCAGTAAGTGCATAAGTACCGATGGCTTTCATTCCGCGACAAAATATCTCCGACAACATACTCCCGACAAAATATCCTACGGACAAACCATCCCCTAACAAAATATCTACTACTAAAGCCTAACTTAACCTAACAAAAAATGAGACAAAAATAATACAGCCATCCCATAAAGACAAAAAATTATTGTCCAAAAATAGTAAAAATGGGACAAAAATAATACAGACATCCTGTAAAGACAATAAATTATTGTCCAAAAATAGTAAAATGGGACTAAAATAATACAGACATCCTGTAAAGTTGGGTTAGGTTAGGTTTTAGTAGATATTTTGTTGGAGGATGTTTTGTTGGGGATATTAAGCCGCGGGATGAAAATGTGCGTTACCACCGATGGCGCACAGTGGGCTGAAAATCGCCTTTCATAGACATAGAGACTTGAATTTTCAAGGGTCTTTTTTTTGCTAGAAATGGATTCTGCTGATCATTACTATGCTTTAAAATTTCGTATGAAGCAATTGCGTGTACAAATGAAGGAGTTATCATTTTTTTACGAAAAATTTGTATGGCACTGACATTAAAAATGAGGATATCTCTGGAATCATAAGGTTGGCCATTACAATTTCCACTGATACATATAAACACTAAGAAAAACAATAAAATTTACCTAACGATTTTTATTTGGATAATATGTAGAGTTACAAAAATGGAAATAGAATACTTTAAAAAATATTGTAAAATATAACAAAATATTGTACAATAAGAAAAATAAATATAATTATAGAAATAGAATATCAACAAAATATTAGCAACAGAATATATCTAAAAATCATCGATAAAAATAAGTCAATCTGTTGCTTATAGCCCATTCACACCATTCATTTATCGTTCATTTCGTGATTTCATTCCGCCTCTTTCCCTCGAAATGAACCGTGTGAACACGAAAGTGAATAGAGACAGTTCCGAATGAAGCATTCTAACAATGTTGGAATGCTTCCTTCGGCACTGTTCACTCGCAACCGGAATTTAACATCACGTGACGCGAATGATGTGTGTGAACACTCAAGTGAACAGTCTTTCACTCGCAAATTAGTCGGCCGAAATGTTCTGGCGTGAGGACGAGTAGCCGGAGCGGCTTAAACGTCAAAATGCTCCGTTTAGTTCGCTTTTCGAAATAACTCCTACACGTCTCATAGAAATCGTTGTTTCTCCCTTACTATCATAGTGAAAAATATGGAGTAAACCTTCATCCGAGTGAACCTTGTGACTTCAGCTTTATGTGTAAAAATACAACGTAAGTATTTTTTTATTTAAAATAGTTTTTTCTCACTTTTTATTGTATCAGGTAAATCGTTAAATAGCTTTTTGGGCCTACATATTAATAACGGTGTTGTGCAGCTGGCGTGTTGCATCTAGGTACATGTCCCCAGATGTTCTAGGTCTTATACTTCGTGTTGAGGACACTTCAGATTCTTTAAAAACTTTTAAAATAGCATTTTTTAAATAGTTTTGAAACCGGTAGGACCTTAAATTTTTCAAAAAGTTAACTGGTTGGAATTTTTTTTGGTTTTTTAATAATAACTTTAATGATAATTTTTTGTGTTGTTGCTATCGGATACAGATTATTCTTATAGATGCTTCCCCATGCGATTATGCCGTACTGCAACACTGACTGTACAAGAGCAAAGTAAACCATTTTAATATTTGAAAGATTTAGGGTATTATTTCTTAATCGTACAAAAATGTAAGTAAGTTTTCTTTTTGACATAGTTTTCGACATGTTTCTTAAATTTCGTGTTACTTTCTATAGTGATCCCTAGATATTTGACATCTGGGGTTTTATTCAGAATTTTACAATTATCGTTTTGTTCGCTCAGTGCTTTGAAGTAAAAAGTGTGATGTTCAATTAAAAAGCATCATCAACATCAACCTACCGAATGGTCTTTATAATATACGAATATATAAATAACACCTAAAATCATGTACTAATCAAATTGACTAAGAAATGAAATATCTACGAACCTAGGCTTTTATGACACATTTGATTGATGGAAGCATTTTTTATAACATCAAATTACACTTTTAATTCAAACTTTTCGCTGAAATCCACAACACGACTTGCGCTGCAGGCATAACGCCGGTATCACCGTTAACCTCTCCCTCTTTCTCAGAAACGACGCGTGAAACAGAAAGAGAGGTTACAATGAAGCTTTCAGTGGTAGGGCCATTAATATGTAATATTTTGGGCTTGCCTTAAAACCCGCATTCACCGGATGCTGGTAACTTCCTGCCCATCAAATTAAAATTGATGCGACAGTAACTTCAGTTGGTATTAAGGCGATACCTCTATTTATGATCTTACCGTTACAATTATTTAGAGTTTCGTCGGTCTTCTTAATAATTACCAACATTTACAGATTGCAGAGATTAGTTTTAATTACATATATATAAATACTGGGTAAAGATCTCATCTGAATTATGAAACATACGAGTGGCGAGCAATTATGGCGGATAAAAGATCATATACTGAGTGAGGAACGTACCTGACTTACGGCCGTTGTTCCCAACTTTTCGATCGATCAATCTGAGTCTCCGATCAGCTAAGTGATTTGTTTAGTAATGCTCGACTGGCCTGTTAGTCGGAGTATTGCGTTGGGAAGATCGTATTTGTATATTTGAGGAGTGTAGAGCCAAAATTTTGGCTCAAAAGCTGATCATTGAACAACGGCCGTTATTAGTGATTCCTAGCATTGTTTGGAGCAAAAACAGAATTTGCAATTCACACACGGTAGAAGTGAAACCTTCAGAAAACTAAAGTAGACAAGAGTGTGGGGGCTACGAAGAACCGCACAAAAAGGAGACCGATTATACTATCTCATTCTCTTGCAGGCTAAATCCTATAGATATAGATGTATGTATTTGTCTATTTTTCGTTTCATCAAGTTTCAAATCACAACGGTGCTAAAGAAGTTTTCACTTTAAAAACGTAAATGACCTTTTGGCCTCGGGTGACATTTTTGATGTTTTTTCTATCAACTAAAAACATCAAAATATCAGTAGGTATTGGACAGTGAAACATAAAAGTTGCTTTAGAGAAAAAAATTTGAAAAAAAATCAATATCACCGGAGATCAAAATTTGATTTCCATTTTTTACTCCATATAATGCCAGAAATCACTGGTTTAAATAAGTCAAGTACGTCCCTACATATATTTATTGGGTACTCGAAAACTTTTAATAATAATTCTTTGTGGTATTATCATATTTTTTGTATATTATGATCAAATTTTCTACAAGGAATCTAATCTCCAATCTCAAACCGTTCCCTTGCCGCTTTTTCCCACCTGAACTTTTCTGTTTTCTCTGCAATAATCCTACCTATCTGTCAAACCAGAGTTTTTTCCGACAAAAAATAAATCACACCCGATATCCGAATATTGAAGAAGTGTATAAATGACCAATCTTAATTCTTTATTATTGCAAAGGTTGGTAGTTTTGCGAGGTGTTTTCTTACTATTCGGTGTTTTATAATTTTAAGGCTGGGGTTAGACTCGTAATTAAAATTTACTTACAGGAGCGTTTACATATGCATTCGTGCCTTGGTTTGAAAGAAGGATCGACATGCAGGTGCGCAGTGGAAAAAAGACCTACAAATATTGATATTCAATCCTGATTTTCCACCAACAAGATAAATCAAATCACTATAAACCAATTTCATGAGGAATGTTGCCTAAAATCTAAATATTAACATTATGTAAGTCCTTGTTTACACCTACACATTATAATATTTTCATATTTTACATTTAAATAGAACACAGTATGTATGCATCGGTGGCCAAGAGTCCAGGGAATTTCCTGCATTTTCAGGAATACCT
Source organism: Limnephilus marmoratus (assembly GCA_917880885.1). Classification (NCBI taxonomy): domain Eukaryota; kingdom Metazoa; phylum Arthropoda; class Insecta; order Trichoptera; family Limnephilidae; genus Limnephilus; species Limnephilus marmoratus. Next base: position 35,192,702 of record OU862912.1, on the reverse strand, counting down.
CAGGGGTCAAACCTGGGACCTCTACTATTCTTGATATTAATCGATGATATTCAAGAATGCATCCAGAGTACTACTTGCTTGCTTTTTGCTGACGATCTCAAACTGCTCAGGACGATACGCGACATTCAAGATTGTTTTAAGTTACAACTTGATTTAGACGCAATATCTTCATGGGCAGATGAGAATAAACTTTTCTTTAATGTAAAAAAATGTGTCACCATGACCTATACGCGTTCCAAAAACCCAATTAAATTTGATTATAAATTAAATAATGAAATATTGTCATCAGTAAAATTCATCAAGGACCTCGGGGTTACATTCGATCCCAAACTTACTTTTTCAGATCATATAGTGGAGTTGACATCATCGTGTTACAAACTTCTTGGATTTGTGATAAGAATAAGTAAACAATTTTCCAAGCCCGAAGCAATGACATCGATGTTTAACTGCATTATACGATCAAAATTAGAATACGCTTCTGCTGTTTGGGCCCCATACCAGCAAAAATACATAGATTTATTAGAACAAATCCAAAAAAAGTTTCTAAGGTATCTTTATATGAGAATGCATGGTGAATACCCGCGATTTATGCATCATCTAGATTTGCTATCTGAAACGCGCTTCGAAAGTCTCCATTCTAGAAGGAATGAGACCCTAACAGTCACAGCTTTCAAAATTATAAACTATTACATTGACAGCCCATACCTCTTAGAATGCTATAAATTGTTCGTACCGAACAACTACTGCCAGGGTCGCCACCATGACTTGCTCTATATCCCTCATGGCAGAACAGACGTTGTGGCCCAACATAGCATGACAAGAGGTATGGTGCTGCTAAATGATATTTCTAGGTCTCTTGACATTTTCAACATTAGTTTTGAAGGTTTCAAGAATAATTTTAGGCAAGGACTCTAAAATATGTATTTTTGTAATTTCTTTTCTCATGTATATGTTATGTGTATTGTAATAGGATTAAATCAATCTGTAATGCAAAAAAAAAAATAAAAAAAATAAAAAAAATAAAAAAATAAAAAAATAAAAAATAAAAAAATAAAAAAATAAATAAAAATAAAAAAATTATCATACCATGCCCACAATTAGGGAAAGATTAAATCCTCACAACTATCTTAACAGCAGACATCAAACACACAAGCATAAGATACAGGGGGGCGTCGCCAACTTCCAAGCTAGGGGGGGGCGGCTTAATTTTCTTATGGTACTTACAGGGAAGAAACAAGGAAGTAATCAGAATAAAACTAGAAATATTTGCATTCAAGCTGACGTTTACCCAGCGTTGCTCGGGGTTATGAACAGGGATGTCTTAAAACCTGTTTAATCAAAGGAGCCCAAATTTGTCCCAGCTCACATAGAACAGATATAAAGATGAGCTCACATATAAGTGAGGTGACAATAACGTTTATGATGCATTTGTCTAATGAAATATGTGTTTTTTATCCTTATCAGTAATTTTAGTTGAAAAAACGTAAGGTGAGCCATTTTTTAAACCTTTTTATGTTTGCATGCAAAATTTTCATATTCAAAAATTATGTTTATTTCATCACCTTTCAAAATCAGTTTTTAATTTTCAGATATGTTCTGAAATATTCCATTTATTTGCATTTTATTGTAAAGCGGAAATATTATGACCATCTGAAAAATACGTCAAATTTCTGAAGGATTAAGAGGAATAAACAAGCCAAAAACGTATATATTTTTAGTGTGCCTTATATCACTACGGACATGGGTAATGGGGTCTGGATAATGGAGTCTAGAATTGCTCGATTTTAGTGCAAAAGTGGTTTTTATTTATTTCATGGATAATTTTATATGAAAGACGAAAGTTTATCAAAGGAAACCGTCACAGATAATCTTAGTCGTAGTATTTATTGTATGTATTTTTAGTGTCCGACCGAAACAGGACTTTCTACCGAAACCAAAACCGAATCTTCAATATCTGCCTCAGTTTCGGCCGAAAAAACCGAAACTGAAACTTTTTTAGACATGTTAAAAATCTATTGTTTACTGAATTTGGGCTTTTTTTTACACTTTTACATACAGTTAACACGTGTTAAATGAAATAAAAAAACAATAATTGAAGTATGTGAATTTTTTTATATATTGCTGCTATAAAACAAACAAAAATTGTAAAAATTAACAAAACATGTTAACTTCTTCTTGGAAAAAAAATTGTCAATAATCAAAACTTACATTAATAACAGAAGGGCCTCATTAATTTGAGTATTTTAATTTTAATTGCGTTTCACAATCAAAATATTCTTATTACACGTTATAAATGAAACAAAAAACAATCATTGAAGTATGTGAAAAAATAATTGTTTATTTAAATGTTATATTATAATTGTTTATTCAATTGCCGTAAAACAAACAGAAATTAACAAACATGTTGACTACTTGGAACAAAAAATTGTCAATAATTAACACTTACATTTTAATGGAAGAACCTCATGAATTGAGTACTAATTTTAATTTTAATTGCGTTTACAACATTTTTAAGACCAAATTTTGAGATTCTTAACACTAAATTTAACATTTTCTTAGATCTTTAGCAGATTTCGGTGCGGCCTTTCTGCTGAAACCGAAACTGATGCCGAAACTAGATTTTTGGCCGAAACTTGCCGAAACCGAAACCAAACCTTCGGTCGGTCACTAGTATTTTTATAATTGTTTCTTATATGCGTTCACACATTTCTAATGAAAAAATACACTTTTTAGCAGTTTACACTTATTTCTTTTATAAAGTAATTAACAATTTTATTTTAACTCTACTCAAGCAAAACAATAAAAAAGCCTTCTATTTATCCAAAGCATATTTTAGGTATTCATAATGTAAACCAATTCGTAGTAAAGATTAATTGAAAATAGTGAAGTTTAAGCTTCGCCTAAAGCTGTGAAGGGCCACAGGGGCATACTGAGTTTGGGGGGGAAAGCCGTAAACCTTTAGGAAAACCACAATTTTTCCATATTTTATTGAAGGGGTTCGTACAAGATCCAAACTACCATAAAAATATAAAAACTAAATTGTGATTTGGTGATGGTACTGTCTAAATTTTTTTCCACGGTATATCCACAATTGAAGTAGGTGTGTGGTGTGGGTGAAGGGAGTTAAATATGAATTATTACTTTCACAAACACATGGAAAAAGCTCCGCAGACAAAAAAAAATTATAGGTCGAACCGCAAACCAATAAGCTTTTAATTTTTATTTTTCGCATAGTCAGTATTCGAACAATATTTAGAGGAAAATACTTTAGCAGAAATATTTTAGTATTGCTTAAAACGGAAACGTTTAAAACATATCAGCTTAACAGAATGGTAGCCAAGTGAACAAATGCGTCGGATTCCCACTGCGGCGTTGCGAGTTCAAACTACTATTAGCTAAGCCCTCCATCATTGCACAAACAACATTTTCCACTTACATAAAAGTACCGAATCCTGTGTCCTCAATGTGTACCATTTTCATCCCTAAAAATGACTTATTTTCTATCGGGGTCTTCTGTGTGGAGACAATGTTCAAAAATGAATAAAAAATCAGTCCCTCGTTGGGGCCTCTCCCCTACGAGTCGGAAATCTGGCCATGACCGAGACAACGCATTACGTATTTGGCACTAAACTTGTCACATTTATTATAAAAAAATAAAAGATTTGTAGTTTTGCACATATTGTAGTCTTTTTTTCCTGACATTTTTTGGTACACCAATTTGTCAAGGGAGGGGGGGGGGGGGGGGAAAGGCCCTCCCTGCCGACGCCCATGATCAGATATCTTTAGGTGCCTAATCAAAGAGGACCCCAGTAAAAGATATTAAAAGTATGGATAAAAACAAGTCACTTACATCTCCGAAGTTCAGGCGGTTGGCGTTCTTGCGGAATTCCGTCATAGCATAGCGCTCCTTCATCTTCCTAACCCGTTTGCCTCCACGCTTCTTGCGGCTCTGCTCGATGGGCTTGGGGAGGGGCTTCACAAATTTCACTGGCGGGGGTTCCTGTGATAAAATTGGCCAATCTAAAATATTTGTATTACCGAATAGGTACCTAGGTACCAAACATAAAATGTCGATTATTATCTGGCAATTCCTACTTCGAAATTATTTAATTTTGAATGGAATCTCTGTATCCAATGGCCGGCAGTGAACGAGAGACAGAGCGGGCAATGTTCATGACTGTATCGATCTAACAGTCAAAATATTATTTGGTGACATTGGTTTTACTTCTAATTCGCATGGAATGCACTTCTACTTAGTATTCACTTCATATCTATTCTTCTATATCTTTTCAGTGGTACTGCCATAGCACCGATGTCAAATGCCATCACAGCCAAATAATAGTCATGCAATGGTTCCAATCAGAAAAGGTCTCATTTGATGGAAAATTGATTCTACTTAGAAAGCATTAATTTTTTCTATCTCTTTTTTATTCTGTGAAAGTAGAAAAACAGTCCAATAAATTTAAAAGTTTTTTAACTAGAATTATTAATCCTTTCCCTACCGGTGTCATTTTTCAAAAATAAATAGTAGTGAATCAAATAAGTAAGGAATTACTCAATTTGTCCAAAGATATGTCACTATCTCAACGACATTTCTTTTTTCAAATAAGTACAAGAATTAATACATTTTGTTTAACCCTAGACACCTAACCTTCGTCGATTCGACGAATACGTGACACAAAATAGGCTGTCCTTTTTTAACGCGTGCGCGGATGATCGTGTCGTTCCTTGTCAACTCAGTGCTCGTAAAACTCTTACGGGGAGTGGCCGGGTTCGGCAGGTTAGTACAGTATTTTTTTATATATTACGCGCATAGTCGTCGTTTCAACGAATGGTTAGGGTTTGTGTGACTTTTTGATATATTGTTGTGGTTGTTTTTTTGCAGTTTTTTTCGCTTTGGCTTCGCAAAAACCGCTGTCTGTTGCAAATATTCAAAGTTTATTGATGGAAGAGGATACAATTTCATCGAAGGAGTCATCTGTAAGTGAACAAGACAATTGAATGAAGACTGCAAATTCATACAATGCCAACACATATAAAAAGTAAAATACAAGATATATTACGTGTCAGCACTGAAGTTCAAGGTCAAAGTGGTCAGTCTACCTCCAGAAATGACCCTGGATCGACAGAGACTGCCAATTTGCGAAAAATAAAATTTTTGTGGATTATGTCCGTATAAAAAAAGGCGTATGACGAAGACTTATTGCTCAAAGTGCAGCACTGCAATTTGTGGTTAACATAAAATTGATTTTTGCACTAGTTAGTTGCGCTTCAAAAAACTAGTTTTTTTATTTTTTCACATAAGGGATTGAGATCTTTTTATTTTGTTCTGCCAAAGAAAAGAGGCTGTTTTATTTTTATTTTTTTATTATTAATTTTCTTAGTATGATGTCACTTCTAGTCTGATAAATACCTAGTGCCTTACTAAAAAAAATTAAAAACAAATATATTGTCCGATTACATTTAAATAAATAGTTTTTTTATCAATATAACCTTTGTTTCATATTTTTTTGAAAATAATTTTTTTTTTTAATAAGTATTAAATAGATAAAATACTGATGAAAAATTTTTTAGTCGATTCAACGAATGGTTAGGTTTATTAGGGAACACACGAACGTTAGGTGTCTAGGGTTAAATTGTTTCATGCTGTCAAAACATAGCACACCTAACATTAAGAGGGAATAACCAGACAAAATCGGAAATACCTATGTCATTTTTAAATCAAATTTTAGACATATTGACTCTTTTCCACAACAAAATAATAAATTGATTTCAAAAGACTGTTCTTTTATCTAGTAAACCTTTGTTTTAAATTTTGAGAAAATATGTTTATTTTTAGTACAATAAGGTTTTACCGTAGGTCGTAAAATAAGTCAATAAATTATTCGGAAAAGCTACTTTTCAGAATTTTAATTTTAGTTCAAATAAAATCATAAAAAAAAGAATGCGCCCTTGTTTTTGACGAAAATACTTCAGTTTGTCTATTTATTTACGGTCTTACAAACTAATATATTTTAAAAAAAAAACATTTTTTATTTTGCTTAGACATTACAGAAAAATTATAAATACTCATGACCAAAAAATAATTACAAAAGTATATAATTTTAATAGTTTCATCTTCACGAGTTTGAGCATTTTTTAATGTAAGTATTTATCAAAGCAAATTTTGAATGAAATAAAATTGATATTGAGTTATTATGTTAAAATGCTGGTATGGAGAATAATTAATCTTTCTCGTCGGAACCGGCCCGTACAGTTGCAAGAATAAGATTGCAAGACCATCGTTAGACAAAATTTTAATTCTCGGCCGCTGGTTAATGGCTCGACTTTTTTTTTAAATACATGGTGTTATACATACCATTTTTTTGTGAAAATCATAGAATCGTTGATAAGATATTATGCAGATGCGGATTTAAAAATAACGAACCTGTAGTTTGTCAAGTTTTTTTTCTATCTCTTCCCTGAGCCTTTGTCCAATTTTTCCATCCACACTTTCGTGACAGGCATCCACTCTTGCCGCTAGAGTTGCTTTTGTCGACACCAATCTAGCAGCTTTTCTCCTTAATTCCTGGGTAAAAAAATTAAAAGCTTACATATCAACTAATTATAACAAGTAGTTCTGTAGACAATAGACCTTGCGTCCCAAAAATATGTTTCTAATTTTGTCTTATTTAATAAACCAAACCAAAGTTAAATATGAAAGGAATAAGGTGCAATGAGATAGCACATTGGGCCCATGGCCCGAGTGTTCAAGGGAACTATATACCGTCTTCGCTTTAATAAAATACCTACCTACTTATAAACAGCATATTTTTGTAACATTTTTTTTAAATTTCAAATAAGAAATGCACAATTTGTCCAAAGAAACGTCACTATCTCAATGATATGTCTTTTTTTAAACTTTCTTCAGGCAGAGGTAGGTACCATAATAACTCAATCAAATTTAGCCACCTAGTCAAAGTTAGCGATCTAGTCGAAGTAAAGCCTGCTTGAATAATAAATTTGATGTAACAAATTTTCAGAAATGGAAACCAGTCAACTATACACGGTGTCTGAAAACTCGTAGTATGCACTGGGGTTTGAGAAATCTAGAATTTCAATAAGAATGGATATCACCTTTATGTTGTGTTAAAAATAGAATTGATATAAAAACTTCTTATGTCTCTTTTAATATAAAGACAACTTAAGATGTCTTGGGCGTCTATCTTCCAAATTAGTTATAGGTTTGTGTGATTACTAGTTGATTTATTAAGTTGCTGTAAAAGTTAAAATGAATGTTAAACCAGACAGATGTCCTTACTAGACTAGGCTCTAAGTAGTTCTGCTGCTGCTGCGGGCTAACTGGAGGAGCCCGCCCCATCTCGCCTTTGCCAATCATCATAACCTTTCGTACCTAAGACACAAACTATGATAGATGGTACTCTTCTGATATCATATAAGAATTAACTTTTAGTTTTTTTTTATTTTTATTTCATGTTAAGTGTGCAAAATTCTTACGTGTTTAAATTTTTTTTAAGTACATTTGTACGTACATACATATTCTTGCCTAAATTGACTTTAAATTTTTACTTTAATAAACCCAAGTTAAAAATGTATTTTATTCCTATTAAAATATTGCATACAATAATCCGGACGCCTCGATAATTCGGAATGGGTCTTGTTTTCCCTATCCGGATTAGCGAGGCCCTACTGTACATGGAAAACTGAAAACCGAATTATATATTATGAGTAAAAACTAACTGGTAATGTGTCTTGAACAATTTCAGAGTAAAATACGAATCCAGTGTGCGGCAGGGTGGCCGTTTGTGAGAACCCGGACAGAGTCTTCTTCTGTTGGCCGAGAGATAGTACATTGCAGGCGGGCATCTTGGATAACTTGGTCAGTCCACCCGCCACACCCATCATCTTGGCAGCAGTTGACGCACCTATCCAAAATGGAAGCCAAATAAGATTATGAAACACAATGACAACAGTGAAAATGTTTTTAACTAACTAACTAACTAACTAACCATCACGCCGTTTCCTCGCAGGGGTAGGCAGAGAGGACGGACCGCCAAACATCCCGGTCTTGGCACACATTCCTTGCCTCGTTTACATTCATACAACGTCTCATACATTCTCTTCTATTATTCTGACTCTTGACATGGCCCGACTCAAGTATCTGATTCACTTGGTCGTGCCATGTCTTTCTTGGGCGTCCTCGACTTCTTCTACCATTCACATTTGCGTCATATATTCTCCTTACACCCCTTTCCTCGTTCATTCGCTCTACATGCCCAAACCATCGGAGCGTTCCTTTCTTGATCTTACTCATCACGCTTACATCAGCCTTGCATTCTTTGCGGATTTCCACATTTCTCACACGATCATACATGGTTTTACCACACATACGCCTCAGGGATCTCATTTCTACAGCGTTCAGTCTACTTTCATCCTTCCTCTGCCAGTTCCATGCCTCACTGCCATACATCAGGGTAGGTACCAGTACTCCATTATGGACGGCTAGTTTCGCGTCTTTGGACAGTTTTTTGTTGCTGCCAACGGCGTTCAGTCCTCCATTAATAGAGTTACCATTAATAGAGTTAAATAAACATAATAAAAATGAAGTACACTTACCAACAATGATGGAAAGATTGGGTGCAATGAAAGTCATTCTGCTTTCTACATAGTCAAATATTTTCTGTTTTGCATTATTAAGTTCTACAGCCATGTCACAGGCTTCATCAATCTCTTGCTTCTCGGCATCAGTCAAAAGCTGTCTGGAATGAAATAAACTAATTAAATCAGGCAAAGTAGAAAAACAATCAAATCAACATAATCGTATGAACCCGTATTTTGTTGGAAGGTCAAAATATTTCTGCTTTGCAATAATATTAAAATAAATGGAATATTTCAAAGCGTCCGAAAACTGAAAATTATTTTTGAAAAGTGATGAAATATGCTTTCAAATTTTATAATTCAAAATAAACACATAATTTTTTAACCTTTTCCACTCCGTAGGCCACACATTCTGGCCCAAACGATTTTGGTAGGC